>CM041634.1:7691923-7793215 GCA_023333625.1 Bothriochloa decipiens | reverse complement strand
TTCGCGGAGTACAAGGCAAGTGGCTCCAGACTGCAAATGACCTATAGCTTGTCGTTGAACAATCGCCTCATATACCAGACTACCTATTTTATGTTTAGATAGTCACCCATTTTCATATACTACCATGTTTTTATTTTCTTGCACAATACTAGCCAAACCAGGCCTCCCAAGTCCATCCTAATACTGAACGACATGTGGGATCCACCTATAACAGACGTAATTGGCCAACGGTGGCCACGAGGAGTTGGATGGATGCATGTCTCAAAGGGCCTACAATTGGATCGCTCAGGAGACGAGGTGGCCGGTGGTGGACCCAACACTAGGGCAACTAGGGCTATTGCCCTAGTCTTAGCCCTTAATTACAGTGGATAAATCATCATTTTATTCTTTAATCAAGCACAATTAATACTAATGTCTAATGCAATTGCCCTAGTCGTTGGGTAATTCTGGGTCCGCCCCTGGTTCTGAGGGCGCCTATTTGGGAGATGAGGCCGTGGCAAAGGTGCATGTCAAGGCGAGGAGTTCGCGTCAGATCTACCTCATTGAACCCGAAGATGGTCGTGGAGGCACAAGGAAAGGAAATGAGTTGTCGGTGATGGTCGTGGAAGCGCGGCAACCGTTGGATAAGCTGTAGGATCTACACTCAACGTGCCCAGATGTGGTGGCCGAGGACATAAACGACGACGGGGTGGTGGTGACGACAGGGAGGCAAGCGTTCATGGGCATTACACGAGAGAGCAACCGTCCAACAAATTTTAGTTGGGCATTTGTTGGGCCAACAGATGCAGGTAATGGGAGGGGAATTTTATTGGGTCAATAGATTAGGGTAGTCTAACAAATAGTCTGCTGGAGTGCGTTTTTTAGCCACAAATACATAAATGTAGGATAGGTAGTCTATTTAGGTATTCTGCTACAGATGCTTGAGAGTCTTTGAATAGCTCTAAATTCATTGTGGCGGGCCGCGGCCCCGGCGGCTAAATTAAAGGTATCCAACGATCTAGTAGCTCTAAATTGTCCGTTCATACACAAGTATCTGTGTTTAAGATTGTTTTAATTTCAAATTTGTTTTTATTTTTGCCCACCGGTACCACTAAGAATCCTCGAGAAATGAATATCTACACATCTTATGAATCAATGGATGCAAGGCTTTGTGTATCCGCTTTAATTTTCTTTGTTTCTTTCACCCTCTCCTTTTTATCAAGACTTCTTGTATCCTTTGATTTATAGTAATAATGTATAATCAGTAGGCAACAACTGCTCATGTTATTCAAGATCTCTAAAGCCCTGTTTGGATATGAAGGTTTTTTCCTAGAGTTTTAGCTTAATATCGTGGTTTTTTAAAATATCTAGCTATCTAAAGAAAGAAGATGTTGTAATTAATTTGGAGGTTTTAGAAACTACAGTATTAATAATAAACCCATAGATTTTCTGGAGTCTAATTGGTCCCAACCCTCTTTATTTTTTACAGAGCTCAATAGAGTTGTGATGGTTTAACTGTTTCAGTCTTGTAATCTGTGGGCTTTGCATCCAGTAGCAGTAGGTTGGTAACCTGTTCGTTACCAGTTCGGGTTTGTAAGCTTTGTTGAACTCTTCCTACTTAATGAAATGCACGTCAAGGCGTGTTCTAAAAAAAAGAGATGTGATGGTTTGCATGCACTGTTTCATAAGATATGTGTAGAGATACATGCTTGTTGTTAGCAGCAAAAATACAACCAACTACTCTAAAAAGCAACACACTGCTGTGTAGCTAAATCACGTCGTGGCTTTTCCCATGGTTTCTAAATAATACGGTCTTTAAAATTGTGTTTTCGCAATACTATAGTTTTGGGAAACATCAACACCCAAATGGAGCCTAAACTTCGTTTCGCTATGAATCTAGCTACTAAAAACATTTTGATGTTGCCAATTTTTGTTTGGTATTAGTCATATTTTTGGAAGCTAAAAGGGTTTGACAATGATATAGAAGTTGGTTCAATTTGGAGGTATTTTGAGTTATTACAAATTGTCTGGTCTGTCTAAGAGCTGTGATGGGTAATTTAACTTCATCGATCTATACGTACAGGCATCTTTGGAAAATTGTTCTCTAACTAATTAACTAGCTGTGGTGAGTACCTATTTAGACTTTGAGAGTGAACGTGGATGATTTTTCTGTTATCCAAACACAAACTAATATACTAAACAGATTTCCGCCATGCATGCAGATATCGACGAGCGCAAGCTCCCAAGGGATGAGACTGGATGCTTGGGCGAATGTACCAACAAGATCGGCTCAATGGAATGCCGGTGCCCGCATGGAACTTTTGGCAATCCCGGCGAAAGAGGTGGCTGTGTCAATGTTAAATCCACTAGAGGTCAGTACTGCCTACTGTGGCTCCGGTGCCGTTCGGGCTGCACCCCAACTGCAGGACCACCTGTGGTGACGTGAGAGTTCCGTACCCCTTCGGCATCGGCCCTGCCGCTGATTGCACCTTGCCAGGTTTCAACCTGAACTGCGACACCAGCTATCAGCCCCCGCGGCTGCTTCTCGACAGCAATGGCGCCCTTGAGGTCGTCAACATCTCCTTGGCCGACTCCACGGTGCACGTCATCCATCACGCCAATATTGATATCTTGAATTCCACCGACATCCCAGACAATAGCAGCGACACCAGCACAATTACAAAAGTTGTTTATGATATCCCTCACATCGGCGAGCCATATACGCTGTCGACCACGAACGAGTTCATCTTCTCCGGGTGCAACATGCAAGCCACCCTGTATGGCGATAACAGCCGCATCATCAGCAGTTGCAACTCCACCTGCAGCTCCAGACGCAACGACTACTACATCATGTATAGTGATGAAAGTGCCGGGGCACTGGTCCGAAGGCACTCCAACGGCAGCTACTGCTCCGGCCGAGACGATGGCTGCTGCCATGCGCCCATCGCTGCAGGAAGCAGCACGCCCAAGAGAATGGAGTTTACAGGTCTCAAAAACCTGCACACAAGCAGCCATGAATATAATTCCTTCTACGCAGTCGCCTTCATCTCAGACGGTTTGACCAATCAGTGGGGCATGATCTTAAACAGAACTTATCGGTCGTTTTCCCTGGGCAGTTACATGTTATCATCTCCCCTTGTTCTACGGTGGGCAGTTAATAAGCAAGGAGCCTTCACAGCGCTGCCCGGCAACTCACTGGGGCAGTTCTGCCGGCAAGAGAATGGTGGTGGCTTTACGTGCCACTGCAACACCGGCTACCAGGGCAACCTATAACAACCCGAAAATCCAAACTATAAATTTTTTTTCTCAAAAACCGTAAGTAATGTTATATCATATAAAAAAGTTTCACATATGTTGCACAAGTACCTCATGTTCTTACCTTACAATCCATAGTCATGTGTCATGCATCCATGTTGCATTTTAAATTTACTATGTGATTTGGTTCTTATTTGATTTATGTGATGCTAAATAATAAACCAACCATAATTATTTATCTCATAAATAAATAATAGGGGAATAATACCCTAACAAATACAAGGGCCTTGTATACCCACTACTTGCTTATTTACTTTTTACACATCACATATATGTATGTATAAAGATATATATATTCAAACTATTTGAAAAATAGAAAAGGAAAAGAAGTAAAGAGAAAAGAGAAAGAGCCCTTTGGCCCAAACCAACCAGCCGGCCCAGCCTGCCCTTTTCTTTTTCCCTCTCCTCTCCCACGTCGACCGGCCCATCAAGCCACCGAGCGGCCCAGCAAGGTTCCACGCCGCGTCCAGCCGAAGGAGCCAGCTGCTGCCGCTGACGGGTGGGACCCGCAGTGGGACCCAGCTGTCATACCTTTTCTCCTGAGGTCCCCCCGGACCTCCCCTGCTTTTTCCCTGCGCCGCGCGCTCACGTGAGCGCCACGCTCGCTCCCCTGCCATCCGATCCACCGCCCTGTTGCATCGATGACTCCCGCGTGCGCCGGCTGGGCTGACAGGAGCTGACAGCCCCTGCACAAGAAGCCCGCGGCCGCAAGGATCTTATCCTCCCGCGCGCGCGCACATGAGGTTCCGCCGCGGTGAACTCTGCCGCAGTAAAGCTTAGCCTCACCCAGATCGTGCTAGCTCTCCCTCGCTGACCTCCGGGACCCAGTCGAGCTCCCCACCGGTGACCTGGAGCCCTTCTTGACCTCTTGATCGAGCCCGAGCCGGATCACGCCGTCCGCCAGCCACCTGCCTCCGCTGTTTCCTTATAAAAGTGAGGCCCCAACACCCTAGGGCTTCCCAGCCGCCGCCACCACTCTGGTGGTTTCCAATTCACCACCAACCAACTCAATTGGAGGAGAAAGGGCAAGTAAGGAGGAGAAGGGGGCGGGGAAGGAGTCGCCGCCGCCGGAGAAGACGAAGGACGTCGCCGTGCCGGAGCCGTGCTGCTGAGGAGCTGTCGAGTCAAGGAGCCGGAGCTGGGCCACGAGTTGTTGCCGAAGTTGGACTTGTACCGCACCTCCATCCTCGTCAACGCTGGTGAGCGCCGCCGTGTACCCCTCTTCCAACCGCTTGCCCTTTGCTTCTCGGCCATGGCGCTCGTACCGAGCGCGTAGGCCAAGGCCTCACCCGACCTCCTTGGACACACACGCACGCGCATGCACTTGACCGGCCAAGCCCCGTGCTTCCCACGATCTCAGGAGGACACCGGAATGGACTGCCGCCCTGCCTACCGCCGTGCACCGAGCGCCGCCGTGGCGAAGCCACCTTGCCGGCCAGCCGAAGGAGACTGGACTTCATCGACTCAAGATCCGAGGATGCCTTGACGTGGAGATCCCCGTGCGCACGCTAGATGCTAGGCTCGCTGCTCCGAGCACCTTCCTCGCACCATTGTGCCACCGCCGTGCCGCTCCAGAGCGCCGCCGTGCATCGCCGTTCTTTGTCGTCTCCAACAGCCTTGATGAACAAGAAGACGACGAGCACCTTCGCCGTGATGTGCTTCATCAGCTGGAGGAGAAGATGGGGCCATGAAACCTTCCCTGGGTGCCGTGCCATGCACCACGGTCGCGCCGGACTCCACCGTGGGATTTGCTACCCACGCGGACTTCGCCGCGGGATTTGGTCGCTGCCGGTGCACTAGAAGGGTACTACGTGACTCCTAGTAGACCCCTGAGCACCGCGGGGTCTTGGATTTGGATGCTATGAGGACGCCACCGAGCACCGTCGCCGTCGAGCCACCGTTCGCCGTGGACAGCTCCGCGGGAGGCCAAGTTGCTACCTTGATGGACATTGTCGAGCTCGCCGTGATGACCCGAAGCTGATGTGCCAGAAGATGGAGTCGAGGGACCACCAGAGCGCTGGAATTGGAGGAGGACGTCGCCGCCGTCGAGCTGCGCCATTGGGTTGGAGAAATAGAGAAGGGGACGAGTTTGGGAGAAGGATGGTGGACGCGGTCTACTGAGCCAGAGGCGCTGCGCGTGGGACCAAGCGCGGACGGTGCACCACGGACCAGCTTGTGGACCGCATAGACCTGAGATACACCCGTGCACCCGGCTCACATGAACCAGAGACGCTGTCAGTGGACCCAGCAGGCACCGGAGCACCATGGACCAGTAACGGCCCATTAACGGCCTAGTGGGGCCTACCTGTCAGTTGACCGTTGATCGATGACGTCAGCGGTGACGTCACCCTGGACCCACTTGTCAGCCTACCGTTGACCCAGTCAAAGCTGACATCAGCATGATGTCATCCGCCACGTCAGCTGCTGTGTTGTCTCTGTTAGGACCCGCATGTGACACATGGACCAATCACAGGCTGCCACGTGTCAGTACCAGAATAATCTAGTCTTTTTTATTTTTTAGAATATAGTTAAATCTTTAGAAAATCATAACTAATTCATACGAGCTTCGAAAATTGTGATGCAAGTATCTAAATTTTCTATAAATTGAGATCTAGCTATTTTTACCATGTTTGAGTGCTTTTGGATCTTCTATTGGTATTCGTTCTTTGTGCTAATCTATAGGGGTCGCCCCCGCGACCATTAATTCTCAGTTACAGGGTCGAGCGAAGACAGGTCTGACGACAGTGACTACCAGGAGAAGTCCGACAGCTACGTCAGTGAAGGTGCCATATCTCACCCAACCTCGTAGATCCCATTACGCATGGCAAATGTAGTATGGCTAGTGCTTTAATTTCTGTTGCAATATAATGGATCGTCTGTGCTAGGAATGCATAGTAGATTATTAGTTGATGAGCCTTACCTTGTTGTAACCTATCACCTGCTTACCTGCTGTTATGTTAGCCACTTACTTTCTGCTATGTTATGTATATAAACTTTACTCGCTTATATTTTGATGCGATGTGATGAACCCTGGGAGGGCCTAGAGGGTGCCAGGCTGGAGGCGTGTGTTGATGGATCGAATGGGCTTGTGAGCTGATGATGCTGTATCTGGGTTTGAGATGGAACTTACAGCAGGGAGTACGGTGAGGGTTGAGTCGATCGAGCCGGGATCTATGACGAGCTTTTGGAGCGAGTCTTGTCGGGGAATGTATCTAGACATTTCCATGAATAGGAGTCTGTGGCGAACTAACTATGATACGATGGTGGTCTTCGGGTGTGAGCCTCTGAGGGGTGGAACCCAAGACGAAGGTGCCACGGTAGCACGCTAAAGATCAACCCTGGATAAGACATCTTGGCTTGGTCACACTTAGGAACTATTGTGTTGGTAACCGAATCATAGGAATCTCTTGCTTTCCACTCGCTTCCCATAGGGGGAGACGGCCGAACCGCTGGATAGATCGATGCCATTACTATCAGGCGAGCGTGTGTCAGGGAGGTAGGAGCATGATGATGTCTCACACCCTTCGAGATGATCATGATGCTCTGCGGGAATGGGATCATGAGATAGACTCTTCACAGTATCAGCCACTCTAAGGGTGTTCCAGGGCTGAGAGGTAGGATGGCATCGTTCTATGGCAGTAGGTGCCCGAAATCTGCCTAGGTGGTGATCAACACCGATGATGGTTATCTAGTGGATTAGTGAAACCTCTGCAGAGTGTATGGTTGATCGATCGATACATATGTTGACTTGTTTGACTATGGACCTTTCCTGTGTTCTACTTGCACCGGACTAAAGAGTGGAGTGTTCTACCTTCCCCCTGAGTGTGATTTTCGGCTGTGAGCCAGGTTGAGGGCTGCGGGCCACTGAGGCAAGCCGAGAGGAAGTTGGCTTGTCGACACGAGTCTGAGGAAGGATATGGGGTGGTGTTTCAGGGATGGATGTTGATGGATGGTGTGGGTATGGGAACGTGTATAAAACTTGCTTTTTAATTACTTATATACTTGATCGCTGCATAGGAAACCCTGGCCTTTATAGGTTCCTTTGTTTATATCCATGTTTTGCATCCAATTTTCCACAAAGCAATGCATAGGGTGGGAGTGGCCAGTACATATTGTACTGAAAATTTGGTTTCAGGTTCAAGAAGTGAGTACTCATCTGGGGAGTACAGTGTTTGAGGGTTTCGTACCTATGCTCAAGTTGGATTGGAGATGATAGCTTCCGCACCTTCAAGCTTTTAATTTTATGCTGCATGAACTCTGATTCCGCCAAGTGGCAATGTAATAAGTTATTGTAAACCTCTCTATTATACTCTTTTGTTCGATGTATGGATGATGATATTTAACTGTTATCGGGTAATGTGATTTAAATGGTCATGTTACATTTTGACTCTGTTGATTTTTCTTCACGAAAATCGAGGTCGTTTCACAACCCTTACATCGACGGTGGATGCAATGGTCAGTACATACTCATCGATCGATCGATCTTACTTGAATACTTGCTACTCCGATGCCCATCATATAACTATTCACTCGTATTTAGTTTTGATTTCTCTGCTAAAACCAACACGCCTATATATTCCTCAATCTTAATTTGTTCATTAGGGATTTCAACTTCAATATTTTTTTGACCCGACTTCAACTTCAATATAACTTTTCATTCTTTGTTGGCTACAGTTATTGACGAGTGCCATATCATGGCGGCATCTGGCAAACTATGCTATGGTGAGTGCATCAATTTTCCTAGAGGACACAAGTGCCAGTGCCCTCAAGGATCCTACGGTGACCCCTACAAGTCTGGTGGCTGCACCCCAACAGGTGATAGCCACTAGCTACTTACTCATAACGTCTCGATGATGTGCTTTATTGGCATACATCTTCGTAGTTTGAGAAAATTATAACAAGGTTATGTATGTGAATTTTTAGGTTTAATCATTGGAGTTGCTATTTGTCAGGTACCTGAACAAGAGGTACCCTTAACCCTTGACTAAGCAACTCAATCCCTGCATTAACAAACCCAAAACCACCATTACTATCCCCCGGCCCAAAAGTATATAAGATACCCGATCCAAGTATCAAACTACGCTGGGCCCACCCACGAACGGGTCTCGACGAACCAGGCTACTGTTCACTCAACGGGACCCTCTCGACTCGAGGCTGTCTACTCGGGGGAACGGTGACCCCCTCGAGTGTTGGAACTCCCCCGTGCGAACGATCACCCGTCGAATACGGCGCACCCTCTCGACCCGCCTACTTCTCGTATGATTCCCCAGGCATTTAATGCATTTCACCTGCTCCCGCCTAACCTCATGGCTACAGCCATGGTAACAGCGGATAGTACACCGGTCAAATACTCCTTTTACTGCCTATACCTAGGAAACCAGTGGATCGTACCATACTGTATCACCATACCGCACACTGTGCCCTGTTCGGCACCTTCTCGAGACGCATTCATCAACACAAACACCGTATTTCCCGGGACTTGGTCTTATCCGTTTGGGTCTCAACCTCCTCGACTACATTCAGTCCCCTCGACCACCCCCTCGAGCAAGACTTCAACGCCATCGGTCAGTGCTCCAACCGCTCCCGACGCGATAGCTACACGGATCTGCACGCCCGCGCATGAGCACTGGTCTTTCATCGACCATATACAACGTCATCACACGCATGGGAAGGACGACCGTCGTCTCCAAGCATGTCGCTATAGGGCGAGTCACGCCCAACGCATGCCTCTACAACAACGACAACTTGATCGGCATCTCCTTCGACATCATAACCTATGCCAGCCCTACAAGCACCGTTTCTAGGGTTACACTATACACCCGTGCCCCTCCTTGGCCTATAAAAGGAGGCGCCGGGCTAGCATAGAGAAGGGGGAACTGACCCATAAATAGAGAAAAGCCAAAGCCCGCAATGCTCAAGTCCTAGCCAACCTCACTCGCTCGCTTGTATTCACCCCTATACAAGTGCTTTGGTGTAAGATAATACAAACTCCCCCCTCCCCCGCCGCTGGACGTAGGGCCTTCTATTGCCCGAACTAGGATAAACCTTGTGTATTCTTCTTGCATCACCATCTTAATTAGGGAGCACACAGTACAAATTCACTCGTTGGTGCTCGGTCCCCGGGGTCAAAACACTGACAGTTGGCGCGCCAGGTAGGAGATCTGCGTGTCACTGACGATTTCCTGCCATTCTTCCGGATGGCAGACTCAGCTTCACCGCTTTTGAGAGCCACGGTGTTCTGGTTTGGGAGCCTGGAGTTCATGTCACTCAGCCACGGCAACGACATGGTCTTGCTCTCGGTCGAAGATCTGAGCGGAGGCCGCAAGGAGCCCCCACACTCAGGAGGGGCCGTATGCCGGTCTCGCCACCATGCCTCCACGTCCAGGAGGAGGTGCAACCGGTGCCACCATCATCATCAGCCCATGTCTAGGTTGACTTCTTTCGCGTTTCCTCCATCCTTGGTGGGCAACGCAGGGCCCCTAGTGGAGGACCTATCTAACCCACGCCTGGGAACAAAAAATGAGCCGGCAGGGCACTTTGGAGACCCCGACTTCACCTTCGTGATGTGTTCATCAGGGGAGCTCGGCAAGGTTCCCCCGATGGGCATAGCTCTGTCACCCCCCCAATCTACTGCCGCACGGACTGTTTGGAGCTCACCGCCAGTTCCCATTCGGTCTTGACAACACCGCCGAGATGTATTCCACCACGATGCACTCCAGTGTCAGCATGCATGAGGATCGCCCGGGGGCTCTCTTGCGCGCTACCATGGACCTGGCAGCGGTCCCGCCAGCCTCTGAGGACCTTGGCTTCTCATGAGCACCTGGCCCAAGGCAGTACACTCTCAGCACGATGCAACGTCGGCTGGAGGAGTGGCGCGGGCAATTCCCCATCTTCTACTCTGGCAACCCCGACTCTGACTCTGACCACTACGACCCCACCCGTGAGTGTTTTCACATCGAGGGCAAAGTCGCATCGAGCGACGACACCATCGACCCAATGGCCATGGCAGCAGATGCGGCCGCAACAGGAGGGGCCCTTGTCGTGGCGAACCCAGAGGAGCAGCCATCGGCTATGCCCCAAGATGAACGCCTGCATCTGGACGACCAAGACGCTCAGCTCGCACGGGTCTGGGAGATACGAGCCAAGCTCCACGAGGATCGGGAGCACCTACGCCAGCTTGAGCGAACCCTCGAGCAGGAGTGCCAACCCTCGCCTGGCGAGAGGTCCCGAGCTAGAGTCCGAGAGGTCAACCGATAGATCATTGAAGACAGGGGACCGGAGCACCCTATCATCAACCGTTTTCCCCGAGCTAGTTAGAACATCATTGCGGCCGTCTTGCTTCTTCGTAACATGCCTGCGCCGTCAAACCCTCAAGCTCGGTGGATACAGGACGAGGTCGAGGGCCTCCTCAAAGTCGCGACTGCGCAGTAGGCCGAGAGCTCGGCCTCGAGGCATCGAGGGGTGGCCTCAAAGTGACCTGTCGAGCCCCCCATGATGAGAGGGAGGTCTCGGTTCACCAGGAAGCGGCCCCCGAGCAAAGAAGGCGACCCCCGTCCGAGACCACATCATCGACAACCGCGAGCCCCAAGACGCGTGCTATGACATCGTCGAGAACCGACGGCATAAGAGCGGGGACGCTAAAGATCGAGGATACAATGCTCATTGAGGGGGACACTACGATAGCGATGAGGACCGCAGGGCCCCAGAACCACCCGGGCATCGAGTCTTCAGTAGGGTGATCCGCAGCATGCCGCTGCCGAACCCCTTTCGAATCCCCACGAGCATCGTCAAATACAATGGCGAGCCCAAGCCTGAGCTCTGGCTGGCCGACTTCCGGCTAGCCTGCCAGCTGGGTGGGGCACGCGATGACCATGCCATCATCCGCCAACTCCCCTTGTTCCTTTCCGACATTGCTCGAAGGTGGCTCGAGGAGCTCCCCCTGGTCAGATCCATAACTGGGACGACCAGGTATGGGTCTTCGAGGGAAATTTCAAGGGGACCTACGTGCGCCCTGGCAACTCCTAGGACCTCCGCAACTGCAAGCAGCAACCCGGGGAGTCCCTTCGTGACTTCGCCTGAAGCTTTTCCAAGCAACGCACCGAGCTCCCACACATCCCCAACCACGACGTCATCCTGGCATTCATCTCAGGTACCACCTGCAAGGATTTGGTACGGGAGCTGGGAGGTAATCGTCCCAGGACCATCGATGAGTTGATGGATGTTGTCGCCAACTACGCAGCCGGCAAGGAGGCGGTCAGAGCCTTTCTCGACAATGAGAAGGACAAGAGGAAGACGCAGGCGGCCGATGGTGAGGGCATGAGCAAGGGCCCCAAGAAGGGCAACAAGAAGAAGAAGAAGGCCCAGCAGGGCAAGCACGAGGTTGCGGATGATGATCTTGTTGCTGCACTCGAGCGCAAGAAGCCTTGAGGTCCCCCCGAGGGGGCCATCTTCAACAAGATGCTGAAGGAGCCCTGATCTTACCACAAGGGAGGGGCTAATCATAACCTCGAGGACTGCCGCATGCTCAGGAGCTACTACAAGAGTCTGGGCATCAAGAAGGACGACCAGAAGAAGGACAAAGACAGCGACAAGGGCGGTGACAAGGAGGATGATAAGTTCCCCAAGGTCTTCGACTGCTACATGATCTATAGCGGGCCCTCGACCTAGCTCACGCCTCGACAACGTAAGAGAGAGTGTCGAGAGGTCCTCTCCGTCTGAGTTGCTACACCCCAGTACCTTGACTGGTCCGATGCTCCCATCATGTTCGACCGTGATGACCATCCGGATCGCGTCGTCAACCCAAGAGTCTACCTGCTCATCATTGACCCCATCATCATCAACACCCGCCTCTCCAAGGTTCTCATGGATGGGGGCAGAAGCCTCAACATCATCTACATCGAGACCCTTGACCTCCTAGGGGTCAAGAGGTCACAGCTTCAGCCCAGCGCCAGGGGCTTCCATGGAGTTGTGCCAGGGAAGAAGGCCCTGCCCGTCGGTCATGTCAACCTCCCCGTTTACTTCGGCACCCCCTCGAACTTCAGAAAAGAGATCCTCACCTTCAAAGTAGTCGGGTTCCATGGCATGTACCAGGCCATCATTGGTCGACCTGGCTACGTGCAGTTCATGGTGATCCCCAACTACATGTATCTCAAGCTCAAGATACCGGGACCCAAGGGGGTCATCACCATTGGCTCCTCCTACGAGCACGCATACGACTACGATGTCGAGTGCGTCAAGAATGGAGAGGCCATTGAGGAGTCCACCAGGCTGGCCTTGACCCTCGAGGGCCTTGCCACTGAGGTCCCTGACTCCAAGCATCATGCAAGAAGCTTCAAGCCAATAGAAGATACCAAGAAGATCCTCCTTGACCCGAGCAGCTCTGATGGAAAGGCACTAACGATCAGTGCCACCCTCGACAACAAATAGGAAGCAGTGCTCGTTGACTTTCTCCGTGGGAACACCGACATGTTTGCGTGGAGTCCCTCAGATATGCCAGGCATACTGAGGGAAGTCGCCGAGCACGCCTTGGAGATCCGGGCCGGGTCCAGACCGGTGAAGCAACGCCTACGCCGCTTTGATGAGGAGAAGCGCAAGATCATCGGCGAGGAGGTGCACAAGCATTTGGCGGCTGGGTTCATCAAGTAGGTTCATCATCCTGAGTGGTTAGCTAACCCTGTATTAGTTAAGAAAAAGAATGGAAAAATGATGATGTGTGTTGATTATACTAGTTTAAATAAAGCATGTCCTAAAGTTCCATTTCCTTTACCACGTATTGATGAAATTGTTGATTCAACTGCGGGATCTGAGACCCTCTCGTTCCTTGATGCTTATTTCGATTATCGTCAAATCAAGATGAAGGAGTCTGACCAGCTCGTGACCTCCGCCGGGACAATGTACCAGTGATGCAGGCTCCATGTTTTTGGCAAACACATAGGGACGACGGTTGAGGCCTATGTCGATGACATTGTATTCAAATCTAAGAAGGTTAACAACCTCATCGATGACCTCAAGATCGCGTTCGGGTGCTTCGAGCTAAGAATATCAAGCTCAACCCTGAGAAATGTGTCTTTGGCGTGCCTCGAGGCATGCTCTTAGGATACATCGTCTCTCAGCGCGATATTGAGGCCAACCTTGAGAAAGTTGTGGCAATCACCAAGATGGGACCAATTCGAGACCTAAAGGGCATACAGAAGGTCACGGGCTGCTCGCGGCACTCAGTCGCTTCATCTCACGACTGGGAGAAAAGGCCCTGCCGCTATATCGTCTCCTAAAGAAATCTTAGCACTTCGCATGCACCACCGAGGCTGAGGAGGCCCTCGCTAAACTCAAAGGCATGCTGACCTCCCCTCCAATTCTCGTACCTCATAAACCTGTCGAACCTCTTCTCCTCTATGTCGCCGCAACCACCCAGGTGGTTAGCGCGGCCATAGTGGTCGAGAGGCAGGAGGAAGGGCACTCACTGCCTGTCCAATGGCCAGTTTATTTCATCAGCGAGGTACTCTTAGAGATAAAGGTTCGCTACCCACAGATCTAGAAGCTGCTCTACGCCATCATGCTTACACGCCGCAAGCTCCAGCATTACTTCCTTAGTCACCCGATAACCGTGGTTTCATCTTTTCCTCTCGGGGAGATTATCCAAAACCACGAGGCCACGGGAAGGATCGCTAAGTGGTCAGTCGAGCTCATGGGTGAGACCCTCACTTATGCACCATGCAAGGCCATCAAGTCTCAGGTGCTGGCGGACTTCATCGCTGAATGGACCGACACCCAACTTCCACCAACACAGATTCAAGCCGAGCTGTGGACGATGTACTTCGACGGGTCGCTCATGAAGACAAGAGCAGGCACGGGCTTGCTCTTCATCTCGCCCCTCGAAGTCCATATGCGCTACATCATCCGCATCCACTTCGCCGCCTCCAACAAGGTCATGGAGTATGAGGCCCTCATCAGCAGTCTGTGCATCGCAATCGAGCTTGGGGTTCGACGCCTCGACATTCGAGGCAACTCACAGCTCATCATCAACCAAGTAATGAAAGCCTCGAGCTGCCATGACCCCAAGATGGAAGCCTACTACAATAAGGTACACGAATTAGAGAGCAAGTTCCACGGCCTTGAGCTTAACCACGTCGCTCGACGGTACAACGAAGCTGCAGATGAGCTCACCAAAATTGCGTCTACTCGTGGCACCGTCCTGCCCGATGTGTTTTCGAGGGACCTCTTTGAGCCCTCTATCGACTTAGGCTCAGGGGCTAGCATCACGTCATCAACACTCGATCTCCTGCCCTCGAACGAGGCCACCTCGAATGAGACTGAGGTGATGGAGATCGAGAGGTCACCTCCACCGTCAAGCCCACCACCAGACTGGCATGTTCCCTTCCATGACTTCCTTATTTGAGGAGAGCTCCCAGAAGACCGAACCGAGGCTTGACGGATAGCTCGATGGGCCAAGACCTACATCATCTACGGAGATGACAAAGAACTCTACCGACGAAGCCGTCAGGGATCCTCCAATGCTGCATCACCATCGAGGAAGGCAGGAAGCTCCTCGAGGACATACATTCGGGGGCTTGCGGCCATCATGCCGCCCCAAGGACCCTTGTCGGCAACACCTTCCAGCAAGGTTTCTACTGCTCGACTATGGCAGAACCTCCTAAATCATATGACCCACACACATGATTATTGTCTAAACAGACTTCAAATAATCAAGAATGTGTTCCATAAGATTTAAAAGGTCTGTCGGGTAAATCCTGAATAATCTATGATTCTTCGAGCAGGATCAATCATTACAAAGAGACATTGTAGTATTACAATAGTTTTATACAAATAATATACATCGGAGTAAAATAGCAGAAGGATTATAATAACATAAGTTTACAAACCGTTCAGTTTAAACTTACAAACCATAAGTTGGATTAATACAAACCATAGTAGCAGTGGAGTAACAATATAACTTATTACAAAAACCTTGATTATATGCTCTGCCCAAGAGCGAGACATCCTATTCGTCGTCACTTTCCTCGATGACGGTCATGCAACAGCATGCGTAGCACTCCTACTCATGGGACTCACCTGCAACAAGGGTTCAACAAACACTGAGTACAAAAGTACTCAACAAGACTGACCCGACGAAAGAAAAGGGGTGAATACTCAAAAAATGCAGGCTAGAGGGACAAGGTAAGGCTTGCAAGAGATAAGAATTTTTGCGGAAAAGTAATTACAAATAGTAAAGTTGTCTTGCTCTAGATCCGAATTACCAACCAACCTCATTTTGATACCTTATCTTCATTCAAGTTGTTACTACGATGATGAACAACGATCAAGTCTTCTTCTCCGAGAAGCAACGATGATTCGAATCCATTTTTATACCCAGCTGGGACCTAGATCACTGGGATACCGGAGACTTTAACTCCGATGCATACCAGATCACAGATATACCAGGATAACAACCACAACCATATATCACCACATGATACACATGAGCACTTCGACCCAGTGTACCGATATACGTGGGAACTTAAACCCATAGTATAACACATTATGACATATGTGGGGACTCTGGCCCACTATATATCACTCCATGACATAAGTGGGGACTCTGGCCCACTGTATACCACTTCATGCATGTGGATTTTATAATTTCTCGATATCACCAGATCACCATCGACACGGGGCCTAGGGCATCAACAGACGGAAACACTACAGAGGGACTCCATTCCCAATGCAAGTTAGCCGTCCGGACTCAATTTATTAACTATCATCATGTTTCCACAGATAAAGCCATTCTCATCTTTTTCATTCTTTTACTTATTGAAAACTCATCTAACTCAGTAGGGCTAAGCATTACTATGCATATTCCAGCTAACAGGTAACAAGGAATAAGGAAGTAAGGCAGGTAATGCAATCTATAGATTTTCACTCAACTCCTAATCCCTAATGCAGCATTTCATAAGGAAGCGATAAAACTTTTATACAATCAAGGGTTTAAATGCATCCGGGGCTTGCCTTGGTATTCGGGGTAGATGGTCTCGGACTCTGGATCAACTCCAATCTCCTGAGTCTGCTCTTCCTTCAGATCTGGGGCGACAACATTGAACTCTCCGTTAACGAAAACTATACGATAAAAGCATATGCTTCAACATGATGGAATAGTGAACATCATGCTCAATGGATGCATGACCAGTTTAAAGGCTTAAGTACAACTTTTCTTCACGATAAAGCTGCAAGCCAACAAAACTTACTCACTAAGTCTGTTAGGGTTAACTACATCTTTAATGACATTATTTAAGCACATGAAATAACGTCGATTAAACCCTAATGACATGATTAAGGTAAGCGCAAACAATTAATTAAAGTGACAAAGGTCATTAGGGTTAATGACCCAAGGTCATCACTCAATCCCAAAGTCAAACAAATCCTATAATGATTAAACTTATTTAAAGGGATTAATTAATTATTTAAAAACATAAAATAAAGGCATAAAAAAATTAAAGTTGTCTAATTGAGCTCAAAATTTAATTTTAAAAAGCTCTTGGTCTAATTAGATGGCAAAACCATTTTCAGAAATAAAAGCCAATTATTTTATTTATTAAAAATTATTGAAGGTGCATTTTTTAATTAAAAGGGATAATTTTAACTTATGCAAAACTACTCAAATTTGGCATTTCATATTTTTCCTATGTAGAGGACATCATAAAGAACATACACAAAATTTTTTAGAATTTTTGGAGCTGTACATGGATTACTATGATTTTCTAAATAAAATAGCATTTAAATCATTTTCTAGAAAAAGAAAAAGGAAAAAGGAAATTCCTCCCGACGTTGACCGGCGGCGGCCGGGTTTTGACCGGTGATTGCTCGTCGGCGGCTGGACCCTACGGTGCAGGAGGGGTGAAATTGAGGGCATGGAAGGATGCAGGATCTCACCGTGGTTCGGGTGCACTCGAAGATGAAGGCTCGGAGTGGCTGAGGCGAGCTGTAGCCGGCGGCGCTAATGGCGGCAGCGGTGCTCCGGCGGCAAGGTCCGCGTCACGGCAACTCCTGTGCACCATTAAGCCGGCCAAGATGCGCATAAGGGGTAGGAGAAGATGGAGAACATGATAGAAGGGTTAATGGAAATATATATTCAACCTTGGCGGTGGTGGCCGGCGAGAAAGCTCGCGGCGGCTCGGCGATCGGCCGCGAGGAAGATGACGGCGTGCGGGCGCTATGGGCGTTGAGGGCGGGCACTAGCTGGCTCAGAAGAAACGCAAGGTTTAGGCGGAGCTTCTGGCAAAAGAAATTGGACAGCGCTGGATCGACGGCGGTGAATTGGAGCGACGGAGCAAGGTCGTCGGCGGCGGCGGCAGGGGGAAAGAAGAAGGAGAAGTCGGCCACGGCGCCCCTATTTATAGCCAGAGCTCGAGGAAAGGAAGGGCGACACGCGGCGAGGGTGCTTCGAGCGTCAGGGCGAGCTGGTGGCCGCAGCATGTGCGGCGGTGGACGGCGGCGCGGCTTGAGAAGCCGGCCATGCGACCGACGATAGGTCTCGGTGCTGTTCTTGAATAATACAGAAATGCCATTTGTTGAAAATAACAAATTACTTCAAAATTGATATAAAAACTTGAAAATCTCCAAAAATAGAATTTGCATAACTTTTCAAGAGCTACACTTTTCATTTAACTTCCATCCTCAAATTCTATAGAGAATTTGAAATATGAATTCAAATTCAAAAGGGTAATAAAACCCTAGAAATAAACATTTGAAATTACTTTTGATTTTTCAATAAAACTTTAAAATCTTCAAAAATATGAAATATTTAACTTTGCAAACCCCATGTTTCATATATAAATTTTCCCAAATTATGTATAATTTTTGAATTATAATTTTAAAATCAAAGGGGGGCAATTGTTGGAAAACTGTATTTTCAAATTCATTTGAAATTATTTTTGGAAACTTGAAAACTTTATATACCAACTTTGTAGCTCTTGTCAAGATCTACAAACTATATTTTTAGAGCATTCCCAAATTCCTTATAGATTTTGAATTATAGAAAAGGGGGTAAAACCAGGTTTTGAAATAAAGGGTTTTTGAAACCGAATTCAAACTCGATTTGGTTTCTAAATCAATTGTTTGGTCATTAGTGATCACAAACATTATCCAAGGACATTTTTAGGTCAATGACCCAAAGACACCCTTGGTTGACCAAGTTTACTTTTGAAAAACATTTTATAGCTTTCCAATTTGAATTTAAATTTGAATTACAAGACTTGGAAATAAGCTTTGAAATCCAAATTCAACTTCAAATGTGGAAATGATTTTTAGGGTTGGACTTGGATTTATACACTATGCTTGACACTATTGTAAACACGGTTTACACCTCAAGTACATAGAATATAAACTAAGCATTTGGGATGACATTCGAAAATAAGGTTTTATTATTTCATGTGACAAAACATTCCAGAAACACAATCAACGTATGAAATATAAACTTGTTTTAGTTGATGCACATTAAGGTTGACCTAAACATGAATGCTTTACAATGCATATGATGACATGGCAGGGTTTTAGTTAATATAACACCAGAGGTGTTACATCGACCCCCATCTCCGACGCCATCAACCTCGTTCGCTCATGCGAGGGGTGCCAATTCTATGTCAAGCAAACACACCTACCCGCCCAAGCTCGGCAAATGATCCCCATCACATGGCCTTTCGCTGTTTGGGGGCTCGACCTCGTTGGGCCTCTAAAAAAGATAATCGGGGGCTTTACGCACTTGCTGGTAGCACTTGACAAGTTCACCAAATGAATCGAGGCTCCACCCATTACCAACATCCGCTCCGAGCAAGCAGTCTTGTTCTTCACCGACATCATCCACCGCTTTGGGGTCCCCAACGTCATCGTCACTGACGACGGCACGCAATTCACTGGCAAGAAGTTCTTGGACTTCTGCGACCACAATCACATTCTTGTGAATTGGTCCACAAACGCTCATCCTTGAACCAACGGCCAGGTCGAACACGCCAATGGCATGATCCTTCAGGGCCTCAAGCCAAGAATTTATAACCGGTTGAAGAAGTATGGCAAGAAGTGGGCTACCGAGTTACCCTCGGTCCTATGGAGCTTAAGGACAACACCTAGTCGAGCCACGGGGTTCACTTCGTTCTTCATGGTCTACGAGTTCGAGGCCGTCCTCCCCATTGACCTCGAGTATGGGTCCCCTCGACTTAAGGCCTACAACAAACAGACGAACGAGGAGGCCCTTGCAAATGCCATCGACCAGCTCAAGGAGGCTCCCTCCATTCTGCAAGGTACCAGCAGAAGCTTTAACGCTACCACGACAAACATGTGCCCAAGAGGGATCTCCAAGTTGGCGATCTCATCCTCCGTCGACGACAGAGCAACAAGGGGCGCCACAAGCTGAAACCGCCGTGGGAAGGCCCATACACCATGGCTGAGGTGCTAAAACCTAGAACATACAAGCTATCGAATGGCATAGGCGAAACCTTCACCAACGCTTGGAACATCAAACAGCTACGTCGCTTTTACCCCTAGGGCCTCGGGGCCTTGTACATTTCTCGTATTTTGTACAACTATGGCATCATGAATGAATAAATGAAAAATGGCTTTGATTCAGCATATTTTCTTATTTGTTCACATAAGGTAGCCTCGACTCTGCTCCCTCAGAGTCGAGCCTTCCTCGGGGGCTATGAAGGGGGAAACCCCCGGAAGTCCTCAAAAAACTCGCACGTTTTTTTGAAACTCAACGTCTATTCTTTCTTACGCGCCTTGATATGTGTCGTTACTTAGCCGAAAATGCCACGAGTGTCCCGTGGGTCGAGGGCTGTTGAGCTGGAAGCTCACCTACGCCTCTACGCTACGGTAACTCCACTCACTCCCCACTTGGTTCAAGGACCTTGTCACAGAACCGACCAATTTATTAGACCTGCCAACGGTGTATAATAGATCATGCATCGAGAATCTATTATAATAGACCATGCCAATGGCCAGGACTGTGCATCGAGTTCACTAAGTAGAAACACAATCAGGGCATGCAAGAAAGAAAAGGACTTAAAGTATGCGAGATATATACATGCATAAATGTTTTAAGGCCCTCAGGGACATGACATCACAATGTCACAAAAACTAATCTATTACATGAGCCTCTTCGCCCAAATTTGGCTCACAAGCTTTGGCTTTCATCGCCACCATTGCCACCACCCTCATCGCCGGCGCCATCTTCACCTTCAAAAGGAAGGACCTCAAGCTCAAACAGCTTTGCCAGCTTCTCACCCGGCTCCTCGACGTCTTCCATCAAGCCCCGGCACCTCTCCTCGTTCTTGGCGTCCATTTTGGTGAGGTCGGAGATGAAGCCGTGCGAGATGATGTTCATGTCGTACGTAAATCCAAAGTAGACGACCGCCATCGCCCGCTTCACGCCGATGTGAAAGGCATCCCAGACGCGATCTTTCATGGTGACCCCGATATAGTACAGCCGGTCGACGAGAGTGGTTCCGCGCACATCTTCCTCGACCTCCTCCGTGGGCTTGACCCCCTAGGAGTTGCAGAGCCCGTTGATCGCGGCGTGAAGCCTGTCGGTGAAAGCCGTCTCGGCCAAAAGGCCCTCTTGCAGTGCCTTGGAGGCAGTCTGGATGGAGAGCAGGTCAACCTCGAGACCTAGAAGGCAGAACGAAGTCATGCAACGCACGGAGACAAGAAAATTGGGGTCAAGAAAGAAGACTCACTAGTGTAGTAGGTGTCAAGGACCTTGTCACAGAACCGACCAATTTATTAGAGCACAAGCACGTAATTCGCCATTAAGATAGCAAAGTACATGATTGATACCTAATAAACCCAGTAGTCATTCCCGAAATTTTGAAGGATTTCCAACTTTTCGCATAGCCAAGATCATAATAAGTTTAGCTGTCACTATTCACAATATACATAGTTCGCACATAGTTTAAAACATCAGAGTTCAAAATAAGTTATTACAACCCAAGTTCAAATTCGAAATAAAGCGAAAGCGATTTAGGTCAAATCCACACACACACCTTTAGTTCAAATACAATGCAAGGTCCTCGGTCAATATCCAGCAAAAGCATAAGGTAGAGTAGAGTGACCATGCCCAAGGTCTAATCATCACCCAACGTGGGGTAGAAGCAGTGCTGACAGTAGCCATAAAACATCTCACCATCTGCAACAACATGGGAAAATAAAACCCTGAGTATGAGAATGTACTCAGCTAGACTTACCCATCATAAACTAAAAATAAATTGACTCCAAGGGGTATGCAAGGTTGGATAAGTAGGATAGCTGACTCATAAGTTGCGAAAAAGCTTGCATTAAAGGAAGATTTGATCATAACCTTCTAGCATTGTATTTTAATTTGATTAACCTTATCATGCTAAATTAGCACTTGTACTAAACAAGCATGATAATAATTATTCAACAAGAATAGTAACCAATTCCGGTTGAGTGCCTTTCAACGTCACGGCTCAACCATCTCATCTTTTTGTTCAAGTTATTACTATGATGCCGCTGCTTAAGTCAAGTGTTCACTGTCCAGGAACGATGGCGATTATAATCGATTACTAACCAGCTGGTGGGGTATTCCTCACACAAACCACACTCACCCACTAAAGTGAGCTACAGATCACCGAAAGTTCAACTCGGGAAAATCACGGGATCAACAGGTACCATCGTATCCGGGAACCGCCCGGCTGCCTTATTCAGGGTGACCCTGACCTCGGACTTACTCTCCGCGTAACCCGTGGTCCCCCATCTTCTCCAATACGATGTGTACAGCAGGTCGACTCCCGGCCCAAACCAAACCTAGGCTTCACGGTCGGAACGACTTATCCTTCTAGCTAAATGTGAGGCATGCGTTCAATATGACTTGAGGACGTACAACGGACGGGGTCCTAGTTCGACACAGACGGGATAACCTTACCGAACCTCCAGTTCAGTCCCAACACCAATCCCGCCTGGTCTCGATTTATTATCTCCACATGGTTATCCAAGATAATAATATATTCAACCATTTCGAGTAACCACCTATAACTCACGGATGACAGGAAATCACTCGACTTCTACCGATCTAGTTAAGCAAGGCTAAGCAGATAATCGCACCTGAACCTAACAGGGTAGAATTATATCAGGTGGGCAAGGAATATAAGTAATGCAACAACAGTATAAAACAACGCCTATAACTTAATGCATCAAACAAGTAAAGGACTCAAGTTAGATATTTTTGCAAACCACGGGGTGAATGCTCTGGGGCTTGTCTTTCAGGAAAGAGCTTGGCTGATGGTCAGGACACTCAGGAAGATCAACCTCGGGATCCTCTTCTGCTGCTATCCCTTGTACCAAGGCTTCCTGCTGGCCTTCCTCTCCTTGTACTCCGGGAACTACCGTTTTGAGCTCTGACGATCCTGTATGATGCATGGTGCATATGAATACCACGAATACATAGTAAATATAAAGGTACATGCTGATGGTGAATGAATGCTCAGTTAAAGATAATTGACATGATTTTTAAAATATGTATGATAAGCACATGTCATCTGCATTCTCTTCTACAATCAAATCTTATACAAGCCTCACATTACAATTTACTTACACATTAAAAGGAATTATAAACAACTATTATTTTGCACACTACCCTCTACTGAACCAAAACCAATAACAGATTTCACCTATCACAAACATCAGAAAAAGCATTATTATACACATGAAATAATAACTTAAAGCATTACTAATGATTAAAAGAAATCATGGCAGAACTGCAACATTACTTTAAATTACTTAGAAAATTCTGTAAAAATTATAGAAGCTTAAGCATGCCTAATGTAGACTACCATAAAATTTTTAGGTCAAAACAGTAAGTACTTTATCCTACACAAAAATAATAAGGCAGCATAATTTAGTAGGCATAAAATACTTTGTACATAGAAAAATATCAAACAACAGATCTCAGAATATTCTTAGCTCTAGATTAGTATCAAAACACTCTCTAAAAAGTTTCATGCATAAATCACTTATATATATTTATTATGAATTATTTATCATCTACTTGAAAAAGGCACCATAACTAAACAGGACAATATTTACACATGACATAGCCTTTCAATATTTTTCACAGATAGAGCATGACATAAGAAGACTAACAAACTTAGATTCACATTTTTCTGAGCAACAGAGAATTACTTATGCATTTTCAAATATAAAGGTATTTAATAGGGATAAATAAATCTATACAGAAAAGTATCACAAAAATCACATTTTATATTTTTCATGCATAGATCTACTCATAAGAAAAATACTGCAAGTTGAATCAACTCATTTGGACTAAAAATGAGTGAGATATGATTTTTTCAAAGCTTTTATCAAAATCTGGAAAATAGATTCTTTAAAACTCTCTAGGGTAAATGTCCTTGGACCGGAAACCCTGGACTTTCCAGTAATTAACCGAGCCCTATTTTAAAACTCTCTGAGTCTAGCCACTTTGCACTTAAGTCCGGGAAAGATTAACATATTCTGCCCATGATCCACACCGAGGGGAAAGGTCGTCGGCGGTCGGCAATCTCGCCGGTGGCGAGGTCACCGGCCAAACTATGGCCACCACTAGACTCAACTCATCGATGAGAACCCATTGGTGTACAAGATGCAAGCTATCACGAACAAAAATGGCGGCGACGACGAACGGCGGCGAGCGGCGGCTCTGCATGACGGCGATTCGACGGCTGCCGGCCAACTCCAGCCAAATCAAGGCCCAAGAACTATCCTGTGACCTAATTGAAGTCGGGGTGACTCGATTGCACTAGCACATGAAGGCAAAGTTCCACCGGAGTGAGCTCCGTGCAAGCAGCAGACGAGTGGCGGCACGACCCGCCACGGCGGTCGGCCAAAATCCGACGAACCCTAACCCTAATCTATCCCATAAACTACACCAACCTATTCTACTCATGCAGGCGACCACGATGCGCAAGATAAAGGAGGGAGAAAGGGGTTGCTGGTCATGGCGGACTGCACGGCGATCGAGGCCGCCATGGCCGGCGAAGGGGGAAATGGTCGATTCGACCTCTACCTTAGGTCATTGGGGCAGGGAGTGTGCGCATGGTGTGCCTCGCACCACGGTGGAGCTACTGGCGAGCTCTGGGAAGAAAATGGCAGGGCTGTGAGGTGCGGTGATGATGCGAGCTCAGGGCAGCGACAATGGCGGGTTCCGCATCCGCTTGAGCTCGGGGAGGGAAATGTGAGGCGAGGAGGGGCGTCTGGTCGTGGTGGGTGGAGAGTGACGGCGAGAGGCATGGTCAGGACGTTGAAGTGAGCCAACGGCCAGAGGGCCTGGCCATGGCGTCGGGCTTCGGCGTGTGCGTGGCGCACGGGCAGGCGATGCGGGACCGGGGCGAGGGACGCGTGGGCGAGCTATGGGGCCAGGCCGGGTGCGGTGGCGAGCGGCGCTCGAATGGGGAGGCCAAACAGCGGGCAGCGGCGTCGCCCGGCGTACGGACGCCACGCGGCCGGTGTCGGCACGGACACCGTCGGCACGAGGAAGAAGAAGAGAGGGAAGAAGGAGGCCGACGGGTGGGTCCCACTGCACCAAGATTCGTGCAGAACTTGATTAACTCCATATTTTCTAAAATAATCCGAATTTGAAGAAACTTGTAAAAGATGAAATGTTGCTCACAATGAGTAGAACATTTCATTTTTAAATATTAAAACCTAATTCTGCCTAGAAATTGAAATTCAAAAATGGGGATTTAAAATCCTTTTAAAATTAAAAGAAAAATATTTTTATAAACTGTTTTTGACATTTTTGACCCACTTCCAAGCCTTTTCATGAAATGACCCAAAAATAAGTTTTGCTCCAAATAATTTTCTCTACAAACTTCATTTAACACTCAACCCCAAACAAGCAACCTATCACATAGCCCTAGTTCAAATCAAAGCAAGCACATTTTTCATTTTATCATTTCATGTAAACAAATGATGATGCAAATGAGATGGTTATGCTCATGAGGTGCAAGGTCATGCATGCTTAACACCAGGGGTGTTACAGAACTCACGCGCATCCACTGCTTCATCGTGCTCTTTCTGGGCCTCCTTGAATGCGCGTACCGCCTCTGTCTTCTTGAGCCGCAGATCCTCGATTGTCCTGCCAGCCAAGGCGATGGCCCCCTCCTTTTCTAGAAGGGTCTCATTTAGCGCGGCAACCTCGACAGCAAGGGCGTCGGCACGATGTTTCTCCACCTCAACCGAGACGTGGAGGGCATCGCAGGCCTCAGAAGCCTGAGCGACGTCCATCTCGAGTACCTTGACGCACTCCGTGGAGTCTCAAAGCTCTCCCTCGAGCATCTTAAGACGCCCCTTCGAGGAGGAGAGGGCCTTGAGGACCTTCTGTGCCTCCGCGCGGGCTCAGCTGGCCTCCTTCTTGGCCTAGGATGCTTCCCCAGGAGCTGCCTCGGCCTCTTCCTTGGCCCTGGCAGTCTCCTCCTTCGCCTTCCTTGACTCTTCTTTAGCCTGGGCCACCCGGTCCTGGGCAGACCGGCCGGCCTCGAGTTGGTGCCGCACCTCCTCCCGCCCTTCATGCATCAAGTGAAGGAACTCAAACTTCGCATAGGAGCGCCTCCTCAGGTCCTAGGAACAAGGAGCAAGAAATCGGGCATCAAGTCGAGAAGTTATCTAAACTCAACACACTCGGAGAAACATTTACCGAGAAAACCCAGCCCAGATCCTCGGTGCTGACATCAACGGCCAGCTTCAGAGCATGGGCCATCCATGCCCGATACTCCTCCGCATCCTCCCAGTGGTTTACCTCCGCCGTTTCATCCATCCAAATCGTGGGGGCACTAGGCTCCAGCTACGCCAAGAAGGAAGAGCCGCCTCGACCCTCTCCTGCACTGTCGACCTGATGCGCTCCACAGCATCAGACGAACCGCTGTAACGAGCCACCCGATCGACCAAGGTGGGAAACGGCAGCTCGACCTCCGCTCTGGCCGCTGACGACTCGACCTCACGGCTCACCTGCACCGCCAGGGCAAAAGAGTTGGGGTCGGACCAGCCAGGGCTGCGAGGGGCCCCCCGAGCAACTGCCGCTTTGACAAGAAGAAGGGCATCTCCCTCCTCCTCGCACTGAGGCGGCAGCCGTGGGATCTCGACAGCCACCTCCTCGGGCCATTCTTGTGGCACCAGCAGAATCACCGACACCTCCTGTGCCGGGTTCTACTGCTGTGGTGGCTAACCCAAGGTAGTCATAGCCTCCCCCTGTGGCTGCGGGAGATTCAAGGATATCGGCTCCTCTAGCGACTCATCCTGTCACCGAGGTAGCGGGGCTGAGGGCACCGCACCCTCCGGCGTTGGCTACTGCTGCTGCTGCAGTTGCTGATGTTGCTGTTGCTAGTGCAACTTCAGCTGGCTCGGTTCCAACCTCTCCACCTCTCATTGTTGTTCGGGCTGGCTCGGCTCCAGCCCCTCTTCTTCCTGCTGCCCTTGCGGCTGCTCCTCCTGCTGCTTCTATAGCCGGTCTTCCTCCTTCTTCTGCGGGCTATCCTGCTCCCACTTCTGCTGCACCTCCACCTCGTGCAGGCCCTTTGGCCACGGCTCCCGCCCCTCTCGCTGGGAAGGTAGCGCTCCTCCTTCCTTGAGGTGCTCCACCATCACCTCGACGAAGGGAGAAGGAACTGCGACCTCTTCGTCCCCAAGGACGATCGGGGCATTTTTCGACCCAGGCTCGCGGCTGTTGAGGGCTCCCCCCTCGGTTGTGAGGGCTTCGACCTGGCCAGGTGTAGGACCGTGAACGTCGAGACTGGGGCATCAACCCCACTCTTCAGCATCTGCCCACAGTCAGAGCTGCCACCCGCCGTGGCCCCCACACCGCTCGAGCCTGCAACGAGACCAGAGCCTGTTAGCCTGCCCCGAGTAATTGCCGCCTGGGCTTGTGATAGCCAGGCCGCCTCCGATGTCGACAGGGGTCTCAGGATCACACCTGCCCCTCCCACCACCATCCTCGCGGCCGTGTCCACCTTGAGTCTCTTGGTCGGCAAAGGGTTCACCTCCTCCACTTGACGCTTGAGCCTGGGCAACGTAGGGAAAGGCAGGAACATCAAGCAAATTCTGCGAATCGTAGGAAAAGGGAAGAAAATTTTGGAGGGAAAAACTTACCCTAGAGGGATGATAACCGACCCAGGCCCCCTCAAGTTACCTAGGCCTCTCAATGGCCCCCTCTGTACCAGATCCTGTCTAGAGCTAGAACTACGCTGAGCGACTGGCTCGCACCTCGGCACCTCGAGCTCCATTGGGGCCGCCTCCCACATGTTGTGCGTCGAGGGTGGTGTCGCCCGCTCCTCTGAGCCTGTCCGGCCCTGGGTCCTCGCCTCAAGAATTGAGGACCTGGTTTGGCACAGCGAGGCACTGGACGGACCCCAGGATGAGGCCGGCGGAGTACCGCCGCGCTGGCGATGAGACGAGGACCCCACGCGGGTTGAGGAACCCCCTTGCCTTCTTTCCTGCGATCGCTCCAAGATGTCCTCCTGCGTAGGAGGTGCGTCAGCTCGAGGAAAGATGGAAAGATGGGGCTCGAGACACCCCGCCACTTCCTCGACATCATCATCATCGTCATCCTCCACATCCGACTCCTTAGGGGGGACTCCTCGATAGGAAGTCCATCTCGTCTTTGTTTAGCCCGGCGCATTTCGAGCGCCTGGCGTGCGAGGTTCTTCCTCTTCCTCTCCTTCTTCTCGGGTCTTTCCTCTTCTTTTCTTGTTGAGCATCAAAGCGCCTCACCTGGCGATCGGGGTCATCTTCTCAAACTGAAGGCACCGAGACCCTGTAGTCAATGTTACCCTGCGCTTGAAACCGCAGCCAGAATGTCAAGACAAGCCAAAAAAACAGGGGAAAAACTCGAGGATGTGAGATTGAGGGACTTATCAAGATGATGCTACGAGGATCCGACAGCATCGAGACACGATCCACGTCCCCTGGCCCGAAGTCGCCGACGACCGAGCCCCTAACCTGCTTTGCAACATCCTCAGGAGGCAGGTCCGTGGGCAACATCTGGCACCCCTCGAGCTGCTCGGGAAGCACCTTGGGCCCCATCTAATCTAAGCGCAATGGGCATGCCATCAGAGGTAGGACTCCTCGGCTATGGAAGCTCGCGATGACGTACGCGGCATGCACACCCTTCTCGGACAAGGTGCACAGCACATCAAGGAAGGGATTCAGCCTCCGCTGGAAGGGCTGGGCCACACCCCAGAGCCAGTGCCCCGAACGCACCCCGATGACGCACCCAGTGTAGGCGGGCAGCAAGCCGTCATCGTTGCGAATGTAGAACCATACTGATTGCCAGCGGCTGTGGTTGGTGGACAAGCCTGTCCCGATATAGAGCTCGGACTTCTTCTGCGCCAAGCTGCAACTCCCCATGCAGACGATCCTCCTCTTCCACTCCAAGATCCACTTGGTGTAGTACTCACCCTTGAAAAGGTGGAGCCACAATTCCCAATGCGGTTCCATACCCATGTACCCCTCACAGAGCGAGGCAAATATCGCTGCGTTGGAGATGGCGTTGGAGGTGAGGTGTTGGAGATCAACCTCGTAGAAGTGCAGTAGCGCATGCATGAAGTGGCTCAGAGGCAAACCGAATCCCAACTGGTGGAACTTGATGAAGCTCACCACGTAGCCCTCCGGCGAATGCAGCTCCCGATGCTCCCTCGGTGGCACGATCCACTTTGGTTGCTCAGCCGAAGCGGCGGGGCGGAGGAGTTCCTTATCTACCAGCTTCTCCAGCTCCTGTTGTGACACATCAAAATGGGGCCAGGCCTCTGGAGGGAGGAACGTCAGCACCATGGATGCAGCGCGAATTTTCTCGGCGGACGGGCGACCGAGAAGATTCGCAATCCCGATTTCTCTCTCACCGATTCTTCTTTAGTGCAGACAGACGAAGGCACGGGCGCTCTGGTGGTGGCGGCGGAGGCAAGATGGCAAGATAGGAAACAGAGAAGCCCTACCCCTCATATTTATAAGCGATGGGGCCAAGAAACAACGGGCGGATCCGGTAATGGTACGGTAATTCCCCACGTTTAATGCACTCACCTAACCGCCCCTCAATTCTCGGAACAGGCACACGCATCGCCCGAAAGATCTCTAGCCGTTACCTGGGTCCACCACAATCGCGCCGCTTCAGCTCGTGCCTAAAAAGACATGCCCAACAGATGGGAGAAGTTATCCATAGCGTTTCCTTCTACGGGAAGTAAAACGGACTCCGATCCCACACTGAAATCCTCGAGGGAGCGGAGGCTGACCCTTGATCAGGGTTCAATAGCCGCCCTCAAGTACCCGAGTCAGGGACACCCAAGGGGAGCCAACACGAAGCTCAGCTCAAGAACGAACCCTCGAGATCCCCTCGGATGTATCCAAGGCCAAATGAAAGGATTACCATGGAATCCCCACGGAGGGAGGCATCGAGCCACCGAGTCCTATCGAATGGAACCGGTATCCATGTATCTACATGTTTGCATCAATGAGAATGCCTCAGGGCCACCAGTCGACCCCATCAAACGGGGCACGAGCTCTCACTTGGATCTCCCATTATCAGCTCACAGAGAATGTCGAGACTCACCCAATCGAGGGTAGTACGGCGCTTCTCACCTCACATCCGATCAAAAGGACTTGTGAGATGGATGCCCGAGGCTAGCAATACCCTAGCCGCACGAGGCTCGAGGGCTCACCTACGCCAGGCACCCCTCGACGAAAGAGGGTTGAATACACCCGGGGTCTCGACGACTCGAGATACCCCTCGACTAGGTGCTACGACTCCAGTTCATGTTATCCTAACCTTTTAGGAATGCCCACTACACCCAACTGGATGAAAACACCTTTCATCAAAAGATAAGTAAAGCCCTCAGAGGAGTCTCCCCACTCCTTCAAGGCCTCGGGGGCTACCCCCGAAGGGTACGCTTGCGCACACCCTCCAAAAAATTACGGTCGACACCTCGGTCTCAATTCAAGACCCCCTGCTTGACTCCCAGCACTCACGCGGGAGCTCGGGGGCTACTGTCGGGTACCTGAATAAGGTGTACCCTTAACCCTTGACTAAGCAACTTAATCCCTGCATTAACAAACCCAAAACCACCATTATTATCCCCCAGACCAAAAGTATATAAGATACCCGATCCAAGTATCAAACTACGCTGGGCCGGCCCACGAACGGGTCTCGACGAACTAGGCTACTATTCACTTGAGGGGACCCTCTCGACTCAAGGCTGTCCACTCGGGGAACGGTCACCCCCTCTAGTGACAGAACTCCCCCGTGTGAATGATCACCCATCGAATACCACGCACCCCCTTGACCCGCCTACTTCATGTACAATTCCCCAGGCATTTAATGCATTCCACCTGCTCCCGCCTAACCTCATGGCTACAGTCGTGGTAACAGTGGACAGTTCACCAATCAAATCCTCTTTTTACTGCCCATACCCAGGAAACCAGCGGATCGTACCATACTGTATCACCATACCGCACACTGTGCCCCGTTCGGCACCCCCTCGAGACGCATTCGTCAACACAAACGCTGTATTTCCTGGGGCTTGGTCTTATCCGTTTGGGTCTCGACCTCCTCGACTACATTCGGCCCCCTCAACCACCCCCTCGAGCTAGACTTCAACGCCATCGATCAGTGCTCCAACCGCTCCCGACACGACAGCTACAGGGATCTGCACGCCAGCGCATGGGCACCGGTCTTTCACCGGCCATCTACAATGTCATCACACGCACGGGAAGGACGGCCGTCGTCTCCAAGCACGTCGCTACAGGGCGACTCACGCCCGACGCACGCCTCTACAGCAATGGCGACTTGATCGGCATCTCCTTCGATGTCATAACCTACGCCAGCCCTACAAGCATCATTTCTAGGGTTACACTGTACACCCGTGCCCCTCCTTGGCCTATAAAAGGAGGCGCCGGGTTAGCATAGAGAAGAGGGAACTGACCCATAAATAGAGGAGAGCCAGAGCCCGCAACTCTCAAGTCCTAGCCAACCTCACACGCTCGCTTGTATTCACCCCTGTACAAGCGCTTCGGTGCAAAATAATACAAACTCTCCCCCCCCCCCCGCACTGGACGTAGGGCCTTCTATTGCCCAAACCGGGATAAACCTTGTGTATTCTTCTTGCATCACCATCCGGATTAGGGAGCACACAGTACAAATTCACTCGTTGGTGCTCGGCCCCCGGGGTCGAAACACCGACACTATTGGCCCTACCCTCTTGCTTTTGGTTCTAGGTATAATATTTTTTACTCCGTTGGATGAAACAGCGCAAGGCAAAAGTATTGAAACAAAAGTATTTCAAACAAAATCGTGGACATTTATTGCAACAATTGGTGTCTCAAGAGGCAGACATTGCAGAAAGAATAATCATACCAGTTGATGAACTCGCAAAGGCGACAAACAACTTTGACAAAGCTCGTGAGCTTGGTGGTGGTGGGCATGGTACTGTTTACAAAGGGATTTTATCAAATCTATGTGTCGTAGCCATCAAGAAGCCAAAGACTATGGTCCAGAAAGAAATAGATGAATTCATAAATGAGGTAGTAATCCTCTCGCAAATAAACCATAGGAATGTGGTCAAGCTCTTTGGATGTTGCCTCGAGACTGAGGTCCCACTGTTGGTTTATGAGTTCATTTCTAATGGAACCTTATACGACCACCTCCATGATACAGGACCAAGGTCACTGTCATGGGGCAACAGGTTGAGGATCGCAACCGAAGTAGCTACTTCTCTTGCCTATCTTCACTCAGCGGTTTCAATTCCAATAATCCATAGAGACATCAAGTCTGCTAACATACTTCTTGATGACACATTGACATCAAAAGTAGCAGATTTTGGAGCTTCAAGGTACATTCCAATTGAGAAAACAGGGTTGACAACAAGGGTTCAAGGAACAAAAGGATACTTGGATCCTATGTACTTTTACACCGGCCGTCTCACCGAGAAGAGTGATGTCTACGGCTTTGGTGTAATTCTTGTTGAGCTGCTCACTAGGAAGAAACCATTTTCATATGTATCCACTGAAGGTGATGGCCTTGTTGTTCATTTTGTCGATCTAATTGCTGCGGGAAACCTTGCACAAATACTCGACCCACAAGTTATAGAGGAGGGAGGCAAAGAAGTCCAAGAAGTTGCTGCACTTGCGGCATCATGTATAAACTTACGAGGTGAAGAATGACCAACAATGAGGCAAGTGGAGCACACCCTAGAGGGGCTTTGGGGTTCCAAGAAGTACAAGAGAGATGATACAGTAGCAGCAGAATTCAAGGATGACAACATTGTGACTAATTCTTCGTCATCAACTAAAAAGCGACAGAGTTTTAAAGAATCAAGCAGAAGATACAGTTTGGAGCAGGAGATGATGTTGTCTGCTAGGTACCCTCGGTAGCATTGCGTGATTGTCCCTTATCATTAGCACAAAATATTATTTAATATCTAGCAGTAATTGTATTGCCAATGATGATAATGTGAACTGGGATCCTCTATTTCTTACCATTACTTCTGTTTTGTTAGCATAATTCAATTGTACCCGTTTAGTAAGGGTGTGTTTATTTCAGCTTCAGAATCAGATGAATCAGTTGAATCAGGTGATGAATAGTGAAAGAGGAATAGTGAATAATCAGTAGAATCAGAGCGAGGTGGAGCTAAAACAAACGGACCCTAAAAAACAGTACATACCAACTCAGACTTGGTATATTTTCTTCTATCTTGTCATCGGACAGTGCGATATTTTCCACAGAAAATGATGCAGAAACTATGCTCTGTGGGTCAAGGTTGCAGAATGTGCTGTTGGTGAGGTTTTTTAAGTGAAAACTGGTTCTCCATGCTTTCATTTCCCCGTAGATTTGTGTAGCAAGATGACAAAATGCTTGTAAATTTTTCAGGGGATGCAAAGTAGTTCAGTCTTGGTCTCTGCAGTTCACCAAGTTAGTGATATCCTAAAGGACTGACAGCATCCATATATCCATGGCAACATATAATTAGCAGCTAAAAAGTGAATCATTTATTTTGCAGTCTCTTACAGAACAAACCCTATCGAAGCAGGTCATTCATCGAAATCAAATGGAGACAGGAATAAGCTTGCTGTAGATATGCAATATGCCTAGGAGTTAGGACAAGTAATGGTTTAATATGTTTTTTGATGGAACTGAAATTGCAAGTCTGAACACATCATGGTTCAAGTTTTTTAATGGAACTAAAACTGCAAGTTTGAAGTTCAGCAAAAGAACTGAAATGGTTCGCACTTGTACAAACAAAAGCCCAGTCAACACCCGCAGCAACGACAGAGTTAATGTGTGAATACATGGAGCATGTTTGAACCTGCTGGCGTTCTCTTTAAGATCAATTATCTTGGGGCATGCTATCAATATTATTGCATTCTAGAAAACATGAACACTAAAACATTATCGACTGCTTGTGCACAAAGCCACGTACAGTGGAAAAGGGAGATTCTCAGTTTTGATCAAACATAGTAGCTAACACTTATTAGTACTTCATCTGTCTATCTGAAGTATCCATGGTAACATATGATCAGCAGTTGAATCTGAAAGTGAATTATGTACTCTGCAGAATTACAAAACAAATCAAACCCCAGGCAGATCCTTAATGAAACAATTCATCGAAATGAAATGGAGACAGATTAGCCTGTCGTGCAGAGGTGCAATATGCGTAGGACACATCATGGCTCAAGTAAGACTTGGAATGGAACAGATAAGTCTGAAGTTCAGCAAAAGAACTGAAATGGCTCGCTCTAGTACAAACAAAAGCAATCAAATGGAGCATGTTGGGAATCATGAACAAGTCATCATCATTGCCATTTCTTCAGGATAAGATTGAATATGAAACACATAACACGTGCACCATGCATGTTCAGTTCTACAGCAACTAGCATTTTGACCCACCCAGCGAACTGGAGCAACACTAGGGAACCACAGCGACAGGAAGACGCGGCAGGCCTAGCCGCCGAAGCCGTAGAGGGTGCGGCCCTGGCGCTTGAGCGCATAGACGACGTCCATGGCGGTGACGGTCTTGCGGCGGGCGTGCTCGGTGTAGGTGACGGCGTCGCGGATGACGTTCTCGAGGAAGATCTTGAGCACGCCGCGGGTCTCCTCGTAGATGAGCCCCGAGATGCGCTTCACGCCGCCCCTCCGCGCCAGCCTCCGGATCGCCGGCTTGGTGATCCCCTGGATATTGTCGCGCAGCACCTTCCGGTGACGCTTCGCGCCGCCCTTGCCCAGGCCCTTGCCGCCCTTGCCGCGTCCCGACATTTTCTTCGCCGCGGAGACGATGGGATTGGGGATTTCTTTGGTTGCTGGTGGTGAGGTGAGCTCGTGAATTGGATGGATGGGGGAATGATATAGAGGCGGCAGATGAGCTGGGAGGCGTCGGATGGGGGCACGATCCGCGTGAAGGGTGCGAGGGATCGTGCCAGCCGTCAGATCGGGGTATCTCCGCTCCTATTGGCGGAGGAGAGGGAGGGCGGATCGAGCTTTCCTCTGTTTTTAGATTTTTTTTTTGAAACTCTTTCTTTAGAATCTTTGGCGGGCAGTGCGCGCGTGGGGGTTGGGTGGGAAACTGGGATCGCTTCGGAAGTTCTGGATTTCTGGTGGGAAACGCGAAATTTTGACTTGGCTTGGGGACGTTGCGGCGTTGCTGGGCCGTGGCCCGGGTTCGGCCTGGAATTGACGCAAGTTGGTTGCACTTTGGAGGCTAACATCTCTACAACAGCAAACGGGCCAGAATAATCGTAAGTTTTTTTAAAAAAAATCAAGTCACTTATGTTCATTCTACTATTTTATACAAGCGAATTCCGGGTCGTACTGGACGCCGACCAGGGTGGCAGCCAGCCGGCTGCCGACCAGTGCGTGCGATGTTCTGTAACTTCACAATTTAAAAAATACAATAACAAATAAATAGATAATTTTTTTTTCTGTAGAAGGACAATATAATGGACAATTCTTTTATGAAAAGACAATAGACAAAAACAAAAATTTATGCATTATATGGGCTCTACGTGGGCTGAAACAACATCACATACGTGACTTCCGTCCGTTCGCCAGGGTGGTCGGAGCGTGGCTGCGCGCCACCCTGGTCGGCGCGGATGATTTTCAGAGAATTCCTTTGCTATCGAAACTTATAACAATTCCTTGGTTGCCATTATAAGAGCAACTTCAGCCCAACATGCAAATTAGGCCCCTATTTTTTTTCATTTGCATACTGGTCTGTAAAAAATAGGGACCCAAAATTGATTCTAACTCCACCCCAACACCCTATCCCCGCACACTCCCCTCTCATGTTAGGTGGGACCCCGTGTCTGGTTTTTTTTCTTTTTCTTTTACCTACCTCTTCCCTTCTCTCTCCCCTTCGCCTGTCAGGGGCGGGCGAGCTCGGCGCGACGCTCCTGCCGCGGCCTCTGCCTCCCCGGCAGCCGACCTCGAGCTCAGAGCTCCCTGCTCTCTCTCCTCCCTCCTCCATGGCACCCCTGCTTTCTCTCCTCGTGGCAGGCGGGCGGCCATGGCGTCGTGGAGCTCGGGGCAGAGCGGCGCGGAGGAGGGGCAGGGCGGCGCGAAGGAGCTAGGTGGGCGCAGAGGCCTCCGCCCGGCAAGGCCACGCGGCTCCTCCGCTGCCGGGCTGTGTGGCTCCACCTCCCTCTCTCCGTCAGGCTCCACCTCCATCTCTCCGTGGAGCTCGGGATCTTCGCGGCGGTGGAGGCCGAGGCGCCAGCGGCTCAAGGCGTCAGAGCACGGATGCAGCGGGCGCACACGCCGAGCACCTCTACTCCCCTGCGCCAGCGCCCTCCTAGGTCGCGCGAGCTCCACAGCGGCCGCCATGGCCGGCATGCGCACAAGCTCCCGTCGCGACCGCCATGGCCGGCGAGGACGAGGGAGGGGAAGGAGCTTGCCTTGGACGGGCTATGGAGGGTGCAGATGTGGGCGAGCGGTGGAGGAGGAGAGAGGAGGAAGCACCCGCTCACCATGGACTGTTCTTGGGCCCACCGCCGCGCGTGTCTAGCGCGCGGGGCTTGCGCTGCCGCGTCTAGGCGGGCAGGCGCGCTGCCGGGGCCGCCGTGCCCACGGATGAGAGGGGGAGAGTGAAATGTGTCGTGGGACCCGCAGATGAGAGAGGGATAGGGGTTGCTAGTCGGGGGGCTGAAATTATAATTTTAAAGGGCATGAAAAATAGGAGAACAAATAGAGACTCCACTGAAGTTGATTTTTTTCTTCTATAATTTAGGATAGGGGCCTGAGTAGGGGCCCCCACCGGAGATTTTCTAACATTTCTTAACTACCATCGATTTATAGTTGTTGATCCCTTCATTGCCATCACGGTTACATATGTGTACGTAGTTTTTGTTCCCTTAACTCCCATCTCAACGCTTTCTTAATTGCCATGCCATTGAGCGGACGGGAACTACATGAACCGTGTTTCATGCTCTCCGTTGTCCGCCGCCACCACACTCTTGTCTGCCTATTGACGACGCCACGACGCCGACGACGAGATAATGGACATTGGATTGCTGACGCACTCGTATGACTGTATGAGCATGTGTCAGCACCATCCTAGGGCTACACAAGAGCAGCCAAGGCCCAGAAGAGGCAATAGGGTCCTGTCCAAGAGTTCATTGGTGTTTGACCCGCAATGGGCATGTAAGGGCGCATTTGCTTTTTTTTAAAGGAAGGTAGATATATTTTTATTTCACATTTACAATGTTTTGAGGTACATGCAATATTTCTGGCTCCTGAAGGAGCCAAACATATCTCCTGGCATCATATTACATACACTTTTAGCAATAGCACGAGCCTTATTGTTGGAAAGCCTACCTTCGTGCTTAAATATAACTTTGTGAAGAAGACCAACAGGACCGGTTGCGCTCCTCGGAACCTAGTTTTTTGTTGGATTAAGTCCACTTTTAGCCCATGAACTATTTTCTTAGTCTAATTTATACCCCTAACTTCGAAAACGTAATACTGGTATCCCAGCTATAAAAATCGTTCGCTTTTGGCACCTGAACGAGGGCAAGGCTATTTTGACCAGGGGCAAGGCGGGGCCCGCATGTCACCCACTCACCCCTCCCTCTTCACCCCCATGGCAGTGCTGCGAGCAGGCTGCGGCACCGGCGCGCAAGCAAGATGCGGCGGCGGCGCGCAAGCAAGATGCGGCGGCGGCAGCGGCGGCGGCGGCTGCAGCAGGGCAGCAGAGCTGCTTCGCCCCTTCGCGGACCCGGCCCCAGCTGTTCGCGTCAGCGGCTCCTCGCCGCGGTTGCCTTGTCGTCACCCCCCGCGGGGAAGAAGGAGCAGAGGCGAGGCATGGCCACGCGGCGCGTGTGAGCTGGCCGGTTTGAGCGGCGAGGACCACGGCAAAGCTCGTGTAAGTGGCATGGGAGCCCATGCGCGGTGGCGGCGGACCCGTGCCTCCGTCCTTCCTCCGCCCAAATTGGCCGCAGCATCTCCTACGCGAGCTCCTCCCCTGCTATGTGCGGCTGACCGGTGGGCCCCATATGGCAAAACCACTCTAAATAGACAAAACAGCCCACACCGGCGTCCAGGTGCTAAAAGTGAACGGTTTTGACAGTTGAGGGTGAAAATTAGACGGTTTAGTAGATGAGGGTTAAAATTAGACCGTGCAAAGAGTTCAGGAGCCAAAGATGAACTTAATCCTTCTTCGTTTGGTTTCACTTTTGTTCTTAGCTTGGCAAGCACGCTGCTTAAAGCAGCTCGCGACCAGGCTCAATTGCCACAGCAGAATCGAATGTAGTAGATGGGCTTGGCTGACTGGGGCACTGGTGGGCTCAAGTGAGTGAGATGCTCTCACCTCCCAACTCCTCCTCATCTCTCACTGCATACGTCGTGTGCCTTCGTTCACCTCCTTCCCCCCAATTCCTTCGCCTTCGACGGCGAGCGAAGGAACTAGGGGCGCTGCCTCTTCGCAACCAAGGTCAGGCACCAGTGCACCACGTCGTGCCGCCGACACCCGCGGCAGCGGCGTAGGGGCGGATGACGTGGTGGAGGAGGAGAGGGCGTCGTGGAGGAGGCGTGTGCGGCGGCTGCCTGTAGCGACGCAGTCGGGGCCACGACGTCGAGCGCGCGCACGTCGAGGGTTGGGATGGCTACATGGGAAGCTGGTGTCGAAGGTGGAGGGTGGAGATGGGAAGCCGATGTTGAGGATGGAGATGTGTCGAGCACTCGCACGCCAACACCTCGATGTCGGCACCAGCATGGGTAGTGGCACTGAGGGAGATGGACGTGGTGTCAGCGAGCTATTCAGCCATGGTTGCTTCATCTCCGGCGAGTATTGGCCGCCCTTCAGGTGCTTGATGAAATGTGAATGAAGAGAGAAGGGTGTGGTAAAGCTACCAGATTCCAATATAGAGTAACCGTAATCATCTGTTGCAAGAAACCAAACACAATCTCAGTTAAACCGGGCTTTTCTGGGCAAGTAAACCAAACATGAGAAGGTGTACCAGAGGAGCCATGCTCAGGCTGGCCAGAGCCAGGATGGCAAGCCGTGCTGATAAGTAGTAGGAGAGAGACTAAAGAGGGATCAATCCATATATTGAACAAGTTTTACTCTGTATATGCCATCGTGAGGCAGGTGAACTCGGCTTCTTTTCCCTTCGTTGGTCCTCTCCTCCTCCAGCTCCAAGCTGCTTCCACGCCTTCAATACAAGCCTGAAGGTCCATTGGTATGTCATAGGCATAACATTGTCTTCCTGATCGAGCCAAATTGGATGACCCTGCATGCCATCTTCATTTCTGATGACATATCCCCAGCCTCCATTTTTGTCCAGCTCAAGCTTCGTCAGCATTGATTTTCAATTTTCCCGCTTGGGGGCATTGCCACTTCCTCATCCTACTTCAAGCTCCACTTTCTTGCTGCGCCGGTTTGTGCAGGTTTTCAATTTCCATCCCTTGCTTCCAGCTAAGGCCGGCTAAGTACGCTGGCTGTCTCCTTTTCTCCCCTTGTCTGACTGAATTTCGCTCATTCCACCAATTATATAGCAGGAATATCACCTCAGTCTGATACCGCTTTGTAGTGACAAGATCATTTTGACAGTTCCCAACGCCATCCCACATGCTATCAATCTTTGTCGTCGAACCACTTCCAGATTCCTGCATTGCACCACAGTTTCTTTCACATGTTATGAGCAATTCCTCTGCTTTTTTTCGTTTGTACAGTATAGTGTTTTTTAATCTTTGAACCTCTGCTTCCATCTGAAATGAAACACGGCAGAACACCTGCCAAATTATGCTAAAAAATGAGGATAAAACATAGACCGCTTTCAAAAAAAAAAAACATTGTAGCGTGTCCTTATCTGTTGGTTGTGTCAGGCCTGAGAGCGGTTGCAACTTCCCCTCGTGCTTTATTATATTGGTCCGCTGCTGCTAGCTTGTTCTTGGTTGCGAGACAACTACAGGACAACTGCAGACTTGCCGCGACGCCAGATTATAGCGGCGTACTTTTTTTTTTTTTTTTTTTTGCGAAATCGGCAGGGGAGGCCCCTACTTATATTTTTGTATTACAGCCGCGTACTGTTGCTGGTCTTGCATAAATAAATATCTTAACAGAGGCATGGTATATATTGTACGTGCTGGTTATTTCGGAAGCCGTTTCATTTATCTTGTACCGTGGAGGATGAGGCACATGTTCAGGACATCGCAGGCGTGCCCATCCCAAGTGTACAAAATGGATGGTAGCATCTTAGTTAGAAAGAGATAGAGATATGGCTCATTCAAAGCTGCTGGCGCTACACCTACAATTTCAAGCATACCATTAAGCTAAAAATAAACTCCATAAGCCATTAATTGAAATTTTCTCAACCTTGACAAACTTACTGCGGTAGGAACCTCTGAATAAGCAATCTTAACAGCTGTCTGCTCGAATTTATTATTGCAAATTAGCATAATCAGAAACTCAGAAGGCCAGCTAAATTTTCTACCAGAGAGCATCCACATAATATAGCTGCAAATATAATGAATTGTGTCAAAAGTACCAACAGGGTACGGCTTGCATTGCCTCATGGACAGTTGGGGACAAAGAAGGTCATGCCAACTAAAAGTAGCAATTTTCAGTGCAGGGGGCGAGATGGTCGTGGTGATAGTGTACAGGAAAACCTGGAGGGGTGGGGGCGCCATCCTTGAAAGTGGGGCTGGGTGTTGGATTTTTTTTCTCAAATACGCAAAAGATTTCCGCATCTTTATTTTTAAGAAGAAGAGTTTTTACATCGTGCACGGACGCATTTTGGGAGGATGATGTTTACAATAAGCGCCGCCTCCCTCGCGAACTAATCACCTAGATGGCGCGCCCTTGCCTCTATCTTGGCGAGTAATTGCGCGCTAATGGCCGCTTTGATTCGGAAAAATCTTGTGTTCTCTCTTTCCAAAGCTCTCATGCCACCAACGCGAAGAGGGTATCGCGCTCTCAGATGGCTGGGTATTGGATCTGAGGTCACTGAATGGGGGGCGGTTTTTTTATGATGAGGAAAGCCCACGAAGGCGGGGCGTGGATAGTCCTTACGCGAGTGGGGAGCCCTATGTGCGCATGGGATAGATGATGCATGGGCTCACAATGCGGGCGCCGGGGGGGGGGGGGGTGGTCTTTTTGATTAGTAGGGCGTGAAAAGTAGGATACTAGGATGTAACCACAGACCGTGCAACGATGAATCAAAAGTAAAAATTACTTAGGACTGTGCCTTGTTTGGATCCAGGGGCTAGATCTAGTTTGAGCTCAACTAGTCCAAAGTATCAAACAAGAGGGCTAAAGTGAGTCATTTGCAACTAGCCCATCTAAAAATACTAGCCTCTCCAAGAGGTGATTTTTAGTAGGACGCACAAAAAAGTGTTCGTTTTTAAAGTCCACCGCACAGGATTCCTCTCATGCATGTGATAGAATCCAAAATTGCTGACATCATCGTGTATCAATGTTTTTGGAAGTAAAAAAATATTATATCTTCTAAACTATATATCCTATTAAAATATGATTGCACCATCATATTTCTTATAACAAACTCTTTAAAACAAGACCCCACATAGATATGTTTCGATAAAATTTTTAACAAACATTTATCTCATAATTAATATTATATTTAAAGATAATAGTCAACCATCACATTTATTATCAATCTAACCCTTACATCTAAACACCCCTTTGGATAGAGTTAGTTTAGAGCTAGTTTAAAGTTAGAAACTAACATTAACCTCTAACCGAGCTAGAGTATCTAAACAGCTAGGGCCTGTGTCTTGCGAAAAGAACGCATTTTTCTGGCCTCCACATGCTGGGTGCTACTTATCCTATCCGTCCGCTTTGCATCGAGATACATGCAACAGTATAAAAAGTATAAAACACTGGGAAAGAGAGTGTATGAAGCAGGAGAGAGTGTGTTGTAGCACGAAACTTAAAGCACGAATGAATGGTGAGAGATAAGCAATGCTCAACATATACATGCTATGTTGTATTATTGTTGCGAAAATGAGATATAATAACCGACCGTACGTTAGCAGTTTATTAAGATCTCAATCGAATGCTTTCCACTGTTCTTCAGTGTATTCTGCACGTGGATAGTGTAGTTGTTTCGCTGTTCGCAAACCAGCGCAGCGGTGCGTATTAATACAAGACAATGGCAGCGTAGCGACCAGACTCCAAATCAGAGAACAGGCATTCTGACTCCAGCCTTTTTTTTTTTTTTGAGAAACTCCTGCCGATTTATGACGCCCAGGTCATTTTCTATAGCTATAAAATGGCCGACAACGGCAGCTTAGCGACCTGATCTCTCGTCCAAATAAGGGAATGCACGCCGGCCATTTATGCCACTGCTTGCCCATTTATCACGCCCTGCGTCGTCGTTTTAATTTTGATCTATAAAAAGGCCGCCGGAGCACATGCATACGCCGTACCCAAACGCATGCATGCAGTTTGGCTAGCAATTTCTCTCTTGGTTTGGTTGCTTTAGTTAGCACATATATAATCGCATATATCATGTGGAAGCCGAAGGTGGCGGAGGGCGGCAGCCCCTTGCTGCGGTCGACAAACGGCTTCCTCGGGCGGAACGTGTGGGAGTTCGACCCCGACCTCGGCACGCCGGAGCAGCGTGCCGAGGTGGAAAAGGCGCGCCGGGACTTCTCCGACCACCGCTTCCAGCGCAGGCACTCTGCCGACGTCCTCATGCGCTTGCAGGTTTGTTTGTGTACGCACCGTGCATGATACAACATCATGCTTAGATACGGAGTACTGGTATTACGTGACTAACTTTAGTATGTACTAGTAATAAAAAATTTGTTACCTTTCTCTCTTTGTCCGTTTGCTAACACAATACCCATTTCGATAATCTATAATCTCTACCCAATTGTGATACATTTTAAATAATCACTCTATAGGTGTTTTAATCTATTGCATTGCCCCTTTGTGGGTATCTAAACATGTATATAATATAAAGTTTACCTTATCACATCCGTTTCCCATGTCCAGTACGCAAGGGCCAACCCTCTTAAGCTGGAACTTCCTGCTATAAAGCTAGGGGAGAATGAAGATGTTACAGAGGAAGCAGTATTGACTTCTTTGAAACGAGCTATCAGCCGCCTCTCTACTCTGCAGGCACATGATGGACACTGGCCTACCGATTATAGTGGTCCTCTGTTCCTTTTGCCAGGCTTGGTATTGCCCCAACTTGAGCACCGTAATTTTTTTTTTTATGTTAGCTCACAGACCTAGCAATTTTGGTGACCCAACATATGGCTATCATCATTCTTTTCTATTTATATATCATGTACAGCATGTTTTGCATTCTTTTTTTACAAGAAAGTTACTAACTACGTTATTGTAATTGACCTTCACTTAGATTATAATGTTGTATGTGACCGGATCATTGAATGTTGTTTTATCTTCGGAACACCAGAGGGAGATGTGCAGATACCTCTATAATCATCAGGCAAGCTTACTTTAAATGTATTTATAAATATGGAAATCATGCAATGTCCAAATTAAAGCAACCTCACTAATTTTATGTGCAAGTGCAAGTGTAGAATGAAGACGGAGGGTGGGGGTTGCACATTGAGGGCCACAGCACAATGTTTGGCACAACCTTGAACTATGTTACTCTTAGATTGCTTGGCGAGGGCCCAAACAGTGGAGATGGAGCTATAGAGAAAGGTCAAAATTGGATCTTAGAGCACGGAGGAGCAACATATACAACTCATGGGGCAAGTTTTGGCTCACGGTACAGGGGATGGCCGGATTATGTGTTCATATTGACGTATTCTTATTTCATAGCCTAATTTATGTTCCTATCTCTCATATTGAAACTTTTAAGGTACTTGGAGTGTACGATTGGTCCGGTAACAACCCGCTACCACCAGAAATGTGGTTGTTGCCATATCAACTGCCTATTCACCCAGGTCCCGACTTCATCATTGAGGCACATATATACACACATTCCATCTGTTACATTTAAAATCTCAATTATATGGTATTAATTTATTGGTTTATTCTATGGATTTTTTTAAATAGAATATATGATTTTACGATTCCAACGGTTATGGTACAAGTATGATTTGCACAACTGTTTAAGAGAAAAGAAAAGGGGGGCGACTAAATGACTAGTTCCTACCTAATTGTTTTCTTAAAAGTAGACTTAATCTCTCTAAAAATTACTACAAGTGTTTATAGTGTAGTAGAGCACACAAAGAATATTTATGTCAAAAAAAGTGATGGGGATGGGTTCCTGATCTTCTATCAGGTGGAGATAAGTATTGTTTTGGTGAAAATTGACTCATTGACCCAGCTTTAATCAAAAGACCTAAACCATGCAATGTTATTAGCACCATGTTTCTTTTGGTTACCAACCATGTCACAATCTAGTTGACCTCACCAAGAAGGCTATGAAAAAAAGAATAAAAGCAAGTATTCAAAAGAAGCAACTCAATTAAAGTGACAAATTGTAGATCAATTATCAAGCACTCAAATTAAGTTGGGGTTTCACAACCGATGATGGTGACTATTCGAAGATAGATTGGTCTAAAGCAAAACCCAAACCCTAACTTTGATGGTGATGAATCAATATAAAATTTTTGGGGGTGTGCAAACCCTTATACGTGCCTCCTAATGGTCTCTAAGATGATACATGACCTAGTAGATCAAAGGCACTTCCCTAACAAATTTTGGATCTGACTTGTTTTGATGATTCTTGTTGACTCCGATGAAATTTGGAGGTGAAACCAACACCATTGGTTATCTTATGAAACTATCTTTACATGCATATGTGTGTATCATAATAAACGGAGTTGATATGTGTCCTAGGTGTCCATTTTATTGCAAGTAGGCTAAGGTAGACTTGAACTCGAGCTAGACTCCTCTCGCTTGACTTGGACATCGTAGCTGGTTTTCTATACCTCCATACCTCTCTACAAATACTTCATGACCTTCTGTAGTGTTCCTAAGCATGATAACATCATTAGGTAGCAATCTATTCTTAAAACTATAAAAAGGATTGCTTAAGAACGAACTCACCTCTAGATTTGATTATAGCATTGAGCTCTAGTCATTGTGCCCTGCATAAGGATTAAGGATTAGTGGGTGCATCCGAAGGAGTGAAATACATAGGTATATGTCTGACAGACAAAAAAGGACAACCTCTAAGTAATTCGTATGTCATATCATATAATGTCGTGATGAATGAACATGACAACGACTCTCCAGACCTAGACCAAGGGCCCAGGAATCCCAACGAAATCTATAGTCAATGCCCTTAACTAATAGTTCTAAGTCATAGATGGATTTTTAACTACCAACAATTTTTGCACCAGTCACAGTTGGATTTTGAACTATCAACAATTTTTGCACCAGAGACAATGCGACAAGTTACCTCAGAGACGCTAATAAAATGTCATTTGAGGAACCAATGTGAGTATCCTAAACAACTCACATTTATGGTACCAATTGATATATTATTTTCATGTGAAGGAGCATTTGGACACATGAAATTAGCAAAAGAAAATTCTTTTAGACATGATGGCTACCGTGGAGCCAAATACACCTTTTTAGGGCAAAATAGATGCATTTCACTTCATAGGATTCAATAGTTCTTGTCTAGATTGTTTTTACATTTAGATGGACATCTACTTCACTGGAAATGAAAATGTCAACTAGCATAAATTTGCATTTTTCCCTTGAAAGCTACTTTTTATACAAATTAGGAAAATTCATGAAACAAATAATTTTTAAATTATTATCCCTGCAATCTTATTAAAACTACTTTTTGGGTCAATATGCCATGCCCCCATGATTCCTATTTGGAACAGACTATTGCCCTAGTTCTTATGTGGAACCATCTAATTAATAAGATACTATCAATGACTATTAATGTTCAGAACCATATAAAATAAAATTTTATCTTAGACATAGTGTAACTTTCATAAATACTAGTCCAAATGCCAATGATATTATATCTTTAGGTTTTTGCTTGATTTATAGTTTTTTTACCAAATTGTTTGGTGTATAGTTATTGTAGAAGGAGCCAAAGGAGCCCAAAAATCGTTATTGTGTGCTCGCCATATTATCTAGCTAGTACAATATTTTTATTACTACAATTTGATGATAAAGTATTATGGTTGAGGCAGTTCAATATTGACATGCTATTATTCATTCACCAAATATTGTAGGTCAAATGTGGTGTCATTGTCGAGCGGTGTATTTGCCCATGTCTTACATTTATGGAAAGAGGTTTGTTGGCCGTATGACACCACTTGTCATGGAATTGAGAAATGAACTCTATGAAGACCCATACAATCTAATCGATTGGAACAAGGCTCGGAACCTGTGTGCAAAGGTTTGTTGGAGAAACTAACTAGCTAACATGAAAATTATGAATACACTCGGCACAAATATTTTTGGAAATAGCTGGATCACACGAAATTCTTATTTTAATGGTTGGTAATAATTTATCTATTGATATGTGATAATGGAATATGAGATTTACTAGAATTTTACCCTGATTTACTATGATTGGTCATTTCTTGATATATGTACGGTAACACATGTATTGCAATACATATTCACAATACTATAAATTAGCATATACTCTAAATCTCGGTGGACATAAAATAAGTTATTCTATTGCCATACACACATGCACTCGTGCGCAATATAGCCAAACCTTTGAATATGAGGCACTAAACACAAAACTATCATGATTATTCTAAATAGTTAGTTTGATGGGTATAATCATTTTTTCCTGATATTATATCGCTCATTGGTATCTATGAGTAGGTGCAAATTACTATATAAGGATAAGATCATCACATCAATTAGTATATGGCAGAAGTTCATTAAATGTGGCTAGGGCCTATGTTATCTTAATTTGATTAGTCCCAACAACTGAATCTTATTAAGCCAGTGCGGTCAAGTGATTTCGGCCTATAGTATATAGTTGGGATATTTCTCACAAATGCAATGTTGAAGTATTTTTGTACCACTCATAAAGTTACTACAAGAAAGAGAAGTGATTTAAGAAATTAATCTAGTAAAACCCAAAACAAAGATAAGTTTTATTTCCTCCTTTTTTTTTGCACAATCTATGAGATGAACTTTAGGGTCCAATCTGTTCTCTGAAAATATAAGTGACATTTATAGATGCTATGTATTTCAGGAAGATTTGTATTATCCGCATCCATTTCTTCAGGATGTCTTATGGGCCACTCTCCACAAGTTTGTTGAACCAGTTATGATGCATTGGCCTGGGATCAAATTTAGGGAAATTGCTCTGCGCACTGCCATGCAGCACATTCACTTTGAAGATGAGAGTACTCAATACATTAACCTTGGCCCTGTAAACAAGGTAAATTTTGGGCTACGATTATATATTGATTCTTTACAGCAAGTCAATTACATTTTCACTTTAATTATATTGCAAACATATTGTTTCATATTTGAATGTTGCACTCATGCACTTAAGTTCAAAAAATGAATAATAAATGCAAACTCTAAAACCTTAGATGCCATACTTTTCCTGATATGGATGTACAAGATGCGAAAACTTTGGAAGTATTCATATATGAAGCCTCACAGACAACAGTGTCGTCTACCATTTTCAAATCCCTGGCCAATGCATTCATAGTTGGCTCTTAATATAGTAGTCATGAGGGTTTGTATGTTTTTAAAGTACATTTTGCGTGATGCTTTACATTGCGCTTGATATGACTGGGCACCAAATGGTCGCAATTCCCATATCAGTGTACGTGGTAGTCGAGCACCCCATAAGTAAGCTTCAGATTTGCAGGCTGCCAGATTGTTGTGAGCGATGTCCTGTCACAGCCGAAGACGATGCCGCGCGCGTCGTTTCTCCTTTTACAAATGTGCCCGCAGCAAAGGAGTAGGAATGTGCTAAAGAACTTGCCCGTTATGTGCTCATGTGGTTGCAGTACTCTGACTGCTTGCACCGGCTAGTCAGCATGAGTGGGTATCTGAAGGACGTTCCAGAGTTCTTGTGCCTTTGGGCAACCAAATAAGACATGTGCAGTCGTTTCTTCGGATGCTTGGCAGGCTTCAGATACCGTGATGTCGACGGTGTGCTTCTTTATCAGTGTCTACTTGTCGATCGAAGCCGAAGAAACCACGGCCAATACCGCGTTGGGGAGCTCCTCTGTAGTTTCTATGGATCCTGTTAGATCCGGTACGCCGTTTCCCTTCCCATCGTTGCCGCCGCCATGCGTGCTCTCCGCAGGCGTCCCCGCGTGCGACCCTGACCTCTCACGTCGTCTCGCCTGCGCTCGGTCCCGCCTCATTTGCATCTTCTTGTTGCAAAGCTCATGCAGGCTGCCGCGAGAAGCTCATGAGATGAGGCTTGCCGCGAAGCCGCGACAGTCGGTCTTATATGTGGTCCAAGCACATCTACAGAGGCCACCGCGGAACCGGAGTTGTAGCTCGTAAACTCATGCTGGTGTTTTGGCGGACTGGCGGTGATGGCACCCATGCACGAGGAGTCCAAGCCGGCCAGGGCTAGGATGTCATAGTGGGAGAAGGCGTGAAGGCAAAGTAAATTCCTCCAATCGACATGCCATCGCCATATCTCACCCTTCCGCATGCGAATCACAGGCATACCTGCCTGCAAATGATATGGAGGAATGAGAGAATGGAGAGGTGAACGATTGGTCTAACTTTTTTGCTGGGCCCTCTAAGAAATAGAGCATTGGGAAGTAGTTTGCGTGAGTGGTTTCCTGTGGCATAGAAACTACTAGGTAGTTTCCGGGAATTGTCCTTATGATAACTCCTACTCACACCATCCTCGGCCACTTTATGCAACATTATTACATGCTTCATGATAACTATGAATGTTTTCACTATATGTGGAGTTAGCAAAATGATTTTAAGGCCAGTCTCAATAGAGAATTTCACCTCACAGTTTTCAAAATCATGAAACAACTAATGAAACGCCTCTTTCTGTCAATACAGAGTTTCATGGCAGGTTTCATGGTATTATTTATCCATCTGTGGGTCCAACCCCCCCTCTCTTTCTTCTCTGTCCGTCGGCCCCGACCCTCTTTTCCCCTCGCAAGTCGCACCCGCGCGCCACGGGCGGAGCATGACGCAAACCACGAAGGCGCCGAACAATGCGTGCGGTGCAGACATCGAGCCTGCGGGCTGCGGCCGGCGGAGGGCGCAGCGTCGATGGGGACCAGCACGAGCGCAGCACCCGTAGCCGGAGCACTTGCGCCGAGTGCCCTCAGAGCCGCAATCGGCGGTTCTTGTGCGTGGAACTGCTGGCTTAACACGACGCACGCCGTGAAGTCGCTGACGAACGCGACCTGCGGTGGACGACAGAGAGCGCGGCGTCGACATGAACCTCGCGCCCACGCCTGGCAGTCGCGGCCGACCTCGCCCACTCGCTCGAGTCTGGCGGCCGCGCCCGCAGCAGAGGCGGTTCTCCCTCGTCCCACGCCTCTCTGGCGGCGTCCATGGCTGGTGGAATGGAGCTCGCGACCGCGACCTGGTAGGGCCCACGGCTAGCAGAGCTCCACCGGCGACGGGCGAAGCTTGTGGCGGCCGTAGTCGTAGGCGGCGCGTGGCGGGGACGACGAGGTGGTCGTAGTCGTAGGCGGGCGGGTGCCCAGGTGCAGCCGGCGGAGGTCCTACTGACCTCCGCGCCCCGGCCGACAGATCCCGCGGTGGAGCTCCCGCTCGCGCCGTCTCCTCGGCTCGCGGTGTTCACACCCGTGGCCACAATCGTCGCGCTTACCACCCCGTCCCGTGATGGCGTCGATGTCGGGCGCACCCTCTTCTCGGAGCCCGTCCGCCTCTTCTCGGAGGCCGGCAGCGGAGCTCGACCCGTCCAAGCGCACGCGTCGTGTGGAGGCGAGGCGTAGGAGCCCGCGCGCGTCGCGTGGAGGGAACTCGCTGGCGACGAAGCTCGGCCCGTGGCGGATTCATGACGGTGCTCGCCCGCGGCAATGGAACTCGCCGCGACTTAGCTCGGCCGGCGGCGAGGCAGAGGCCGAGCTCGCGGCCCCGTGGCGAGGCGACGAGGCGGAGGCGCACGGCGACGAGGCTCTCCCGTGCCCGGGGTCGTGCTTCCTTCTTATGAAACGCTCGAGTGGCTTGTTTCATCCTGTTTCACATGCGTTAGTAACGCCGTCATGCTCGTGTCATGTGGATGAAATGAATATCTTCTCTCTACTCTTCGTTTTATAAAAAAAATACAGATCCATTGATGTGGCGCCATATTAAATATGTACGAAATGCCATTGCGACTAGCCTAAAAGTTACACTATTAGCCGATAACTACTCCGTAGCTTTTTACTCCAACCGTTGCAAGATTTATGATTATATATCTCCTCAGCCCTTATTCTTTGCTGCTAAAATAAGTATATGATCGAGGAACTTTTGAATATTTTGCTTTATGTGCAAACTACAGTCGTTAGTGACAGTATATATAATTAATTATGCCAACCTACAAGAAAATTAACCAAAAATATTTTGGAACTCTACACTGTTTGTTCTTCTCCAACAGTTGACATGTAAGAAAAATCAGAACGCCGGCTCTTACCGGTCACCTTGAAATTCCTCAATCAACTACCCTACAAAAGTCTAGTTGTGTTACCATTTCTCTGCTTTGCCACTTTAGTGGTCCCATTCCTTCTTCTCGGCATGCTAATCCTGCTTGTACGTCTTAATGTCGTAGGTAAGGAACTTTTGTTAGAAGTGTGTGTGCCAGTGACTAATTTTCCTATAAACTCGTTTCCATGCATGAATGGCTTCCAAATATTAATTAAAATTATTATACACAGGTTTTGAATATGCTTGCTTGCTGGATCGAGGATCCAAACTCAGAGGCATTCAAACTCCATATTCCTCGAATTTATGATTATTTGTGGCTTGCCGAAGATGGCATGAAAATGAAAGTAACCATTGCAGACCTTTTTTTATTTCAAAAGTTGAAATTAGCTGAGAGTTGTTATATAGAGTTGCATAATAGGCTTATTATTATGGGAATCATGCAATTATCAAGGCATGCAAGTATCCATGCATGCATCATTTATTAAACATTCTACGTACATTGGCCACTGCATATATATATCGGGGCAAACTACAATCACCAACTATAATACAAACATGAACTTAATTTTGTTTAAATGGTTTGACTCAAACTATTGATTAACGTGGAAAATGACAAGGTTACTCGTGTTGGGGATGCGCCCCGGGGCCGGAGAGGCTTATTACCTCCGATTGGAGTCTAGCCAACAAATCCAATGTATCCATCTTGTTCATGTTTGCAGGCACCAAAGAGAAGCCTCCAGAGGTAGGACCTCCGCCGAGAAGACTCCTTCTGAGGCTAGGGAACTGGTCGGCGACGGAGGTCCGGTGGCGTCATCTTTCCTGATCGCGGAGGTCCTTCGGTCATGCCTCCGACTCCCGCGGAGGTCCTCCGCGGAGGTGGCGATGAATGAAGACAATGGCTGTCGAGGTGGCGTGATGGGCCGGGCTGAAGCTTATCATCAAGAAGCGGACGTGATGGGCCTTTCTTACGGGAAACGATGGGCCGCGGCCTATGTGTCGTGTCGGTGAAGTGGTGGACAAATGTGCCCTTAGAAGGTCCACATGTAATAGAGTCAGTATCTAGGGTTTCGAGACTCCCCTTGGGGGCACGCTTATAATTTTAATCTTAAGTTGGGCAGTCACTATAAAAGGCGATGCCTCTTTGTGTAATTAAGACAGTTGTCCTGTAGTAGTTACAGTGTGTAACTTGCCCTATGGCCCACTTTGTACTTCCTCTTTAATTTATCGACAGAAAATTATTTTGGTCACACCTGTTCATCATATCCCGAACCTGCTGGAATCGTGTTCCAACAATTCCTATTGTCAGTTTTGTTGCCTTTTCTTTAGCAAATTAAATGGGATTTTTTTTTGTGAAACACCTAAAAGGGTTTCGTCTCCTCTGTTCTATTTATTGTAGGGCTATAATGGCAGCCAGCTTTGGGACGTAGCTTTCATAGTTAAGGCAGTTGTGGGTACCGGCCTCATCGACGAGTTTGGCACAAACCTTAAACTAGCACATTCCTTTCTTAAGAATTCGCAGGTACATACAATATGCTATAGTAACTTGGAGACCTGTAAATTTTTCACTTAGCATGCATACTCATAAACTACTTTTTTTTAGAACCGTAACATCAATTGCTCTGGAGATTTGACGAAACAGTGGTATCGCCACCCGCCCAAAGATGGATGGTCATTTTCTACAGCTGATCACGGTTGGTCTGTATCAAATTGCACTGCAACAGTACTAAAGGTGAATTAATATTGCTCATCAGTATAGGCAAAGAAGTTTTTTTTCCTCTAGTTTATTTCCTTCGCAGTAGGTAAATTATTTCCTACTTCCCAGGATGTAGTTATTACTAACGTGTATATGTCTTTTAGATTTATATGGTGTATATGGCCCCACGAAGTGTATACTGGACCATCTAGGGTAGTATGTATGTTAAGTATGCAAGTATACATTGAGCATATGGTTATAACTATTTTATATACTACTATAATGATATTATAATAATATATTAAAAAATATGTGCTCTTTTGAAAAATTTCCACTTAGTAAGATTTGTGGTATGCTAACATGAGTATATGTTATAACTATTTTATATACTACTATAATGATATTATAATAATATATTAAAAAATATGTGCTCTTTTGAAAAATTTCCACTTAGTAAGATTTGTGGTATGCTAACATGAGTATATGAACATACTCAAACTGATAAATGAGAATACACACATACGCAATGATATTTATTGAAGCTGGGAATAGGAAAAAGGTTTTTCTTTGTACTCCCAGGTATAACTACTCCCATCTTCAATAACCAACTTGGGTATGGGTGCATACTAATTATCAGTTTGAGTATGTTCTTATATACTCATAACAAGATATACTCCAAATCTTACTATGTGAATTTTTTTAAATGAGCCCATATTTTATAGTATATTATTATAATACCATTATGGTACTATATAAAATAAGTACAACCATATATATATATATATATATATTCATACTTGACATATATACTACCCAGCATAGTCAAGTATGATCACACATTTCGTATACACACACTTCTCATTGGAATTTCTATTATGTTATTCTTGAATCACGTCAAACTCATTGTCCTCATGTTCAATTTTTTCTATTTTATTTTATTTTAACAATGGACATCTCTGTTGTTATCAACGATTTCTCCTCAAATAGTCGGTGAGCCAATGGAAATTGATAGACTTTATGATGCTGTAAATTTCATCATTTCTCTAATGGTGAGCATCTTTCAAATTTTTGGCTTTCATTTTCCATAAGTTGCAAGTTGTAGGATCAGTTTTTGTACCATACCACTTGTTCAAGATTGTAAAATAGGGCGCATTGTTCAGAATATCCCAACTCGGTCCTTGGGGTTGTGGCATCAATGCCATAGTAATTGTGTTCTCATTTTTCCTTTTAGTCAAATTATAACCAGCTTTTTTTAAAATAAAAAGGAAGCTCTATTGATCTCAAACAATTGCAGTAAGGTGGTACAATCAATCTAATACCAACTCAAGGTTTTTGCATAGCTATGCTATGGTCGTGCTTGGAATGATGGAACCAAAAATAATGTGTAACACCCAGGCCAATTAAAAGCTAAACAAGGACGAAAGTGTAAGAGAAGTGCTACACATATGTAGGTCCATTCCACGTGAGGAGTTGGGCTGTAAGTACGTAGATATTAGAATGGATTTTTGATATGGGGTGTTACATTATGATCAAACCACACAATATATTTTCACCCAAAGTTCAATAATTCACCGAACTCTGGACACAACGTCTTCAGCAAGGAAGCAACAATGCCACCTTTGCTAGGTACAACTACACATAGATTTTTTTCCCATGAAAGTTGAGGAACCGGTGCCCAATCTAACACCACTGTACCAAATTGATGTTTTTCATTTAGTGCCATCTTCCCCTTCTTTCCTATCAACATTGCCATGCCTTCTAGTCTTGACTAACTACAATCGGACACCAAATCCACGAGCCACATGTCCAAAATCCATAGGATCCATCTAAAGACAAAATGAGACATGTGAATAAGCTATTCCATCAGAAGATGTCAAGTGTGACTCTAGTCTCTAGGCAGGTATGGACGCCTATGACTATAGATGAAGATGCTATTGTGAGGAGTGGCCGCATATATTGTCATCCAACAAGATCGAACCACTGAAGATGTGAAGTACGACAGCTGACTACATCTCGAACACAGATATCAACGACTGCCCATCCGGAGTAGATTAAATTCCTCCACACCACATTACGATGATGGGATAACATTGACTTAGACATGTAGTTACAATCATATAAACCTTTGACTTTTATTTGTTTGCTTAGATCACAACTTGAAGGGGAAGCAACCCAACTTAAAAATATTCATTAAGATTTTTTTTGCGACGATGTTTCCTTAATTATTTCTATCAAAGGTGCCATGTCTGATATGTTTGATTAATCTCGCAGAATGATAATGGTGGAATTGCAACATTTGAACTCACAAGGTCGTATGCATGGTTGGAGGTTAGTTAATTAATTTCTTTCTGGATCATTCTTCCTTGTTTATCATGTGCCAACACTGCGTAGCCTAGTGGTAAGCACCCTAGTTGAGTGAGACGTTGACCAAGTTTCGAATCCTCATGGTGGCACAAAAAGAACAAAATTCCCTCATTAGCAATCTAGAAAATAGTACTAACTCTTTAAGGTTGCCTTAAATTTGAGTATATTTACATAGATTATTTAAATAAAACAAGTGGTCAAACTTATGGTCAAAAAGATCAAATGTCTTATATTTTAGAATTGAGGGAGTAATAGGCATTAGACTGTAGAGTTTGTTGTCGTTTTGGTCCCTTTTGTGAAGGTAATTATAGTGGCCTCTAGCCGTGAAGATCATTTGGCCCCGGAGCAGCCTTATAGGTTATGGGTTTTCTTGGCCCATATGGTTAATGCTCAGTGGCGGAGCTCGCATGGATGTGTAGGGGGGGGGGGCGGCAATTCGAAGCTATACTGTTACAGTAATATAGACAATTGAAATTTTATGAAAAATCTTTGACTACAATGAACGATTAGAATTTTGTCAAAGAAGAATGAACAATATGTGCATAGATTTGCATATGTGCAAGCTGTGATCCACTCTAACAGACATCAGCAAGCACATTATCCAGAGGCGGAAATTAATTGCATGCATGGAATGACATGCAAACCTCCCTAACACAGCTGGGGCAAGGGGGGGCCAGGGCCCTGTTTTGCCCCCACGTAGCTCCGCCTGTGTTAATGCTTCTTCTTCTTCATTATAATTATAATGTCTCTGAGAGGCTGTTTGTAAGCCTATAGGTCAACTTTTTTTTTTTGCTTTCTCTGGTGAGATTGAAAGTGAGAGGTGCAGACAGTTGTAGTCCATCACAACCATATATGCGTATAATCTAAACAAGACAATATGTCCAGTCAAACTTATCTATCTCAACAAACTCTATGCATACATTAATTCTAAAAAAACTCTATGCATACATTATTGTCTCTTATGATTGATATCTGTCGTCGTTCCAACAGTAACTTTTTCTTCCATTCTTTAGTATGCCAGCAGGTCGATACATTGCTTTTGAATAAATATTTAGGGTATTACAACAACTATGTTAAAATTGTGTACTGGTCATTGATTAGAGTCTGGCCGAAAAGCACAACAACATTTATATATTAGTGTGGATTGTTAATTAAGTTTTCTCTATACTAACAGATTTTATCTCAAAATGCAGCGACTTAATCCTTCTGAGACCTTCGGGGACATAACGATTGATTACCCGTAAGCTTAAATAACCCTTTGTTTTCTTATATGGATTTGTAATTAATGAGAAAAATAAACACAAGAAAATGCACAACTGAATTGACAGGTATGTTGAATGCACATCAGAATCAATTCAGTGTCTAGCTTTCTTTAGGAAACTCTACCCAGGGCACCGCAACAAAGAGGTGTACAACTGTATCAGGAAGGGTGCAGATTTCATTGAGAGAATGCAAAGAGATGATGGTTCATGGTTAGTATTTGATCGATTTGGACACCTTGAGAGATTACACTACTTCAATTCCTTAGGATAGTACTCTGGATGAATTATTCGCAATCTGTATTTCCATCAGGTACGGATCTTGGGGCGTTTGTTTCACCCACGCCACATGGTTTGCAGTGTGCGGATTTGTTTGTGCTGGCCGGACGTTCAAGAACAGTCCTGCAATTAAAAGGGCATGTGAGTTTCTATTGTCAAAAGAACTTCCTTCTGGTGGCTGGGGAGAGAGCTATTTGTCTTGTCAGGACAAGGTAACTTGCATGGCTTCAATAGACCTCTTTGTACATTTTACATAACTTGTGTATTTGTCACTAGCAGTACCCATTGATGATATACATGTGATTCTGTATATTTCTTTTTGCTGCAATGCATTTATCACTTGCAACTCATTATCAATAATGTTCCTATATCTTATCTTATTTATTTAAAGAGTCGTCATGCATGACGGCGCTGAAGATTATTTGAGAGTACAACAATATTACAACTGCTATTGCTATATATACCTATCCTTGCATCCCCTGACTTGGGATTGAAACAGGTTTACACACATCTTGAAGGCATGCGACCTCATGCAGTGAACACTAGTTGGGCCATGATGGCCCTAATTGCTGCAGGACAGGTTAATCTTTTAGTTTTGCGATGCGGCCGATGGATTTGATTGATACAATGTGCACATTCAATTCCTAGAGGATAATATACTTTGACTCATTGTTACAGGCTGAAAGAGATCCAACACCACTGCATCGGGCAGCTAAGGTTTTGATCAACTTACAGTTAGAGGACGGAGAATTTCCACAGCAAGTAATAATACTCCTAATAACTCATGCAAGAGAAAAAAAAACATTCATGTCATGATTTGTACTTTCTTCCATCTCACGCATTCTTGAGTTAAAACCTTGTGTCTTAAAAGCCAAAGGAGAAAATAGATTTCATTCTGCCCATATGACTAGGATCATAAAAAAAATACAAAAGCTCCAGCATTAAGATAGGTCTTGCATCAACATTAAGCTCCATCATGTACACTGATATCTTATTAATCAGGGTTGATCCTGGTTGCGCCGCAATTTTCATGAGTTTAGCCAATATTTTAGAAGTTACATATATTGTAGTTTGGAAATCACATATGAATCAAACACTAGGATAAATAATGGAGATTTTTTGTTTTACTCCCTCTTGCCTTGGTCATATATATCAAGATGAGGTCTTGTATATACCTCTCTCTTTTCTTATAATACAAAAATACGCAACTCTCCCTACGTGTTTGAAAAAAAGTAAGATTTGGTCAAACTATATCATAGAGTCTCGTAAATGACCTTTATTGATCTCTGTAGGGTTCTCTTTTCTTCCCCTTCAAGTTAACTTCAGAAGTAGCCACTTTATCCAAAATGATTTTTTTTTATTCATGAAAGCTTATCATCTTCTGATTTGTTAATAAATTTGAACTATGTACAACAGGAGATCATGGGAGTCTTCAACCAAAATTGCATGATCGGTTACTCCTACTACAGGAACGTGTTCCCTATATGGGCTCTAGGAGAGTATCGTACCAGGGTCCTTGTTGCACTGAAGAAATAGCCTCTATGCTTATGATTCAACGTGGTGGCAAATATGTCTACACAGAGCTTCGTCTTCTCACTCCCGTTATCAAGTAGCTTGATTGTCTACAACCGTACAATAAACTCAATGGTTAGTCGAGAATAGTAGTGTCGTGTACCGTTGATCCAATTACTTGTAATTCCTTTCTCTACAAAGAGATACACAAAATAATAAAACAAAGTACATGTATCTGTTGCATTGCAATAAAGAAATTGCAGATATTTTCATATGTGCTACTTTTTGTTGTTTCTGTGCCTTGGTGGCCCCATGCATCACCACCGTCGGATAGGGCCGAGTTGGTGGCATCTGTGAAGGAGAAGGCAATGGGTTCTGGGGAAGAAAATTTGGTGGAGACAGTATGCACGTGGATGGTAGTTGTGCATATACATACACGTTCAGCTGCTCGTTTCAGTCGGCTTATTATTCATACTATAGCTTATTCTTCTGTTTCACACAACATTAGTGAAAACAATATATAAATTTTTACATTTGGTGTTATTGACCTAGATTAGATATAGATACGAATGTGAATTGACCCATCCGATCCAACAGGCCCTACGTACACTTGCAATTTTCCTTCGCGTGGTTGGTACTTTTATGTTTCTACGGAGAATTGGATACCGTAACACAGATCCAGACGCTATTTAGTATTCACCGTCAATGATTGTTGTGCCACTCTTCACTTGAGGCGGCGCAGGTACCACGTCAATATACCCCACATCGGCCATCCCTTTAAAAATGTTGCTGTACTTGGATTTGCATGCCACCAGCTCCTAAATATATACTTCCTCCGTCCCATGAAGACTGTCGTCGAGGTAGCAGTTTGACCGTCTAGATTCACACCCATTGGCATGCATCAGCCCTGTTCTGCGTCCATATTCATTGAATGCCGAGTGAACGTGCGGTGCAGCTTCAACGACAAATTCACCGGGACGGAAGGAGTACTACTGCTACCACGAAACGGGGGAAGGGCTACGAAACGCCTACGAACGCATTCGGAAGAAACCGTAGGCGAGCAGGCAACTGCTGCCGACGCCTGGACACGCTGGCGTGCCTAGCAATCAGCGTCAACGAGAACACACGTGAGCACGCGACGCGCTCACCCCACCGACCGCAACAAATCCGGCGCGGCCGGTCGCCCCTACCGGCCCGGGCACCGCCGCCAGCCAACGGCGCGCCTCCACGTCGCAGATCTCGCTGCGGGGCCTTGGCCTGGACAGGTCAGACGCTGCAACGGCAACAGCTTTCGTTCGACCCATCCCTTCCTTGCCGTTCACTTTCTCCTCCTCGTGAAGCGAGCGCCCCTCTGCGCCTGCGATTCCATTTCCATCCCGTCCCGAAACGGCTTCAAAACGGCCGCGGCGCAGATCTACACGCACAGCACAGACAGAGGGACAGACCGCCGCCGGCTGCAGGTTTCAAATCCCGGGGCGGATTTCCTTCTCTGCGGAGATAGAGAGAGAAGAGAGACGGGCCCAGGAGCAGCAGCACCGGGATCTCCCCTGTTCGTCGTCCCCTGAGGCAGGGGTAGCTATAGGCTAGAGCCATGGGGAACAGCATCTACCGGTTCCTGTGCGGCATCTGCGCGCCCGAGTCGTCGGAGCACGGGCTCCACGGCGCGCACCCCGCCGTCGCCGCGCTCGGCCGCGACATCCTCAGCTTCCAGAGCACCTCGCAGGTGAGCCGCGAGCTCAATTCCCCGATTCCACGTTCGCGCTGCCGCCGTGCGATGTGGGTTTTGCACTTTTGCTGGCAATTACCTCTACATGAGCTAGATTCATTTGGCGGTGCTCTGCTGTGCTGTGTGTTTTTTAGGTGCCGGACGAGCTGAGCCGGCACGTCGTCTCGTCCAAGAAAGCGCAGGCGAATTGGTACGCGATTTCTCTATTGTTTTGTTTCTTCCTTCCGTGATTCATTTCTTCGATCTGTGCACCGCCTCGGAAGAGCTATCGCGGTTGCGAGGGATTCCGGTTTCGATAAGTGGAGCTGAGAAAGTGACTTTATCTTATAAATTAATGAAAACGTAGCGGCGGAAATTAACTTTAGCTTCTTCTGAATTCTGTGGTCAGCGAACGAGACAGTGAGACAAATTCAGCGCAGTGTGTGGTAGCATATTTATCTAGTACTACTAGTATATACAGTACCCAGGCCTCGTTTAGATGGCTAGAAACTTGCATTTGAACTTCTGTAGCACTTTTGTTTGTATTTGGTAATTATTGTCCAATCATAGATTAACTAGACTCAAAAGATTCGTCTCGTGATCTGTAACCAAACTGTACAATTAGTTATTTTTTTATCTATATTTAATACTCCATACAAGCGGTTAAAAATTGATGTGATGGAGAGAGGATGAAAAACTTACAACTTTGCAAGCAGCTAAACAAGGCCCCACATAAATAAAAGAAAATAGAGCTTTCTATTTATGGCAAGAGCGAAGGGCAAATGACTACTAGACTCATTCAACTGCCGTAACAGTAGTACCCACTAGTATACTCTGCATTTTCCTTTCTTTTACAATCGAAGAAGTTTCGATAACAAAAATGAATTGCTGAGTTACTGTACTAGTAGATCTAATATCACCGGTTGATTTATCATTGAAGTAAATTACGTCATTTAAATTGCTAAATTAGTTGAAAATTGACTGCGGTAGCTAGTAGTGGTGTACTAGTAGGCTGTGGATTTGTAGTTCATCATGACGAAAACTGACGAGTACTGAGCACCACCATCTCGCTAGCTAGCTGTGATTATAAAATGCTGTCATTGATAAAACTCCTTGCGCTCATGTAAGGTACAAGAAGCTGTTGGTGGCATGGAAGAAAGCCCGGCCACCACCGAAGACGCCCGAGGAGGCCGCAGCCTTCGTTGTGCAGACGCTCAAGAACCATCAGAAAGCAGATGTGGAGGTACTACCTTCAGCTTCCGCATACCTCCAACCAACCAACACTGGGTCACTGGTGCTCAACAGACAACAGCTATAAAAAATACTGATTCCTGCCTGTGTTCGCCCAGGGCCTGTTGTCTTTCTACGGCCTCCCGCATCCGAACGCGGCAGCTGCAGGCGCACCCGCTGCTCCGCCGCCGCCCAAGAAGCCTCAGGGCGCCAAGTTCGAGCTGCACACGCTCCCCGTAGGACTCCGGCCTGCCGGCCGGCTTTCGCTCATCTCCTGAATCTTTCCGTGTTCGTATCTACAGGTTAATGACGCGTGTTCTTTGCTGGTTTGTCAGATTGACCCCAAGTCTGTGGCCGACGGCGACACGGTCAACGTGTACGTCGACACGGCGGACCCCCGGGAGGCCGGCAGCGTGCCCCGCGAGGTGCAGAAGGCTGCGGCGGAGCGGGCCAAGGCGCGGGCCGCCAAGAACTACCAGAAGGCCGACGCGCTGCAGAAGATCATAGTCGACGCAGGATACAGGTGATCACTACGTTGCAGCTGGCTTCTGAAACTTGGCTACAGCACTCTTCTCATGTTTTCTGTTTCTGAAACTTGAGCCATGCGATGCAGGCCGGTTCCTAACGCGAGAGGCGAGGAGGTGCTAGCGAAGAAGTACAGGATCAGGCTGAGGTTTGTGCCACTCCCAGGCGTGCTGTTTTATTTTCCATTGACAAGCAGCATGTGCCTTGATTCCTCTGCATTTCTGCAACAAGATCAATCCTGAAGCAGTGAGTTCAATAAATCAATATTCATGTGCAGGGGTATCGATGCGCCCGAGAGCGCGATGCCGTATGGCAAGGAGGCCAAAGAGGCGCTGCTCAAGCTTGTCCAGGGGAAGAGCTTGAAGGTCTACGTGTATGACCAGGACCGGTACGGTAGATGCGTCGGAGACATCTACTGCGACGGCGTATTTGTGCAGGTAGGTTTACTGCATTCGCTTGCATGTTCCCTCTTGAAAATCGCCTTTTCACTACAACTTGAAAGCCACTTGCCGCAAATAAAGTAGCGTGACACATTATGCGGGGATTATTCATCAATTCTTTTTATGTTTGTTTTGTTTCGAGAAAAAAGAGGGATAGTTTTTCTCATCTTAGGGTCATGAAAAGCTTAGATATGTCCGTTGCTCAAAGTAGATGTAGAACTAAAGACCTCTGCATTTTGCAAGGAACTGTCAAAATGTTTGAGCTCTGACATCATCAACATTCAGCAATGCATTGTAAAAAACAATTAGTCTATGCTGAACGCCTGACACTCCTTTGATTATTGGATTGTTCAACTTGCTTTCTATATGCATAGGAGCAAATGCTGAAGAAAGGTTTTGCCTGGCACTACACCGCCTATGATCAACGCCCAGAGCTGGCCAAGGTAAAGCTATATCCATCACTTGACTGAAAAAGATCGTGCAACCTTGTAAGCTTTTCTGAGAGAATGGTTCAATGCATAATATCTGACAAAGAAATATCCTTCTCTTAACCAACAGTGGGAGAAACAAGCACAGACTGGCCGGAAGGGCTTGTGGGCGTCATCGAAGCCACAAAAACCATGGGAGTGGAGGAAGGACAAGCGCAACGGGACAGCATGAACAGACCCCCGAGGTTCAGTACTTGTCAGTGTGTGCTAGCCATGAACACCTGATGGATCAATTTACCTGCAGACTTTTAGGGAGGTATATCGATTTCTCGGGGTTCAGTAGCAGTGCAGTATGATTGTGTGTACATTAGACAATTCCTTGCAGTTACAGGGCTGTGAAGCAGGATGGAAGAGAGATTGGTGTGATCCCTAATTTCGTATGGGCTGGGAATTTGTCGTACAATTGTATATCAAATTCATTGTAGCACCATTTATACGGCTGAAGCAGAGTAGCTGAGCCTGTGAAATGTGTTGTATGCAAAGCCACTGCTGATGGTGGGAGCAGTTGAGACATTGAGTGCAGCCGACCCAAGTTCATATGTAACTTGTGTAGTTAGTTGTATAGTAGATGAGCTAAGACGATTATAATTTCAAACTAGTTAAGAAAACAAAGAGGCTAATTTGAGAACATGTAGTTTGTTGTTGCTGCTTATCTGGGCAACAGGAACCGAAACATTACAGAGTCTACTAAAATACTCTACTATCAAGCCCCCATTTCCATTAGCCAAAAGGAAACACAGATGTTGGAGGACACATATATCAGATAAAGAGAAGAAAAAAGGGAAGCGAGGCGGTGCACCGCTGCAGCAGATACCTTCCAACTGCGTACAGTTATTTGATTCAGACTGCCATCCAAGTTGCAAAATCATGATGTACAGACTACTGTCTATAGCAACGAAAGGTACTGACATGATGTAAGTTTTCAGAGGCCTACGAAGTTTACAGCGGCCAGCGTGTTACACCAATTCTTATCTGTTTCAGAGCACAGCAGTCCACAGAACCATCAATCATCCCAGGTTCAGAGTAGACAGTAGAAACGGCGACCAGATATTGACCTGTCCAGTAAAAAATCGAACTATACATTAGAAATGCATTATAAACAACAATAGAAGATCTATTGTAGTCCTAGTCAGTTTGAAAGAAAAAAAGTAAATTTTTTTGAGGGAACTTCGGGGGGGATTTAACACATCCCCACCTACATTTTCATTCCACAATTGCACATGGGAGAACCCAATGCGGTGGAAGGCCGGGGCCTTGCACTTACAAATGTTTTACATTAGGGAGGGGGGTGAGGCTTGGATTACATGGAGAGGCATGAGCTCCAATTAAGCGCTAGAGTAGCCTCTCATCTGGGGATCCTACAGCCCCAATCTTTCACAGCAGACTTGCACGCGACGAGGAGGAGATCCAGGCTCGGGGGGAGTTGATTGAACACCACGTCATTCCTGTGCTTCCACAATTCCCAGCAGATGAGTAACAGGAGGGTGTGAAGGATGTCTTTGGAGACGTGCGGTGGAGGGATCGAGTTCCACAACTCTCGCACTTTGGCAATGTTGGTCGGGCACCACCCGAGACGTGCCCAGAAGCTGGTGGCGAAGGAGCATTCGCTCATGATGTAGTTGGCCGTCTCCTCCACATGGTGACAGAACTCGCACAGCGAATTGTCCAGGATGTTCTTCGCGGCGAGGTTACTGCGGCTACTGATTCTGTTCTTGGTCAGAAGCCAGCCAAAGAATTTGACCCGGGGGGAGCGAAGTGTTTCCAGACGAAGCGGAACGACTCGCAGCCATGATCGCCACGCACCGATGCCTTGTAGATTAGACCGGACAGGAGTTTGTTACCTTCACCGGCGAAGAAGCATGAACGCTCATCCTCTACGTCGTTTAGGCTTACATCTTGCAGGAGGAGTTGCAGGTCTTGGAGCTCTTGGCGTGCTTGTGTGGTGAGGCGGCGCTGGAAGATGCCGCGCGTGTCTAGGCACACGACGTTGCACACCAACACAGCACGAGCGTCGTAGTGGGTGAAGAGGTCAGGGAATTGCTCTGTTAGCGGGGCGTCGCCGAGCCAGCAGTCCCGCCAGAAATCGGTGGAGTGGTCATCGCCCACGGTCACGCGGGTGATGTGCTGATAGGCGGGGAGGAGCTCGCGCAGCGCGTTCCAGTGCGGACCGTCAAGTTCATCGTGCAGGGTGGCCATGTCCATGTGTTGCGTCGCCCAGGACGCCCAGGCGGACCCGTCCGAGTGGTACAGGCGGTGGATGAGCTTGAGTAGCATGCAGGCGTTGCGGGTGTCGAGGCGCGCCACGCCAAGGCCTTCGTCTTCTTTGTCTTTGCACACGTCCAGCCAGGCGACCAGGCACTGGGCGCCGGAGGCGTTCCCGGTCCCTGTCCAAAGGAAGGCGTGCCGACAGGCATCGATCGCCTTAAGCATGCCGGGCGGCAGGAGCAGAGCCCCCATGGCGTAGGTGGGGAGGGCGCTCAGTACCGTGTTTACTAGGATCAGGCGCCCCGCGGTGCTTAGAAGGAGAGCTTGCCAAGAGGCGAGGTACTTGTCGACTTTGGCGATCAGGGGGTCGAAGGTGGAGAGGGGTAGCTTGAGGTTGGACAGTGGGAGGCCAAGGTAGGTTGGGGGAAAGCTTCCTAGTTGGCACTGGAAGATTTTCGAGGCAGCAGCAAGGGTGTCGGCGGCAGTGTGCATGGGGGTCATGGTGCTTTTGTGGAAGTTGATGACTAGCCCGGTGCTTGCGGCGAAGCGGTCAAGGACTTGGCGGAGGCGCCACACTCCCTCGACCTCGGCGCGGAGGAGGATGATGGTGTCATCTGCGTACTGGAGGACGGGGCAGGCCCATCTAGAAGTTGATCCACGGACCTTGGATGCCATTTGCCAGGATTGACGATTTGGAGGTTTCCATAACTTGATACATCCAGCCGATCCATCTATCAGGGAAGCCGCGGGCTCGAAGCACCGCAAGCAGGCTGCTCCAGCATACTGAGTCAAAGGCTTTGGTGAAGTCAAGCTTGACGACAAGGGTGGGTTCCCAGTGCTTGTGGCAACACTGGACAAGCTCCGTTGCGAGGACAAAGTTCTCAACAATGGATCACCCTTTGATGAACCCTGTCTGATCAGGGTCCAAAAGCCGGGTGATTTACAGCTGCAGGAGGGAAGTTAGGAGCTTGGTGAGGATTTTGACAGGGCAATTCTGTAGGGAGATGGGCCTGAACGCAGCGGGGGTGTTAGCTGTTTTCGTCTTCGGGATCAGGACGATGAGCGCGCAGTTGATGCGCTCCAAGTCGGCCGTTCCGGCATGGAAGGCGTGTAGGAAGGACATGATATCTTCCTTGACCGCATCCCAGGCCGTGGAGTAGAAGCCAGGGCCGACCCCGTCGGGGCCAGGAGCGCTGTCTGTCACCATGGCATGCACCACACGGCGAGCCTCTTGCTCGGTGAAGGGCGCGACCAGGGGGCAGGGTCCGCCCGGGTAGCGCCGGCGTAGAGGGAGTCGATGTCGTAGTCCCATGCGGGGGCCACCTCCTCGCCTAGGATGCTAGTGTAGTAGGCGGTGAGGGAGGCCACCTTGGCATCGTGGGCAACGAGCTGCATGCCATCCACCTCCAGAACGCGAATGGCGTTCCGGCGGGTGCGGCAGGACGCGCGGGCGTGGAAGAATTTCGTGTTTGCGTCCCCTTCGCGCAGTGCTCACAATTTCCCACGCTGCTTCCAGTAGGCCGCGCGCTACGCGACGAGGAAGGCAACACGGTCTTGGCACTGGGCGCGGAGGGTGCGTTCTCCTGCAGACAAAACTCGAAACTCCTCATAGGTGTCAAAAAGCATCACTAAGAAGGATCAATCACAGAGATAGGTGGGGCGCGCGCGGTGTTTCTTGGCCCAAGCTTTGGCGCTATGGCGTAGGGCTTTGACCCTCCCAACCAGAGCACCAATGGCATCCCGTGGCACCCGAGCAGTAGACCAGGCAGGCAGGACAGAGGGGAGGAAGGAGTGGTGTTTGAGCCAGGCGTTTTCAAAACGAAAGAGGGAGGACTTAGGGATGGAGGTGGGAGCGGTGAGGACAAGTGGGACGTGGTCAGAGGTGGAGCCGAAGCGAGACAGCAGGTTGGAGTTGGGGAAGAGGTGAAGGAAGCCAGAGTTGGCAAGGGCGCGGTCGAGCCATGCAAGGGTGGGGGACTCACGTTTGTTCGACCAGGTGAACAGACGGTCGAGGAGGAGGAGCTCGATGAGAGCGAGGGAGTCTATAGCATCATTGAACTTCGCGGCCCGGCTATGGTCGAAGTTACTGTTATTTTTGTCCGAGGGGGCTCTGGTAAGGTTGAAGTCACCAATGGCAAGCCAGCGATCAGCGTCGTGCTGAGGGAGGCTGGTGAGCTCGGACAGGAACGCATCAGTCTCTCTGTGGTCACACAACGCGTAGACGTTGGTGATTGTGAAGGAGTGATCAGAGGAGGTGGAGAGGAAGGGAGTAGAGAGGTGTGTGGGGTGATCGTCGGGGCCCCGACAGTGACCACTCTGGAGTCCCAGGCAGTCAAGATGCCGCCACGCGAGCCTTCAGCGGGCGCGTAGCAGTGGCGATCGAGGTGGAGGGAGGAAGGAGACGCATTTTCACGCGTTTATGCTGTGAAGCTTAGTTTCTTGGAGGCAAGCAATGTGGGGGTGAGCGAGGGAGAGGGAGTCGCGGACGTGCTCGCATTTGTCAGTTCTGCCCAGCCCACAAACGTTCCAGGACAGGATCGAGTACTCGAAGTTGTTTCGATTCATTGGCAAACTAGAACGACTCCGGACGACAAGTTCAGAAAAAGAAACATAAACAAAACATGCCGACTAAGTGGGCGCAAGCCGGTGAGGTTAGCCGTGCAGGGAGCACCACCGTCACGGATGCAACCGGAGCGGGTGGGCACAAAAGTGGCGCCAGGATGCTTAGGTGCGTTGGCGGCGGAGGAGGCGCGAAGGAGGTCGACCCTGGAGACCAGCAAAAGACAGAGCCGCTGGGCGTGGGGCGTGTCGATCATGGAGCCACCGCGGTCCCCCCCAGTGGCGGCGCTCGCCGCCGTAGCGCAGTCCAGCCCGGCCGCCTTGGCCAGGCGCCTGAGGTCGAGCACGCCGACAGCGCCGCCGCGCTTGAGTAGCTTCCGCCCCTTGACCCGCTTCCTCAGGGCCGAGGAGCAGGTCACGAGTTCATCGCGGAGGGCTTTGAGCCTGGTGGCCTTGGCCTCCGCGGGGATGTAGTTCGCTAGCTCGCGCTCAGCCAGGCAAGCGCTGCTGCGGGAGGCGACAGCCAGGCGCGGGCGTCGCCCGCGGGTCCGGCAGGCAGGGGGAGTGTCATCTTGAGCCAGCGACGGAGGCGGTGTATGGGGCAGCTCCACGATCTCGCGCTCGTTCGCCCATGGGAGGAGTAGAGGCTGGGGCAGGCGCGGCTGGTCTGGCGCACCGCTGCAGGAACAAAAAAAGGTAAATTTTCAATTACCAACAACTTAGAAACAGGGAAAGCACTAGCTTACCTTCCGATTTAAGGTGAGATGGTTGTGCTGTGTTTTGAGTTGCTTAATCCTAATGACTTATTCTACAAAACAAACAAAAGCAAACATGAACACGTTGTTGAAACATCACTTGTACAAACCCAACTAGTAACATATTTTCAGAATTATAGCCAATAGGTGCTTGTTTGTTATCAAATGCACCGAAAACTTGATCTGATCAGGAGTCCAGTACCACTCAAACAAAACAGTAGCCAGCAGAATAGGAGTAGCTGCCCTTCACCACTATAGCAGTTATACTGTAGAAAAAAATCGACAAGAATAAAACAAGCATCGGACCAATTAAGAGCACTCTTGAGTAAGCAACAAGAAACAATCATCAACTGCTTCACCAACACATGCCTCAAGATCATGTTGCAGTCCAACCAAGGTATGTGTTCTCTGTTGTTTATAAATCTTGATGGGCTAATCAGCTAAATTGCAAGATGTAGCTATGATTTTAGTTGCTTAAGTGTTGGATCCATATATATCTTCCCAACACCAGTTTATGACACAAAAAATAAAACCAGTATGAACCACATTCAGAATTTGAACTCCGATATTCAGCATTAGCTCTGAACCAAAATATGATTCAGAAGTAAAAGTATCAAGATTCTTTGGATGAGTCAACACCATGAAAATACTAACATCAGAGGACAAGCAAAACACTCACAGGCTATCACATATTCAGCGGTAGGGAGAATAGATGAGAGAGATCGTGAACTCGTGATTGAGCCGCCGTTTTGTTTGCCCTCCTCCCTTCACGATCATATGCTCTGCTCCTTCGCACGCCAAATCATCCCTGTGCAGCAGTGCTTGGCTTCTCTCCAAATCAGTTTCCCTCACGCCAGATCGATCCCCCACACGCGAAAACGAAATATCACGTCCCAAATCCATATGCAAATTAGTCCCCAATGGTCACCTTACCAAACCCATGAAAACTGGACTCTCGCTCGGCAAGGAACTCTGCTATTTGGCCAAATAATTTGTAAAACCAATACGGATGCACTCCACGCCAGCCTGAACTAATCCAGGCAAATTCCAAATGACGCAGTATTACACGGATGCAATCCAAGGCAACCTGAACTAGTTCACGCAAATTCCAAATGACGCGCACAATTCAACCGACTTCAGGTAATCAAGGGATTGAATCACGTGAGTGGAAGGGGTGGTTCTGTACCTGATTTACGAAGACGGGGTTCAATTCACGGTGATGGGGTCGACGCGGAAGCAGATGACGACGCGGCTGCCGCAGCCGCGACTCGCGCCTCCTGCAACGCCGCAGCTGCGACTCGCGCCTCTTCCCGCGCTACTGCTTCTCGCGCCTCATCCCTCGCCTCCCGCGCCTCCTCTCGGTCTCGATCACGGGGGAGGACCTCATCCCGCGCCGCCCGCGCCTCCTCTCGAGGAGCAATTGCCGCCGCATTCCCCGAACGCCCAGCACACCAAGCGGGGTGGGAGCAGACGTCTCGGACGCGGTACCTCCGCCTGTCGTCGCAGTTCCAGCACCGTAGCCAGATGCCGGAGCCCACGCAAGGCTTAGGTGTGGGAACTCGGTGGCTCATCTTCTCCACCCGCGCGTGAGTAGGGTTTGGTTTGGTTTGTGATGAGTATGGCTTGTTGGAGACGAAGGTGGAAGAACTCTGAATGTTTGGGAGACGTTATGGTTAGAGCCTGTTGCCGCTCTAGTATTTAAGGAAAGCCCTCTTGGCCAGAATGGTATTGGCCTATTGGGCCGCCGACTCCACTTGGGCCTGACGTTTGTAGCTCGCCGGTTCGTTGAACTTTTTTTATTTTTAATTTTTTTTTAAAAAAAATTTATAAAAATAGTCTGCGGTTTCAAAAAATGACAGAACTAGTCGCCCACAGTGGGTGTTTTTTAAAAAACGCCCACTGTCTGGGCGTTTTTTGTGACGTGGCAAACGGCCGGCCGGCGCCGGTGCCGGCGTTTGCGGGCGGCCCCCTGGCGGCCAAAAAACGCCCACTGTGTGGGCGTTTTTTTGCGGCCAGGGGGCCGCCTGCAAAAGGGCCGGCCTGTTTTGCGAGCGGGCCCGGAGCAGTAAAAAAACGCCCACACAGTGGGCGTTTTTTGGCCAGCTGGGGGCCGCCTGCAAAACAGGCGAGGCCGGCCGTGCACTTTTGCAGGTGTGTGGGCGTTTTTTGGCCGCCACCTATATATAGCCAGCCCCCCTTCAGATTTTCATTATATTCACTAAAATTTTCAGAAAAAAAGGGAGAAGAGAGGAGGGAGGAGAAGGAAGTAACGGCGAAGCCCTGCCAGTTTGAGACCTCGGTTTTTAGGTAAGTTTCTCATACATTACAAGTCTGTTGCTATGCATTAGTAAAATATAATGTGCACTAGAGTTGTTTAGTTTTTAGTTGACTCTGGGTAGATCTGTGAGTAGCATGTATATTAGATCTATAAATAATGATGTTAGAGCATTGCAGTTCGTGTTAGAAATAATGATGTTAGAGCATTGCAAATGTGGTATTAGAAATAATGATGTTTCTTTTATGATTTAAACAATGGATTGCATGATTTGAAATGTGACGAATATCGTATTTTCTCTGAATAGATATGTCAACCAAAGTGATGTTTCGGTTGTTCCATGGTAGTGGCATTGTCAGATATGGGCCGTATGGTATAGATCTGTCTGAATTTGGGTCAACACTAAAGGGGATAGATAGGCCAGCGGAAAGAAATTTCGGTCAGTGTGTAATGAGGGTATTTCGTATCAATCCAGAGGTGAACACAATAAAAGTAAATGTAGTAGTCAACCGTGGCAACGAAGAATGCTTCTGGGAATTGATGTCGGTAGATTACACCGAAACATGGAAATGGTACGTAGAAAATGCATTGCAGCGGGGCTGGGAACCCAGCATTTTCATGGAGGTGCACGATAAAGACAATGCAACCCTGCAAGATGTGGAGGGTACAAGCATGGTTAGGACTGATGCTGAAATAGAAGAGGGAAATGACCGTGCTGAACAAGGAGAAGAACAGGGACATGATGTGCAGCAACCAGAAAGAGAAGAAGAAACCAGTGAGCCGAGAGGCTTGGCAGATGAGGGCGAGAGGATCAACTCCATTGTTCAGGAAATGGAAAACGAAGATGCGGCGAATGAGGAAGTGGAGGGTTATGAATCTTCTGATGAGGAAGGATGCAATGTGAATCCATGGCAGTGGTCTAATGAAGACTTCTCTGGACTTGCTATTTCAGAGGGATACCATGTTCCATGGGAGTATAAGGAGAATGAGATAATCGAGGGAGCGATGTACGCAGAGAAGGAAGAATTGATGGAGGCAGTCAAGCTTTGGGCTGTATCACTGCAGAGGGAGTTCTGGGTAGCAAAGTCCACAAAGTGTGTATACGAAGTTAAGTGCATGAGATCCAGCGATGGTTGTCCGTGGAGGGTGCATGCATTCAAGGGAAAGTGGAAGGATTATTGGAAAGTGTCAATAGTCACCCAGCACAACTGTCACTTGGAAGGTGTACAGAAGTACCACAGAAACATGACATCTGCATTTATTGCTACAGAGATGTATTCAGATGTTGTGCATAATCTGAGATACGAGCCAAGGTCAATAATAAGGCATATCGAAGATAAATTCAAATACACCATTTCATATGCTAAGGCGTGGAGGGCGAAACAGAAGATTATCGAGATGAGGTTTGGCACATTCAAAGCCTCATATGATAATTTACCATCTCTTCTTCAATGCATAGCCGCCAGAAATCCAGGGACATGTACAGATCTTATAACATACCCAACCATGGAGAATGACCGTACAGTATTGGTCTTGCAACGAGCTTTCTTTGCACTAGGTGCTTGCATCAGGGCTTTTGTGCATTGTCGTCCAGTACTCTGTATTGACAGGACATTTCTGATAGGTAAATACAGAGGTCAGATACTAACAGCAATTGCCGTTGATGGGAATAATCAAGTTCTACCACTGGCATTCGCTTTTGTGGAGAGCGAGAATACCAATAGTTGGTACTGGTTTCTCAAGCAGGTGAAGGTTAGCATTGTTGGTATGAGGCCTGGTGTATGCCTAATTCATGACCGTCACGCTGGCCTTCTTCGGGCAATTGAATATCTGAAGCACGGTGATGCAGAGATGGGATATGGTAAAGATTGGCCAGATGTTCAAAGTCGGTGGTGTATGCGTCACATGGGTGCTAATTTTTACAAGCAGTTTAAGCGCAAGAGCTTGATGGATCTATTCAAGAGGCTGTGCGGACAGAATCAACAGAAAAAATTCAACGAGCTTTGGAGGAGGTTGGACGAGCTCACAACGAAGCATATGGAAGAACACTCAAGCCGATCAGCACCTGTTGGTGAGGATGGTCCAGAGTCCTTAGGACCGCTGCCCACAGATGGTCCAAACATCAGAAGGAGATCGGCATCTGCTGTGAGAAATTTTTCGCACTGGATAGAGAATGAGCCTAAGGAAAAGTGGTCTTTGCTGCATGATGTCGGGGGAGTGCGGTTTGGTATTATGACAACTAATTTGGCTGAAGTTTACAACTGGGTGATGCGTGGTGTTAGAGACCTTCCCTTGGTTGCCATTGTTGAGTTCATCCTGCATGGAACATGCAGATATTTCAGAGACCGGTACCAAGTCGCTGCCCTATCAATGCAAGTGTAAGGTGTTTTCTTCGGACAAATGCTGACAAATTATCTGGAGGAAAAACGTAAGAAGGCAAAGGAGCATAGAGTTATAACTCAAGGTACTAGAGAGCACCGATTTGAAATCTTGTGTGCTGATAAGGCCAAGCGTGGAATATATAGAAGAAGAGTTGTGCAAGAATGCATACTTAGAGAGGATGGGTATTGCGCATGCACGTGCCACAAGCCAAGACTGTACCACAAACCATGTTCCCATGTTATTGCAGCGAGCTCGGAGTGTGGAATACTTGATCGTACTTTTGTATCTCCCTATTTCACCAAGGAAGCCATATTGCATACATGGTCACATGAAATTTATGGTTTTGGCATAGCGGGGAATTTTACAGGTACAGTACCGCAACCTACCTATATTCCAGACCCAAGTAAGATCAGAGACAAGGCTGGGCGTCGGAAGATAAGACGTATTCGAAACGCCATGGATGAGTCCGAAGCAGGTGGAAGGTACACACGTTGCAGCAAATGCGACAAGGAAGGACATACTTACAAGAAGTGCCCCAAGGACTCAGACATGGCCACAACAACAGAAGCCCCGCCATCCGGATCCGGATTGGATGGTACCCCGCCATCAGGAGAAGGGACAACTTCTAGGCCCACCAGGCCAAGGCGTGCACGCGTGCCTCGTGGTTCGGTCGTGTTGTGATGTGTAGAGAGCTTGGTTAAGATTATGTAATGTACGGTTTTTTCTTTGTTGTAACTGGAGTGAACAAACTTATTGTTTCAACCTATATTCCGGATGTAATGTTCATAATCTCAGTCTTGTATCTGAATATATTTCTGTTACATGTTGTATGTGCAGTCTTTATGTTTTAAATTCGATCATTTGTTGTTGTACCTTAAATTTATTGTTGTATACTTTTTTACTTTCTATTTGCATGTGTCATATGTGTTAACTGTGATATTGTCATGCAGGGATGGCGGACGACACACCGGAGCTGCTAGATCGAGGGATCGATCTGCAGCACCGCTCGTACCGTATTGCGGTGCAGAACGCCAATCTGCCCGTACTTCGACCGCGACCGTCCAGACGTCTACTTCCAGTGGACCCTCGGTTCTGTTCCAGGTATCCGTTGACTCTTTCAATTCTTCCAATTAAGTACACATGGCTTCTTAATAACATAAAATTTTTATGTGCAGGTTACGTGAGGCAGGCCTCCTCCCGTTGTGTCGTCTTATTGAGGCTGGAGCTGGTGAGGCCGATGAGACGAGGAGGTGGAGTTTCGATAGGTCTCTTCTAGCAGCCCTGCTCGACCGATGGAGGCCGGAGACACACACGTTTCACCTGCCGTGCGGGGAGGTCGCACCGACGCTTCAGGACGTTGCCTTCTTGCTTGGCCTTCCCCTCGCTGGCGATGCCATTGGGCCAGTCGACGGACTTCATGATTGGCGAGACGACATGATGGCCCGCTTCGGCCACGTACAGCGTCACCCTGCACTTCCAGCTTTGAGCAGCTTCCCTCCGTACACGACCATGGGCCCGTCGCAGCAGTGGCTCATGCAGTTTACCGTAAGGCCTAATTTAAAAGAATTTTATCAATTTACAGTTCTACTCAACTTTATTAACTATATCTTTTGCAGTCCGATCAGCTACACCCAGAGGCTGACGTGTACTCTGTGCAACGGAGCTTGGAGGCCTACTTGTTGTGGCTTTTTGGCTGGGTCATGTTCACCAGCAGCGCGGGACATGCAGTCGACAAGGTCATGATCCCCTACGCGCGCGCGATCGCTGATGCTGACGAGGGAGCAGTGCCACAGTGGAGCTGGGGATCTGCCGTACTGGCAGCGACGTACAGGGGGCTTTGCGAAGCGTGTACCAAGATAGAAGCAGGTTCTGTGCTCACTGGTTGCCCCCTCCTTCTACAGCTATGGGCAGCTGAACGGTTCGCGATTGGTCGACCTGTGGTGGATCACACCGCCTACGAGGAGGACTGTACTTGCAGCGTCCACCCGAGGACTTCCCCACCATGGGTACAGTCTGGTGCCGTCGTCAGGTTCGTGCTCCTAGCTGACGTATATAGTTAATTCGTATCGTACCTTCTAACCCATTTATTGTTATATTTCAGCGACGATGGGCACATATGCAGGTCACGCGGTCGTACAACGAGTTTATGCTGGAGTTCGACAGGATACAGCCGACCGACGTGATCTGGGAGCCTTACAGCCAGGAGGCTATCCACGCACGAGCTCCCCTTGGGCTGTCCACGTTGTGCACACGTGACCAGGCCTTCTGGCTGACGCTCCGACCGATGGTGTTCGACATCTTCGTCGAACCGCACTGCCCAGGGTGTGTTTTGCGCCAGTTCGGTCTCATGCAGCCGTCCCCCGTCCCTATCATCCGTACCGTCCCTGCAGATGCTCATAGGTAAGTACTACTAACAACTGACTTTGAAAAATTAATCGCAGTAGACATGTCTTACTCAAATTTGTGTTCAGGCTGACTCGGAGGGGACAGGTCGGCGGCAACTTATGGGTTCCACGTCTGTGGCCGTACGTGGACGATTGGTTGCTTGCCACAGAGGACGTCGTTGATGAGTACCGTCCCCACACCGAGGACTCGTACATGATGTACCTCCGGTGGTACCAGCCTCGTACCCGCACACGTGTCACCTTCGTTCCTCCAGAGCAGCAGCCACACGTCGCCGCCGTGCGTGACACTTACCCTGTGCACCGTGATCAGGATTACTTCCGTGCGGTGAGTACTTGAATCTGTCATATATATCAGTACTTCATTACGTATATCTTTCATGTAACTTAAAACTGAAATTAGGTCGATGGTACGCAACTACTTTACACGGAGATGGACTCCGTGTGTCGCCGCTTGGAGGGTGGCTTGGCGTTGACAGTCGACGAGCAGCGCACCTCGTACACGCGGATGCGTGCGACGCTTAGATCCGTGATGAGGGCTCTCACTTGTTCGACCAACGACGCAGCGCCTCAAATTCCTGCACCGGCACCCGCAGCACGTCCTCCTGCACCCCAGACCAGAGGTAACTCCGTGTACCCCACCTCTTCTACCTATGTTTTTCTAATATGGATGACTGTGTGACTTACGACGACACCTTTCACAGCGTTCACTACGCCGTACCTTCGTTCCTCCGGAGGGGGTCCTCGGTGCACGGAGCAGAGACATCTAGGCACTTCACTCATGCTCCACCCAGCTCGTCGGCCCATGGTGAGGGTTCCTCCGCTCAGGGAGCAGGCTGGGAAGCCTGGCCTTCGCCCCATGGAGTGGGTACCTCCGCTCAGGGAGCAGCCTGGGGAGTCCTGGGTACCTCCGCGCAGGGAGCAGCTTGGACGTCGGGCCAGGGAGCCGGCACCTCGTCGCGGACCTACCGACTACCTAATGACCCCCCACTGACGCATCGATCAGCGACGAGGAGGTCGAGATCGGCCCCTCACAGCTTGCAGGAGCACCTCCGCCCTACACGCAGGAGTTATCACAGATGACTCCAATGCAGGACGTCCGCGCGACTCGAGGTGTTCCACCGGATCGCTACACCTACTCGTCGGGGCACGTGCGACCGAGGAGGCCGAAGAGGGGTAGGGGGCAGGGGCAGGGACAGGCTCCGGGACAGTAGTACCCTGTACGATGTAATTACTGTCTTCATGTATGATACGCACTATTCTTTTGTCAAAATTTACCCTAAACCGTAAACCCTAAACCCTAAAAACCCTAAACCCAAAAAACCTTAAACCCTAAACCCTAAAAACCCTAAACCCTAAATAATTTACCCTAAACCCTAACATGCTTACATTACATCCGTTATAATATTCCATTACAGCACAGTTAAAAGTCACGGAAACAGTTTATTACAATAAAATTATAGGTCCGCTAGGGCGATGAGCTACTAATCCGAATTCATCTAACAAAACGACCCTAATAATCCGAAACATAACCGGGAAGCAAGTCTTCATCTTCAGAACCACTATCCTCTCCCTCAAACTCATTATAACGGCTACGCTCAGCTGCATTGGCCTCTTCTTCCTTTTTTTTGTAGTAAGCGGCCTCCAAGTCATCAACGGCTTGGGTGCACGCTTCATCATACTCCTCTTCTTCCTTTTTTTTATAGTAAGCGGCCTCCAAGTCATCGAGGGCTTGGGTGAACGCTTCATCATACTCCTCGTCCTCGTCGTTCATCGGCATCTCCGGCTCCGCCATCTTCTGCTTCATCTTCGCATCAGCACTCCTTTTTTCGGCCTCCTTCATCTTCTCCCTCGCATGCAAGGATGCTTCCTCTTCTCTCTTCTTTTTCCATGCATCACAGTCTTTCTTCCACCGAGCAGCACTTGGGGTTTGGACACGCAATCGTCGGGCATAGTCAACCTGCGCTCGCTTCCGCATCTTAATGTAGTTGTCCACAAGCTGAGTACCAGACCTGAACTTCAGGTCCATTACTTGCTTTTGCTTCAATGTATCCATGTATTCCCTGCGGTCTTCAACATGGGCAAAAACCTCCCACTTGCATTTCTTAAGACTCTGTGATCAAACGGAACAATTTAAAGTCAGCAAATACAAAAAGCTTGGATATCAAGTGAGCAACAAGTGCAACAAAAGGACCTCATCGTAATCAACCATATGGCCGCACCAATAGCCTATTCCAAGCTCCGATGGTAGTAGGCCATACTGCGCTTCGACACCACATTTGCACAACACAGGAGGCTTAGGGGTAACCACTTTTCTCTTCTTGTCCACCTTCGGATCCGGCCATTTGTTCTTTGGACCCCACAGCCACTCCCTGAAGTTACACTTCCGCAACAAGGTATAGCCACCCTACAATGTAAAATGTTAGTACATGCACAAATACTAAGAAAGCCATGACCGCATACAATTTGCACTTACTCCGGCGGGGTTAGGACATTCGAACTCGTTAGGCCTATCTGAACTTATTACAGAATAATCTCCGCATTTGCAACGAGGCGGAGATCCAAGCCGTCTCAATTGGGCTATTTTCTTCTCCTCGTCTGTCATTGGGGGGGTCAGGGGGAGGTGCCACCCACCGCTCGAATTGATCGGGTGGATTATGCTTCCCTTTCCACCATTCGTCAAACTGGAGATACCTTGGGTCGAATTTGTCTGGACCGTCAATCCACTGAAAGAAAAAGCACCGCTCATGGGCCTACAAAACATGATTGCTAACGACATTGTTAGAGATGCAAGAGCCGCAATTACTAGGAATGAATAAAGGCGCAATGACAGAGGTGCAATTACTTACATTGAATCCACCGCATGTGTAGTAGCAACGAGCAGCTGTGTCCTCATGGCGAGATTGGCCAATATCAGCCGGTTCTCCACAGTCACAATTTGGGACAGGGACTGCAGGAGGAACTGGAGCATCCTTGCTAGACACGTCGGGATACAATTCTCTAGGGCGACCTCGTTTTTTCCAAAACTCCGTCCACCACAAGTTTTGCATATCTATTCAGAGAAAATACGATATTCGTCACATTTTAAATTATGCAATCCATTGTTTAAATCATAAAAGAAACATCATTATTTCTAACACGAACTGCAATGCTCTAACATCATTATTTATAGATCTAATATACATACTACTCACAGATCTACCCAGAGTCAACTAAAAACTAAACAACTCTAGTGCACATTATATTTTACTAATGCATAGCAACAGACTTGTAATGTATGAGAAACTTACCTAAAAACCGAGGTCTCAAACTGGCAGGGCTTCGTCGTTACTTCCTTCTCCTCCCTCCTCTCTTCTCCCTTTTTTTCTGAAAATTTTAGTGAATATAATGAAAATCTGAAGGGGGGCTGGCTATATATAGGTGGCGGCCAAAAAACGCCCACACACCTGCAAAAGTGCACGGCCGGCCTCGCCTGTTTTGCAGGCGGCCCCCAGCTGGCCAAAAAACGCCCACTGTGTGGGCGTTTTTTTACTGCTCCGGGCCCGCCCGCAAAACAGGCCGGCCCTTTTGCAGGCGGCCCCCTGGCCGCAAAAAAACGCCCACACAGTGGACGTTTTTTGGCCGCCAGGGGGCCGCCCGCAAACGCCGGCACCGGCGCCGGCCGGACGTTTGCCACGTCACAAAAAACGCCCAGACAGTGGGCGTTTTTTAAAAAACGCCCAGACAGTGGGCGTTTTTTAAAAAACGCCCACTGAGACGACTAGTTCTGTCATTTTTTGAAACCGCAGACTATTTTTGTAAATTTTTTTTAAAAAAAATTAAAAATAAAAAAAGTTCCCGGTTCGTTCTGGTGGAACTGTTTAGAAGTCGTGGTAAGAGCGGTGGTATGTATTTGGATTTCAATGTCATCCAATAAATTCAAAATTCAAAATTCATTGAAGATTAATTAAAAAAATAATTTCCATTGGATTATATGGAATTGAGAGGTAGACCAGCATCTAATGACTAAAATTTATTATGATGTGAGGCCTGCAAATATATTTAGTGACCCTGAACTACACAATCTTAGCAAGCAATCATGCTGAGTCATCATCAACAAATTTCGGTCATATGCAATCATGCATTTCATGTTGTTTCGATCAAATTGATCATGTCAAAAATGACAAAATACAAGTGAGTGTTAGCAAGTTTTCTTAACAGTGGTAAAACCTAGAGTATAAGGAAACCTTGTATTATTGATCAAATAACTTTAATTAATTAATCTAACCAACAAAGGTTCGTATGCGTTTATACATAGATTTTTGCAAGAAAGTTTTTTTAAAAGGGAAAATAAAACTCAAATAGGCAATTAATACTATCGTGACTTGTCTAGGACTGCATATTTAATAATTCTGTTAAAGACAGGAAAAACATAAACATGGAGAACGATGCACAACAGCATACGTGAGGTACTTCACTGTGAAACAAAGTTTGGTACAACTTTTGGAAAAAAAAACCCTTCAAATAAGGTCTTGATTTTTTTTTAAAAAAAGACGGCACTTGTAATGATTTTTTGGAAGCGGAGTTCTCAATTTTTATGATACAACTCAAACACTCACATGCACACTCACCTGTGCAAGACAATCCTAGTCCTATGAGCATCTTCGAAAACCGGGCCAGGAAATCCTCGAGATTAATGAAGTCACCACGAAGACGGAGTTGAGCAATCCTCGAGATTGATGAAGTCACCACAAATGCCTTGTTGACAGGAACATTGCCGACCATTGATAATGCCATTAAATCATGTAATATCCACTCCCATGGAGAGTCGAATTCAAGACTTGAGATGCTAACCGCTAGGATACGTGCCATTTTTCATGTTTTCAAAATTTTGTGAACGATTTTACTAAGTTTCAATACAAATTTTTTTCTTATGTGGGCCGTTGAAGGTAGGGTAAAACAAATACCCCTTCATTCTAAATTATAAGTCATTGTATGTTTTTGTTAAATCAGAGAATCTCATGTTCGACCAAAATATAGAAAGAATTTTAAAGATTTATGATATAAAATAAGTATATTATGAAAATATAAGCGATCATACTTACTTAGCATTATAAAATTATTATTTTATTATATAAATTTAATCAAACTTGAAATGCTTTAACTATCAAAAAAACTAGAATGATTTATAATTTAGGATGGATGGAGTAGAATATTAATGTGTCTTTTTAGGGTTCAAAGTGAAGCAAAAACGCACATTTTGTGCAGCCTGACAAACCACTTATAGCCGTACGCTAATCACTAGTGTGTAGTAATAGTTAACAGTACGCACAGCTTATATATACAACTAGTTTCCCTGTCGTAGCAAGTCACGGGCCCACTAAAACTTTTCTTCTCAAAGAGAAGGGAAATATGCGAGTAGAGAAAGGCCCATTAGACTCTTTTGTGACTGCCCAGTAGAGAAAGGCCCATTAGAGCCTTTGTGGTCTTGTGGGGTCTGGTGAAAAAGGAAAAGAGAAATACGACGCCGCCCTGCTCTCCCCACCTCATCAGCTCCATATAACGCCGCCGCCGCCGCCGCTCTCTGCCGAATCAAATCTCCCCCCAACGGCGAGTTAGCGACAGGCCACTTTACGCATGTGCTCGCTCCTTCGCCATGGGAACTAGTCTGTTGCGCTCAGGCGCAGCTGCCTCATGCTGCTGATCGCGTCCTTCAGGTGCGTCCTGGCATTCGCATTTTCTTTCTTGGCCTCTTCTTGGTGTGCAATCCCCTGCCCGTAGATTCCGAGAGAGTTCGAGTCCAGTTCGATCTCGGGATATTCCCCCAACACTGATTCGATTCGATTCGTGCTTCCTGTTTCACAGCGGATCGAATCGGGACAGCAAGAGCCTCCCCAATTTAAAGAGGAAGAGGACAGGCGAGGCGTGTAGAGTCCAAGCAAAAGCAACCAACGAGGCGAGGAGCTCCAGGTAGTATATAATGCAATATCTTCTTCTTTTAGCAAAATACTCCCAGGTGCATCAGATCAAATGGAGTCGAAGCCCACCGACGATATCGGCTCCCTGGCGGCTTCTTTCCCCCTGCTCGTGTACGATCACGGCGAGCAGCCGGACAATTTCCAGACCTTGCTCTCGGTCGCCGACGGATCCTCGAACACCTACCGAGTCCCCGAGCTGAGGGGCTACAGATGCCTGAAGACTCCACGCGTCCTGGTGCTGGTAGCGCACACCACCTCCTTGCCGAGTTACCTGTGGAACCCGCAGACCGGGGAGACGATCGCGCTGCCGGCGATGGACAAGCCACTGCCGGAGCACTGCCGGTGCCTGCTCTCCGACACGGTCTCCTGTCCAGATTGCCTCGTCCTCGTCTACGACCTCACCGAACCGGAGCTGCTCTTCTGTCACGTAAGTGGCGGATCACGCGCGTGGATCAGCCAGTCTTACGACATTGGCCTCTTCAAACTCCCGGAGAGCTACTCTGCCCCCACCAAGCGTGATAGGTAACATGGCTGCAGTGCAGGGAAGATTTTACATCATGGAATCGCCGGATGAGGTTGGAGTTCTGAGCTTCGCTCGCCTTCCAGAGCCCCATCTGGAGCTCACTAGCTTTGGAGCTCCTCTGCCCACCACCACCAGGGACAGTGAGGCGCCACATGTTGCCACCTTGACTTACCTCCTGGAATCCTCCCAGGAGCTCTTCCTCGTCTGCTTTTTCTTCCTCGGCTGCAGCTTCAAGCGCATTGAGGAGGTCTGTGCCTACAAGATGGATTTCTCTAGGAAAGAATGGTGCAAGGTGACGGACATTGGTGACAAAGCATTCCTTCTTGGTGCCTACAGCTTTGCAGCCTCATGCTCAGCCGCGGAGCATGGTCTCAAGAGGGGATGTGTGTACTTTGCCTTCGACTTGTTTGGGGACAGCAACGATTACCACATCTTTGATCTCGAAGAAGGCACCGGCGAGCTCGCTGGGCCACCCAAAGATGTTCCACATCCTGCACGCGAGCCGTTTTGGATGGTTCCTGTGTTCCCTTAAAACTGAGCTCTTTTAGTGTGAAAAGGAACTGCCGTTTGTATCGAGTTTATTCTCGAACAAATGTTTATTTATATGTGACTTGGCTGTTTGCACTAGTGGCGTCAAACTATTATCTTTTTGCCGCTTTTGGATAATGAAACTGTTCTGTCCATGTACCTTTAATTAAATAATCGAGTATATTTCAGCCAAGCATTCCCTTTTAGTTTTATATAAAGTAATTAATGTTTTGTTGAGGTTCAGAATTCTATTCTCTTGAATTTCAAGAGTATTGTTATTCTCCTAGTAGAGTCCATCTCTTATGAGGATTTATGATTTATTTTAATATAAATATCTTGAAAACTATGGTAGTACAATTCTACAGGAATTTGAATTTCTGCAGTTCCTGTCACCTGAATTTACAATTATACATTGTATGTACATGCACTCCTTTTCTTAAATAGCTGTTGTTTTTCTTCCTATGAAACAACTTTTACTAAACACACACATATATATAAATATTAATATGTAGGGTACAAGATATATTATTTTTTGACCAAAAGTACAAGATGTATCATTGAATCTATTATTATATAAACTAGTTAACGTGCACGTGTGATACGCTCGTGCGTACAAGCTATATGTTGTTTTATTTACTGTTTTATAGCCTTTTATCGTAGTATATATATCTAACAAAACAAATTCATATGTAATCATGAATAAAAACTATTTTTTTTATAAGTGCCGGATGGAATTGTTCAATTATTTCTACACCCAAGCTCATATAAAAAGCAAGATCGACATCTAGGTTAAAAATTTTCATACCTTCGACATCATGCTCACGTGATTGTCGTTCATGAAGCCTCACCTATAGCAAGAGTAGCCCTCTGCTAATAGAAATCGTTATAAAGTATATATGAGATATATATTTAGTTGAGCTGCATAGGTTCAAGGGAGCAGACCACTATCCACTACTACCCAAAAGAACAACCGTGATGGGCAATATGCATTTTCTGCGGCGGGCAAAGGCTTCCGCCACAGATGGAAGGTCACGGTTAATCGTGGCCTCCGTCGTAGCGGGCGCCTTTGCCCACTGCGGAAGATGAAATTACCGCAGCGGGCACATTAGAACGCCCGCTGCAGTAAAGAATTTCAAAAAAAAATATAAAAAAGCAAATAACCCTAGACAGGCTAGCCGAGCCCATCCAGGGCTGCAGCGCCGCAGCCGCCGATTCCGGTGGTCCTCGCCATCGATCCGCGCCGTAGTCAACAGATCTAGTCGTCCTCCACCGTGCCTGAGCTCGCCGCCGCCATGTCCTCCATGGCTAGTGTCGAGGAAGGATCCACCGTGCCAGAGCTTGCCACAGCCAGATCCTCCACGGTGGAGCCCGCTGCTGGAGGTCCGCCCGCGTCGGGGGCCGAGTCGGCCGTGCCGCCTTGCGCCGTCAGCGTCGTGGATCTACAGGGAGAGTGAGAGACTGTGAGAGATGAAGGACGAGATGTAGGACGAGTGGGGAGAGGGGAGAGGCGTACCTACCGCGTCGGGCCAAATGGAGCTCCACCGCGCATCCCGCCACCGGGAGCTCCACGCACGCAAGCGTCGCGGAGAGAGGAGGGGGCCGCCGGATCTGGCCTCCCCTGCCACGCCACCGCCACAGCGACGCCCGGCCGTCCACGGCCTTGACATGCGACGTGGAGAGGAGCAGCAGAGTGAGAGGAGGGAGAGGGTGCCGGAGTGGAGAGGCCCGGACTTCGAGCGCCATAGCGGTGTGAAGAGGAGGGAGAGGGTGCCGGAGCGGAGTGAGAAGAGGGTGAGGGAGTCGGAGTGGAGAGCGGCGCGATTGGGAACTCGGCGCTGGAGAGCGGCGTGATTGGGACTTCGAGCGCTGGAGAGGGAGAGCTGCGGGGTGAATGAAACCCTAGTCTGTTGTATATATATGAAGATGGGAATATTGGGCTCGCTTGGGCTTATTGGGCCTTCGATTTACCGTTACGGGCCCTTTATGATGTCCGCTGCGGTAAATCGATTTACCGCAGCAGACATCTTAAGACGTCCGTCACGGTAAATAGAGCATTTTTCGTGACGGACATTTTAAGATGCCCGCTGTGGTAAATCGATTTACCGCAGCGGGCATCTTAAGACGTTCGTCACGGTAAATAGAACATTTTCCGTAACGGGCATATTAAGGTGCCCGCTGCGATAAATCGATTTACCGCAGCGGGCAAAAGTGACCGTCACGGTTAATTAAAATTGCCCGCTGCGGTAAATCGTGAGATTTACCACAGCGGGCAAAAAAAAAGAGCCCGTCATGGAGTGAACAGTAGCGTCGTCACGAAAGTTCTTTTGTGTAGTAGTGATCGTTGGGGCTTCGGTCTATGTTCTCAAATTGAGCGCCATTGGGACCCCAAGCATGTCCACTGCCCCATGGAGCCTCCCTACGTTGTTACGCCAGTTGCCTCTGCCTCACTGTGTTTTTGAGGATGGAGGATGTCTCTGTTAGTACTCTATCGTTGCTACCACTAAGTAAAAGATCAAAGTCTGAACAAAGAAGGCATTAACTAACCTGGTTAGTTTTTGCATATACATCATTTTAAAACAGACTTTATATGTAGGTCTTCGTACCATCCCAAAACAATAGAAAATATATGTAGATGCCATATGATCTGCAACAAAAATAGAAGCAAATGTGAGACAAGAAACATATTCAAGTACTTTGATAAACATTGAAAAATCCTTTTTATGAAAATTATGCTTTCAGATATTCCATTTCCTAAAAAGAGATATTAGTGGATTTGTAGCCTCCAAAGGAAGCTTGGGTCTTCAGCACCGTGTGACCTCCTCCTGAATAGAACAAGAGAAACAGAGACCACTTAAAGTTTATAGCCTTCCTTTCAAAGACAGTTTTGGGAATCTGGAATACTGATAAATGATCTGCAGATAATGAGTAATCATTTGAAGAAAGGGTCATGTTAATCATACAAAAAAGTCTTACCTTGTTGTATCTTGTTTACGATCGACCCCTTGTACCAGGACCAACATATGATCCAATTTCATGTAAATTGTAGTTTGATAGTGATGTTTAATCGTTATGCTTTCTCATCAATGGTCCCTAGCCAAAACAATCAGCACACAATCAGCAAATATAACTCCGTGCCCAGCCATGGCACCGTGCAGGGCGTTGTGCGTCAGTAGAGGAGAGCAAGAGCCCGCGACGTCATGGAGCATCTTGTTGCCAAAGTCGTCGTCGTTGGTGTCAGCAAAGCACGTGCTCTTGGCGATGTCCTGGCCGGCGCCCTCGGTTCGGCCACGATGATGACCAGACCATGCGGCTGTTGTCGCTTCTCCACGAACTCGAGCAGAGCCGCACGCTGTTGCCCTCGTGGGTAGAAAGGGCGACTGCGGGATGAGGCAGCAGTCGACATCGCGGCTGGCAAGCGTGGCGCGTACATGGCGATGATGCCGCGCTGTTCCGGGCCATGAGCTTGATGACCCTGATGTCGCCCCGTTCCTGGCGCTAGCTCTCGGCCTCCACGTGCACGGCTAACGGCTTTGATGGTGCGCAATGCCTCCTCCACGACTTGTTGTTGTCGAGGGTCTTTGGGCACGCCGATCACGATGCACTTAATCCAGCGACGTGCCCTTCTACGTGCCGTCACCGCTGATGATGTTTACCCCGCGGTCCTGGATGCTATGGACGATCTTGGTCATGTACTGGCGGCCCATCACCGAGCCACCGCGTTTGTGTTCTTGTGGATGTCGATCGTTGATGGAGCACGGCGTCAGGTCCTCCATGTTGCGCGCGTAGAAGCCCTTGTAGCCTCCCTCGATGGTCGCCATACACACGGACGACGAAGCTGCGTAGATGGGAAGGGGACGGAGGGCGGCACTATTTCAGGCGTCGGGACTCAGCGGCGTGATTTTTACGTGAGGAGTTTTGGCCGGGCCCATAATGCATGTATCCGTGTACGCGTGGAAGCGGGTAGAATTCTAGGTGAACAAAAAAACATCCTAGGCCAAAAAATTGAATAACAAAAACGTAAATAAATCTTACATCTTATGGGGTGGCCCACCTGTTAAAAAGTAAGAAGGCCTAATATCCTTTAGATTAAAATTTTAAGTTACATCTAACGGCTAAAATATAGGGTGGGTATGAATTCTCATGTAACACGTATTTATCACGTGTGACACGCGCATGCCTATAAGATATTTATTTTTTTTAGCTTGCTCGGTTTTATCATCATGCATGTGTGAAAGAACTGCATGAATAATGAAAACACTTGACAAATAGATAAATAATAATTGGCATACTAAAAAGAATTATTTTTCTAGATATAACCATAATCTTGATTCTTATTATTATGCATAAAGGCACCCTCAAACTCAGATGTCTCATGCCGTTTGAGTTTCAATTATAAGCATGCGAGGGAGGTGCCCATCTCATACGTTGTGGTTTGTCTTCTTAAGTGCCAAGATTTTTCCTTCACGGTTGCGCTAGACAACAAAAGTCGCGCTACTATATTTTACTCGGCAATGATCGTCAATGATCTGGTGGGACTGCAGCAATTTTTCAGCCTGCACAAAACAGTATCAAATGACATCAAACCATGCCAAATCTATGGACTCAACATATATACTTTCAAATATTTAGAAGCTAGTAGTGTGGGAACATAGTAAGCAAAGTAGCAAAGAGGTACAACAGAAAAATTCATTTAGAAAAAAAAACACATATTCTAATCTTTTAACTAACCATTCAAAATTCCTTCATGCCTATACATATACCCTCATTCTCCCAGAAAGAACAAGAGCAACCCAAAGGCACACCAAACTAACACTGTAGCATGGATCAAAACCCACTACACCAAATCTTATAACCACCAAGTAATTCTGTATAGCCAGACTCAAAGGGTATCCAAGGGGTTCTATTATGTTTATTATTATTCTTTACCGTCTCGTTTTAACATTTGGTCAATCGTGAGACAACTCATATCATGTTTATTCTTCCAGACAACACAAAAGCATCACAATACATATTTATAGTGTAGCTAAGAGGAAATTACAATGGCTCAAAAAATAAGCTTATTACCAATAAATGTCTGCTCCTTTTAAGAAAAAAAAACAACTGTGTCCTTGCTTTCCTAGACCAACTGCAAAAACTAAAAAAACACACATACATGATTTAGACGCTGCATCAGCTCATATGACTGGTATACTCCCTGACCAGACTGCAAATATAGTGTCAAGAAGACGCAGTTGTGGATACATGTTTGATCCATTAATGCATATCATTCTCTGAGCAACCTAAACTCCAATAAATATTGGCACAATGTCGATATTTACCTACAGCGTGTGTGCCTGACCAGCTATTAGAAAGAGAATTCCAAGACCATTCACCCTTCTGAAATCATGTTGCCGGCATCACCATTCTGGGTTGCTCATCATCATTTTCATCCACTATTATCTTCTGGCCATTCTGATATATTAGCCGGCAGAAATCCAACCACACATAGTTATTAGGCAGATAACTTTTGTTACATGAATGCAAAAGGATAACTTTTGTTATATTTAATAAGCATAAACCTAAATAAATCTATAACTAAGTTACACATGATCCAATGAGTATAAAATTTTTACTATAGTTCAAGCATATAATAATAACCTCACCATAAAAATTTCAGCACAATTGTGTAGATCTGCAACTATGAATTATTCCAATTAATTATACAGAATTTGATTTTCTAACCAATTTAAAGCTACAAAAAAAATTTATATTAAAGTATATCATATTATATATTTATTGTGTAGATCTATTCATGTAGAGTCCAACAAAATTAGATTTTTTATTTTATGATTTTTCTATGATTTACTATGATTTTTTAAAGATAAAAAAATAAAAAAAGACAAGCAAAACCGCTGTCCAAAACCGCTCCAGGGGTCGTTTGAACGGTTTTAAATAGTTCAGTGGTAAAACAGACGTTTCATAGTTTAGGTGGTTAAGTGGTCATCACCCCATAGTTAAGGGGGTGACGTAGACTTTTTACTCTTAAGAAAGGTCCCATGCCTGTGCGTGGATAGAGCGTGCAGCGGGCCAGTGCGCACTGGCGCAGGACAGCGGCCCATGGGGCCATGGCGAGACACAGCAGGCCGAGCAGCGGCAACGTGCAGCGCGAGGCGCGTACCTGACTGCAGGGCCGACAGGCCTACGGGCCTCGGCCCACGTGGCAATGTACGCCCGCTTAAGGAGGCTGGCGGCACCGATAGATAGAGGACTTGCCGGCCGCTGGGGGCGACAGGCTGACGTGGTGGGACTAGTCGGCCCCTGGGGGGCCGACAGGCCTTCGTGCCAACCTGAACAAGTCTGTCGCGCCATAGCGGAGTCGATCCTCACTCAAGTGCGCGTTCAACGGAGTGTCCGAACCGATTTGGATTCCAATTCTTGGAAGTCTCTTTTAGATCGCTAAGGCCTGATTTCATTTTGAAATAAACAATCGCTGTCAACTTCATAGCTCTGATCTTCACTTGATACATATGGGTAGCCTTTCATATACTCAGAATGTCTCTTTGTGGGAGAAAGGCTAACAACTTGATCCAGTTTCTTGTTAGTCTTCTTGACAGAAGAGGCGCTCAAACTGAATGTTCTTTTTTTCTTTTTGAGGATGCGAATGTCCTTTTCTGTCAGCTCAACAGTTGGAATAACTATGGCTCATTCTCCTTATCAGTTTCATCATTTGCACTGGCATGCACTGCCTTTTTCCAATCACTGTCCTCATTACTTGTGCTTTCGTATGTCAGGTTCTCGCCTCCAGATTTCTCCATTTCAGCATTTGAGCCAGCCTCATTCTAGGTTTCCGAGTTTGAGCCGCACTAATATGGCATCTACCAAGAACCTTAACAGGAACCAGCCAGGGAAACTGCATCTGTTCAGTAACAATGACGAAAACTTGACAAATTTCTCTCAGCTAATGGCAGAGCTTCAACTCCTCCAATGTAGTGGACCACCCTGCCAACATTGAAAACTCACGTTCAAGTTGAACCTAAGAAGAAGTGACACACATCCATCCTTGAATTACACTCCTGCCAGTACAAATTGAATTTTAGAACCAGGAGCAGTGCAACTCACAGGTACAATTCCTAGCAGCAAAAAAGCTAAACTTCGACCCAACATACAATTTCAGGTTCCTTAATCACACCAAACCTGTACATCAACTAAAACCATGCATTGATCGCACAAATCCACACATGTGATCCATCCAAATTCATTCATCTTAAGGGTTTCAGACATGTGCTCTATAAACCGATCAGTTTTAACAAAATCCACCTGAATTGATCAAGCAGCCAACAAATCATGGAATAAATAGTGGTCAAAATCAAACAATAGCAAACTGACCTCTTTAACCCCAGAACAAATTCATTATAAAGACTGCACCAATCAGGAAATTCACCTCAACGCTGGCACAAAGCACAATCACCGATTTCCCATTGTGATCATGATATCGTTGAGTATCTTCTTAATATAATGAAGCGTAGTTCTCCTGCGTTTTCGAGAAAAAAATCAGGTTGTAGGAAAGGAAGCAGAATAAAAAAAAAAACTGTCTGGGTTGAACCAGACACTTTAAGCCCAACCCCTTGTCCAACATGGACAAAACACCTGCCAGTGTGGCATGCCACATGTAAAAACACCTAGCAAAACGAGATCAAGGCAATGAAGTAGTATGGCAAGGCATAAGGTCCTGTTTAGACATAATTAGAGCTGAGGGGGGTTATTCAGATCAACCCTAATATAAATATCCTGGCAAAATTTATTGCAGTGCCTTTCTATGGATTTTATGTATCTTGCTAGCACTAACACTAAAAGAACTAAGATTATTTGACAATTATGTATACAACATAGGCATACCATTATGGGTTCAGTTATGCTGCAAAACTACATAAATCTTAAATAAGACATAATATGACCATATTTTGTTATGAATAAATAAGTATATAAGAGAAACAGTTACATTCCGAAAGATGGAAAGACAACTTGATGACCCAATAACCTATAACCCAAAGGGCCTAAGCCACACAAACATTACTATTCAGTGGATATAAACTCGATACAGCAAAACAAGCAGGCAGTTTCTTTCACACTGAGACATCTTTACGGGAACACAGGAACCATCCAAAATGGCTTGCGTGCAGGAAGCGGAACATCCTTGGGTGGCCCAGCGAGCTCACTAGTGCCTTCTAGAAGATCAAAAACGTGGTAATCGTTGCTGTCCTCAAAGAAATCCAACGCAAAGTACACACATCCGCTCTTCAGACCATGCTCCGTGGGCGAGCATGAGGCTGCAAAGCTGTGGGCACCAAGAAGGAACGCTCTGTCACCAATGTCCGTCACCTTGCACCATTCTTTCTTGGAGAAATCCATCTTGTATGCACCGACCTCCTCAATGCACTCCAAGTTGCAGTTAAGGAAGAAAAGGCAGACGAGGAACAGCTCCTGAGGGGATTCCAGGAGGTAACTCACGGTGACAACCTGTTGGGCGTCACTGTCTATGATGGGCGTGCGAGCATCAAAGCTAGTGAGCTCCATGTGTGCCTCTGGATCGTGAGCAAAGCTGAGAACTCCGAGCGCATCTTTCGACATGGTGAAGTAGAATTTCCCCTTCATGGCAGTCATGGTAGTGATCTGCTTCTTGGTAGGGGGAAAGTCGCTCTCTGGTGGGAGAGCGTACAGCCCAATGTCGTAAGCCTGGCTGACCCATGCGCTTCCTCCTGTAACGCGACAGAACGTGAGCTCTGGTTGCGTCAGGTTGTGTACGAGGACGACGCACTCCGGAGAAGAGATGGTGTCGGAGAGCAGGCACCGGCAGTCCTCCGGCAGTGGCTTGTCCATCTCCGGCAGCTTGATCGTCTCCCCGGTCTGCGGGTTCCACAGAGAAGCCTGTAAGGTGACGGTATCTACCGTCAGAAGCAAGCCGCGTTCAGTCTCCAGGCATCTCAAGCCCCTGAGCTCGGGAACCCGGCAGGTGCGCGTTGATCCGTCGGCGACCGAGAGCATGGTCTGGTAATTGTCCGGCTGCTCGAAGTGATCGTACACCAGCAGCGGGAAAGACGCCGCCAGGGAGCCGAGATCGTCGGTGGGCTTCGACTCCATCTTGCACGGATCCATTCAATCCAAAAGGAGGGGATTCCTTGTGCAGAATTCTTGAGAAATGCTGCTCGCCTCTTTGGTCTTGGCTGTTGTTTGGAAATCTGGGCCTCCACCCACCCTCGCCTTTTCCTCTTTAAATTGGGAGAGGCTCTGTCTGTTCCCGATTCGATCCGAACTCCGGATCGAGTCCGTGAGGAAGGATGCTGGGGGTGTCCAGAGGTCGAGGTCGAACTGGACTCGAACTCGTTCGGCCTCTGCCGGACAGAACGGCACACCCCGCAACAAAGCAAAGGAAAATGCGAACGCCACGGAGCACGGACGCACCTGAAGGCCGCGATAAGCGGAAGGCGGCAGCCGCGCCTGTGCGCAACAGACTAGGCAGCTGGTAGAGACTCGATAGTGACGGCGCCGCGGCGGCGGCGGCGGCGGCGTTACTGAATGGGGAGAGGGACGAGTGCGTGCCCCGGCCATCGCCGTAGGGCCTAAGACTACCCTGAAATTTGGCCCAAACTCTTTTTAGTAATCGGCATTTTAAGTACTTTTGGCCCATATAAAAATTCTAGCCCATCAAAGAACGGAAAGAAGGCCACGTTAGCTGGCCCTTCTCCTCCCGGCTTCTGCTCTTCCCTGTCCCCACGCGAGAGCGACCGGCCGACCCCGAGCCCCCCGCGACGAAACACGCCGCCTCCGACTTCGAGCGCGAGCGCTGCCGCCCCGAGCGCCGAGGCCGAGCCGCCGGAGAGACACCCCACCGGCCGCCGCCCCGCGCCCCCACCTGGTCCTGCCGCTGATCCCCGAGCCAGGCTGCGCGCGTGGCCGCGTGGCCGAGGTGCTGATTGCCGAGCAGCCGGGTAAGCTGCACACCGCCGGTCTGCGCGCGTGGGAGCGTGGCCGAGGTGTCGACTGCCGAGCAAGCTGCACGCCGCCGGTCGCTGTCTGCGCCAAGCTGCAGAGAAGCGCGCCAGCGCCCCTGGACCGGTGAGTGTGCTTCTGAAGTTCTGTGCTCGACGCTGACACCGACACCCTACGCAAGCTAACCAGGTCTTCGTTGGCACCCTTCCCCAGGACTTCGTCGCGTCCTTGGCCGGCGACGAGCACCCACTAGGTATGCTCACCCTTTCATGCTGTGTGCGAAACAGGGGACCCGAACCCTAACTATTTGGCTATCTTTATTCGGATCTGATCTAATTACAAGTGTATACATGCTTTACTGGGTTCGCCCTCTAACCCCTGCTCACCTTAGATTGGGCCAGGCCCCGGCATGTTGCCCTTGACAACTTAGACGATGCCAGTGATTAGAACATAAGGACCTTCTAGCAGTAGATTTAGTGGGTGATTAACTTGACATATAGGATAAAAAACAAGTACTTGAGAAACCGAGAGAGATCTAGGGAGAAAGGAGAGGATGGGAGAGTAGGAGTGCACAGACCGTTGGTGGGCAGCTGGGCATGGCGGAGGAGTTGGAGCCAGCCATGTTGTCGGTGTACGAGATGTCAGAGTCGTGGAAGCGCTGAGACGGAGAAGAAGCAGTGGCGTTGTCCGACGTGGTGGAAGACGGGTGATGCAGTGGCGGCGATGAAGGCAGTGGAGCTTCCCGTCCGCCGCCGCTGGCAGCGCCCCCTCAGATCGGACTAGGGTTAGGACTGTGGGTGGAGAAGCTGGCGGCGCTGTCGAACCTCGTGACCTAAACCCCGCCCCCACCCTTCCTTTTATATGGCGTTGTGCGACGTGGGCCCACCAACCAATGTGTGGTTGGGCGCCCCCGACCAGGGCGCGAGATCAGAAACGAGATGACCGTTGGGCGATTCGGTAGAGAGATCAATCTAACAGCCAGCAGTCTAGCTGGTGAGGAGAGCTCACGCGACTTGCTTAGCTAGTTGAGTTGGACACAATTAGTCGGTATGGGCTGACTGTTGATGATTAGGCGATGACTTCGCAGCACTGTCCTGGATCATAGCCTCATATAGGAAATAATAATGATTAGGATGACACATAGCAGAACAATTCATGCAAGTAAATATCCAAAGAGTGATGTGTACAATGCATATGGAAGGAATGATCCTTGTCTTCATTTTGTTCTTGGGATGTGCCTGTTTATAATGACGTCTTGCTAAATTGTATTTTTAGGAAACAGGAGGGGCCGGGCCCCCTACTGGGAAGAATAAATAAAACAAACAGTGGCAACCAAGTATAAAGTCTTGCTAAATTTTGCACTTCCGGCTCCCTGTTATCTCTCAATCCCAAATTTTTATTTCAGTGCAGCTTACTGTTCATAAAAATCCTGCTACTCGTAGCTTTTCAACAATGTGATGTCACCACTTGGCTTTGGTGATAATAAATAATCTCTGTGACCAGGTACTTTGCACCAGGAAAGCAGCACTATGTCAAAAGCTCCAGATGATCAGTTGCAAGAAACAGAGCAGGAAGGAAGTGTCCATCCAATTCAAGAAGCAGGGCAGCATGTGAATACAGCAGATCAGTTCTCCAAAACAGAACTAACTGAAGGTTCAGAAAATGAACAACCTGTCCAAGCAGAGCAACAGGATTCCCACCTACAACAAGCACATCCAGAAATTCAACTACAACAGGCTGAAACAAATAGCTTCCAGTTAGCTGAAAAAGAAACAGGGTCTTTTGGTCAACAGAGTTTTGCAGGCACCAAGGTGGATGTAACCCAGCCTTCAGTAGTTCAGCAGAATGTAAAGCACCAAGCACATCCAGAAATTCAACTACAACAGACTGAAACAAATAGCTTCCAGTTAGCTGAAAAAGAAACAGGGTCTTTTGGTCAACAGAGTTTTGCAGGCGCCAAGGTGGATGTAACCCAGTCTTCAGTAGTTCAGCAGAATGTAAAGCAGACTGTTGGTCAACAAGCATCATCCGGTGCCCATGATACAAGGAAAGGACCGTCGATACCATTTAATATGTTAATTCCGATCCTACAGGCACATCTTGACAGAGACAAAGATATGCAGCTTCAAGCTGTATGGGCAAAACTTAGGGTGCGTTTGTATCCCTCTGTTATCGTGCTGCAAACATAATAGACACTTTTGCTTCATCATTACCAATGAAAAGTGCATGACAAATAAACTAATTCAAGGTCTGCATTTCCTTAACTACATATGTCACCAAAACAAATTGAACGCATGTCAATTTGGAAGAAAGCAGATTACAAAAACAACAAATCAAAGAACACACTTAGCGCCAGTGTTTACATCAGTGTTGCTGAATGAACTAACTCAGTTATATCGTCCTTTGTTTGTAGCGTAATGAAGTCCACAAAGATGATTTCTTAAGAGTTATCAGGAATATTGTTGGGGATCAAATGCTCAAGCAGGCAGCTCATAAAGTTTTTGTACAGGTGAATGAATTGCATTAACTTCATTGCTTTTCTTTCCTTGACAAAAAACTACTTGCCACACTTGATGGGACCACTCTTTAATCGAATATTTAGTGAATGATTCTATTCTATGATTTAGTGAATGATTCTATTCTATGATGAATATTTCATGTGTTTATTCTTTTGTTTGAACAATTTTGTAGATGCAAGCACAGGCGCAAAGAAATAGCCAGGCAAATCCAAGTCAGCAGTCTTTATTCTCTCAAGTTTCTGCACAGCAGATGCCTTCCAGTGGTTCAGCACAGTTACATGATCAGAAACTTCGGCCACCTAGACCACCCAGCCAAGGTCCTAGACCACCCAACCAAGGTCAGAAAAACCAGGTGTCATCTTCACATCAGGCTTCTGCACCACCATCAGGCACTCAAGCGCAGAACACTGTACACTATCTTGCTCATGATAACCCTAACCAAAACCCTGATGCAAAGGGAACAAATGTTGTACCAAATCAACCACCTAGAATGAACACAGCAGTTCCATTGCAAACAAAGAACAAACAACATCAACCAACACAGTTGCAGCAGGCCTCACAACAAATATATGGAGCAAGTAATCCCGGTGCCCAGGCTTACCCACGGTCAATCACTGGTTCTCTTAGATCACCGAGTCCTGTTCCAGAAACACAACCATCCATGCATGCTCCTGGAATGGCTCCTGCAAAAATCGTCCCTCCTCCTACTCATCCAATGATGCAGCACAATGCAGTTGCATGGCAAATGCATCAAAACAAGGAATTGAAAACTAATGCTCCCCCTCCAAATGCTAATGTGAAGCAAAATCCTGAATCTGTTGGCAAAGCACGCTTGTCTGGCACAGGAAATTCTTCAGCTAAAGGAAAGCAGGTGAATCCACCTAATACATCATTTGATCTCTCTTTGAAATGGCATGTTAATACATCTAAATGTGGTTCAGTTGATTTAAGTATCTTTGAATAATGTGAGACATCAAGTACTTTTCAGTTATTATGCAGTTTGTATTATTTATATAATCAGTTTTTCTCTCTCTAGCATTTTATTTTCATTTAAATTCCACATTAATAGAATAGAGTTAAAATGCATTTTTGAGAGACAGCTTTTTTTTGTTGTTTGAATAGAAGATTGGTCATTGACTCATGTAGGATGCTCAACACTTTGATGGCATTAGCATCTTTGCACAATCAAGTTTTTGGAACATTTAAATTTGGAAAATATGACCAATTGTAGTATCAGGTAGGTTTTGTTCTTATTTATTAACCACATGCCACTTCTTTTTCAGTCATTTACCAAAATTTATGCACCATATAATTCGACTATGTTGACTGGTTGGGCATATAGAAGATTGGTCATGACTCACCTAAGGATGCTTAGCACTTTGATTGCATTAGCATCTTTGGTATAATCAAGTTTTGGAACAATATGACCAATTGTTGTATCAGTTAGGTTTCGTTTCTATTCCGAATTTCAGAGTATTATTAATCACAAGCCACCACTCTTCAGTCTTTTACCTACATAACATTTAAGCACCATGCAATTTGACAATGTTGACTGGTTGGGCATATATTGCACAGGGTCTGGTTGTTGCATGCAGGGTAGTTCAGGACTGTAATGTGGAATGTTGGGTTTCATGTTTGGGGGAGCTGGCACATAATAGGGGTGCCCAGAGGTTGCTTTACAGTAGGCACATAACAAGATGTGATCAACAATTTATGAATCATGTTTAACCATGTGTCTCGTGATGGGTGAGCTCAGATGCTGGGAAAGTGGTGCTAATTAGGCAGAACTGGTTTGGTGGGGGGAGGGGGCATTGAGAATGTAGTAGGTGTGGATAGAATTTAGGAGGCCACTCTGATTTGTTGAAAATGTAGTAGGTGTGGATGGAATTTTAGGAGGCCACTCAGATTTGTAATTAGTTCATGTCTTCATGATGTGGTTTTAATGGATTTAGGGAAGAAGCTTCTAGAAAGAAAATGTGCAGTTGCTTTCTAAACAGATTACAGACCTAATGTCAATTTTTGTTGGCCAAATTTCAGGATAACCTACTAATTAGTAAGATAACCTACTAATAACTAGTAAGTCAAAACCACAGTTCTGAGGGCTTTTACTTTGCAGTAGTTACAAATGAGATGCTGCCTGATGCAGTATTAACAAATGAACTTCTGGAGAGTCTCTTTGCATATAGTTAATATATATAATATTCAAACCTTAAGTTTTGTTGTCAGATAAACTCTCAACTATGAGTTTTGAGTTCCATTTGCGTTGTTGCAGCCTTCACCCAGACGAGGTGAAGTCCAACAAACATTACATAATTTAGAAATGAAATAGTAGTATACTTTCCCCTATCTGAGTATCTTTGTTTGTTTCCTTTCTTTATATACATATTTTTGCATTTTGTTCATGCTTAATTTATATACATATTTTTTATATACATTACCTTCTGTCTTGCCAGGGAACTCCTAACTCTACTGGAGGTGCAAAGAGTAGCAAGAAATCAGGAGGGCAGAAGAAATCGTTGGAAACAGCAGGCTCTACACAACCTTCAAGGTTATTAATTAAATGAAGTCTAAATGCTATGGAATATTTACTTTTTTTGGATAGTCCTAAGCATATTTCTCTTTTGGCATCAGCAAAAAGCAGAAGACATCTGGAGCCTTCCAGGAACAAAGCATTGATCAACTTAATGATGTTACAGCCGTTAGTGGTGTTAATATTAGGGTATGTACATCTCTTGTTGAGGTTTTGCCAATTTTATGAAGAAATAACCCTCTTTCTGATGGACATTGGCCTCTATTCTAAATTTATGGCTGCAGTGTTCACATCTGCTATAAAACTGTATTGTAGCTGATGTGATATCAGATATCTATTTGCTAAAATTCGTTCTCAAAATTCTGGCATCAGTGCACATGGTCTGCTGAATTTGGTATCACTTATCCTATGTCGGTTGGACCACAAGGATGTTCCAAAAGAATGTTTGAAATTCTGCCATACACCATTTATCCTTAAAATTTCACAATTCCTGCATTATCTCCTGTAGCCTCTGGCCAGTCATTCCATTGTACCATGCCCATGTGTCTGTAGGAGTCGGACTTGTGTGCTTTTTTGTTCCACTGTTTGCATTTTGCTGATGCTTTCTTACTGGACAGGAAGAGGAAGAACAATTATTGTCTGCCCCTAAGGAAGAAAGCCTTGCCTCACAAGAAGCACGAAGAATTGCACAGGAAGAAGAAGAAAATCTTTTTCTACGGAAGGGTCCACTCCTGAAGAAACTAGCAGAAATCGGTTAGGTTCTTTGAAGTTGTTGCCAAAACTACAAATCCTACAACTTTAGTGGCAACACTAACAGAACACATGTTTTTGACAGCTCGGAAATGCGATCTGAAAAATATTAGTGGCGATGTGGAACATTGTTTATCATTGGTGAGTTATCCTTATGATCTCATGATTTTCATTGAGAGTCCTGCAGTATCCATATAACTTATAATCTTGCCATAGTGTGTGGAGGAGCGTTTGCGAAGGCTCATAAGTACTCTCATACGAGTCTCAAAACAGGTTTGCTCTTTTCTTCAAACCAGCCAATGATAGCATAGTTCACTACTTCGTGATTCTAACCATTCTTATTTTTGTTAGAGAATTGACACTGAAAAGACCGGGCATCGACTAGTTATTACTTCAGATGTTGGTCGCCAAATTTTACAGATGAACCAGAAAGCTAAGGAAGAATGGGATAAAAAACAAGCAGAAGAAGCTGACAAGAACAAAAAACAAACTGAGGTATTTCATAATTCGACTATTTGAGTATTGCAATTTTGCTATAAATTTGAATATAAAGTAGTTTTTTAGTTTATATACACATAGAAGCATGCACATTCATTTATCAATGCCACTTGTATTTCAAGTTTTCGCATATCAAGGATTAATGTTTCTAGTGTCTCTAGATTTGGTTTCATCTTTGTCTTATGACCTGTACTTAACAAGATTGTTGAGCTGAGCCTAATCCTACTTGTGTAGGATTAAAAAAGGCTTCATGATGGTTGTTGTTAACAAGATTTGATTGAAAATAAATCTGCACTGACTACACTACTCTCCATTGTGTATTTGCTAAGTTTCTGGGAGTTCTCTTTGAAATGTGATCATGCCATCATGGTGAACTATGTGTCAGTTGGTCAATTTGATTAACTAAGTCCTTGACGCCTTGTAGGCTGATGGCAGTGGTGCTACCGAATTGGAAAAAGAAAAGGAGGAAAGTCGCCCAAAGAATGTCAAGGTAACTTTTCTGTGTTGATTTTTGAGTTGTGATGTATCTCCATTTCCTGACATCCTTAACCTTTCACAGCCCAACAAGGAAGAAGATGATAAAATGAGGACGAATGCTGCGAATGTTGCTGCCCGGCAAGCAGTTGGAGGAAGTGATATGCTCTCAAAGTGGCAGTTGATGGCTGAGCAAGCCAGGCAGAAGAGAGAAGGCCTTGATGTGTCTGCTGCTTCACAGCCAGGCAGAGGACCAGGTTCCAGGTCATTATCCATATTTGGAAAAGGTCCTGGCGAATACCAGGAAGGTTCAAAGAGGAGTCATTCGGTGGCATTCGGAACTGGTAAAGCGGCAACAATATCACTAGCATGATCTCATCAATTTGTTTTGGTGTATAAACCTACATCTCATATTTGCATAATGTTTTAACTCAGGAGGCATGAAAAGACCAGGCAGGACACCGTTTGCTGGTCCACAGCGAATGATCTCCGTGAAGGATGTCATCTGTGCCCTTGAGAGGGAGCCTCAGATGACAAAATCAGGACTCATCTACCGGCTGCATGAGCGGTTGCCTGTAGATTCAACCGTAGATTAGACTGGAATAGTCATATACTTTAGGGCGGTGGACGCCCAATTGCACTTGGATGGTAATTGACAGCGAAGAAGCATACCCGCCACTCCTTCCATTTGGTGTGGTTTGGAGTGGCACTGTATATCGGTGAATAATCTGTATCACAAAGACGGCGAATTGCCAGCAAAAAAAAAAGGGCTCCTGCACAAATTTCAGTGTTGTGGGGTGTTTCTGGCATTTGCCTATTCTGCAACCATGGTTTGTTGTTTGGCCGGTTGCCATGCGCGTTCTGACAGTGGGCATGCGATTATGCACGGTCTGTTTATTTAGAGAAAAATGATTAATAAGTTCTAGAATTAAGAACCTTGCATTTATATATATATATATATTTATATATATATATATTCTAAAAATTTAGCAAAATTGACAAAAATGTATTAGAGACAACTCATGATATGATTGCCTCCTACTTTTACTAGTGTGACCAGATGTCTTGTAGGTTTCACGTCGAAAGTTGAACCCTAAAACTAAAATTTATCAAAGTTGACTAACTTTGTTGGAGATGACTAGATATGTTCTCTACTTTGAGCAAATCGGTATGACTAGATATGCACATGTTTCCAACGTCAAAAGTTAGACCCTAAAATTATAAAACACGACATTTAACTTTAAAATTTATCAAAATTGATTGAGATTTGTTGAAGATGACTCGACATAACCATCAGCTACTCTGGCTCTGAGAAGATTCGTGTGACTAATTTCATTGTCAGTGGTCAGTGGTGGGGCCGCCGAGCTCCTGCCGCACGGCGTTGGCCTTGGCCATGCCTGGCCTGGCCGCCTGAGCGCGCGGCGCGGTTGCCAGGTGGCGCGGAAGTCCGGCGTCATGAGCGCTCCCGGGTGTCGCCAAGAGAGGAGGGGGTCGTTGTTCCACGGCCGTGCCGGCGTCTCCGGGAAGCGCTCGCCGCCGTCGCTGGTACTTGTCTGCTGCATCGGCGTCATTGCTTTGCTTGCTGGCGCTAGCCGGACCCTAGCCCCAAAGGTATTGGTTGGTTCAGGGATTCCTTTCTCTCTTTCGTCTCCTCGTAGAGGATCCCCGCCACTTGTGTTTCTGTGCTAGCACACACTTCTCTCAGTTCCTTTGGACCATTTGGTGAAGAGTGAAACAGGATTCCTTCAGAAATCTGTTCTGTAAGGTTGCTAGCATCGTAGATCCGTCATCTGTAGAAATGCTGTCAACGTGTTATGTCTATATTAGTTGCTTTAATTGGTGCTCCACTAATATTGGTTGTTACTGGTATTGCCATTGCAGGAGGAGCTCTGTCTTGGCTCTTTTTGGTGCATTCGCTTGACACCTGTTGGCCGCAAACCTCAAGGGGTTAAGTATGAGTTGCGCACTCTCCCTGTAAGATGTTCGCTTCCCTTTGTGCATCCGTTGACTCATAAGGAAAATTGCTGAAAAATGCGCACACTAGTTTCTTAGGTGGATGCTGAGGCTGTAACTGACGGTGACACAATTACTGTGTATGTTAGCATGGCTCATCATCCAGAGTCTAGCAATGTGCCCCAGGAAGTGCGTGAAGCGGGCATTGAGCGGAGCAAGGCGCTGGCGGCAAATAATTACCAAACAGCTGGTGATTTACTGAAGATCATACTGGATGCAGGATATAGGTCCTTGAAAGAAAAAAAAAGGAAGAATTCACAATAACCAAGTACCCATCCTTTTCTTCTGTGAGTTCTGATACTTTTGAGTTCTTATTGCTGGGTGTAGGCAGGTTTGTGGCATTGGTGGGGAACAAATTCTCGTAAAGAAGTACAGGATAAGGCTAAGGTTTGCCCACACTTGTTCTTTATCAATGATCACAGTCTTTCTATTTGGAGTGTAGTTGTGATATAATAAAATGAGTGCAGGGGGATTGATGCACCAGAGAGCTTAATGCCATATGGCAAAGAGGCCAAAGAGGAGCTGGTGAGGTTGGTGCAGGGGAAAAGCTTAAAGCTTTTCATATATGACACTGACTGGTATGGTCGCTTAGTTGGAGATGTTGACTGTGGTGGGGTTTTTGTGCAGGTAAGAAACTACACTGACGTGCTTTTAGAGTTTCTTCTAGAAAGTAGTAGGGGCAACCTTCTAGAAATCTAGCAGTGGTAACCTATCAAATCAATGGATGATCTGTTGCTCCCTATTTTCTTTGAATTTTCTTGAAGGCACCTACCCTTGTAATTTTATAATGCATAGCTTAAACACTGCACCTGCATTGTCCCGGTTCTCTTATATATACTAAAGGAAATGAAACATACTGTTTGATTGTGAAGGTTTGCAATCTCTTAGGAAAAAAGTATAGAGATATGCGCTGGAACCAATCAATTGTAAAGATGGTAATTATGCAAGAAAATGTTGCATCACCTCAGCTGAAGATCACTTGCTCTGGCTTTAATGCTCAGCAACACTGAGGACATTGAAATGAATTATTGTTATTGCTCACAGTCAACATTCGAGGAACATGTGCTGAAGAAATCTACACTTTTTTCCCCTACTGCAAGTCCTTTCTTC
>CM041634.1:7664243-7691523 GCA_023333625.1 Bothriochloa decipiens | reverse complement strand
AGGAACACATGCTGAAGAAAGGACTTGCATGGCACTATACTACTTATGATCATCGGATGGAGCTCAGCAAGGTAACTAGTAATCTTGTATGACTCTACTCAACAAGCAGAATGGACTGCTCCATTCCACTTGACTGACGAGCAGCTCTGAACGTTTCATTTCCAATACGTGATTTCTGATAGATGGAAATTTTCAGTGGGAGAATCAGGCAAAGACGAGCCGGACAGGCTTGTGGGCATCGTCGAACCCTGAGAAACCATGGGAATGGAGAAAGAAAAAGCGCACCGGGACAGTATGAAGCAGTAGTGGATTTATACTTAATGCTGCAACCAGGAATTGTTGGTTTATTTACCATTCAGAAGTGTTGCCCAGATTCCCAGAAGGCCAAAAGTCTAAAAATAACGTGGTTCCCATCACTGTAGAGTGTAGTGTGCAATTTTTTACACTTGTAACATCGTTGTAAAGTAGAGCAGAGTTAATTGACTGATGTACCTCAAAATGGAAATAGATATTGTTGCAGGTTACTGAATTAGTAGGACTAGGACCTGATTGATTATTCTGGAGCCTTTTTTTGGCAAATAAAGTTGATTGTTGTAGTGAATCTCATGCTGTTAAATAGTTGGTGTTGAATGAACTGAACTGAGCCCTGCATCAAATTCATAAACTTCAGCAGAACTGCAGAAATAGTATAGAACTGTGCAATATGCGCCAGGCATGTAAAAGTAGGCTAAATAGATGAGAAAGCAACTAAAGTTTAAACATTTTTCTTTCTATATCGTATACTACGTTAGTTTCAAAAAACATTGTAAAGATGTGAGAAAAAAAACTTTAATGCTGTAAGGGCTTGATTGATCGGGATCCAAAATTTGCCCTACCAAAACTAGGGCATATTAAATTTTGGTTGCCAAAACTTTGACAAGAAATTTAGTATAACATTTGATTGGTTACCAAAATCAAGGCTTGTCAATTTTCTCTTTATCGTAGTTTAAAAACTTTCTAAAAACTTATCAAAACTTTGGTATACAAAATTAGTGGTGTCAATTCCTTGATAATGAACCAATTGGTGATCATTAAATTAGTATATCATAATTTTAGTTTAGCAAGAATTAAAAGCCGACCAAGCAAGCCCTAAGTTTCAGTCTTCGAGGGTGTCGTGGCAAATAGCATACACATGGAGTGGCTCTGAGCCTAAAGCTAATCGACGGTCCAGACGAATAAGGTACACACATTGGAGACATCGCGTCCGTCAGTTACTTCTGTTCCTCCAATCCACCTATTTCGCCACCGTTCTGCCCTGCTCTGTCCCTGTGCCGCCATTGCTCGTCCGCACCCTCCTCGGATTTCACTCCCAGGTACGCGTACTCCATGCGCACGCATTCCTATTCCGATTCCTGTACGTTTCGTGGACTGGGAGTGGGAGGCTAGGTTGGACCGATTTGAAAAGCTGAACTGCATAGCGGATCTCGTCTTTTCTCACCAGTTTGCTGACGATAATGTTAGAAGCGAATCTGTATGGAAGACAGATTTCTTGCCTTCCTACTTCATCAACTGCACAGCTAGAGATTCCTTTTTTTTTCCCGCTTAGACGACGCTGTCTTTTTATAGGGAGATGAGGAGGGCATACAAAATTCATAAGAAGTGTCTTTTGATAGATTCACCAATTGTCTTCCTTTTATAAACTGAGCATGTGAAGGCTGATGTGAGCTGTACTGTACAGGAAGCTTAGAGTTTTCTGATGGGCTCATACATGGGGAAGCAAGAACATGGGATATCTGATGGCTTGTACTCTTACAAGCATCACCGTGAGGGAGGAGCTGATATCCATGTCATCTTTGTCAAGAAGAGCAAATTCAGGGTTCTGCTGTCATACATCGGCACAATGTTCCTTCTTGCGACTGTTTGCTGTGCCCTGTTGTCGAAGGTATTTTTCTTGAAATAGCACTCAAAAATGTGACTGTCAGTTTCCACTTTTCAGTTTCGTCTGTTCCAGAGGTGGGCATTTTCTTTTTTTTTTTTTTTGCAACGACAGAGCTGGGGGCATGTTAATTTTTTTTTCTCGAATACGCAAAAGGCTTGCACATCTTTGTATTTAAGAAGAAGAGTTTGTACATCGCGCACGGCGCGTTTTGGGAGGTCAATGATTTACAATAAGCTCCGTCTCCCCTACGGTTTTACACATGGCGATTACTCGTGAACTAAATCACCTAAATGGCGCACCCCCGCCTCTATCCAAAGGTCAGCGATCTGCTTGACCTTGGCAAGTAGTTGTGCAACGGTGGCCGTTTCATTCCTGAAGAGTCTTGCGTTTCTTTCTTTCCAAAGCTCCCATGCCACCAGTGCGAAGGGGGTGTCCGCGCCCTTCCTCTTCGCCCCATGCCACCTCCTTCTTCAGTTCTCCCACCAGTCGATGATGGAGCCTCCTCCCACCTGTGAGGTGTCCACCCCGATCACCGCCAGTATGGGTCCACCAGATTTGTATGGAGAACGAGCAGGAGGTGATGATGTGGTCGATGGTTTCCGGTTCTTGGTCGCAAAGGTAGCAGTCATCGCGTGCCTCGAGCCCGTATCGATGCCTCGTGTCAGCGGTCCAGTGCCTTTTCCTGATGGCCAGCCATAGGAATATTCTGACGCGTAACAGTGCCCAGGTGCTCCAAATCCGGGTGCATCCAGCGATCGGGTGCGAAGGCAGGTGCAGGGCCCTGTATGCTGAGCTAAAGGAGTAAGTCCCATGTTGGGTCCATTTCCATACGAGACGGTCCGCGTTGGCATTCAGGGATTCCAGCGCGACCAAGCCCCATAGTCTCATGTACTGTTGCATTGCTGGCACCGAGATGCCACCAGAGATTTGACGCACCCATACACGCCCGTGCGGGCCGACGTGCAGGCCGTCGGCCACGGTAGTCCGCCGGATATCCCCTCGGCTGACAAAGCTCAGCAAGCTCGGTGCGATGTCCTTGACCGCCATGCCCTGGATCCAGCGACCCGTCCAGAAGGCGGTAGATCTGCCGTCTCCGAGGATTGTGTATGTGGACGCCTTGAAGAAGCTCTGTACCTCGCAAGTGATGGAGAGTGGCAGCTCGGCCCAAGCCCGGGACTCATCCGCCTGTTGTAGCCATAGCCATCTAGCTTGCAGCGCGATGGAGGATAGTCGAAGATCCGGGATGCCAAGGCCCCCAAGGTCCGTCGGGTGGCATGTTGTGGGCCATGCAACCCTGCATTTCCCCCTGATGCTCCCCTCTTTGCCAGTCCACAAGAACCTCCTGCAGATGGCATTGGTCTCTTCAATCGCCCACGGAGGCGGGCTAGATTGGGACAGCGCACGCTGGGGGCATGTTAATTACAAAAGGCACAATTCAACTGAAACAGTTCAGTTGTATAGATATTCTGGAAGCATCCTTTTCATGGGCTACTTAGTAATATAGATTCAGGTTTTAACTAGTGAAGCGATATGTTATGTTTCTGATGAAGAACAGCCTTATATTACACGATGTTAGTGATGCTTTATTTGTTTTGCTTACCTTTTACTAGTTTGTAAGTAAAACCTAAGGTATGTTGAGTACAGCCAGGTTGATCATAGTCACTATTTTAAGTTTTTAACTAATGGTGGTGCTTAAATGTTGCAGGATAGTTTATGTCTTGGTTCCCTTTGGAGTATTTCATTTGCCAGTATAATTGCAAAATGCTTGCAATGCGACCCTGTGAAGAAAGGTGGGTGCTGAAGTTATTTTTCTCTGTGCTCTGAGTGCTTTGTAGTTAAATTTTCAGTGCTGCAAAAGAAGTCCAAAAAATTACATTTCTTGGTATCCATGTTGAAAATGAGTACAGGAAAGTGAGACTGTGTGTTCCTTATTTGATATCTAGTTTAATTTTTGTGCAGAGTCATTGGTGCTCATGCCGACTTTTGGGATTCAATTAGAGCAACACTTTTGGAGGTATGGAAGAATCAATCTGGAATTTCTATTCCTGCTTTCAGTATTTACTGCTCTTCAAATATTATTCCACGAGAACAGACAATTATAAACAGATAGGAGGAAGCAAAGGCTTCACAAGGCTAAAGGAAACAAGTGCTTTCTTTTGTCATGTTTAATATTTTAGCACAAAATAAAATAGATACTATGTACATGCTTGTAGTCAGTACATGTCTTTGACAGGAACACTGGATTGAGCCATGTTTTCTAGGGGTGTGAAGTGCTGCCCCTAAGGGTCTTCATCGAGTCTCTTGAGTTTAAATTATAGTGCTGATTTTCCAAAATATGCACATTTTGGAAAACTAGTACTAATAACTGAACTAAAGTCTCTATCTTAATTGAAAGGCAGAGCTCCTGCTATTGAAATACTGAAGTAAACAGGGTTGGTGGAGAGTGGAGACCCTTAGGCGCACCCATGCATTTTTGTTGCTTTAGCTGGAAATGACTAGAGCAGACTTCCAGCATTTTTGTTTTTTGGATGGCTTATGAGCTACAGAAAATGTAGTCTTGATCTTTTCATTTTCTTAACATCAAAGTTGTGTTTCCCAGTGGAAGAGTTCATCGCAAATTTGTGCCCATTGGCAAGATTCTAAAACCAGTGCTGAATGAGCATGTGACCCCTGTCTCATGCTACTGGAGCTTGGCCTTGCTTCTACGTGAAGAATATGAGCTCATGCTTGTTTTCAAGGTAAATGCTTCCTGCTTTTAGTATGCCCTTATTAAGTGCATTGTAAGGCATCAATGGTCTGAAAGAGCTTGTTTTGCAGAACTTGAATCCACCTGTCAAGATGTTGGTTTCAATCTGGAAAGCATTATCTGCTTTCATAGACTCCAAAACTCTGAACGACTCTGCATTGCCTAAATCCACATAAACATGCTAAACAAGTTGGTAGCGGTGGTGCAGCCTTGATGATACCTCGAGCATATGATTCGCTGAAGACTATGCTGACTGACAACAGAATGTTTTGTAATTTCGATACAATGATGATGATGGAAGGTACAGAATGTTACTGAGACCGGGGCTCTTTGTCCTCAGGAATCCAGTGATGCAGTTGTAACTTGGCCATTGCATAACTATGTTCTGTCCCCTGAACATTCAGAATACAATGTACTTGTACAGGTCCTACTCATGGGTAGATTGTAAGATCATTGGCTGGCACTCCTGGGGACATCAATAAACTTGGTCTGTTGGTCGCCTACAATGCACGCATCAGATCCGTTCTGCTGATTATCTTTTTCGTTGACCAAGATGTGAAATTAGATTAGGAGGTCAATAACCTTGCGCAGATGCGGACAAACCACACGACCGCATTGCACTGCAAGTGTGCAATAGCATAACACACAATTTCTCCTCCTGGTATCTGGTGACAACTACTTGAACACAACACTGAATTCTTATACATTTTTTGGGGTGATTATACTATTCTGTCCATTAGCATCAGTTTATCAGGCATTCTGGCCAATAAATGCAGTGGATCTGAAGATCTATAAAGATGGGGACCTGTACTTGCCGGTATTCAAAAAAAAAAATCATCCAGTCATGACCATGTCAGCCGTGCCATCATCATCATTCATCACTTAGCAAAGCATTTCAATTCATCTCAGCTGCCTAAACCAGGCAAATTGCTAGACTGAAATCTGTAGCACTTGTCTCCATCCCCTTGATCTGAGATAAACAGTAAACAGCTACAAGTCACAAATAATTTCCCCGTTTGGAGCGCAGCCATTTTCGCCGAACTTTTCACGAGCTACAGACTGCTTAGTTTCTACGAAATTCTCTAAGAATTCCTATGAAAATTCATGCGGCTACAAACATGCCCTGAACAGCCTCTGCTGAATAAAAATGTCAATTGCTGCTAATAGCTATGGCTATGGCTATCAGCAAGCAACGTCTGCCGGGGCTCTAGCGGCACCGAGCTCGGCAGCAGGGGCAATCGAACCCACATATGCAGCAGCCCCCATCAAAGAGCTGCGTCGAAGCACCAGGAACACGGCGTTGGCAGACAATCACACCCTGCACAAGGCCGAATGGTTGGCGGCAAAGAAAAACCTCGAATTTCCAGGTAATTCTTTTACTAGCTTCCCAGATTCGAAAGTTATTTCAAACCTTGGTAGGGTAGACATCAACCTAGGCTCCTCGGATGTAGTAGTCATCAAAAACCTAGAGGTAGACAGGTTGATTCTCTGTGCTAATCAAAAGAAGAGTATTCCTAAATCTAAATACTCAAACCTCGACAGTGATGATGAGCGGAAAGACCGACTTGAGGCAGTTCTCGGCCACGCTTGTGAAAATCTAAATGAGAATATGTTGGACGCGGAGAATGATCAAATCATAGATCTCTCTCCTCGCCGTCGTAAGAAAAATAATAATAATACCAAAAATACTTACAATGGCAAATTTCTTAAAAAGCCAAAGACCCCCTCAAAAATTATTCTAAAATAAAAGGGGTTTTCTGGAATAGCAGAGGTCTTGCAGACTTGGCTAAACACAGGTTCTTGGCTGAACTAGTTAAGGAAGAGTAAATTAATTTTATAGCTCTCTCTGAAACTGGATGGGATTCTTTTCCGGACCATGTCCTCAAGAATCTTTGTGGTGGACATGACTTCCTTCGGCATACCATGGCACCTCATGGTAGATCAGGGGGCATCCTTCTAGGTGTTGACCTGAACGTTTTTTTATATTGGAGCCATTGATGAGGGAGATTTCTATGTAAAATTCACCCTAAGATGCAAAACAAATGGCTTCAAATCTGTGCTATATTCGGTTTACGGGCCAGCATAATTTCAAAACAAGGGTGCTTTCCTAGCTGAACTCGCCAACACTTGTTCTAAAGAATCCCTTCCGTATATGATAGGGGGATTTCAACATAATGAGAAGTCCAGAGGATAAGAGTTTAGGGGATTTCGACCCTAAATGGCCAAATCTTTTTAACGCTGTCATCGAATCTCTAGACCTTAAGGAGATTGTGATGTTAGGTTGCCAATATACTTGGGCGGGGTCAGGGGATAATCCAACTTTCGAAAAGTTAGATAGAGTCCTCGTTAGCATGGAATGGGAAACTCAGTTTCCATTGACAACGGTCGAACCTAGAGATAGGAATATCTCAGACCACACTCCCCTGGTGCTTAACATAGGAGCCTCGACTCACCAGACCCGAAATCGACCTTTCAAATTTGAGAGGGGATGGTTGATACAGGATGGATTTTATGACATGGTTGCAAATATCTGGCGATCTCAATGCTCTGGGTCGACTCCACTTGAACGTTGGCAGTTTAAGATCCGTAGACTCAGACAATATCTAAGAGGCTGGGCTAAACATACCGCAGGGTCATACAGAAAAGAAAAAAAGACTCTGTTAGCTCTTTTAGACAATCTTGATAAGAAAGCTGAGGGTGCCGCCTTATCTGATCAAGAAATTAATCTTAAACATTATTTAAAAGAGCATTTAGTTTGTCTTTTGAGAGAAGAGGAACTAAAATGGTATGAGAGAGCCAAAGTTAAAACCCTATTGGAGGGTGATGCTAACACTCGGTTCTTTCATCTTGTGGCTAATGGGCGACATCGTAAGCAACATATCTATAAACTTGAAAATGATCAAGGTGTTGTGGTTGGCGATGATTGCCTCAAGAGCCATATAACAAACTATTATAAAAACCTCTTTGGGCCACCAGAAGATTCACAAATCTCACTAATGGAAGATTACATCCTAGATATTCCATAAGTATCTCCGGAAGAAAACGATATCTTCATTGGTCCTTTCACTGAATCTGAGGTGAGGGATGCAGTTTTTCAAATAGAGCATAACAAAGCTCCAGGCCCAGATGGATTTCCTTCGGAGTTCTATCAGGTGTTTTGGAGGGTGATCAAGGATGATCTTCTACCTCTCTTTGCTGAGCTACATAGGGAGGCTCTAGATCTCTATAGCCTGAACTTTGGTATCATTACCTTAATTCCAAAAGTTCATAATGCCACAAAAATTCAGCAATATAGACCAATTTGTGTCCTCAATGTAAGTTTTAAAATATTCACAAAAGTGGACACAGATCGGTTGAATATTGTGGCTAAAACGGTGGTGAGGCCAACACAGACCGCCTTTATGCCGGGTAGGAATATCATGGAAGGAGTAGTAATCCTACACGAAACTATCCATGAGTTACATACCAAAAAAAGAGACGGTGTCATTTTTAAAATTAACTTTGAAAAGACATATGATAAGGTGAAGTGGTCTTTCCTACAGCAAACCTTACGTATGAAAGGTTTCTCCCCCAAGTGGTATAGGTGGGTTGATAGCATGATCACTGGGGGAAGTGTAGGGATTAAAGTTAATGATGATATAGGCCACTACTTCCAAACCAAACTTGGACTCAGATAGGGAGATCCTATGTCACCCATCTTATTTAACATCGTCGCGGATATGCTAGCTCTCCTTATCAATAGAGCAAAAACTGATGGTCAAATAAGAGGCGTCATCCCTCATCTTATAGATGATGGCCTGTCAATTCTACAATATGCAGATGACATCATTATCTTTATAGATCATGACCCAGAACAAGCGAATCTGAAACTTTTGCTATGTGCTTTCGAGCAATTATCTGGGCTTAAGATCAATTTTCATAAGAGTAAAATCTTTTGCTATGGTACAGCTAAAGAGATGGAACCTTTTTATACTAGCCTCTTTGGTTGTCATGCAGGGGAATATCCCTTCAGATATCTAGGGATCCCAATGTACCATAGACAACTCCTGAATTCTGAATGGAGAAAAGTTGAAGAACGTTTTCAAGAGAAACTCTCTTGTTGAAAAGCAAAATACTTGTCATACGGGGGAAGACTGGTTCTGCTTAATTTTATTTTAAGCAGCCTACCCATGTTTATGATGTCTTTCTTTGAGATTTCTAAAGGAGTCCTCAAAAACCTTGATCATTTCAGGTCAAGATTCTTCTAGCAAGGCTCTTCTGATAAACACAGATATAGACTTGCCAAATGGGACATCTTATGTCGTCTTAAGAACCAAGGGGGTCTAGGTATCCTAAATTTACAATTACAAAATAAATGCCTTTTGGCCAAATGGTTGGTTAATTTACTTAACACAAAAGGCATGCGGCAATCTCTATTAAAGAATAAATACCTAAGATTCAAAACCCTGACTCAGGTGACAGCCAAACCCAATGACTCCCATTTTTGGAGAGGACTCATGCATATCAAAGATGAGGTGTTGGCTAAAGGTTCCTTCGATATTAAAGATGAGACTAAAAAGAGGTTCTGGGACGATACATGGGTAGGAGATAAGTCTCTAAAAGTTAAATATCCATCCTTATATAATATAGTGCACGATCCGCACGCAACCGTTGCAAAAGTGATGGCCACAAGACCTCTAAACATCTCTTTTAGAAGGGCCCTGGTGGATAATAAACTTATAGCATAGCTTAATTTAGTAGCACAAATCTCTAATGCTGAATTAGTGGAAGGTTCAGATTACTTTCGATGAAACTTAACCAAATCTGGGTTATTTTTGGTTCACTCTTTGTATCTCCACCTTATTAATACACAACCACCTTTTCTTCATAAGATCTGGAAGACAAAAATTCTTCTAAAAATAAAAATCTTTCTTTGGTTTCTATAAAGGGGTGTCGTCCTGACCAAAGACAACCTTGCTAGAAAAAACTAAAACGGGAGCCAGAAATGTATTTGTTGTAATGGGAATAAAACTATCCAACACTTATTCCTCGATTGTCCCTTTGCTAAAATAATTTAGAGGATTATCTTTTTTGCTACTAATTTGAACCAACCGAGATCTATAAACCATATGTTTGGTACTTAGCTTATTAATCAGCATAAGAGGGTCAAATATTTGATCTGGGTTGGGATGGCTGCATATGTTGGGCTATCTGGTGATGCCGGAATGATGTTATCTTTAACAAAATGAAAACTAACTCTGTCATGCAGGTTATTTTCAGGGGAGCGTACTGGTTACGCTTCTGGGCCCCGCTGCAGCATAACGAGCAAGCCAAGGACGCCCTCTCGTTGATGAGCAAGAAATTAGAGACGATTGCTTTAGAAATCTCAAATAATGGGTAGAAGTATCTATATTATTTGCTTTAGTGTCCTCGTCTATGTTAAAAATCCTGGTTTTCTCATATTTTTTGGTAATCCAAGACTCTGTAATAATTGACTGCGTACATCTTTAGATGTAAAGGTCAGATATTTTTTTTAATATATCCCTTATCTTAAAAATCAGCGAGCAACGAACTGTCGGGTTACCGACACCGAGGGAGAATCCAGACACACAGCTCCGTGTCACTGTTGAAGTGGGCTCCAGGTGATAATGAGTGTGACAACAGCAAGGACAAGCGAGGAATAACACGAGAACAAAACGGCAATGATGTGGTCGTGTCTGCACTGCATCGTTGCTCATGGCTCATGGGTCTTGTTTAGATTGCAAAATTTTTAGCCTAAAAAATATTATAGTATTTTATTTGAATTTTATAAATATTATCTAATTATATTTTAACTGGGCTTAAAGATTTATCTTATGATTTACAGCTAATCTATATAATTAGTTATTTATTTTACTAACATTTAATACTCTATGCATACGACATAATATTCTATGTGATAGAGAATCTTATAAAAAATTTTATCTTTTTGCTTCGTCTAAACGAGGCCATAGTCAAAAGAAATTTCGATGATAAAAGGATCAGATCAGGCCTTGTTTCCATGCCGCTAGGCTAGGCTAGGTCAATATCCCATTTTCTCCTCACTGTTCTTAGTGCTCCCAGTCATTTTTCAGGTGCAGATTATCGGCACTATGCTATGCTTCAATCTTTATTTTTTTTCTGCTAGAGGAATTATGCTTCAATCTTCATGCGTAAAATGTCTGTATAGCGATCTGTGAGAGGAAGTTACTAAATAATCCGAAGATTTGCAGCAAATGTAAGTAGAAGTTACTGAGTAATCCATTTGTATTTGTCAGTGACATGTTCTGAAGATTCTGTCCGACCTTGATCACTCGCTGTCTCCTCCATTTACTGCTTTCGCAAATTAATGTCGTCTCTCTTCAACTCGGTGGATGATCCAGCCCACGAAAAATGCGCATCACACAGTTCACTTCAACGACCGTTTTCCAATGGCGTCACTGGATCTCAGTGCTCGCCCGTGCCATCTCCATGTCCGTCCTCGTTGCGATCTGATCCCATGGCAATGGCAGGGCGCGCGCGGTGGGAGCTAAGTGGCCGCCGGGCGTCGTCAACGCCTGGCTGCAGCGTCGTCCTCACCTCAACATGCGGCGGCCATTAAACAAAACGGACAGTGGGCGCTGCGTCGGCGACCATGGAACGCAGAAATCGAAACAGTTGGCAGCTGTGTTTTACTGTGCCGGCACGACGCTGCGTAGAATCTTGAACAAAGATGTTATTAAAAGCTTTCAAGCTTCAACTGTTATAGTAGTTCATCATGTCTCAACAGCTCTGCACCTCCAGATCGATCGATCTTCGGCGCGGTGCAGGAGACGTTCTTGACCTCAGTCAGTTCAGTAGGGTTCATTCGTCACGTTTTCGTCGTCGATCGACAATACAATACGTGCACGCGAGATAAGGGAGGGATAAGGGATTGATCTGCAAGCCTCCACCTTTCGGCGAACGCAACATCGATCGGCGATCCGGCCTCCCTTTTAGCTGTGTCCCCCCAGGTCAACCGGCAACAGCAACGTAGGCGGGGCGGGCGGCTAGGACCGACCTGACCGATCACGTTCAGTGGTTCAGTGCAGGCATCGACGGGCGCCTGTCGTCGATTCACTCTCACCCAGATGGTGCTCGATCGAAACGTCGCCGTAGATTTCGTCAGAGTTACATACATACAGGACTGGATTCGGAAGATCAGAGTGACGATCGCATGGAGTTATGGCGCCGGCCGATGAGTCGCTGCCGTCGTTGAGCTTTGATAAAAAAAAACTGCGTGGTGGATCCGGCGGAGGAGGCGGCGGAGCCTGAAAGCGACAAGTACGGTCACTGCACTCGAGCTCAGGGGACTGGATCCAGGCTTGGACGGCCGTCTGCATCGCATCGGCATGACGGCTGACGGGCGTGGGTGTCGCTGGGGTTGGGGTGTGGTTGTGCTACCTCGACTGCACAAGTCGCTGCCTGTCGATCTGTCTTCTTTTTTCTTCTCGATTATAAAATCGTAGACTGCTAACTGAACTCAAGCTGAAGCGTGCATCGTCAATAACAAGCGAATGAATTAACTAACGGTTTACTTGATTGAAAATTGTCGTAGCATCAGTTAAAACAAACACCGGAGCAGTATAGATTTTGGATGCAGAGCTGCTGCAGATGATAATATAATAGTCCCACCGTCTATCGGAGTACGTGTATAATACTCCCCCTCTGTCTATAAAAGAATATAATTCTTATGTTTCAAGGATTCAAACATTATAAACTTTTAACTAAAATTATATAAAAAAATATTAACACTTACTCCCTGCGCGTCGGATTTAGAAATCGTTTAGGATAGTAACACGGTCTCTAAAACACAACTTTAACTTCTTATTTTTATAAAATATTTGTGAATAAATGATATATGTATACTTTTTAAGGGAAATATATTCATATAGTTTTCACATTTATAAACTCAATAATTAATAAGTTATTGATGATTTATATTTTTAATGTTTGACCCAAATCTTATCCAAAATGACTTCTAAATGCAATACGGAGGGAGTGAGTCAAAATAAATATCGTTAGACAGTTATAAAATATATTTTTTTAATAAATTTATTTTGAGATATAAATTTAAATAATATTTTCTATAAATTTAATCAAAGTTGCAATAGTTTGATCGACATATTTTTCATAATCACATTTTCGTGGACGGAGAGAGTACAAAAGCCACGTTATCCATAAGTTGCATTGCGAGTTGACACGAGATTTCAGGTCGTTTCCTCCCCGGCCTGCCTCGTTTTGAAAGAGGCACGGGTTAAAAGAATAACAAATCTTGTTACCGGGCTGGCTTAAGACTTGAGAAATTCGTAGCATGTGTAGGTTTGTTAGATGAATGAAACGTCCCAATGCAAATTCACGTAAAATTCACTGAACTCGCGCTATACATCGCGACCGGCCGACCGCTGATTATATTCAGCTAGCTCCAGTTTTGAAGGCATTGCAATCGTATCAATCAACAATAACCGCTGATTATATGGCGGTAGAGAGTGGACTTGTGAACAGCTTGCAGCTGGTTAATGCAAGGTTCGTTTAGGGTTAATTAAACTAGTAACTCCAGCATGGAATTAAAAAGGGGAGCATATATGTTTTTTTTGTTTTTTTCTGGTCAAGGTGAACTGGTTGGGGGGCAAAGGCGCATTGATAAGGGTTTAGCTGCTAGGTATCCAAACAGGGGCAGCTAAACTTTAGCTGCAGGCCAAATGTACAAAATCTCGTTAACTGCTTCAACTTAGCTCAAATATGGTTAAAGTCAAGATTACCTCTCTTTTTTTCCGTGTCTATATCTAGCTCAATAAAAGTACTAAGGATAACATGGTAAACAAACACCAATTATCTAGAGGATCCAAGCAGCCCTAGCTAAACTCTAGTAGTTGGCTAAAGTTTAACTAGGGTGTATCCGAGCAGAGCCTAAGTTTCTACTAGCATATGGAGTTATGTTTTTAGCATTTCAGATATAAATGCAAAATCACATCATTCCTAAGTTGAATTGCGAGTTGTGACGAAATTAGGCTGTTTCCCCCTCCCTCGTTTTGAGAGGGACGACAGAGAAGTAAAAAAAATGACAAATCCGGTTGTTACCGGGTTGATTTATGACTTGAAACAAATCCATAGCATGTGTAGGGTTGTTAGATGAATGAAACGTCCCAATGCAAATTCACGTAAAACTCACTGAACTCGCACGCACTGTCGCGATCGGTGATTATTCAGCTCCAGTTTTGTATCGATCTTCAACAAATAGCACCTATATATTGATCCTCAACATTGAAATCAAGAAGGGGAATATTGCTCTAATTTTTCTAATGAATTTAGTAAGCAATGCAAGACGAGCCGAGCAATGGACCATCAGTAGTTTTAACGGCCTAAGAGAGTGGACTTGACTTGTGATCCAGCAGCATGCAGCATGTAAATGGAAGGTTCGTTTAGGGTTAATTAAACTAGCACCAGGTCCAGCAATAAATAAATAAATAGGGGGACATATATATTTTTTTGTCAAGTGAGATGGTTGGGGGCAACGAGCATTGATTAGTGTCTTGTTCAAGGGGCCTTGCGTTGCATTGCAATGGGGGTCTCTGTCTGTCTCTCCTCCGATCCGGTTCTCACTCCCTCCTCCATCCGTGTGTGTCCTTGATGGTTGATGCCCTTCACATGGGGCAATGTGCGTCCAAACAGTATCAAAATCCGCCTAGTTTCTGTAGGCTTTTCCAGCCTCCCTGCAGGCCATTCCTGATTTAGCTGTCTAATGCTAGTATTGTGGTGGTGCTATATACGTATACGTGCGTGCGTTCATCAGGTTACAAGGTCTGAATTCCTTGCAATGTATATGCTTGCCAAAATTGTTTGTGATGATTGAGAAGATACATTTTTCAGATCAACAAGAAAACATTTGGGCTTTCCTTTTACTACTCCCTGCTGTGTCTCCCTTCGTCCAAGGATGCGAAGCATATTTTGATTGGAGAAGTCATACAAAATAGATGTTGGCCCTTAATTTATCATATACTTTGAATATAAATCCAATAATGCAAGTTTTGCGCCTTGAGCTGCATATATTTGACTAATGAGAGTAGAGATAGCTCGCTCTCCCTCTCAGCTCTCTTGATTTCAGTATCTCTTGATTCCAAGAAATATGGGTGTCCTTCATCATTCATGCTCATAAGAAAGGTCAAATGAACAAACTCGTTTTTTCCTCACCTTTTCTCTATAATAACATGAGGATTTCTTTTGTCTGTATATCATGTCTGAACTGAATTGATCGACCAGGCAGGCTCATTTCCAGAAAGCAAAAGCAGTCCATACACGATTACACATGATTTGCAAGGAGATCTACATCATCACACATACCGATGCTTGCTAAGTGCTACCATTTACTCATTACATTATTGTTTATAAAATTACACACGGTTACAGACTTAATTCACCATTTACATATGACAAACACTTTGATGATGAGCTCCTCTTCTTGTGATCGATGGATTTCAACGTTACTCGGATCCGTACGCGAAAGAGAGAGACATACTATGCCAAGGCAGACCGACACACCGTTAAACGCACCATCGCAGCTCTCCAACCAACGGACAATCGACACCATGCATGGCGCACCGTGACCATGGGGATAACGGAAAAGCACACTACACCTTCTGTGCAGCGGTGGGCCCAGCAGCAGCAGCAGCATTGCCATGGCCGCCGCCGACGGAGGACAGGGCGCTCTTCACGGTCATGGCGACGCGGCAGCCCCTGAACGCGCGGAAGCTCTCGTGGCGCACGCTGAAGCACATGGGCGCCGCCGCCTGCTCCTCCTCGCTGCCGTCGTCGTCCGCTGCCGAGAACGCGAACACCCGGCTCCGCATCGTCATCGACGAACACGCGGCGGGCGACTTCGCGCTGCGGAACGACGGCAGCGACAGCGACGACGCCGAGGAGGAGAACGCCGACGACCACGCGGAGGAGGAGGCCGAGCAGGAGGACGCGGCGGAGGGCGACGAGCTGGACGAGGCCGACCTGGACCGCCTGTGCAGGATCATCTTGGGCAGCATGGCGCTGAAGATGCTGATGTAATGCTTGGTAGACATCAGCTTCTTGTTCTTGCCGGTGGTGGAGGAGGAGGAGGAGGCGGACGAGGACGACCTGTTGCGGCGGTGGCTCGGCTGCGCGGCCTGCGGCTGCTGCTGCTGCCTGGCGGTGTAGTAGGACGGCGGCGGCGTGAGCGGCGGCAGGGTGGCCGTGGAGATGGCGTCGTTCTTGGGTGTGCCCGGCTGCGACTCCCACAGGAAGGGCACGGAGCCCGCCGAGGCGACGCCGTAGTACACCCGGAACGACGGCGCCGACGCGGAGCTCTCCCTGGTGAACAGCTTGGAGAACACCTTGCTCTCCCCTCGCTTCATCAGCTGGGCGAGAGACTCGGTTTCCTTGTCCTTGCTGCTGATGGCTGCCATGGAGATGCAAGCAGAGCAGGGAAGGGAAGGGGTCGGCAGAACAGAGAAGAGAAGAAAACGGCGAGGTCAGGGCACGGCAGGTCAGTCAGGGTATGCAGCAAGTCTGCAAGTGCTTTTATGCACCTCCAGAGGGATACCACTGTGATTCTGTTATTATAATGGTATTTGCATGGTTGTTTAACGGCTAATTATCTACTGATAGTACTAATCACTGATCGGATCCCAGGAAGCAAGAGCTGACTTTTGACTGTATTATAGTAGGAAATACCAGCTGGAATTTACTGAAGAAAAACACTATGTCCTTGTTTAGATCCTAAATTTACCACCAAAACTACTGTACAGAATTTTTATTCTCCGTCACATCAAAATACCGATACATACATGGAGTACTAAATATAGATGAAATCAAAAACTAATTATACGATTTTGTTATACTTTACGAGATAAATATTTTAAGTCTAATTAGTCAAAGTTTAGATATTTTTTATTAAATATAAATAAAATACTACATGACGTGACAATGCACACGCCTCCGTGAACTAAACAAGGCCTATCCAGGAAAACACTACGCAGTCTGAGCAACGGTACCAAAACTACGGCCTTGTTTAGTTGCCTAATTCATGCTCGGTAAAGTTGGTATTTTGCCACCGTAGTGCACCGTAGCATTTCGTTTGTATTTGGTAAAAATTATTTAAACTTTGATAAATTAGGCTTAAAATGTTCGTCTCGCAAAGTATAATAAAACTGTATAATTAGTTTTTTATTTCATTTATATTTAATACTTTATGCATGTATTGATATTTTGATGTGACGGAGAATAAGAATTCTGTGTAGTATCTAGAGGGGAACTAAACAATGACTACCAAACATTCAACTCTGCTAATGGTACAGAGTACTGTAGTACAGACCTGAGACTTGCAACAGCCAAAATACTGACAGTAGTACTACTGAAAAGGAAAATAATCATATACAGTATATACTGACAGGAGTGGAAGAAACTGACAGAACACATTGCAGCATATCCATACACCGATTACAGACCGACAGTCCTCGTTTTTTCCCCTTCCATTTCTTTTATAGTTTATAATCCCAAATATAAGCTTCATTTGTAAACATAAAACCAAATGTATATGTGTACTTCCCTTGCAGTACATAAGCTTCATTTCTGAATTCTGGTCGATGTTAGCCCAGGTATTGCATTGCCATGCATCATGGTCATGGTCATGGTGATGGATCACCATCCTCATCTGTTGTGCATTGATTACATATCTGCATCTAGCGCGCCTACGACCCTACTACGTGCGGACGAGAAAAACCCATCAAATCATGCATGCACCGGCCCCCGTCCGTGCCATAAATCCCCTCATTTTCGGCCCACACAAGCTTGATCTAGATGTTAGTAAATCTGTTTTTTCAAAGAAAATGGAATGTGGTTCTATTGGTGGGTTGGTTTTTCTTCTCTTTCTTGAGCACGCAGCACTACAAAATAAAAATAAAATTTTATTTTTTATATATGAAATAACAATGCGTGTACATACTCCATTCAAATAAAATTATGAAGGTTATGTTTTCTTAGCAAAAAGATTTGTCAAAAAAATATTATTCTACCGAACATCTTGATTTAGGGTTATATTAGCTTTCCATGGTAATACTAATATACAATGCATGTAAATAGATTTTAAGAAAATTAAAAATCACTAAAGGTGTAGGGTTTCCGTACATGTGTTCATATAGTGAGTTTACGTATATATAGGCATCTACGCTATTCTAAAAAAACCAAATACCACGTCTTTAATAAATTCTTTTTTGTGTAGGGAATTATATGTACAATATTAGTGTGTGGTCACCTCAAGAAGGCTCAAGCCATGTATATCTCCTAGTACATCTTATTTGCATGGCGCAGAGGTCCCTGCCAGCGAGGTTGCTCTCACCCTCTTTATCACGAGGGTTTGGAGTCGATCACATGCAGAGTGTAGCCAAAAACCAAGGCACATATATAAAAACGGAAGCTTAAACTTTCTTTTCAGGCCCACCAACTTGTATGTGTATACAGTGCCCTGCATTACTACTAGCTAGCTAGCTAGCCAGGGCCTAAGAGATACGGTACACTGATCAGTCTCCAATGATTCCCGATCGTAAGTAATTAAGCCCCGGCCCCACCACGGACCTAAAGTCGCGGCCATGCATCATCAGGAGCCTAATGACGCGGTTAGTGGTTAATGAAGTGGGCTTTGTATTTATATCCAAAAAAAGTGGGGTTTGCACTGCCGTACGTGCAGATCGACTGCAGTGCATGGCACTGTTAAGCGTTAACCTCCCGGTTATGCCAGCAGAATTCCAGCTGATGAGTGCAGCTAGCTAAGCTGGCCGGACGACTCGTCACCGAACTGGCCTGCTAGGCCTTTGAATGCTGTCACTAGGCAGCAGGGGCCGGCTAGCTCTATATGGATGGATGAAGACGAAGGACGCCACCCACGCCACAGTCGCCAGGACAAGGACAGTGAAGACTGAAGAAGGGAAGAGTGAAATTTCACATATTAGGGCCTTGTTTAGATACATGTAAAATTTTAAGTTTTTTCGCTCTCTTTCCATCGTATCAATCTTTAGCCATTTGTATAGAGCATTAAATATGATAAAAAATTAATTAATTACACAGATTGGTTGTAAATCATAAGACGAATCTTTTAAACCTAGTTAGACCATAATTAGATAATAATTATCAAATACAAACGAAAATGCTATAGTATCAGAGTTGCAAAAGGTTGCAATCTAAACAAGGCCTAGGGCCTTGTTTAGATTCACTCTGAAAAATTTTCACGGCACTGTAGCATTTTTATTTGTATTTGATAAATATTGTCCAATCAATTAACTAATTAGGTTTAAAAGATTTGTCTCATAATTTATAACCGAATTATATAATTAGTTATTTTTTTATCTATATCTAAAAATTAATATGATGGAGAGAGTATAGAAACTCAGAATTTTAAAGACGTATAAACAAGGGCTAGGAGTACTACCATGCACGGCACGGGTGCATTTGAGTAGATGATGCAGGTCAAAGCGGCCGGCGCAGCTTTCAGGGGCGTTGGGTGAAATCTGTCACGGCTAGTCAGTGGTCAGCGCGAGGCACTGACTTGGATCACTTTGATGAGTGGTCACTGGTCTACTACGCCGAGGTTGGGCTCGCTGTAACGTGCGAGGAGCGGAAAATAAACCCGATTGTCAGCGACTACTCTATCAGGAGAAAGGATCGGAATGAAGGATGGTCATTACTCATTAGTGGGAGTACTCGTGCTGTAATGATCATTGCTTGCTTCACAAGTACTGTAGGAAGCAATCTAAAAAAGGCACTGCAGGAATCTGATAGTACTGCTCTTTTTTTTTTTGGATAAGTATAGTACTGCTCATTTTTCTTCGTTTCTTGTTCTCTGGTCTAACCCTGTGATCCTTTTGAATTTCACCGTTCATCTGATGGTACTTGCAGCAGGCCGGGTCCTCTTTTGGATTGGAACGGTATAGGGATTTTAGGTACATGGGAGTTGTCGCAGTATCTTCTGCCTTGCATTGGTGTGCGCACGCAGTCAGATAGTAGCCGCCGCGAGCGAGTCGTCTTGCATTGGTGTCTTCGATGCGGTCGCCGCGTCGACGGGCATCGAGATGGCGGCTGCTGCTGCGTGCAGCGTGCTCTGCCCGCGCGCCGGCCGGCCGGTTGCCCAATCGAGGTCGCCGCCTCATATCCATACCATAGCCGGTTGCTCAGCTCGGTCTAGCTAACCGCCAATCCAAGAGCTAGCTGTGGCACGTGGACACGTGCTGACGTGCCTCTATCCAGTTCCAGGGTTGTGTGTTGGCTTGGACTTGGAGTACGTGCAGGCGAGTCGTGCACACACACACTCTTGACGTACTACGGGTTTGTTCGTGTCGTGCGAATCGGATCCCTTCGGCGGCGGCGTTCATCTGACCAAATGCACGCCGACGACGCGCGCGCGCGCGCCGCCCTGTTCGATCTTCTCATATTTCTGCCGCGTGCGTGCGTGCAGCGGTGGTTGGGAACATCGATCGTTTCCCGTGCAGAGTAACAGTGCCCGTGGTGGCTGGTGGTGCCGTGTTTCCATCCATCCTGCTGCCGGCTGCCGCTAGCTGCCACTTGCCATTGCCGGGCGGTCACCGGTGCGTGCCCGCCATGAATGAATGGCGAAACAAACCTCAGCTATCGTCTCGGGAAGAGGATCGATCGAAGGAAGGAGTAGCCACGGCCGGTGGGATTCGATGAGGAATGACGTGGATACTGTAACTGCTGCCTGTGTTGTCGTCCATCGCCGGCCGTCCCCGCCGTCGCCCTAGCCCGTGCTAGTAGTCTGTAGCCAGCGCCCCATGCGGTCCGGCCGGGGAGCTCTTTTCCTTAGGGTGGATCGGACTACCCGTACTCATGTTTCTTTATTTTTCTTTTTTATATATCCTAATCAGTAAGATTCTCCTCTCTATATTATTTTTTTATACCCATGTATCCTTTATATTCATCCCCTATCAGCTGTGGGACTCATATATCAGAAATATTTTATTTTTTCTCTTCTTTTCTTTCTCTCTCCCCCTTTTTCCTCTCTCCCTCTGTCCCTTCACCTCTCTGTCCCTGCTCTCCTCTCTGCCAAGGCGAGCGGCCCGACGGCTAGCGGCCCGGCTCCTCCTTCTCCTTCCCTCTCCCGGTCACGCGGGCGAGCGCGGCGGGCGGCCGGTCCGTATCGGCGCGTGGTGGAAGGAGGCTCCTCTCCGGTAGACCTGGCACTGCGAGGCGGCGCGCGCCGGCCACCTCTCCACCTCCGACCAAGAACCCACTCCCGGAGGGGATGGTCCTGCGGCCTCGTGGCGGTCCTCCTTTGCTCCCAGCGGAGCTCGCGCCCGTGCCCGGCGGAGCCCGCACGCGACGCGCCGGCAAGGAGTGGAGGTGACCGCGTCCGGGGGCGCCTGGCGGCAGGCCGCTCCTCCTCTGCTCCCGGCGGAGCCCGCTCGCGCTTCCCCGGCGAGGAGGAGGCGGCCGCGTCCGGCGGCGGTGGAGCAAGTCGAGCGCGGCTGCCCTCGCGATGGACCTCCCGCCGAGCCGTGGGGCGCGGCTCCTCCGCCGCCGCCGTGGGGCGCTCCTCCTCCTCTGCCAGCCATCCCCTTCTCTCTCCCTCTTCGGGCTACTCGTCCATGGCGGTGCCTCCGTCTACCGCATCTGTCTCCGTCGGGCTCCCTCTCTCTTCTATCGGCCATGGCGGCAGCACGGGGCGGAGCAGGGGCGTGGCGCGAGGACGCAAGCAGTGGGCGGCTCGGGCGTGCGAGGGATGAAGACGCGCCACCCCGACTGGACCCCGACCCCCGCCCGCGCGGCCGGCGGCGAAGCTCGCCAGCGTGGCCCGACGGTGGACAGGCGCGAGGGCGAGACGAGGACGGAGCGCCTCTCTCTCGGGCATTGCGGCCATGATGATTGCGGCGGCCTCCGTGCTCCTCGTGGCGGAGCGGCCCTGGCCGACGGAGGAGCTCTCCGCTTGGCCATGGAGCTCCCCGCGCCCTCCACCAGCGACCCTGGACCTCCCCGACGCGGCTCCGAGGGCGGCGGAGCTCCTCCGCTGGCGCGATGCCCCCTCCCTCTCTCTCCTTTGCTGGCGTGCTTCGCGGTGGTGGGCGGCGGGCGGGCGTTCTCTCTCTTCGCGCGCGCAGCGTCTGCATCCTGGGCACCATGCACGATACTGAACATCCTGGTGAAAGCTCCGTGTTTGATTTTGGATAATTAATGACAACCTAGGACTAACCTTTGTGCTAAGTGGTTGAACTAGACAAGGTAGTCCTATCCAAGTGATGAAGCTAGATGATGCATCATGTGGATGGTGATGTTCCAAAAGATGATCAAGTGCTCATGCTTGGAATGAAAATGGAGAAAAACGAAAATGGGCTCAAGGCAAAGGTACAAAATCATAGGGCCATTTTCGATTTGCACTCAAGACACCATATAGGGTGTGAGTGATTAGGTTTGATAACCGTACTATTAAGAGGGGAGTATTATGATTGCGTTACTCATCTAGTGCCACTAAAATTTAATTTCTTTTGCATATGCATTGGGGTTTAGTGACTTGATGAGTTGGTTGAGAATTCCCTTAAAAATCCTTGGTGAAATGCTATCTCAAGTGCTAAGTGATTTGGAAATCTTATGGATGAGATAGCACATGCTTTTGAAACGTTTGGATTGAGTGTTGTTGAATATTTGGAAGAAAAAGGAGCAAATTTGCTGCTGTGCTACTCACTGGAATTGGAGAAGCTACTGGTGTTCTTTTTGGCCTAAAAAGAGAAAGGATAGGCCTGGTCGGCCTGCTGAAGGGCGAAGGTAGTTTTGTGGGCCTGGCCTGCGTGCGAGCTGCCGCTGTTGGGCTGCCTTGCCTCACGGCCGTGCTTGGGCCGGCTGCTGCGCGCGTGGCCCATCTGGTCCGCTGGGGTGCTGGCCACTCCGCTGGGCCGCCTGGAGCCGCTGCTGGGCCGTTTGCTCCGCCGCTGGGCCGTGCTCGCTCGCGCTGGGCCGCTGGAAGCCTTGCTGGACTGCGCGCACGCTAATGCTGCTGGGCCGCGCGCCTGGCGTTCTCCTCTGGCCGCCGCTTTGCTTGCCGTCTGGGCTGCCAAGGCTAGTTGCTTGCTTCGCCGCCGCCGCTTTGCTTCGACCTCAGAGACAGAGAGCTGGAGCGAGACTTGTTTCCGTTTGTGAGTCGTGAGACAGAGAAACAGCGTGGGGGACTTCTGCCGCCGCCCGTTGCTGCGCTCTGCTCTCCCGGCCGCTGGAGAGGTGCCGAGGGGAGGCCGCGTGGGTCCTACGGCCTGTTGCCCGTTGGGGTGCTGCCGGTGAGTTAAGGCAGCAGCGTTGCCCTCCCTGAGGTCTCTCTCCAACTCACTTGTTTTCTTGCTCAAACCCTAGAGAGAAAAGTGAAAGCTTCCATCCTCTCCCTCTCTTAATCCTGTGATTCGTGCTTCAATCAATTGAGAGAGTAAGTTCTAGAGATCGATTTGAGAGCTCCAAGAGGATCTTCTTCCTCTCCTCTCCCTCTCCATGGTTGGTGCTTGTTAATGAGAGGAGGTAGAAAATCCTAGTACATTGTATTTGTGATTCAATCTTTGTGGCACTAGGTAGCGATTGCAATTGTGATATTCTTGTTACTCTTGGTGATTGCCGTCACCTAGACGGTTGGTGTTGGATTGATTGGTGAGGGAATTTGGTGATTGTGTCCGCCCCCAATCAAGGTGATATTTGTAAAGAGTTGTTGTGGTTCTCTAGCGGAGTGCCAAATTTTAACTCTAATGGATTGCTTGTGTCATTGAGTTACCGTACTTGTGTGTGGGTTCTTGCGATGCCTTGCAAGACGCTGGCTTGAGGGCCTCCAACCGAGAAACCACCAAGTTCAAGGTGTTTGTCAACACAACGGAGACTAGCTTGCCGGCAAGTAAGTGAACCTCGAGAGAAAAAATATTTATGTCATCTCTCGTCTTCCGGTGAATTGGATTGATTGATATATATTGTTAGAATTAATTATTTGATGATTGGCAACATCCTCTACTCTTCACGGTCGGTATAAAAGTTAAATTCCCTTTTCTTTTATACTTACAATATATCTTGTGTTAGAGTAGCAAGTAGAGTAAGTTATTTATCTTGTTAACTTTCTAATTAGCTCGAGTAAAGACATAAAAATTTAAGTGTCATAGAAATTATAATTACTAGAATTATAATAGGCGGCTTGTCTAGTAATTAGAGCTAAAACAAATCGTATTTATAGCTATTTTTATTACTAACAATTTACTTTAGTGTTTTAAAAATTTTTTAGAAGGCTATTCATTTTTCTCTGACCATCTAACACCTTACACCAAAAAGTCGCTACATTTCCGGGACGCTCGGCCGTTCGGCATGATTTACGGGCCCCTGCTAAATCATATTTTTCCTTGTAAAGGCTCCTGTAGAATTCCTCTAAAAGAGCCGCTACGGATAGTCTCAGAGATGGATGCGGCTACAGCCTACAGGCTACAGAAACCTCACCAACCTGTACCACCAGTGCATTAACTCCGCTGTCACCTCGTACTCCAAGTCGCACGTACACGCCACCTCATCGCTCATCCCCACCGGCCGCCGGCCCGCCGGCGCCGCTACTATGCACACAGCAGAGACTGCCTTTTTTTTTTCTTTTTTGCGACAAACAGCAGAGATATATTTTTTTTTAAGGCAAGACAAACAGCAGAGATTGCCTGAGAGGTGAAAAGAATCAGCAAAGAGAGAGCCTTTACGAGACAGTCTTGGGTAGTCGTAATTCTTTTTTCAACTATTTTCTACTAATTTTATATGGCAGTTTCTTGAGTTTTTTTTTTTACATACATCCTGAATCTCCGTCAGATTTGGACGTGACCCTGGCTAGAGGATCTCACCCAGACAGTTGCACATCCAGCTCCAGCTATTCAGCGTGTTTTTGGTTTGATGTATGCACGTAGTCGTTCAGTGGCTTTTTAAAGAACAAGTTGATTCCCTACCAGTTAACTTGCAATCGGCAACACAGAGAACTGACTGTGAACGAACGAGTTTGATCTGTTATGTAAACAAAAAGCCGATGCCAGGTTCGGAGTTAGGATAAGGATGTTCCGTATTGGGCTGTCCGGCAAAATAAACACTACTCCTCTAAAGTCTTAACAAAACAGTTTCTTTTTTTTTTTTTTTGAGCAACTTCTAATTTCTTTTCTATCTACTACAACTTTAGAAGGCCAATGGGCTCTGTGGGCTGTCTTTAGGCTACGCCACACAGTTTTTTATTTTTAATTTTTTTAAATTTTTTTTACAATTTTAATTTTTTGTTTCGAAATATGACAGAACTAGTCGTCCACAGTGGGCTTTTTTAAAAAACGCCCACTGTGTAGGCGTTATATGTGACGTGGCACAGGGCCGGCTTTTGCGGGCGGCCCCTGGCGCCCAAAAAACGCCCACTGTGTAGGCGTTATATGTGACGTGGCACAGGGCCGGCTTTTGCGGGCGGCCCCTGGCGCCCAAAAAACGCCCACTGCGTGGACATTTTTTGGTGGCGAGGAGGCCGCCTGCAAAAGTACGCGCTGTTTTGCGGGCGGGCCTCGGAGCAGCCAAAAAACGCCAATGTGTGGGCGTTTTTTGCGCGCCAGGAGGCCGCCTGCAAAAGGACGAGGCCGGCCACGTATTTTTGCAGGCGGCCCTCTGACGCGCAAAAAACGCCCACACAGTGGGCGTTTTTTGGACTCCGCCTATATATACCCAGCCCCCCTGGATTCAATGTAAGCAATTGCACCCTGTGTGGGCGGAGGGCTGGGTATATATAGGATGAGCCCAAAAAACGTGGGCTTTTTTGCGCGCCAGGGGGCCGCCTGCAAAAGTGCGCGGCCGGCCTCGCCCTTTTGCAGGCGGCCCCCTGGCGCGTAAAAAACACCCACAGAGTGGGCGTTTTTGGGCTGCTCCGAGGCCCGCCCGCAAAACAGCGCGCACTTTTACAGGCGGCCCAAAAAACGCCCACTGTGTGGGCGTTTTTTAGGCACCAGGGGCCGCCCGCAAAAGCCGGCACCGGCGACGGCCGGCCTTGTGCCATGTCACATATAATGCCCACTGTGGACGACTAGTTCTGTCATATTTCGAAACAAAAAATTAAAATTGTAATTTTTTTAAAAAAAATTAAAAATAAAAAAAATTCTACATCTGCCTGGCGTTATCGACTGGCAAGGCCCATGGATCTCTGCCATCAACCAAACCCAGAAAATTTTTTATATTAATAAAGTTAGCAACTTTAAACATGTACCAGCCGTCGATATGTCCGAGTGGTTAAGGAGACAGACTTGAAATCTGTTGGGCTTCGCCCGCGCAGGTTCGAACCCTGCTGTCGACGATAATTTTTTTTCTCATCCGTTCGTAATTTTTAGTCAAAAATATGTATTATTATTTGTATATAATTTGTGTTGTCCTTTTCATTTATGCAGGATTTCCGTCCATTGATGCCTTCATTTTATTATATTATTTATTCTCGCCCCACTAATTTGGTGGCCTGTCAGCATGGTGCACTGGGGCTGCCAACCTCTAAACCATTGGAATATTCCTTGTTGGCAAGTTGCCTGTTCTATGCCTATATGGCTATATAGAACACAAAAACACTGAAACTTGAGTGTTCAGATACGGATTCTGAAAAGTCAAGAATTCCCCATTGCAATGTGACGTGCAATGATATGATGCACCTATAGTTCTGTATTATTAGACTCTGCCTTATCAGTTCTACTCTCTCCGTCTCTCAGAAAGAATAACGTTATGGAAAACGTGTAAATCAAATTTTTTTAACTTTGACTAGGTTTATAGAAAATACATGTAATATTTATATTTTTAAATAAATTTATTAAAAACTAGACTTAAAGATTTTTTCGATGATACTAATTACTTAGCATAAATATTTATATATTTTAATATATAATTATTAGTTTTTTAAAAACATTGATTTCTTAGAAAATGAGAATGACGTTTATTTTAGGACGAAGTGAGTAGCTTCTAGCAGACAAATAATGGTTATATCAAAGAAAAGAAGAGCAACTGACGGTCTGCGCTGTAATTTTCTTACAAGTTTATTTGTTAAGCTAGTACAAGTAATTTTTGCTATATAATTTCCTGCACTGCTCTATTTTTCACCTCACCTTTTACTTTTTGCTGCAACCATCAGTTTAACTTGTAAGAAAAGATTACTACGCCTTTCTAACTCCTCCTATTTAATTTAAAAAGAAAATTCACGTTGGCCACGAAGCCAATAGAGCATGTCCACGTCACCTTAAATATTCCTGATCGTTAGATTTTGTGATCGACGGTTCTCCCATCTCCTCCGCGCCAAATAAATACCAGCTTCAGCCCAACCCTGCCTCCACTCTCCTCCTCAGTCCTCCTCAGCCGCCGGGCTCCCAGCCGCCTCTTCTCCCTCTCGCTCCTCTCTCGCCCAGGACCGACGGGGCTCTGCTCCTGCTCCCGCCCCTGGCCTCGCCCCGACCTCCCCTTCCCCTCCCTCTCCCTCTCCCTCCGGCTCTGCGGCAGCGGCGCGGGTGCGGCCGGCCTGCGCGGGCGTGGCCGTGCGGCGCAGCCAGGCGGCGGCGGCCACGGTGGGGCGGGGCGGAGCGGGCGCGGCC
>CM041634.1:7636771-7663843 GCA_023333625.1 Bothriochloa decipiens | reverse complement strand
CTCGCGCGCGGCCGTGCGGCGCGGCGAGGCGGCAGCAGCCACGGCGGGGAGGAGCGGACGCGGCGGCGCGGCCAGGCGGCGGCTAGCCCGCGAGCGCGGCGCGGCGGCGGCGGCGCAGGTGACCCCCTCCTTCTATATCCGCGCAGCTCCGCCGATGCAAGCGACAACGTGGTGGGCGAGCAAGGTCGCTGCAGGCCTCCGGCAAGGGAGCTTGACACGGGGCCTCCAGGCATGGCACCTGTAACGTGGTCGGGACCTAGCTCGGCAAACACTGCCCGGGTAGCCTCCTGGCGCCGCAGCGGCGCAGATCCGAGGGGCGCCCTCGGCGTGCCAGCGGTGTCACAGGCAGGGCCTAGCGTGGATGCCCCTCCCTCCCTTCCTCTCTCTAAGCAGAGCCGACACACCCATGGCGGCGACGGCAGGCAGGCGTGGGAGCCTGGCAGGCAACTGAATCAGGTGAGGGTGCCCTCTCTCCTCTCCTTCCCTCGCTGGCGTCGTATACGACCATCGACCGTCGATCTACTCTTGCTCCTTCTCTCTCTTCTGTGTAGGGATGAGCTTTTGTTGCCTGATTTTAAACGAATGTCCGAGAAAAAGATACGCTTCTTTGCAACTCCTGCCCCTAGATCCCGGATGCTAGCTCTTGGCGCCAGCGGCCTGGCAGCATGCGTGTCCCGCCCGGTAGGCGACACAGAGGCAGGTCAGCATCCTGATTCCTGCGTGCTTGCCCCTGTGCGGCTATGAGCTCCCTGTTTTCTCCTTTTGCTGGTCTGCTTGTCAGTTGTTTTTTCTGATTTGGTATGTGGAGTGGGATGCAGCCTCTGTCGTGATTCATGATTAGGATATCTGGTAATGGCTTGGGTTGGGAGAGGAAATGGTTTGTGGTAATTCTGATTTGGACATATTCATTTGGTGTGTGGAGTAGGAATGATTGATTTTTAACATTTGGATTTGGTGATGACAGGTTTTGTACCAAAAATTATGGCATTGATGGGTGATGATGACAGTGTAGGATGTGTGCTTCTTAAAGGTTTGTTAGCTGCTACAATTTTGAAGGTCTAGGCTCAACCTGAAATGGTATTATGACTAGCTTTGTTCTAGAGTTCACAATTAACCATGCACTTCCAGAATATAGTAATGTTAATGCATTGCCTCATGGTATTGGTGATTCTGTGTTTCTACTTAGTGATTTACATGTTTCAAATGCAGATGTAGTGCCTCAAATTACAACTTCAGATGAAGATGCCCTCCTTTCATTCAAAATTGTTTCTAGACGTCTTGGAGATTATAACATAGGTTGGCTGCCAGCTTTTTTTTTAAAAAAAAAAAAACTGGTACCTTACCTTTGTCATACTTTTAGCAACCAATTTTCAATTTGAGGAATCATCGTTGCTATTTTTAGTTGCTCACAGCTGAAGAAAAACAGCTAGAATAAATAGGATGCAATGATCAAGCACAAGAAAGTTGATGCTAAAATTTTTATTGCTATGTTCATGGTTGTATACACATTGTTTACTATGCATATTTGAATTCAAGATTGATGTTTTATTGCTTATGCCTTTCCTTTTTTTCGGTTCTTAAATTCTAATTCAGTTTTTCGCAGCCTGTTGTGTGCAGCATGCACCGCTGTGAATCTATGCTGCCGATCCATGTTGCAAACTTGATCGGGTGCCATCTACCTCATTCCTAGGACTAATCCAGGTTCTTCAAATGTAGACCATGTTCAGTTTGTTTGTTCCAAACTTCAACCCAGAAAGGCAGTAAGATAGATTGATTGCTGACCTTGGATAGAAATATAAAATTGAAAATATCTTATATTGATTTTCTAATCTCTATGCATGGAGGAACAACGTAATACCAAGCACGCCAGTGCCTATGCGACACGGCGTCGAAAGTGGAATATGCTATTTTCTAGACAATTTGTTGGATTGTGATCTTCTCTACTTGCTTCTATGTGTCATTGAACTGTTCAATGAGATGTCAGTATAGCGTGTTCCCCCGTTTTCAGTTAGGTTTGAATTGTTTCTGCATGCTGGAAAGAATTTTTTTTCTTAATATGAGTTTGCTAAATTCTTTCGTTGTTTGAAAAGAGAGTTGCAGTTATAAAGTAGTTCAGCTAAAGAATGCAACTATCTTTTAAGCCTGGGTTAATAATTTTCAAGTGTGTGCATCTTCAGCACGTGCTACGAATGCAGTTCTGTATCGAATGTTTTTGACAAATTTTAATGGTCATTTAGCCATATACATGAAGACTAAAAAGTCTGCTTTTGGTGGTTGTAGATCCTAGAGAAGCAGGTGCTCTAGACCTTGTATTGATGAAGGACAGGCTCCACGAGGTGATCTCTGCTCTCAAACTAGCTTTTATTTCAGACCATGTGCTTTTCTTTTACTTAGCAATTACTCTGGGCATGTTTTGCTCCAATACCAAGCTTTAGGAAGGTGATAACTGATAATTTTGTCCAGTGTTCTCGTATAGTAGCATTAGGTTGGCCAGTATGTCTGGTGGCCTGTTGCACCTTTTGCTTTGTACAAAACATTTCTTTTTTGGCTTCCATTCAAATATTACAATGGAAATGGGTCCGAGATGTCTGATGCAGCCAAAATTAACCTCCCGCCTTAAAGTGATATAAGAGGAAAACTCTCCTATAGCATTTTTAGTGTTATTTAATTGCTCCCATATTTGTGCATAATGGGCCAATGACTGCATTGGCGTGTTATTTACCTAAACCCATGTTTATCGGGATGACAATAATGATTTCCCCCAATATGATGTTTGATTATGATCTAGGTTTAGCGTGCACTCATGTTCCTTTAATTTGGTTTGCAACAATTTAGTAACAGGACATATGCCTCTTTTTACCATTTCAGTATTGTCATCCTTTCAAAAGTTATTTTACCATTTTCACATCTTACTAACAGGACCACTCTAATGATCCTTGGGTTAGCACTGTTTTATATTAGCCAACTCAATGATTACTGCTTACTAACAAGACCTCCTAATTGCCTTCCCTGTAGGTCCAGGAGGGAGGCCACGAGGGTCTCCATCTTGGCAACCAGGGAGACTGCATAGCCGCTCTATGCTTCTTTTCTGTGCTGATAGACACAACTGACAAAGGACTTCCAGGAAAAAGAGACAGCTGTTAAACCAGTAGATGACACTTTTGTGGACATTGCAGGCGAAAGGTACATGTGCATTTACGCATGACAAACTCCTTAGTTTGGCCATCCCTGCCATTGGGCATGTATATAGTGTGTGTACCTTTGCATTGATGTTGCACGGGAGTGACTGCAACTGTATACACACCTCATTTGGCCAGATGATCCTGCTGCCACGAGATATAAGACTTGCTACTGATATTATGTGTGTTGGGAAAAATATAGCCCATGTAATTCAGCGACTGACAGACTCCTGAATGTTCTGTATGTTTTGCCTTATGCCTTGTTATCTGTTCACATAGATTGTAGATATATATGTGAGCAAGATGCGTGTTGGTGGATATTTGGTTTTGACATAGGCACTATCCATCTGTTGAGAGACTGTTTGTTCACCATCCAGATGACAATTGTATAGTCTATGATCCAGAGGCTGACATAACAGATATCGCTGACGAAGAATTCCTTTGCAAGACAACGCTAACTGAGTGGTTTGTGTTTAAGACTATGTATCACTGTCAGTCTGCCTCTGCAGCTATTATTTATGTATAATTATCCTGCCTCTGCAACTATGATTTATATATAACTATGTAGGGAATCTATAATGCTGCTGTACGTGAAACTCCTCGAACAAATTAGCTTCTTCCACGTGTAATATTAAATCGGTGTTTCACTGATCCTTTCTATGTTTCGGATTACCTGATCACATTCCTTTTTTTTCGACATTAGTCCATTTGAAATATGTAGCTGGGGCAATAACTCGCGCGCATGGGCGCGCGCAATTGACTAGTCCACCACAGAAGCCAAGTCTTCAAGGTTTCCCACCCACACCTCACGACTCTAATAGTCTAATCTCACATGCTCATGCATCCTCCTAATGTAATCTGAAGCTTTAAAAAACAAAGAAAATTAGTAGTAACAACTCCCGTTCGGAAGACTCCAAGCTGCAGCCCTGCTTCCCCTACCCGTTCCAATTCCAAGAACAGGGGTAGCGGACTACCGGAGGAGAGGAGAGCCCGAGTCGACCAGGTGAGCTGCATCTTGATTTCCTCATCCTCATCCATACCCCCCTCGGTTCTTGATTCGCTCTGCCCAGTTCGACCCCTGTTCCCGAATCCAAGAACATCCTATTCTTCGGAACCGGAAGCTACTTTGTTGGAAACAAAATAAGGGGCAAAATAAAGAGCAAAGCAAGCGTAATGCTTTGCGAATCTGCTGCGGAGGCGTATCTGGCGTGATGCCAAAATAGTAGCAGCTCTGCTGGCGTGGAGCGAGCTGAATCTCGTGAATCTGTTGCCTGGAATGTGGATGCGGAGGGGCTAGCTCGTGCTCTGTGCTGAGATAGCTACATCTTGAAGCGAACTGAGTTCTTCTGTTACGTCAGGCTGACTGAATCTGAAACTTTTACTGATCTATATTACATGACGTAGAGAGCCAGAGAGGACCCTAGGATATATTTCATTTTTTTTCTTTTACCTTTTGGCTTTATGGAGAAGCTTGAGTTAACCAGCTTTTCTGCATCCGTCACAGCTGATTTCATTGTGATAGTTTTCTTCTAGTACTTCTAGTAGGAGTTCCTGTCAACTGACCAATTGGTAAGCAGGTACGATGTGCTCAATAACGAGGCTGGCGTTTGTGCTTGCACTGGCTATAGCCTCATCAATTGAGGTTGCAGAGAGCAGAGATTTTAACATCTTGGGTGAGTTTTCAATTTAATGATTTTTGCTGCGTACTCTCTTTTTCCTTTGCTGTTGCTGTTGGACGTTGATCCATAGCTGTGAAGTAGCAGGTCTAGTGATAGTTTCACTATCAGGTCTAGATATACCTTCAATTAGTTTTTCTAAATTCCTTCTTGGTTTGCTGAGTTTGTATTTTCATTTAATCTAGTCATTAATTCTACCCACTGTAGAGGGTGTAGCTTCAGCTTAGCTGCTAATCCTTATAGAAACTCAAGCTTCTGAAGTTTTGCACTTCCGATCAATCTTTTTCTGTTGTCTTCAATTCAGCTCAGGGCAGCTTGCCTGATGCAGCCAAAGGACCAGGTCTAACTGCAGCCAGTGGAAAGCTGTGTGAATTATGTGAGCAGTACTCAACAGAGGCACTTTTCTATCTCACACAAAACGAAACCCAGACTGAAATTCTTAGCATTCTACACCATGAATGTGCAAGCCTTGCCCATCTGAAGCAGCAGGTATGGGTAATTTGTGATCCTGCCTTGGGTACCACGTTTTCAGTTGTGTTAAATCTATCGTTGTGTTGATGATGCACTCTATTGCAGTGCATCACGCTGGTCGACTACTATGTACCCCTTTTCTTCTTCGAGGTTTCCATGGTTACCCCTGAAAAGTTCTGCGAATCGATGCATCTCTGCAAGAATGGTATGAAGATTAGCCTACCCACTCGGGAGGGTACTTGTGGTTTATGCCATCATGTTGTTGTTGAAATTCTTGTCATGCTTAAAGACCCCAACACGCAGGTAATAAGCCATATTTCCACTCCCTGTCGCCAATGTACTGTGTGTTGTAGTGCTTTCTACTTTATACATAGTTACATACTGTAATGACTTTCTTTGTTTGCCATAATTTTGCAGCTGGATGCAATCGACCTGCTCAACAAAATATGCGGCAAGGCACAGAACTATGAACAGCAGGTGAGCTAAGTTCAGGAAAAAGAATGTCAGATGTGCTATGAGTGCGCTGGCCTGTATTGAATGTTATCTGATAACAAAAATAAATAAAAATTGAAAAAACTTGAACTGATTAAACGATTCAGAAAGTAAATACTTCAGTTGTTACTGTACTTTTCTGTTTTCTTCCCCCAAATAACTAGACCAACCTAGGTGGCATTTTATTTAAGAAGAAAATAGACACAAGGACTTGAACCTAGATAGTCTAGGCACACATCCACGCCCTCGACCAACTGCCTAAAGATGTACCAAGTTCAATCGTCCTAGCTGTTCTTGAACTTTAACACCTACAGAACTGTATCTTAAATTAGGCTGTTGCTGATGCCTGCACCCTGCAGGTTTGTGCAAATACTTCATACACAGAACAGGGGGGTCTCTTTCTCTGAAATATGACTGTTTGCTACCTCTGTTATCTTCTGTTCATAACTATGTTCTTTCTTCTGTTCATAACTATGTTCTTTCATCCCTCCAGTGCAAGAGGCTGGTCCTCAAGTATCTCCCACTGATTCTGGTCAAAGGCCAGAAATTCCTTGAGACAACGGATGTCTGCTCTGCGATACATGCATGCAAAGGAGGCACACAAGCATCAATGGAAGCCATGCCTCTGTCTGCCACTTTGTGAAGATGATGCGAATCAGAATAAGGCTTATCTGCCTAGGAGATCAAATTGGGAAATGGGGACAAACTATGAAAGTCAGATTACAGTTTAAGCTCTCTTCCTCTATCTCTGAAACTATTGATTGGTGAAAGTTCGGCTGTGTAAAAAAATCTTTGGTGTAAATTTGGAGCCATATCCAGTATTTCAGTGAACTATACAGGAACTGAGAAGTTACACCTACTCCCTCCGTTCCAAATTGACTGTCATCGTCGTCGTTGGTGTGCGTGCCATAAGTTTGACTTAATTTTTAAAAAATACGTACAATATTTATATCTCTAAATAAATTTATTAAAAAACTAGATTCAAAAATCTTTCTAATGATACTACTTATGTATTATAAATATTAATATTTTTTAATATAAAATTGTCGGTAGTTTTTTCTCGGGAAGCGTAAGCGATAGACATTTTAGAACGAAGGGAGTATCTCTTTGGCATTGTATTGAGAGGTTGTAAGCAGTTAATGTGTTTTACTGTATCATCTATTGTTTGTTGCAACTACTGAGAGTTACGAATTCCTTTGTCTGTTGCTCTGGCAATTGGTCTGTAACATTAAAGTGACAAGAAAACTTTTAGTTTGCTTGGAGATAATGGAACATGAGATTTAAAATACAGAGAAAGTTCATTTCATTGACTAAAATAAATGTAGTAATTACAAATGTTGAGCAATTGCACTTGTAAATTTGCACAGCCAAAAAGACTCCATCCTTTGAGGTAGAAGCAGAATCTTTGTTTGCTATAATTTTGCAGCTGGAAGTAATCAAAGGTTTGCTATAATTCAGGTGGAAGCAAACAAAGGCTGTTTTGGCTTTTTTACATAAATTTTGCTATGTATCTATACATAGTGTGGTGTTTATAAGATGTTTTGGCTTTTACTATATATCTTTTGCCATGTATGTGTACAGAACCTGTATTTAAAATGCATAGGAACGCACTTAGAAATAAATTCTTGCATAGTTAAAAATGGATTTGATTTATTTCAAAACATCCATTACGTGGTCCATTCAGAGCAATTTAGCATTATAATCCCCCTTCCCCAGACCCCGCACAGCGCGGGAACCTACGGCACTGGGTACGCCCTTTTAATCCTGAAATCATAGAACTGACACTGGCATGACATAGTTCCCAGAGTTAATTTCAAACTTGAGCAACAAAATGCACAGCAGACGCTCATCATAGCATCCATAGGATCATAGAAGTTGTTAGTTGTTACAGAAATGACTTGGATCCATGTCTTGATTCACACATCTAGTACTATGCACATAACAGCATACCACCATAACAATTAGAGTGTAAAAACACATGCTAATGATGGTCATCTCATTGCATCCTCTGCTTTCTAAGCCTCTCAAGCTCCTTCACCATCTGCCAGTGCTCCAAAGAAAGACTCTTCTCACCAAAGCTCGAGGCCATTATTTGTGCCATTGTTAGCCATCTGCAGATCAGAGGAAGGGAAGTGAGTTCACAAACGATTCATAAGCTTCCCTGCCAAACAGCAAGACTAGTGTTTTCAACTGTGGCATTAATACAGACCTGCTAAGTTCAGAACAACCCAAACTCCTATCATCACGCATGGCACTGACCATTTCATCTTGAATCATCTGCAATAAGTGCAAGCGTTACAACTCTTTACCATGTCATGCAAAGTTTACAGTTGGATATTCAAATATGCATCTTTTGCAACCATATTCAGGTTTTAAGAACAGTGCAATTATATCAAGGTTTATATCAGTGCCATTGCTAGATAGAGAATGGAGTAAGGGGTGTTTACCTGGTACGTCTCAGGTTCAGTGGACTGAGGAAGAGATCTTACTGTGGCCAAATACCACCTCCAACTCTCAGTTTCTTCAGCAGCTGCATTAACTGTGGGAACAGACGATGGCCGGAAAGGCACTACCAAGTCTGAAGGAAGGATGTTTGATTTTCCCTCAGAGAGAGTGAGCAGCTGCACATCAGCTGCCATTTCCAGCTTGTAGTACTCAAAATCATAGTCAACCTGCAAGTAAATTCAAAGAAACCTAAATGTTAGATAACAGGTTCAACTTAACCATACCAGTACTAGAATTAAAATATTAGGTTCAATATTGCAAGGATTATTACCTTCTGCGACTCCATCAGATTCTTGAGCAGCATGGTATTTTCAACACCTTTGCATGTCAATGATCCTGTCTGCAGAAGAGTCTCATCAAAGGTCAGATGAGTGCCTTCAGGTAGCTGCAGAACTCCTGTGACCAACCTACAGCAAATATTAGGGTAAGTATAGGTTACATTTTAGCTCTAAATGAACGTTCATGTCAATACTTATATATTGTTGATATTTGATAAGGCAACCTAAAAGCATGTACCTTCCTGACTTGTTGTCCTTTCTTGGTTGAAGTGTAGCTGTGTTGAGATACTCAATTGACAGAGGTATGGCTTGTGAATATGGCACCAATTTCTGGATCAAAGAACACAGTTGATTCCCAAATATGGAAGCACTTTCCTTGTTGAAGCCAGTGAAATTCAAGGAGAGTCTGCCAACAGTGACCACGTCCACCCTATTGCGAAGCTGCATAGAGATTAATGAGCAATAATTTAGTAACTGGATATAATTGACTTTGCAAGAATCATCTCAAACAAAACTTTTAAACTATGCTTGTAGTTATGGCATTTGATTAGTAATACAACATACTCTGGATAAAAGATGCAACAGCAAGCACTGGGCTGCAAGTTCGTCATTGCCTAACACGAGGGTGAGGTGTGAGAGCAAAGATTGCCGAATGCCTTTTAACAGGCTAGGTGAAGGCTGCATGACCAAACAAAGAACATAATAAGTTTTATTAGGCAGTGGGTAAAAGATGGTGAAAGTAGCATACACATTACAGATTTCATGACAACAAATTTGGTAATATCTACCTCAGCAACAGGCCTTGAAATAAAATCAAGGGATGATAATTTTCTCCATACCAAACAGTGAAGACGTGGCACCTGTATAATGTATAATAATTTAAATGAATCAAAAGTTCAAAAAAACTGAACAAAAGCTAAACCAACATTTTCCCATGTTGTACATGACCTCAGGCACTATGTATATGCATACCTTGCTTGGAGGCAACTGATCTGTTACATCTTCCATGAGGTCTAACATTATATCGTCTGGGTTGTCACTAGGAGCAGCAAGTTCTGGGTCAAAAGTATATACACCAATAAACTCAATAACATCATTTAGCTTCACTTCACTTTCAGGCATGTCATAGATCTGCAACAAAGATATAAAGGAGTCAATCATCAATAACATAACTGAACCAAAACCAAATAAATCTGATCATTTGTATTTCATTCACAAATTTCTAGGTCATCACCTTCACTAGACATGAAAAGGAGCTTCCAGGTATATGATGATCGCCTCCATTCATCTCTGGAACAGTTCCTGACACTTCAGTTGAACTGGATGAGACATGAACATCGCCTTCCTTCTGCAAAGAGAAGTGGAGATTAAATCAGATTAATAGCCAGTTCATATAATTCTTCACAACATTAGAAGGAAAATAAGCAGATATGCATATAAATAAATCAGGTTATCAACTTTCCTATTTTATTAGGGTCCTGCCTATATTGAGAGTAATTACAGGATGACATCTATTCAGTGTAATTGCCAGATAAAGCTCCCAAATACAAAAAAAAAAACAGGCAAGAAACTGATGCACAGACATTTATGAGATTCTGGTGTATGCACATCAACATATAAGAAAGTAAGTATGTATATATGCTTTGTGAGACAAACATGACCATTTAGTATTTACCCTTAATAGGACTGAAATCAAATAATTGTCAGCTCTTACCGGCTTCTTGCAGAATGAAGACTCTCCGTGCTCATTTTCTGAAACCTGTCAAAAGAAAGAAATACATTAAACGTCAACACTTGAACAGTGAGAATTAGGCATAACAGCTGCATTTTATTTGCAGGAAACATGTAAGAAAACATACATCCATGGCACCGTCATCTCCATCTCTCTTCCTTTTCTCTCTTAATTCAGGTGTCAAGCAGTTTGACATCCTGCGGACATCAGGTCCCGGTGAAGACTCCAGTATCCAAGAATTTTGTCCAGGTGCCTGCAATAAACCAATTACAAATCCTGGTGAATTCTCATATCCATCTGCTGGTTCGTTGATATAAAAAAAATTGGGGTTACAGTATGAAAAATGAATGCCCTGGAAGCAGTAACATACAGGCACACAGTGGAAGAGATGGCGCTCCCAAAGATGTGAATCACAAGGATGCGGCATTGAGAACGGTGAGAAGTCAGTGAACTTGTTTGTCCTCCAAGTTGACCCATCCTACACAGATGACACAGTAAAACAAATTTAGCGGACACTAATGGCAGTTTTTACAAGGAGCTTATGAACCTCAGTCCAGTAGTACCTTGAAAGCACCAATGTAGTACTCATTCCCAAGCATATCCTGAACCATTCCCCGGAACCGGACCAGGGTGTTTGGTTTGATCAATCCAAGATTTGACGCATCCAACACTGGAACCTGGAATTAATTTTACTCTGGCATTAGAAGCCTCACTTACATGCTCGCCCCCCAAAAAAAATCACTTACAAACTCGATACGGAAATGGGTGCCGCAAAAACTCAGAATATGAAAACGAACACATGTTCTTGTTTGTGCAGATTATTGACGCGTCGAATTAAATGACACAGTTTATGGACTAGTCAATCTATCTTGAATCACACCCCAAATAGCCAGATCCAATAGGCAAATCAGTGTAAAGTAACCGGGAAAAAACAGAAAGGACAAGGAATGATCCTTCACCTTGGCAAGGCCGTCTTGCTCGAAGAGGAAGGAGCGGAAGAGGTCACCGGCGCCCCAGTCCTTGCCCCGGAACGCCGCCACAGGGTCGGCTCCTCCGGACTCCGCCGCGGCGGCGGCGGCCGTCCTCTCGAAGGTGGCGCGCACCGCGCCCAGCGGGTTCCCGACGAGATCGTACTGCGGCCCCACCATCTCCCTCCCTCTCTCTTCTCTCGTGCTGGGGTTTGGGACTCGGAGCAACGGCGGGGGGATGTGGGCAGGCGATGGGACGAGGACTGAGGGGACGGAGGGGTGTTATAGCGGCTCGGGGGTTTTGGCGCCACTGGCGGCGGCGCTTCCCGCCGTTTCCTGCCCGCTTCCCGCCTTCGCTCTTGGGCTTGGGCTGGGTAAGTGAGTCTCTTGAGCCAAACTAGGCCCAGTTTTAAATGGGGCTAAATCCACAATGTGTAGGCCTATGAAGGCCCAGTATGCACGTTCTTGGAAGCAATGAAATGGGCCTAAAATATTTCCATCCGGGAACGCTTGTGTCAAGCAAAATGCAATCTTCCCCTAAAAAAAGCAAAATGCAATCGATCCACTCAAAAAAAAAAAAAAACAAAATGCAATCGAGATCGACGTTGGGACTTGGGCGACCCAAGCCGACAAGTGGGCCCCACAGCGTGTCTGCAGGTAAAGCACCCTCCGCCCCGGTGCGGTTTCTTCCGGCGAGGAATGCGCGAGAGAGCGGTGAAGACGGCGGCAAGTCGCCGTCAGCCCAGGCAGCAGAAAGCTGGTGGTGCCGGACGACGAGGCGGCGAAAGATACAGCAAATGGTCCGACATAGAGAGCTTGGGGAACGCAAGAAATACAGAATACTGAGAAATATACATACACTAGTACAAAAGAATGCAAACTACTGTTGACATCATGTCCATCTACCAAGTTACACATGTGGAGTGGAGCACAAGAAAATAGCTTTCAGGCAGATCACTCGTCTCGAGCAAATGATACAGGCAGATCACATGTCCTCTCAAGAGCGAGATCCATTTACTGACAGCACATATATTTATAGTATATGCCAGAAAGGAAAAGAAAAAAAATCGAAGGCCAAAAATGGAACAGGAACAGGGTTGCCTTCCAACCCTAGTATCTGCCTAACCAAGCTGAATTCTGTATAGCACCGTACACTAGTAACAGAACAGCCTTCACGCCTTCGAGTACTTCGAGCTCCACATTGGCACCTTCAGAGGTTCGTCGTCAGGAGCACTGCCCCCGTTTTCAGCAGCGCTCAGGGAGTCTGAGATCAGTGGGTTTGATTCACCCTCTTTCTCCTGTGATGTCAATGACATGCAACTTGTCAAGAAAGCTTCTAGAGAACTAGAAAAACATAGTAATGTTTCCGAAAAAAATATAAATCATGCATATCAAGTAAAAAGAATCTGACAAAAGATTGATCAAACAACAAAGATTAATAAAGTCTTAATCTGACAGCAGTAGCACTGAAACTCATTATTTCGTGGACAATGTTAAGTCACCAGACTAATACAAATTTCAGTTTCAAAACTTCCTGTAATTATTTGCTCAAAACCAGATCATATCCATGGAATTTATCTGCCCAAAACACAATATTATCAATGAAATGCAGCTAACCATTGCAAAGCATACCTGAGTGACTTGTGGGGAGACTTCTGCTGGTTTTTGCTGAGTCTCTCTAGTGCAGAAGTATGAATATAAAACCATCCCAATCACCGCAATTAGGATTCCAAGTATGTTTCTCCAGCTAAACGGGTCGTGAAGCAGAACATAACCAAAGGTGAGAACCAAGCATGTTTTCAGATGGCCAAGAACTTGGTAAGTTACAGGAGATGTCTTCCCAATCACAAGGAAAGTGCTGAAGTTTACTGAGACTGAAATCAGGCATGACAACACGATGAAAAACTGCAGACAATAAATGCAGACCCACAATAAGATGAAGTAATATTGACAATTAATGTAAACTCCGCAAAGCCTGATTTAATGCTTACCAGAACTTGAGTTGTGTAATCGAAAGCAAAGACGTTTTGGTTAGTCAAAAATCCATCAAGGAATGGACCGATAAGGAACAAAGTCAATGCTTGGTACGGGCAAGATTGGTACAGAAGCTGCGTTGAAGATACCTTGAACTTCTTCTGTATTGTATTTGTCATCTGATGGAATGTTAAGGACTCAAGTTATACACCACAGAACACTAATACTCAAATTTGCTGCTTTAGTGGCAACAACCCCTTTTTTAAAATGAAATGTACTGGAAATACAAATATCACCATATTAAGATGAATGTGCTGATGTGCAATGAGCTGATGACAATGCTAAACAAGACAATATATAACATGTTTGAAATTTATGCTCAACAGGTAAACTAAATAATACAGTAGAGGAAGAAGTAGCTTCTATTGTTCACACACGTAAAGCTTGTTTTATGCAAATGATTCTGTGACAGATGTGCCATATAAAAGAAAACAATGAGTAATGTGCAATTGAAAGGATACAATCTGCGCAATACAAGTTGTGATGATTGCTAGCAGGGACAGTACAGATCCCACAGTGTTGAGTTGCAGATCAGTTACAGTTGCAACACCAACACCAACAAGGAGCACACTAAGGGAGAGCTTGATATTCCGACTGCACAGTAAGGTCAGCGGAAAAGATTAGATAACATACTATAGAGCTGCATAAAGCACGACATATTACAAACAAACCTAAATTTCTTCCTGAAGAAAAGGGTCTCCAATATAACAGTACAGGGAATAATAGCCAGCTTTGTCATCTGAACATAAACAATATTTCATTATGAGATTGGTGGAGTGATTAGGATGCGAGATGGAGTGGGATTAATAGCATCAAACTAAAACCATGTTTCTAGGATGTTTTGGGCCCATCCTGATATACCTTTACTGATGACAGTACATCATGTTATGGGTGCCCAATAAGAAATTAGTGCGAGATCACCTAATAAACCTTAAGTTTGGATGAACACAAATAGAATTAGAGAAAAAGTGGGGTGTATACCTGATAGAAACCAACAGAATTGAAACCCAAACTCAAGTTGAGAAGTCCAATCGATATGCCATTGAGCACTCCAAATCCCATGACAGTCCTTGCATCGAAAGGTTTGTGCTCAAAGAGCTTCATACATAATGCCACATGGAGAGAACAGAACGTAACCAGGAGATGCCAGCTTGTCAAAGTAGTGGCTGCGAAACAAATATCGCATTTCATTAAAACTTGGACAAAAACCTGCCTTCTTTGCTATTATTATTGTCTGTTTATAGATGGACTATCACTTCACGACACGTAAAATATCAATGTAAATTAATGCGATCGGATTCCAAAATCAAATGGTAAAAACATATCCATGAGCAATCAATAGCAAAAGTATGTGTTTTAGGGCTAAAGATCACAGAGACCATTTTGGTATCGCTTAAGCTGAACCTAGCCCCTTTTCCACGGCATAACCAATTCCAGTAAGTCACCTTAGCCGTATCATACGAACTCACAGTGCACTAGTTTTCCAACTCAGAACACCAAATATTCGATCCACAGATATTCAAGCTATAATCTGCACTTGCCCCTGAAACTGTGAAATCTCTCGCAGCACCAGTCTACTCATACCAATTCACAGCACAAAGCCACAGTGCACTTGTGCAGCACCCACCAGTTCTCACTGCACCCGCCTGGACTAATCTTGACCTCGCGCCTCAGCACACAGCATATACGAGTAAAACACATGGAGCAGAAGTATCTAAGAGCCAAACAGTAGCTGAACGGAAGGGAGCCAAGCATCTCGCACAAGATTGGATCTTATACCGAAGTTGAAGCCGAGGGAGCTCATGAGAGCCTTGTTGCAGATGACGATGGAGACGGAGGACACCACCGAGAGGCTGAGCGCCCCCACCGTCCCCAGCTGGAACTTCTCCCCCGCCACGCCCATCTCCACCCCGCCGCAGCAGCAAGAACACAAGCAGAGCCGGAGAACGCAAAAAAACTCGCCGGCCCCAAAGCACCAAGCCACGCCGCCGACCAGCACCTGCGAAGCACAGAAGGTCACATTTCGACCAAGCAACCGCAGCAAGAACACCAGGAAGCAGCCCAGAGCTGGCCTTTCCGACCGAGCCTACCTCTTTGCTCCCACCCAAAGAACAGAATTCAGCCAAACGAAGCAAGATCTGGGAGACGAACTCGTGAATCTGAGCTGAGCGCGGGACTGGCAGCGGCACGGCGACCTGAGAGACGAGCTGGGGCAGCACCGCAGCAGGGACTGGATCGGGTGGGCTTGGCTTCGCGGCTGCGTCCTTGGCCTCCTCCCTCCCCTCCTCTCCTGCTCGCCGGAGACAGAGACGGGTGTTTTATACAAAAGAAAATAAAAAGATATTGTTGCGAGTATATAGTAAATTGATCATCTCGGGTTGGTGGAGGTGGCTGAGGGGCAGATGTGTAATTACTTTTTTTGGCCAGGGGTGATCAAGGAGTTTTCTTAGGGTCAATTTGGTTTGGACTTTGGAATGTAATGTACCACTGCTGAGTATATATGGTTGGTATGCACGTGTTTAATGAGATTTGTAATTTTTTGTATTTGATTTGACAGTATATGTATTACTTGGTGAGGTGTTTGGTGGAACTCAGCTCAAATAAGAGCTGGCAAGATTCAATTGCTGTTTCAGATAGGTCCAAATAATTAATCAGAGTACTTCATTTGCCTCGTACGATTGATTGATAGATAATCTCTTGTCGGCGAATTGTGATGAGTTTCTTATAGAGTAGTATATACATCTATGTGGAATGGAGGCCATCATCTCCCATTTGTTGAATATTATAGTGAGGTTGTTTTCGTGTTGCTTAGTGGATGCCACTTAACTTGTGGCCATCTTGGTATCTAATTGACCCTTTACTCGTCAATCAATCAAAAAAATAATGCTCAAATGCTGCAATGATCTTTCTTTGTCTGCTAAATATTTATAGTCCACTTATATGTACTAAGGTCGTTTTTAACACATTAAAAGTTGACACGCGTCGGATTGAGACGACTAAGATGAAAACGAAATTACAGTACCAGTCCGCCTCCACTTGAACATTGTACCGTGTCTTGTCCATAACTCACCCTTTGATTGCTTTTGTGAAAAGTTACCGTGCCTTTTTGGCAGTAGAATTTGTAGGTGCATGGGTTTAAAGAGCTCAGACACAAGTGTGTCCTTGTTACTCGCTCCCCTCTGCATAGTGTGGATAGCCTCAAGAAAATAGTATATGCGTGAATTCAGATCCAAGGCTCCGACAGCTCACTGCGCCGGGAACCGGGATATTGCATGTTTACGGAAATCTCAACGCGGTGATCCATACGGGAGTAACACTTCATTTTCATCACCAAATTGGGCTGTCAATGCCACCATCAAAACAAGTGTTCTACCTCTGTTGCTCCAGCACTTGAAAGATGTATACTAGTATAGGAGTGCTTGGCCCTAGAAAACATAAGTTTTCTTTATTAATCCCTATGTCCCAAATTAAATTATTTTGTAGAGTTTAAACAAATTTATACAAAAAAGAGCACATATATTTATTCCACGAAATAGTTTCATTCAGGATGATTATATGAATTGATTTATTTTGAGACTACATCTACAAATGTGTGAAAAGAACAATTTCAGCATGACAAGAAAAAAAAACACATGTACACTCAATCAAGCAACCAAATTAGAGTGACACAACAAAAATATGCCTATTGGGACACACTTTTTGTCCCAAAATAAGCACATTTTCACCTTAAAGTATGCATTTTGGAAAATTCTTGTCTAGGTGCATGCAAAGAAATGTACTTATTTGGAATTAAAGTATTAATCGATCTCATAAAAAGACAAACCAACCATTATCGACCAATTATTGCTATGAATTAGACCAAAAGTGGTTACATTTATGGATGGAGTGCGTTATCACGCAACGCGAAACGCATGATCTGTCTTTTTTGTCGGGACACTCCCCTCCCCCCCCCCATTTTCGTGTACATCGCTAGCACTCCCCTCCTGCCTTGCCCCCTCTACCACCAGCCCACAACCTCACCGCCTCATCCCATGCCCCCTCCCCTAAAGCTTTGGGGACACGTTTGCCAGCATTATCCACGTCCCTACCAACGCGCGCCTCCCGCCCTGCCCGTCAAACCTACCCTGCCCTAATCCAGGGTTGGTCGTTGTTAACCTCTGCCACAATGCCGCGCCCAAATGCCTTCTCCCACTGCCTCGCCGCACCGCCATCTCGCCCACCCTCCACCACCGTGTTGTGCCTCCCTCCTCCCCCCCCCCCCAAAAAAAAACTTCTAAGGCCTCTGGGGAATAGTACCCTAACTCAACTAGAACCCTAGTCAGCATTGTGTTATTCTTCCTCTCCGGCACGGGCGTCACACGCTTGGCTCTGAGCGTGACCCGTCACATAAAATAATTCTATTTATGGATAGATTTAAAATCATTGGAATCTTTAAATTTGTGAGCAGAGGGAGTATTTTGTTTTTATTTGAACCAAACTACTCGTAGCCAAGTTGGTGTGTAAAAGTGTGCCAGTTGGGTATAACCTAGATGATTAGGTTCTCTATGATATAATTTGTCCATCTAAGCTCAAGTTTTTAACTTGCCATGGTGCTTGTTTTTTGTATTTGTATTGTTTTCATAAAATTGAATTATCATCTGTAAAAGGTATCCTAGAGATGAATGATGCAGGGTAAATTTTTTATATTATAAACAAGAGACGATTTGGGCCATGTGAAATCTGAAGTCAATTATCTTAATGATTGACCTACATTTTATTATTATATTTATATTAAATTATTTGTTTGTGAAAATATATTTAAACAAATATACTCATAGAAATATATCTCTAGAAATCCATAGATTTTTTTAAAAAAGAGGCTAAAGATAATTTGTAGTCTAAGTCTCTTTTTCTTTATTCATCCCATAGGTCAGCAAGCTTTTTTTAAAAAAATTACACCGTACAATGCAGACGCCCACATGTTCGAAAAGACTATAGATACATATGCATAGTGGCACACGTACATATGGCAAAGAAAATAGGAGTAACAAACCACGAAAAAAGGGCACACAAAGGGACGGGAACGCCACCTTGACATGCATGATGATCATCTCGTGGCGTTGATGTGTGTTTCTTAGAAACAAAGATATATAAATGGATAATTAAATATACAAGTATTTTCCTAGCTTGGGTTTGGCCGTGTGGATAAGAAGGAAGGGGAGTGATGTTGATTGTTGATGCATAGGCGAGAGGAGGAGGAGAAGAAGATGAGGATTGTGGGTTAGGTGGCACGCCATTGTCGTGGAGGACTACTTTATTTGGGATTAGTTAATAACTAACTGACTAATAAATTAATTAAATTAAAAAGCAGGTAGCATGGAATGGAAACGCATGCAGCAGCCAAGTTGTTAGTTTGGTTGGGTTTGGATGGCCTCCACCCGCTGCTCATTACCATCTGCTACAGGAAGTAGTAATAGGAGGTCGCTTTCGTTGCGAGGTCGCCGAACCCACCGACACTCTCAGCTCTCTCCCGGCCGGCGCTCTCTCGTTCAAATCTTGTTGAGATCTCTAAATTGATCATCAAATTTACTATATAGAATTTTTATTTTCTTAAATATAGATAAAATCAAAAACTAATTATATAGTTTGATTATACTTTATGAGACAAATATTTTAAATCTAATTAATTAAAATTTAAATATTTTTTATCAAATACAAATAAAATATAGTACACTGATTTCACGTGACACCGCGCAGAATGCGGCCGGAACTGAACAAGGCCTCGGACTGGTGCCACTGCCAGTGTCCATGCCCATTCCCTGTTCAGGGTGTTGCGCATTGGAGGCTGACACTGACGCCATGGGCCTGAATTCTGTATCGTTTGATTGATTGATTGATTGTGCATATGCACGCTGTAAAAGCTAGATTGTCCTTGCTCGCTCATTCCAGTACCATTGGCAGTTGCAGTGTGTTGTTGCCGCACTGCCACTGCCACTGCCAGCACGAGCTAGCTAGTCGTATGTCTCTCCCTCCCCTAGTCCCCTCACAGAATTGATTTGGATGGCCTGGTGCAGCGAGTGCTGGACGGCATGGACACTACTGGTGCTCTCCGACACCCGATCCTGCTCTACTCGATAGGCAGCATGCATGCAGGTTCATATATATGCAGTAAGTGTAGTCGTGGCGCGACGACGCGCGCGTACTTGGGTTCTCTCCTCGCTCCGTCTCGTCGCCGTCAGTCCAGCGTCTACAATAATTCTACACTGACGCACTCGCAGTGTCATCGTCGCTAGTGGAGCCGTGGAGGTCTGGACTGGAGGAGCAATCTCTTCAATTAACATAATAAATAACTAGTGATTTACGCGCACCTATGCGCATGAATATTGACCACAATTCTATCTAGAAGATAGAATAGCATTGAGAATGAATGAATAATATAACAGGTTTTATTTGGTTAATGGAATAGAAATATTTGTTCCCATTGCTTAATTCACAATTAACCTAACAAACAAGGCAACACACGCTAAATTGAAGACTTGATTTATAAAACAGCTACGACATATTCAAATATTACATATATGTTCCATGAGGCGGTGTACATAAATTGGATTTCTAATTCAGGATGTGAGGTGTATAGATAGCACACATATCTTAATTTCTATCTTTGTGACATAAGTTGTATCATCATTGATGCTGAAAGTGTGATGCTGAAAGTGTGTTCTTGTTTCACTCGACGATGCAACCATTTTGCATCTGTAGCGAAGATGACGTTTGAATTGACACTGATCACCTTTGGAACTTGAATCAGAAACTATAAGCGACCAGGATGCATGTTTCATGGAGAAGAGGTGATGTGACGGCTTAAAGACAGGACAGATGATTGAATTACTTGGAGTGGTCCTTTTCCTCCAGAGTGTTTCTTGTGTACGGGTCTATCCTGTTTCTTCAGATAGTGCTGCCATCTTGGAAAGAACACAAGCCTAAACTAGAGGAAACTGCATCACATCTAATTCTGCCAATGGTGCAATGCTATTTACAAAATTGACCTGAAAATACAACATGTAGTTGTTAAAATTTTTTTCAGATTTGGCACCTGTATATTCTCATTGCAAAGTGTATTTTTCAAAGAACCGACATGCTACAGACATACGTATACTTTCCTACAAGGCTACAACTATATTTGTCTGAATATAGAATACTATCAAATCACAAGCCAGCATTCCCTACAAGGCTACATCTAATTCTGCCAATGGTGCAATACTATAGAATGCTATAGATCAAATCACATGCTTTCAGAAATTAGAAGCATACAATAGAATTGTTGACAAATTTGACCATTTCTCAAAATATCTTGCCTGTCAGTTTAAAAATATGTAGATGCATTTCTCAAAAAGCAATTCTTCATAATTTCTTAATTTTCATAAATTGATAAACAGGCAGCACAAGAGCAGGTGTTCGAACAGTAACATTAAATTTAGAAGAATCAAACATAGCCTAAGATTATAGGGGATGTGTACCACACTATAAACACACCACGTCCAGTTGTTACGTACTTAGGTGATAGATCTTTCTTCTATAAGAAAATGCTAGTATTCTTTCACAAAAGTGTGGCAATTTTGTTATCATCAAGTCATCGAAGCAGGGTAGGCTACTCATAGAACAGCATGCTATATGCATATGAATCATTTCCTGATTTACCTTTTCCGATGTTAGGTTATAGAAATGCAATAAGATCATAACATAGTGCTACAATGAGGCGACTGAAATCAGAAATTAACTATTCAGACATCTGGTAATAGAAGTTATGGAACTCATCGAATGGACCTATTACTCATAAGCCTGATGCAGGTCATACCAATTTTATTGGACAAAAACATGCATGTCAAAAAGGTAATGATTATTCTGAGTTCTCACCAGGGACCAATCACTCGCAAGGCAAATTGTTAAATAACAGATCATAATAAAAGCTTTTAGAGGAATGGTTAATTTTAATTTATTAGCTAAAGAGAAGTGTGAATAAGAAGAACAAAGGAATATTTTTTCGGTAATTGTTACATGGTTGATTTTAGGCTAACCAACATAGAGATTTACACTTGCTAGCCTGGCAAACTGAGGCAATGAAGAAAACTGAGAATGGAAAACTAAAAACTAGTAGGGCTTCAAAAACTCGAGAAGTGCAAATAAGCAAGCATAGGATTAAAAACACAGACCAAAATGCTACCTCTGAAATTACTCCAACCCCTACCCTTTCTTTAGCAGCCCAGGAATCAAGACCTTCAAGGGGACAATAAATAATTAAAGTTTTTCATAAATCATGCTAACGCAGGTCTATTTAGCATCAAGGACTATAGTAGTATTGCCTGTTAGCAAGGGTCAACTGAGGAAAGAGATCTATTAGCTTAAACAACTGGCTCCTATATTATGAGAACAAAATATGAAGCAAAATTGTCTAGCTCTAATGCTCTGCTGGGTACTGCTCTTATTTAGCAAACACTGTCCTTTTATTATGCATTTTGGAACACAAGATGCCTCTCAGTCACATCAGGAGAATAATAGTCACATTCACCATTGGGTGAAGTGCTGAACCAACCTTGAAAAAATTGTAAGCACACACTGCACGTGAAAAAACCCAAAGGTGCCAAGCAGACCAATGCTTCAAAGCATTGTGCACACAGACACCGACTACTCCAAAGCAGGTGCCCAGCCTGTGCAAAAAAGGATGCAACAGGCATTCCTCGAACATCTTGAAGGCAATTCCCCAAATAACCTGCAGAGAATATATCAGTAGCTATCAAACAAATAAATCATGGATGCATTTGAAATATGGACATAAAGTTCTAGATAGCAAATTGCCTACCTTCGTCTGAGTTGATTATGGATACCAATCTCTAGAGAGGAGCCTAGCTCTGTTTACCAAGTTCATACCTTGCACAACAAATTCAAGGGATAAATTTGTGTCAAATAAATAAGGAGGAAAATAAAATAGAATAAATATAAAATTAAAGGAAAATAGGGAAACCAAAGACAGAATAGCATGAACGTGAGCACAAGAGAAATGAACCAATAATAAAATTAGAAAGGCAAAGATCATAGACCTTAGGTTCATCCATCTGCACTGAACCTAAGAGCAGGAATAGAAAATCAAAGCAAAACAATAGATTAAATAAGGAGATGGTGCTTCACACTTGAATGCCTAAATCCCTAGGCAAATATTAGATCCACGAAGCAAATGAGAACCAACATGTAAATGCAAAGAATGGAGAGAAGCACACTCGTTTCAGGATTATCACTTTGCTGATGGTTCCAAAAGATGGAATCTAATTTTGCTTTAGCCCCTAGCTACAAAAGGTACGAAACTGCAACAAAGGCCTTGCGGAAGAACCATACCTATGCGAAAGCCATCGACGGACGGCTGATGTGCTAAAACCTTGGGTCCCGTCCACCGCAATGCCGGTTCCCTCTTCCGACCCCTTCCGCCAGATCCACCGAGTCCAAGATCGATCCCTTCAGACCTACAAGCAGCAGCGGCGTTCACAGCGAGAAGGAGCATCAGATCAATGGAAAAAAGGAGAGAGAGGAACACGAAGAGGGATGCCTTCTCTCACCTCGTGAAGCTAGAAGAACAGAAGGGGAGCCGTGACGGTGGTACCTACTTCATCTCTTTATCCACGCTAGATCCACTCCAGCAACAACAATCTCACGGTCCTCCACCATGCCATCACTGCCCTTGGCCTCCGGTGGCTTCGTGTTTGGTGATCTGCACAGATCCGATGGTGGGATGGACGGATCCGGCCATGGAGGCACTGAACCCACCAAAACCACCGATGCGTGCCTCCACCACCAAGTCCCCGGAGTCGGCGAGTGCACACCCTAACTTGCACAGCAGCCGGGGCCGACGACGGCGATGGCCGGCGCCCAACTGTGGCCACTCGCCTGCGGCCAGGGCTAGCGGCAGTGGCCGGTCAGCATGGCCCGCACCCTCACCGGTAGCCCGCGGCCAGCCGGGGTGGCCGAGCTGCAGCCGCCCTCGTCGCCCGTGCCACGCACCTGCCGAGCCCACTCGCGTGGGTCCCCCGCCGCGCTGGGGCTGCCCTTGCCCCAGTCGCCGCGCCGCACCATGGGAGCCCTTGCTCCGGCATCGGGAGAGAGAAGATAGGAAGGAAAGAGGATAGGTGGGGAGGGAGTCGAAGTTGGGAGAGGGGGAGTCGATAGATATTTTTGTGGAAACCAACCAGAATTTGAGAGCGATGAGAGTGACCGTCCAGGTGTAGAGCGGAGAGTGGTTATCGTTGGATGTAAATCTGACGCAGTAAAATAAATTTGCTACCGTGGCCACACTCTGGTGGCGTTTTGGCCACACGCAATGTATTCTTTAAATAAATGCAGGGTATATACATTACATAGATAATAAATATTCGAATTCAGCAACAGGCTGTCGTCCCGATCCTGTTCGTCGTTCCTGTCCTGCCCATCCCCCACTGAGAATATTGCATCCCGGCCTTCATCACAAAAGGGACCAGGGGAATGAATAATGTGTACCCGGAGACCATCGATCATGTGCCCTACTGGGGATTGACTAGCTAGCTAGGGTTTAGACGACTACGAAAATTGAGACATGTTTGGCGAGCTCCGTCCTTTCCAACCCGAAAGCCTTTTTCTTTGTCTTGCTTTTCATTTTTACTCGTCAGTAAAATTTCCAGGCCGGAGAATATGCATTCAATCAGGTTGGGTTGGCGGCAAACGATCCCCAACCCCACACCCGCCCCAAACCGGACGTGTGGGGCGGGTTAAACAGTTCGTTCATCTGTGTCAGCGAGCTATTCTTCAGGAGTCTGTTGGCTAGATAGGATATGCTCCAATGCGTGTAACTGTCTAACCTCTAGTGCCTAGTCTTCCGCTGATCCGTGCATGCAGGGTAGTTAGTAGTGATTGGCTAGGAATGATCGGCACTGTGTATAAGAACATGTACTCTACTCTATGAATGAACTGAGCGTTCTATTCTTACATGGTATCAGGCGTCTAACGATCCCACCTCTGCTTCCGCATCTCATTGATCCATGGCGAGCCCGACTTCTTCTGCCACTTCCCATGAATCCAACCCCTTCGCTGGACCTACTGATTCCGCTCCACCCACTGCTGCCACTCTTGTTCTGCTCAACATCCGCAACCACGTCCCCGTCGTGCTGTCTGCCGATGACGGCAATTTCCGACAATGGCGGTCCTGCGTCGAGCTCACCCTCAAGAAATTCGGCCTCGTCAACCACATCGACGGCACCGTCGATGCTGCTGCCATGATCCACGACGTCGAATGGCTTCAAGTCGACGCCTGCATCGTCTCTTGGCTGTACAACACCGTCTCCAAAGAAATTTGGAACGATGTCAACCGCCCCAATGCCACCGCCTACTCCGTCTGGCTTGCCATCACCGGCCAGTTTCTCGACAACAGCCTGCAACGCGCGGTGTATGCCCAGCAGGAATTCCACAGTCTGTACCAGGGCGACATGACTGTTGGCGCGTACTGCGGGCGTCTCAAGCGCCTTGCCGACACCCTCTACGACTGCGGCGCTGCCGTCTCCGATCCCGCCCTCGTCATCAACACCCTCCGTGGGCTGAACAACAAGTTCAGCCAGGCGATCGCCGTCCTCACCACCATGACTCCCCCACCCACCTTCCTCTACACCAAGTCGTATCTCCTTCAAGAGGAGAATCGCATCCGTCACTCCCTCCAGATGGAGGCCCAGACGGCCCTTCTGGCGGCGGCCCCGACCAACCCGGCACCTCGACTCGCCGCGCCTTCTTCGTCGCCGTCCCCTGCTCCCAACGATCGACGCAAGAAGCGGAAGGGCGCCGACGGCCGTCCTCGCCAGAACAACTCCGGCCAACATGCTGCACAACAACCTGGCGGCGCTACTGCACCGTCGTGGCCGACACCCCCCAACCCGTGGCACGGTGTCGTTCAGGCGTGGCCCATGAACGCGTGGCGGCCCAGTCTGCTGGGTTCCCGCCCTGGCGTCCATCCACCGCCGCCCATGGCGCCTGCCCCAGCGCCCTCGGCGGATGCTGCTTTCTACGCCGGGGCCCCTACCTCGCTGCCTCCCGGCCTCTACACCGCCCTCAACAACATGAACCTCGGCAACACTGGCGGTGGCGGCGATTGGTTCATGGACACGGGAGCCACCTCACATATGGCCTCCGGCGCTGGTATTCTCAATTCCATTCCTACACCTACTGTTCATCGTCATATTACTGTCGGCAATGGCCAGTCCATCCCGATTGAGGGCACTGGTCATGCCACCATTCCTACCTCCTCTTCTTCCTTACAATTACGTAATATTCTCATTGCTCCTAACCTTGTCAAGAACCTTGTGTCTGTTCGTGCACTAACCCGTGATAATTCCATCTCTGTTGAATTTGACCCATGGGGATTTTCTATCAAGGATCTTCGCACCAAGACAGTTCTGCTCCGATGTGATTCTTCCGGCGAGCTCTACCCATTCCGCCACCACTCCACCACATCGGCACCGTCCCCAACTGCGCTCCTCACCTCCGACGACAGCAACCTCTGGCATGCGCGTCTCGGTCACCCTGGCCATGCCGTGCTCCAGCAGCTGTCTCGCTCCATTGGCTTCTCCTGCTCCAAGTCCAACCAGCACACCTGTGATGCCTGTCGTCGTGGCAAGCATGTCCGGTTACCCTTTAGCGAGTCCAATAATGTCTCTCATTTCCCTTTTCAGCTTTTGCATTGTGATGTATGGACATCCCCCATAATGAGTAATTCTGGGTTCAAATTTTATCTTGTTGTCTTGGATGATCACACACATTATGCCTGGACCTTTCCCCTCCGTCACAAGTCTGATGTTCTTCCCACACTCATTTCGTTCCATGCGTTTGTTCGTACTCAGTTTCAGGCAGACATCATGTGCTTCCAAACCGACAATGGCAAGGAATTCGACAACACAGCCTCCCGCGTGTTCTTTGCTAAGCATGGCATCGCGCTCCGTTTAACATGCCCATACACATCACAGCAAAATGGCCGCGCCGAAAGAATTCTCCGCACTCTCAATGACGGTGTGCGCACACTGCTGCTACAAGCATCACTTCCCCCCACCTTCTGGCCTGACGCGCTCGCCGCCTCCACATATCTCCTCAATCGGCGCCCATGCCGACCACGAGGCCCCATGACTCCCTTCGCTCTCCTCTTCGGTGTCGCACCAGATTACGCTCATCTCAGGGTCTTCGGCTATCTCTGCTACCCAAACATTGCCTCCACTGCACCGCACAAACTCGCGCCGCGCTCCGTGCGCTGTGTGTTCCTTGGTTACCCCCTTGATCAGAAAGGGTACAGGTGCTACAACCTCGAGAACAAACGCGTCATTGTCTCACGTCACGTCTATTTCGACAAGACATGTTTCCCCTTTGTGCAGGCCCAGGCCACATCAGCACCGGCGCCCCCTTGCGCTCCCTGCGCGTCTGACGACGTTCTGATGCCTGCGGCCTCACGGTCCGCCCGGCGTCGCGCACCAGCAGCTGCGCCGCGCGCCTCTACATCATCACCTGACCCGGTGCGCGGCTCGACACCAACAACATCCCCTGCCGTGGACGCTGCTGCGTCTGGTGTCGCCGTTGCCGGTGGTGTCGGCGCGTCGTCTGGAGGCGGATCGTGTCGAGGAGGCGACGTGCCGCTGGTGGAGCCAGGCCTCGGGGCCTCCGACTCGATGACGCCCCCCTCGATGGCGCACCCCTCGATGGCGCACCCCT
>CM041634.1:7471088-7636761 GCA_023333625.1 Bothriochloa decipiens | reverse complement strand
GACGCCCCCCTCGATGGCGCACCCCTCGATGGCGCACCCCTCGATGGCGCCCCCCTCGATGGCGCACCCCTCGATGGCGCCCCCCTCGATGCCGCCCCCTTCGACTGCGGTTCCAACGCCTGCGCCGGGGTCCTCGGCTGTGCCCAGCTCACAGCCCCCGTCGTCACCGCCCGCGCCATCCACGACGTCCACGACGCCACCTCAACAGGCGCCACCCACGACGAACGACGCTGGGCCGCCGCCCCGGCATCCGATGGTCACGCGTGCGCAAGTTGGGGTCCACAGGCCCAATCCCAAGTATGCGCATGTGGCCATCATGACGGCATCATCTCCACCGCCAACGACAGTTCGTGCTGCCCTCCGCGACCCCGACTGGCAGCAGGCGATGCAAGATGAGTTTGATGCGCTACAGGCAAACGGTACCTGGACCCTGGTGCCTCGCCCTGCTCAGGCCAACATCATCACCGGCAAGTGGCTGTTCAAGAACAAATTGCAGCCGGATGGCAGCCTCGACCGCCGGAAAGCTCGGTGGGTTGTCCGCGGGTTCTCTCAACGACCTGGCGTCGACTTCCACCAGACGTTCTCCCCGGTGGTGAAGCCGGCCACCATCCGGACTGTACTGCATCTCGCGGCGACACGGCGGTGGCTTGTCCACCAGCTCGACGTCAAAAACGCCTTCCTCCATGGTGATCTCACGGAACGCGTCTACTGCCACCAACCGGCCGGCTTCGTCGACAAGGATCGGCCGAACCATGTGTGTCAGCTTGTCAAGTCCCTGTACGGGCTCAAACAAGCGCCGCGGGCCTGGTTCCTTCGCCTTGGTGGCCATCTTCGTCGCATGGGCTTCACTGCGTCACGCTCCGACAGCTCCCTCTTCATCTACCAGCACTGTGCGCACGCTGCGTACCTCCTGGTTTACGTGGATGACATCATCCTCACTGCCTCGACGCCGGCACTTCTGCGGCAGATCGTCGACCAACTTCGTCAAGAATTCGCCATCAAGGATTTGGGTGAGCTGCGGTTTTTCCTTGGCATCCAGGTGCGTCGTGACCAAGCCGGCTTCCACCTCAACCAAGCCTAGTACACAGAAGACATTCTGGAACGCGCGGGCATGGCGAATTGCAAACCGGCATCTACTCCTGTCGACGTCACGCCCAAGCTGTCCGCCACGGCTGGTGAGCCTGCGACCGACGGCGCCTTCTACCGCAGCATCACCGGCGCCCTCCAGTACCTCACTCTCACACGCCCCGACATCGCCTACGGCGTCAACCAGGCGTGTCTCCACATGCACTCCCCCCGTGACGTGCACTGGAACCTGGTGAAACGCATTCTGCGTTATCTGCGCGGCACCATGGATACCGGCATCACCATTTCGGCTACACCATCAACGACACTGAAGGCCTATTCGGATGCTGATTGGGCAGGGTGCCCCGATACTCGACGCTCGACGTCTGGGTTTTGTGTGTTCCTTGGTGACTCACTCGTGTCATGGTCGTCCAAGCGTCAGACCACAGTCTCGCGTTCGAGCGCAGAGGCAGAGTACCGGGCGGTCGCCAATGCGGCTGCAGAGTGTTGCTGGCTCTGAAATCTTCTTCGCGAACTTCACGTCCTCGTCGACACGGCCACAGTCATCTACTGCGACAACGTGTCTGCTGTTTACCTCTCTGAGAACCCCGTGCACCATCGGCGGACCAAACATGTCGAGCTCGACATCCATTTTGTTCGTGAGAAGGTCGCACTTGGCCAGTTCAAGGTGCTGCATATACCTACTCGCTATCAGTTTGCTGATATAATGACCAAAGGCCTACCGACGCCATTGTTTACAGAGTTCTGGGACAGTTTGTGCATTCGGTCACCAGATGCTCCAACTGCGGGGGGGTGTCAGCGAGCTATTCTTCAGGAGTCTGTTGGCTAGATAGGATATGCTCCAATGCGTGTAACTGTCTAACCTCTAGTGCCTAGTCTTCCGCTGATCCGTGCATGCAGGGTAGTTAGTAGTGATTGGCTAGGAATGATCGGCACTGTGTATAAGAACATGTACTCTACTCTATGAATGAACTGAGCGTTCTATTCTTACAATCTGCACCACTTGAAATGTATGACACAATCAAGGAGAGTTTCTCGATCTTCTCCTTTGATTACTGCCACAGTGATGGTGTAGAAACAAAGCCTCATTCCTCTAAGCCCGTAATTCAATGCAAGTCTGAAGTCTCATGCCGCTGAGTCTGCTGGCATGCATTCTTGTATATATCGTCTTCTTCGCATGCCTCCGTGTATGTGTATACATGTTAACTCTATGCACGTACAGTTGCCAAGCCAAGTGCCAACCAACGCGATTTGCAACATAACCAACCAAGCGACAGACAGAATCCGGTGGCTTTCATCAGACACGGATGGATGGATCCGATCGAGGACGCCATGCATGGGTGATTGGCATAGTTTTGGGAGACAAAATGTCGGTAGCAATGAAGGAGGAGCTGAAAACAGAGGGCCGGGACCCATATGCCATGCGCTACATGAAGGAGGAGTTGGAAATAGATCGAGGAGATCGATTGTTAATGATGTCGTTTCATACGAATTATTTGTCTCGCAATCGCATCGTTATGGCGTCAGCAGGGCAGCAGCAATGGCCTGTCAGTTGTGCGTTTGCGACGACGACGACGACCCGTCTGCTTTTTCTATGAGTCTTTAATTGGTAGGCAGGCAGTTAGGCACACACACCTTCTGGGTTTTGGAAGCTATCGCAGCCGTTCATATCAACAGCGCTCTAATAGACTAGGTCGTCCATGCCGTGATCTCCGGGGCAGATCAAATGGATATGCAATCCACGTCACACTTTAAGTATACAGTTTAGTTCGAGGGATTATGGAACGTGTAGCCTGCTCCTTAATCATCAGTCCTGAATACTTGGCCTACTCTTTAGAGCATCTACGCGAGTCTTTTTATGCTCATTCTCTATATATTATCACTCGAAAAACCATTTGAATAATGATTGTTTTCTATATATTTCCACCATATCCAACTGCCTCTCTATATCTAGTGAACAATCTAAATAGCCATTCTCGCTCTCCATCGTTGACTAGTGAGATATCTAGAATAGAGAATGACAATAATTAGAGATCCAATTGAAGGAGTTGTTGTAGGATTTTTTTATCACCTATCAATTAGCAAGGATATCAAGATTCTTTTGGAATTGCTTTCTAACTAAAATCTAGCATAGTGCATACTTGTACAGCTTGGAGCCTTGAACTATTAGAGCATCTCCAAGATCTTTCTTAAATTCACTCTCAATCATTTGGAGAGCTATTTGAATAAAATCACTCTACATCTTTTTACTTCTAATAGCTTTTCTGTATCTTGTGCACAACACTCTAGGAAATCATTCTGGCTCTCCATCTTTTGCTAGCGAGAAATTAGAATATGTACATCTAAATAAAGAAATTGTTGGAGGACATTCTTTATAAATATATTTACTTTTGTCAATTAGGAAGGGCGGCCCTGGTGCAAGCGGTAGAGCTTTACCGCCTGTGACCAAGAGGTTCAGGGTTTAAGCCCCAGCCTCTGTACATTTGTTCAGGGATGGCTGCTGGCTATTTTCCCTTCCCCAGACCCCGCAGTGCGAGAGCCTACGGCACTGGGTACGCTCTTTTTTTTGTCAATTAGGAAGGACATAAAGATCATTATCTTAAAAAAAAAGGAAGGACATAAAGATACTCTTGGAGTTGCTCTTAAAGCATCTTCAAGAGTCTTTTTAAAATTCACTGTTTAGATATTTGGAGAGTCATTTGAATAAAATAGTTCTTTTATATCTTTTCATCGTCCAACCTATCTTGTGCACTCTAGAGACCCATCCCCGCTCTTCATCTTTGGTTAGCGAGAGATTCAGAATTAGAGAACGACAGTATTTAGATATCTAATTTAAAAATGTCAGAATATTTTTCTTTACAAAAATCTCTATTCCTATCAATTATAAGAAAGATATTAAGGAAGCTATTGAAGTTGCTCTTAGTAATATCTAAATATTTAGCTTTTAATAAATCAAAAAGATATGAAGAGAGCTTCTTACCTTTAAATTAATTTATATATTTACACAAACGTGGGAGTAGTAAATAGGGGTATTTTAGGTGTTAGAAAACTATGCTGCCATGAATAATGTAGTTTATAAGCCAATGGCGTATAAAATTATGGGTGTTAGAAAGAAAAAGATCTCCACCATAGTTTTTCTAAAATTCCAAAATATTATGGGTTTAACATACCGTGGTCCTAAAATTAAAATTGACAAATACCCTAGCTCTCTCTAAAAAAAAGCATAATTTTATGGCCTTTCCAAGGACTAGGTTCAGGTTCCTTAGTTTGAAAGGCCTTAAAGTTATATGTCTATATATATATATAAACCCTATAGAGTATACCCTATATATACAGCATAACAAAGAATCCAAAAATTTCATATAATATGCATAGTATGACTAGCCCCGGAAGGATTGCATGAACCCGAGGGCCCAAAATTCCAGCAACAAGATACCAAGATCTTGGACAATGCAACTATTATTTGATACTACTCCGTTTCAAATTATGGTTTATTTAACTTTTTTTACCATAAATTTGACTAGTCATTTTATTCAAAAATATATAAAAAATATTACTTCTTTTGTTGTGACATGCTTTATTATTAATAAAAGTTGTTTAAGAATGATTTAAATTTAGTTATATTTGCATCACATTTTGAATATAAGACGAGGGTCAAACTAAGGGTAAAAAATTAAATGAATTATAATTTGGAATTAAGAAATTAATTAATATATGAATTAAAGGCCATGTTTTCATTTTCTTAATAAACAAAACTCAGTTTAAAAAGAGTCACAAAAGAACCCGCACTGGTTGGACTTGGACGCCACGCTTTAGATCGGATGGCCCACATCTCGAGACACGCCCCGCGCCGGTCGCCATCGCCACTCGACCGTTACCACAGGAGAAGCAGAGCCGCCGCGGCGGCCGAACCGCCGCCTCCCTCATGGCGTCGCCGCCGCCGCCTGGGCCTCCGGCGTGGTCGGTGACCCTGAGCCTAAGGCACCACGGCGGGCTGGAGATCCGCGCCGCCGCGGAGAACCTGCTCCCGGGGTGGGGCCGCGGCGGGGAGCGCCTGTCCCTGCTGCTCCGCCTCCGCCGCCGCCTCCTCCTCTCCGTCACATCGCAATGCGGCGACCGCCCCAGGGCGTCCACACAGCCCGTGACGCCGCCGCGCGGCAGCAGGGTCGTCCGATTCCTGCGGAGCAGGTGGGCGCGGCTGCCGCGGGTCCCCTCCATCTGGCGGCGCAATAAGCAGACCCCGGCGCGCGTCGCCGCCGCCGCCGTGCCGCGGGACCGGCGGGATCAGGTGACCCGATCTCCCTTGTTCTTTAACCACTCGCGTTATCAGTGTATTCAGAGTCGAGTCCTTGATTGGTCTCAGACTCCCTGGCTTCTTGCTTGCCTGCAGCGGAGTCGAACGCTGACGCGACCTGCCTTCTGGGCAATGGCATCGTCGCCTAGGTTCATCGTTATTATCGTCTTCACCGCCCTTGCCATAGCCGTGGCTATCGTCACGGCTTTCCGCATCACGGTAAGCCACTTACTCCAGTTTCAGCATCTTAGATTCGCCAGTTTGAGCATTGAAGAACTCTGAATTTGAACTCGGGTGGGTGTGCATTGGCTGCTTCTTGCAGGGTGGCCTCAGCAACCAGAGAGGAGGCTGCGACAGCAAACCGATTGCACGCTGGGCCAAGTTCTTGGAGTTGATGGAGCATCCTCCTCTCAACTGCAACTACAAGTGTCTGCTTGGTGCGCCCAAGCGAGGGCTGGAGTGGATCTTCAGCAAGTAGATATTCCATCAGGATCAGATAAAAGCCTGCGTAGGAGCTACGAAGGGTTCGAGCTGACTGCTGGCGTGTGTCTTATGTTAATTTAGAGTTGTGTTATACATGATGGCTGGATCTATTATCTATATCTGCATGAGCATGGCAGACATTCAAGTAGCAAGTTGGTTAGCCACTTCAGTTTGATCTGGTTTTGTCTGCATTTGCAATGCCAATTCAGTGGTTTGCAACATGGTTATATATAAAAAATAAATTGGTTTTCAACATTTTTCTTAAAAAAAGGGTTGGTTTTGTCTGCATTTGCAATGCCAAATCAGTGGTTTGCAACATGGTTATATATAAAAAATAAATTGGTTTTCAACATTTTTCTTAAAAAAGGGTTACATAGCAGGTATTTATCAATTGTGAGAATTGAAGTTCAGAGTAAAAAAGGTCTGGTGAATCTAATTGCTACATTCTGTACCTTTTGACGAACTTTACTTACAATAATATTCAGAAGTTTAATAGATTAGCATTGTATAACATCAGATGATCCAGAATCACTAACCTTCAACAATTCACAAATCTAGATTTCAACAGGCATACAATGAGGCAAGATTTATGGTGAAAACCAACACTAAAAAACTAATGGGTGAAAGAAACATTAATATTTTCAAACAGATTATAAAAAATGAGATGCCCTTAAATGAGCGCATGGTCGTGGAGGAACTCCTTAGACGCATGTAAGTGCTTGCTCCTGCATTTCACGGGTGTGAAATGAGCTCCTTCCATACATTGTCATTTCCTTCCCCTGAAACTTTACATTGTCATTTCCTTCCCCTGAAACTTTACTGTGTCGATCGACAGTTTGTCTTAACAGAACTTGTTGATTTCTCTGCAGGGAAAGTGTCTGAACTTGGACTGCTGAAACTTGAAAATTTATCTTCTTACTTCTTGTCAAAAGAAAATGCTCATACCAATGTCACTCTGAAGATACTTGGTCTGAAATGGGTTCGATAATTCGATTTTATTGCCAAATCTGGATACATGCTGACTCCACAGTTGGATACATGCTCAAATCTGGAGCAACATTAAAATCCTTATTGTATCATGGTGCTCGATTGATCAGTTAGTTCAGTGGTACACTTTACATGGAAAGTAGGAGAATCCTAAATTCCCAATCAGAAAATTTCTCCTTAAGTGATAAACGACTTCTTGGTTCTCGAGTTCTTGGCTGGCCATTAACACTTTGCAACCAATAACTTGTCTCAAGTTTCTTCTGAGGTGCTGTTTCTTTCCTATCAAACTTTTCTGGATTGTTAAATAGTGACCTCCCATGAAGATGTGCATCCATATTTGGGATATATCCAGCTTATCCGATCTTGTTTATCGGCCTGCAGCAGATGAGCATGATTCTTCACTGCAAAGAACAATTTTGAAAGGATCAGCAACAAATTCCTAACAATTTTGCATGACATAAGAACAATAAGGATTCAGGACCTAGACCAACCCAGACACAGTTACAAGTAGATCCTCCGATACCTTATTGGGCTCCATCTTTTCCCTGAACCATCGATCATGTCAAAACTCAAAAAGAACAAGCAGATGGACCAAAAGTGTTATTTGAAAGCAGATGGACCAAAAGTGTTATTTGAATTGGATATTTTCTTACTTGGTGGGTGCCCGACAAGAATGAAAGAACAGCAGAAGTATTGTATTTACCATAATATGCTTTACCTTACCCACTTTAAAAAAATCAGTGCCCTCATCATTCATCAATGAATGATCAGAAAAGAGATCATGTGAGGAAGGAATTGCTTCAATGAAAATTGAAACACAGTTTTCTCAGAGCAGAAAAAGGGTAGTCATCATTTAGTAACAGTGAGACAAGCATGCAATGAAATCATACTGGCATAACATAACAAAAGAGTACAAAGAGTCTCCACCATTAATTCCAAGGATCTCATATATACTCCTACGTTAGAACATAAACTGACATGAACCGACCGAATATTAAAAATGTTGCTCGGCGAAATATGTACGAAGAATCAGAAACCGAATGCGCTGTTGAATCTTGTCTCATACAGATGATGGCTATGCGAGCATGAAATGAAATTTATACACGGCAAAAGATTCACGCAATATTAAACACTGTTTACACGGGGGAAAGAGATCTCAGTACATAGGGTACACCAACACACAACGACGCAAGCAAGTAGTTGAGCTCGATCGATCAGCCCCGCTTGACGGGATCGAAGTTAGAGACGGCGACGACGGCGCCGACGATGGCGACGAGCACGACCCCGCCGGAGACGATGCTGAGGAGGAAGTTCTTGAGCGACGGCGAGATCCCCGGCGCGGCCTCCGCGACCTCGGGGAGCACCAGCGCCGCCGCCACGGCAGCCGCGGCCGCCCACTCCTTGGCCGGGTGCTGCTTCTGCGCGGACGCCCGGACGACGGCCATCCTCCTGGCCGGACGACGGGACGCGAGGACCCGGAGCGACGACGCGTTGCTGCCGGCGCACAGGGGCTTTCCGAGCCCCTGGGCCACGGACAGAGACGCCGCGACGGCGGTGGCGGCCATGGGTCTTGAGCTCAGGCGCTTGCTCTGGGGTGTGTGGGGACGTGTGATGGCAAGCGCGGCAGGGCGGGGGAGAGGAACACAGATATAGAAATGTAAATAGGATGAGCTGGAGGGGCGCCAGGACAGCCCGCTCGTCTGACGTGGGTGGCCACCCTCGCGCCACGTGGCCGCGCTGGATAAGGTCTTATCGCGTCCTGGTGCGTAGTTGGGACTTGGGAGTCTGGAGATGAGAGGCCGTGCCAGGCCAAAGAAGCAGAACGCAAGGTCACCCAAATGTAACAAAATGTTAGCAGCATGTTACAGATTGTTAAAACACAGTTACACGGAATAACCGTTCTAGAGTTTGCATGACAACCATTATTCAGTCCCGTCTGGTTTTGTGTGCATTTGCATTTTGCAATACCAGTTCGGTCTTTTTCAACATGGTTATATATAAAACAAAATGGTTATCTTTTTTTTCTTTTAAAAAGGGTTGGCATAGCAGGACCTGTCAATGGTGAGAGTTGGAGTTCAGAATAGAAAAGGTCCGGTGAATCTGATTGCTACATTTCTATAGCTTTTGACGAACTTACAATATTCAACAGAAGTCTAATAGATTAGCGCTGTATAATAACAATCAATAGTTCACAAAACCAGATTTCCACAGGCGTACAAAGAAGCGAGATTATGATGAAAACCGACACTACAAAACAGCGAGGTGCCCTTAAATGAAGGTATGGACTCGGAGGACCTCCTTAGACGCATGTAAGTGCTTGCTGCTCCTGCATTTTTGGGCGTCAAATGAGCTCCTTCTCTACATTGTCATTTCCTTCCCCTGATGCCCCTGATGTGAATCTGCATGTAAATGTTGTATAAGCTTTAATTTCTGTCTTCATGACCCACGAAAAGACTGAAAAGGGAAGTCCATTCCGTCTCTTTACCTGTTAGACGCTTTTTGGAAGGACATGAGATCCATCCTCCACTATCCTAAAGTTCGTCTCCTGTATAAAATGCACATTTGAACTTAATAATGTGGAGAAAGAGTGCGAGCAGAATATAATATTGATAAGCTGGCAACAACATTTGATAAGTTGCCACAATAATTATGCACCAAATGCACGCACCAGAGTATCTTTTGGAATTCCTACTATTTTCAAAACGACGCAATAAAACAGCATTTTTCTTCAGAACATGTGGTGTAGTTTAGAATATTTAAAATGTTAGGGGGAGGGGGCGCAATACAGAAATATGACGACCTGGTTGGTCTAGACTATATTACCTTATCTAGCTTGTCCTTCATCGGTGTGGACACCACTATCTACTGAACACAAAGCCTCCGGAGAACACGTTGTTCAAGCATAAACTGATACTGAACATCACTGTTGTCAGGTGACACGCTCGCTACGATCTTCTTCTCAATACCCACCTCCTCTAAATAGCAGCAAACATGACATAATCACTTTTTTTCTGTTTTGAGTTGGCATACGAAAGAAAACATGCAATTGGGGAATGAACGACGAACCTCCAATGAAAGGAGATGGGAACATGGCATTTAGTTTAGAATGATCTCCAACATCATGACTCTTGCTTCTTGAATGCATCTTAGCATCGAAGTCAACACCAGGATTATCTCTAGTCATGGACAATGAGAGAGACTCCAGTAAATATATGAAACAAACAACACTTTAGAAGAATGACAATTGAGGGGAACACTACTTACATCTTTTCACTCTTTACAGGTATGGCATGATTATGAAGTTGGAACAATTCTGCTGAGGTTTCCTGAAGACAGCTTAAGTTTGCAGGAGTTTGTGCTGCTACTGCTGAAGCTTCCTTCTGTGCTTCACAACAATTGAATGCTTCTGAGCCATCAGAACATGTTTCAGTCCCATTAATCTCATTCCAGTGATCTGCAGAGAGCCGGCATGTTTCTGGCAATATCTTAGTATCTGTTTTTTCAGACGCCTCAATCTTGACTTTATTCTTATCACTGTCTTTTCTTGCAAGCACACCACTGAACTCAAGGCCAGCCTGAAAAGTGCCATTGCAAACATAGCTATCCGCCCAAAACGTGTTTGGGTCTGACTCCTCAAAATTGAAACCAGGACTGAACCCATGCCTGAATGAATCCCTGCCAGAAGGCTGTGAGCATGTACTGTGTCGATCGACAGTTTGTCTTACAGAATTCGCTGCTTTCACTGCATGGAAGGTGTCTGCACTTGGAAATTTATGTTCTTGCTTCTTCTCCACCTTCTGTCCAAAGAAAGTGCTCATATCAATGTCACTGTGGAGATTCTTGGTCTGAAACGGGTTTGATAATTCAATTTTATCATGAAACATATCTGCAACAGGCTGCTGCATGTTAATTTCATCTTCAAAAATAGGCTTCTCAGGTCCATGATAAATAGAATGAACTTTTGAAGTAGGCCTCTTTTCAGTTGACTCCACAGTTTGATACATGTTCAAATCTGGAGCAGCATTGAAAGAAGAATTATCCTTACGCATCTTGGTGCAACTCGATTGATAAGTCAGTCCAGTGGTACTCTTTATAGGATGGCTAGGATCCGCGAGAGGAAGACGAGGGACATCAACCAAATCAAATGCATCAAGGATGGGACGGATCGACTTTTGGTGAGAGATGAGGAGATCAAGGACAGGTGAAGAGAGTACTTTGACAAGTTGTTTAATGGGGAGAATGAGGGTCCTACCTTAGAGTTAGATGACTCATTTGACAATACCAACAGACGCTTCGTGAGGAGAATTCAGGAGGCAGAGATCGGGGAGGCTTTGAAGAGGATGAAGGGAGGTAAAGCGATGGGCCCTGATGGTATCCCTATTGAGGTGTGGAGATGTCTAGGTGCCAAAGCGATAGTATGGTTAACTAAGCTTTTTAACCTCATTTTTCGGTCAAACAAGATGTCTGAAGAATGGAGGAGAAGTATATTAGTACCGATCTTCAAGAACAAGGGAGATGTTCAAAGTTGTACTAATTACCGTGGGATTAGGTTGATGAGCCATACGATGAAGCTCTGGGAGAGGGTTTTCGAGCATCGTCTAAGAAGAGTGACAAGTGTGACCCAAAACCATTTTGGGTTTATGCCTGGTAGGTCGATCATGGAGGCGATTTTCTTATTACGACAGTTGATGGAGAGATATAGGGAGCAGAAGAAGGACTTGCACATGGTCTTTATTGACCTCGAGAAGGCATATGACAAAGTACGAAGAAATGTCATGTGGTGGGCCTTGGAAAAGCACAAAGTCCCAACTAAGTACATCACCCTCATCAAAGATATGTACAGGGATGTGGTGACGTGTGTCCGAACATGTGATGGCGATACCAGTGACTTTCCAATTAAAATAGGACTACATCAAGGGTCAGCATTGAGCCCTTATTTATTTGCTTTGGTGATGGATGAGGTCACAAGGGACATACAAGGTGATATCCCCTGGTGTATGCTCTTTGCTGATGATGTGGTGCTAGTGGATGAGACTAGGGCAGGGGTTAATAGGAAGTTAGAACTATGGAGGCACACGTTAGAGTCGAAAGGATTTAAACTTAGTAGGAGCAAGACCGAGTACATGAGGTACGATTTCAGCGCGACTGGGAATGAGGGAGACATTAGCCTCGATGGGCAAGTGGCGGCCAAGAATGATACTTTTCGGTATTTAGGATCGACGCTACAAAAGGATGGCGACATTGATGAAGATGTTAGGCATAGAATTTCAGTCGGTTGGTTGAAATGGCGTCAGGCTTCAGGCGTCCTATGTGACAAAAGAGTGCCTCAGAAGTTAAAAGGTAAGTTTTATAGGACAGCGATTCGTCCGGCGATGTTATACGGTGCTGAATGTTGGCCTACAAAAAGGCGACATATCCAGCAATTGAGTGTAGCAGAGATGCGTATGTTACGATGGTGTTGTGGGCACACAAGAAGGGATAGAGTCCGGAACAACGATATTCGGGATAGGGTTGGGGTGGCACCAATTGAGGAGAAATTGATTCAACACCGGTTGAGATGGTTCGGCCATGTCCAACGGAGGCCTCCTGAGGCGCCGGTGCGTAGTGGGATTCTAAAGTGGGTCGATAATGTAAAGCGCGGTAGAGGTCGACCTTAACTGACTTGAGACGAGTCGGTTAAGATAGATCTTAAGGAGTGGAATATCCCTAAGGATTTAGCCATGGATCGGAGCGCTTGGAGACTAGCAATTAACGTGCCTGAACCGTAATCTTTCTCTTGTACATTTTATGTGTTCTTTGTTCCATGTCTCTTTTGGGTTTCATCTCTAGCCTACCCCAACTTGTTTGGGATAAAAGGCTATGTTATTGTTGTTGTTGTAAGTGATAAGCGACAGCTTGGTTCTCGAGTTCTTGGCTGCCCAGTAACACCTTGTGACCAATAATTTGTCTCAAGTTTCTTTTGAGGTGCTCTTTCTTTCCTATCCAACTTTTCTGGACTGTTAAATAGTGACCTCCCATGGAGAGGTGCATCCATGTTTGGAATATCCAGGTTATCCAATCTTATATCAAACTTATCATTCTTGTTCATCTCATTCTTCATTGATGGTGATGGTGGTTTCTTGCACGTTCTATCCTTCATTGCTTTAATCCCAAAAAAGGAGGGAAAGATCAAGATATCAGTTTTGCATATATAATCACTCGTCCACTAGGAAATGCACCCTATAAAGACTAGAGTCTAGTCTTTGATGAGATAAAAGAAGTCAATAGTAAAAATGACTGACCTGCAGCAGATGTGCATGATTCTTCACTGCAAAGAACAATTTGGAAAGGATCAGCAACAAATTTCTAATAAAATTTTGCATGACATAAGAACAATAAGGAATCAGGAGCCTAGAACTCATTCAGACACAGTTACAAGTAGATCCTCTGATACCTTATTGGGCTCCGTCTTTTCTCTGAATCATCAGCCATGTCAAAAGACCAAGCAGAAGGACCAAAAGTGCTATTTGAGTTGGATATTTTCTTACTTGGTGGGTGCCTGACAAGAATGACAGAAAGATCAGAAGTATTGTATTAACAGAACATGCATGAGGCTTCATTAGTTTATTATGCTTACTTTTCCCACTTGAAAAGGTCAGTGCCCTCATCATCCATCAATGATTGATCAGAAAAGAGATCATGTGAGGATGGAATTCCTTCAATCAAATTGGAACACAAAGATTTCAGACCAGAAAAAGGCTAGTCATAAGTTAATAGCAGTAAGACAAGGAGGGTGACTTAATCCACAGCATTAAAAAAAAAAGAGAATACACAACTAATTCCAAGAATCTAATATATGTCAGAACAAAAACCAAATGACATGAATGGAGAACACCATTTTACAAGTATGCTAAGTGGTGGACTAGTGGCTGATGAGCTAAGAACTGATGACGCAAGTTTCAAACCCAAGTGTGCCACCTGGTGCACAGATCCAACAACTAATTCAGCTGCCATATATTTCTGAAAAGCATTTCAGATATATCACAAGAAAAGAATAATTGCATGATTTTGAGGCACTGTTTTATAGCTTACTTCAACCATCCTAGGTGGGCCTGTTGCTGATGAACTAAAAAAAGGCAAGGCAAGTTTTAAGTTTGGGAACATACCAGAGACAAGTAATGTTCTACTAGTATTGAGAACCTAGGAGAGATGAAATCTTGATTACTTGAGCATCACAGAATAAGTACACACTGGCTACAAATCCATTGATAAGGTCAAGCAAAAATAACAGGGAATGCCCACTTTTTTCATTACAAGAATGTCACTGATCTATGAGATATGGGAAACAAAGAACATAGACAAAACTCTAACCTGTATTCTCAAATACTGTGCTAGACCTTGTTGAGTTTCTGCAAGAAAAAGTATATTATTTGTATCCCATGGAACATGTGAGGCCTATTAGTCAAGCCTATGTATATGTGGAGGAGTAACCTTCGCTCTGGAGAGTATCCATCTTTAAATCCATAGCCACTTATATCAAAATGTTTCTCTCTTTGAGTAGGAAGATAATCCTCTGAATTAAATTGATCTACTCCAGAGTCCATCATAATTCTCATCAGCAAGATTGCCATCTGATCTACTATGCTTTGCTGTTCAGAACCAAAAAAAAGTAGAATCACGGAATATAGAGTAATATATTTTCTTAGGCCACAACAATTTTGTTGTCACTCATGAGACTTCATAATAAGATGGTACAGCAGAACTTACATTGCCAATCTTTTTCAGCTTGAGGTTCATAAAACATGTCCTCATCCTCAACATAGAGGTCAACATTAGGGCTCTTAGATGAATCTGGTAAATAACAGTTAAACTGTTCCCTCCTTTCATAGCCAGTTTCCTCCAATATGCTGCCCATTTTGGCTGATGGTCTTCGCTCCTTCAGCATCTTGATACTGGTAATTGAATCCTGTTAAAAGTGGTAAAAGAGAAGTATTTGCAATATTACGCTGAAATGGTCCAATTCAATTAACAACTGGATTCCATAAGAATTGTTTCTGAATTTGGCATATAGTCTTAACAAGAAATGACAATCTATAAGCTCTATAAGGAGAACTTTCCTCCAAGAGCTCACTAAAGAATTTTGAGGTAAGGAAACGATACAAAATACTAAATGAAAGAAATTGACAGCTTGGATCCACCTTAATTACCAAGACTACATTTTTTCCACGGGCATTAAGGGCCTGCTTGGATCACCTTTGGGTTATTAGAATCTGGATTGCTAATTGGGATTATAATATTCTAGATTACAGGGTTGTTTGGATCCCTGGATTAAGATTTGGTCTTTTGAGCACAAATAATCTCCTATCAGAAGGTTTCAGATGGATTATTATAGGATTCCAAAATATGTTAGTTGGATCACTTAGAGATTATGTTATCTGATTACTACAATCCAAAGGCGATCCAAACAGGCCCCAAACATCTCTTAAGATTCTTGCCTGCCTATCCCCCTCCGTGACAAGAGAGAGAGAGAGAGAGAGAGAGAGAGAGAGATTATTTCGAGTAAGGCATTTGAAACCTCACCAATGCCTTTGTGACATCAAATGGCATAGAACGCTTTGCTTTATGTAGGAACCGCATGGGCTTTGGAGGTAAAGGTAAAACCCTGTGTAACCACATCAAATGCAATATAGTTTAGATTTGGATATACCACTGCACCTGTGTGAAAGCCATGAGCATGACTTGTATCACATGATAAGAATGTTTGTTGTTCTCGAATGTCGAGACATTGTGATTTACCTTAGCTATAACTAATGTGGACAAATTAGACCATTTAGACAAAAAAAAAATCTGAACTGGACCAGTTGATTGTTATTCTCTTGCCTTAAGGCTAAGATATGAATACTAATGGGCTTGATTTCAGCGACACAAATGAGCCTCTGAGGATAATATCTTTAATTGCAAGAAATTTGTTCCTTGAGGCAAATAAAATAGGACATGCCCCATGATTATGGCACTGTTTGCACCTATGGTTACTTTGTTTTGGAGAAGTCTCAAACCAACCATTGAGAAATATCCACAGACAGAAACCATTTTCTGTAAAATAAACACTTCTTATTATTTCAACTTCATCCCACCAGATTAACTTTATATAGCTGAAATATTCATATTAGGCATGTTCTACTTAATAGTTTAAGTTTTATCACTCAACCTTTTGGCTGGCCGTGGTGAATGTGGAGGTGTTTCCATCTTGATATGACCAAGGCCTGAAACAGAAGTAGATGGATGTGTGATGAAACATTACAATATGTTGTTAAAAGAGAAAAAAGGCAGTGAACTAAGGTTGACCAGGGACAATAATAACAACAGGTGGACCACATAACTCATAGAAACTTCACAACCAAAAACATTTGCTATCAAATCCTACTATGATGAATGAAACAAATGTCAACATAAGGATGCAGTTTAGGTGCAAATCCTTGCAGAATATACATGTAACAATACATCTGTATATTAAAACATATACAAGCCCACCAAAATTTGAACTTTAACTGTGGAGTGATCTGCAAGCCTGCACAGCATTTCTTCCAGTAAGCACAGCAAATTGTTCGTTTTCATTTCACAACCACCAACAATGATAGGAAGTAAGTAGTTAAACAAATAACAATTGTTCTTGAATCCAGACAATATGTCATTGAGACATGCACCTTTAACAGAAAATGAAACATGAGGCTCATGGACAGGTCGTGTGGTCGACGTATTCTTTGATCCCTCGTAACTGACCAAATCAATAAGTGAAATTTCTGCAAGTACAGATCATAGTCAAACCTGAGTTTCAATGATATAACAAGTTGATCAATCTCAGCAATGCAACTTACAAATCAATACAAAGCAAAAAATGATGTTTACAAATAAACTCTTCAATTCCACAGCTACAAACATCACCTGCTCCTTTCTCCACTAGTGCCAAGCAATAACTGCTAGCAAGACTAGGATTTCTACCAGACAAACTTTTATAACTTTGACCACGAATGCATAAAGACTTAGCGGATTCATGACGCACAATGGACTCATCATGAAAACTGATTTTATAATATACAATCATCATTTTTTTGAAGATTCATATTCTTATAGAAATCCCTAGTCAAAGTGTTGTCTCGTAGACCATGCCAATTTCCTAAATTTAATACATTTATGATTTGGATGGACAGACCCCGCAGTGTGGGAGCCTACGGCACTGGGTACGCCCTTTTTTTTTATGGACTACTATTTAATTTTTTTTTTTCAAATAGTTGGACAGACTTGAGCGGTAATTAAATCAGTGGGAACAATACAGATGATTTGTAACAGTGAAGGAAACATCACCACTTTGGAGTTCCAGATTTTGATTTTTCTGCCTGGTGCTATAGTTTATGGATGGGGACATTTTACAACCAAGAGGATCTTCATGATAATTAACAGCTGCTGCAACATCTTGATGACCTTGATGACCAAAGGGTAAAGACAATCTGCCAATCCACAATACTGACATTTCATAAAACAGGACAAATGCAGGCTCATTCTTACCATACTGTGTGGAGATACTGACCTTGGCTGAGAACCTGCAGAATAGAAGAAAATTAATAATTTATGATAGCCTTTAATGTAACAAAAGGGCTCGTTACACACTTCACAAACTAATATTATCATAAAGCTCAATCTTCTTTTAGCAGCCAAAGATTCAACAGAGGAAGACATATCTACAACTACCTCCAGTACAAATTAGATGCCATCCCGTAGAGAAACACCGCACACCCAATAGGGGGGGGGTGACCTTTCATATATATAGCCTGGAAGGCTTGCAATACATGTACAGGTTACAATGTGGTACTAATACAAGTCAGACTAGGAGTACAAGGCTAATGGGCCGTAAGCCCAATATGGGCTGTTATAATTATACTCTAACACCCTCCCTCAGTCTAAGCGGGAGTGTCACGAACACAAAGACTGGACCTAAAGTCAGTGAATAACTGTACAAATAACCCTTTGGTCATAATGTCCGCGAACTGATGAGACGATGGAACATGAAGCACCCGAACCTGTCCCAAAGCAACCTTCTCACGGACGAAGTGAATATCTATCTCAATATGCTTCGTGCGACGATGATGAACTGGATTGGCGGTCATGTAGACAGCACTAACATTGTCGCAGTAGACGATCGTTGCCGAAGATATGGGTGCGTGGAGCTCCTGAAGTAGCTGACGAAGCCAACAAGTATCAGCAACAGCGTGCGCAACAGCACGATACTCAGTCTCCGCACTCGAACGAGAAACCGTAGTTTGTCGTTTGGAGGACCAAGAGACTAAGTTGTCGCCGAGGAAGACATAGTAACCTAAAGTGGAGCGCCGAGAGTCTGGACAACCAGCCCAATCGGCATCAGAGTAGGCAGTCAAGCTGGTGATGCTACCTGTGCCGATGTGAAGCCCGGTGGACAGGGTGCCCTTGACATACCGCAGGACACGCTTGAGCATCGCCAGATGAGGCTCTCGTGGGTCGTGCATGAAAAGGCAAACCTGCTGAACTGCATAGGCGAGATCCGGACGAGTCAGCGTGAGATACTGTAGAGCACCTGCGAGGCTGCGGTACTGAGTGACATCTGCCACCGGAGCGCCGTCCACAGCAGAGAGCTTGGCGTGAGTATCAATAGGGGTCGCCGTAGAATGACACTCAGCCATGCCGGCGCGCTGGAGCAGGTCCACAGCGTACTGGCGCTGAGACAGGAAGAGGCCATCAGCAGAACACGTGACAGAGATCCCGAGGAAATGATGAAGGTCCCCGAGATCTGTCATGGCGAACTCGGAGTGGAGAAGCTCGGTGAGGCGACGAAGGAGCTGAGGCGACGAGGCAGTCAGGACGATGTCGTCGACGTAGAGTAGCAAGTAGGCGATGTCGGCACCTTCTTTGTAAACAAAGAGGGACGTGTCAGAGGTCGAAGCAGTGAAGCCGATCCGTCGGATGAAGCCGGAGAACCGCTGGTGCCATGCCCTGGGCGCCTGCTTGAGCCCATACAAGGACTTTTGTAGGAGACAGACGTGGTCGGGAGCCGCCGGATCGACGAAACCAGGTGGCTGCTAACAGTAGACCGTCTCGGTCAGGTGGCCATGAAGAAAAGCATTCTTCACGTCCAGCTGATGTATCGGCCAGGAGCGAGAAGCGGCGATGCTGAGGACGACCCGGATGGTGGCCGGCTTGACAACCGGGCTGAACGTTTCGTCGTAGTGGACACCGTACCGCTGCGAGAACCCGCGAACGACCCATCTGGCTTTATGTCGAGCCAGAGAGCCGTCTGCGTGATACTTGTGCTTGAAGACCCACTTGCCGGTGATGACGTTGGCGCGAGGCGGTCGAGGAACGAGACGCCAGGTGCCATTGTCCATGAGCGCCTTGTATTCTTTAGCCATGGCCGCGCGCCAATTTGCATCGGCGAGCGCGGCACGAGTGTTGCCTGGCAACGGAGAAGCCAGGCCGGAGGCCGCCGCGGTGAAGCCATACCGCTGCACGGGCGATGGCAGGGAACCCGTCTGGGAACTGGGAACGAGTCGCCCGCGCAGGAGGCTCTGGAGCCGGAGGCGGTGCTGGGGCCGGAGACACTACTGCCTGCGGTGCTGGAGCCGCAGGTCCCTCCGGCGACGGCGGTGGAGCCGGAGTCGGCTGACAACGACTGTAGTGGATGCCGAACCGCTGCCGGACAGGGGCGATAGGGCCGGCTGGCGGAGGAGGCGCTGGAGCTGCGACCTGCCGAGGCACCTGGCGCGGAGCAGGGGCGACGGCGCTTGCTGGTGGAGGTGGTGCTGGAGCCGTAGCCTGCCGGGACGCCTGGGGCAACCGGTGGGCAGCGCCGTGCCACAGGAGGGCAGGGTCGAGCCCGACAGGGTCGCCAGCATCCTCCAAGGCCCGCGTTTGCTCAACGCCTGAGGTGGACGGAGCAGGCGCGGGAAGTAAGTCCTGTAACAGAAAATCAAAAGAATCCGGTTGAGGCTTTGAAGCCCCAAACGGAAAGTGAGTCTCATCAAAAACGACGTGTCGCGAGATGATGATCTTGCGACTGGAGAGGTCAAGACACCGGTAGCCCTTCTGAGAAGGAGGGTAACCGAGGAAGACACACGCCGTGGAGCGAGGAGATAGTTTGTGGCGAGTCGTGGCACTAAGGTTGGGGTAACATAAGCAGCCAAAAACCCGAAGGATGGAGTAATCTGGCATCTTGTGGAGGAGAAGATGATAGGGTATACCGTTATTTTTGGACGAGGACGGCCGCCGGTTTGTGAGAAACACGGCGGTAGAGAGAGCTTCGACCCAATAAGATGGAGGCATGGCGGCATGAATCAGAAGCGTGCGAACAACATTGTTCAGAGTGCGGAGCATGCGCTCAGCCTTGCCATTCTGAGCAGATGTGTAGGGGCACGAGGTGCGAAGTAGGATGCCGCGGCTAGCCAAGAAGGCGGCGGTGGCATTGTTGAGGAACTCGGTGCCATTATCTGCCTGAAAACAGCGTAGAGGAAAACTGAATTGTGTGTGAGCGTAAGCAACAAACTGAACAATGTGGTCATGAACTTCAGATTTATGGCGAAGAGGGAACGTCCAGCAATAATGTGTATAATCATCAACTAACACAAGATAAAATTTATAGCCAGAAATACTCGCAACTGGAGAGGTCCAAACATCACAATGAACAAGTTCAAATGGTGCTGATGTACTAGAGACCGAACTAGCAAACGGCAGCCTAGCATGTTTACCGAGCTGGCAAGCATGACAAATGCGGCGAGCTGCTTTATTACACTGGATAGCTGATAGTTTATTTAGAGTAGCGACGACAGCGGGTGCTGGATGACCAAGGCGGGAGTGCCACAGCTCTGGGGAGACGACGGCGACATGACAGCAAGGAGGCATGTGATGTGGAATGGTGTAGAGGTCCCCGTTGCTATTGCACCGAAGGAGAACCGTCTTGGTCTTGAGATCCTTAATAGAAAAACCAGAGGCGTCAAACTCGATTGAACAATTATTGTCGCGAGTAAGCTGTCGAATAGATAACAGGTTCGGGTGAGTTGGGGAGCGATAAGAACATTATCAAGATGAAAAGGACGATCAGCTATTTGTAAAAGAGATGTGCCACGACTAAGAACAGGAATAGATTGCCCATTGCCGACCGTGATGGAGGACGGTGGCGTCGGGAGACGGGAAAGGAGAATACCGTCGTTGGAGGACATGCGGGATGTCGCTTCGCTGTCCATGACCCAGGAGTTGGACCCCTGAATCGCCATCTGGTTGAGGGCGGCGATCAGGCTGGCCTGATCCCAGGATCCGTACGCCGGGGGCGCAGAGAACTGGGGTGACGCGAAGGCAGTGTGAGCCTGATGCGGAGGCGGAGGCGGTGGGGGAGGCGCTGATGGCGCACCCCACTGCTGCTGCTGCTGCTGAGGAGTCCACTGGACGGCCCAAGGGTTGTAGCAAACCCAAGGGTAAGCCGGCTGAGGAGCCTGACGACCGCCGGAGACACCCTGAGGGGCGCCACGCTGCTGCTGGTTGCGCCCACCGCCGCTGTTGGTGCCGTTGCCGTTGCCGCCACGGCCACCTTTGCCCTTGCCCCCCCTTGCCCTTGCCACCACCTCCACGATTGGAGGCCGAAGAGGAGGTGGACTGGCAGGAAGGTGAGGTGCAAGAGGAGTTGGTGGAAGCGGCGAGCGCTGATGACGAAACCTCTTTGCCCTCGCTGCCGAGACGAAGTTCCTTGACGCGGAGCATGTTGGTGGCAGACTTGAAGTTGGGAAGCGGCGACGTGTTGGCGATGATGTCGGTGGTGGTGGCGAAGCGGGGATTGATGCCGCGCAGGAGATTGAGCACGAGCTGCGAGGGGGAGATGGTATGCCCAACCTCCCGCAGTGCATCGGCGGTGTGCTTCATCTGTTGCGCGTAGGCGTCGACGGAGAGATCGCCCTGGGACATGCTGTGGAACTCCTGCCCGAGGACGATCGCCAGAGGCTCCTTGTTCGCCTGGAACAGGGCCTCGATGCAGACGTACAGAGCGCGCGCGTCTTGATCGGGCTCCATAGCGAGGTCGAGGAGGGTGTCGTCGCAGGAGCCGTACATCCAGCCCGGATGCAGGCGTCGGGCTGAGACCACGTGGGGTCAGCCGGGCGCGCGTCCTCCATGCCGTCGATGTGGCCGAGCAGCCCGTACTTGCCGCAGAGGGCGGTGAAGAACGCCTTCCACTTGGAGTTGGGACGCTCGAGGTTGAGGGAGATCGGAACGTGCTGCTTCACGTTGACGGCTGCATAGGCAGCGAAGAAGGCAAGGGCGACGCCGTCTCCCATGGCGCCGGATGTTGACGACCCGAGGACGCCGGAGGTAGCAGAGGACTGCGACGATTCTGTCATGACGGACTGGCACGCCGGATCGCGAGGAGCAGGGGCGCGGGTAGGCGGCGGCGCGACGAAGTCGGATGGCCGGGTGAGGCGGCGGCCTGGGCGGTGCGACGAAGTCGGGCGGCCGGGTTTGCGGCGGCCTGGGCGGCGCGACGAAGTCGAGCGGCCGGGGCGGCGGCAGGCGGGCGGCGGACCGGCGCGGCTGAGTGGAGCGGCTGAGGGCGGCCGGTGCGCGGCGGCGGCCGGAGGGGCGCGGCGGCCGGAGGGGCGCGGCGGCCGGGGAGGCGGCGGCGGCCCTGTGGTGCGATGGCGCGAGCCCTAGAGGCAGGGCGCACGGGCAGAGGAAGCGAGGATCGTGATTAGATTGATACCATGTAGAGAAACACCGCACACCCAATAGGGGGGTGACCTTTCATATATATAGTCTGGAAGGCTTGCAATACATGTACAAGTTACAATGTGGTACTAATACAAGTCAGACTAGGAGTACAAGGCCAATGGACCGTAAGCCCAATATGGGCTGTTATAATTATACTCTAACACATCCTATAAACTGTCCAGCCAACCTTTTAAAATTTAGGCTATGAACTATTTTTGGGAAGAAAAAGTTCATCCAACATTTTAGTACCTTTTGCTACCATGTCAAATACAGAGATAGGAAAATTACTGATCAAAATAACTTTCTGAAAACTGCAACAGATTCCTATTCAACATGTAGAAGAGACTGGAGGGACCACCATATGCACGAGAGAGTATTAAATTCTTAATTAGTTTACTTGAACGTACAGAAATGGCACTCTCACCTGCTTCCGTCATGTTGTTCTTCATCGCCTCTTTAGGAGAAGCATCTGAAAGGGTGCAATCCACTTGTGGAATAGCTCCCTCTATATCTGATATGGTAATAAAACAATTATACAAAAAAAATCTGTCAAGAGTGATATTACTTGTTCTACTTAGCCAGACATTACAGATATTATGCCAGAAGGGTAAAGTGATGAACCACAGAAAACAAGGTGCTCCACTGAGACCCAAAAAGTTCAAAAAAGATAGAGGAAACTTACTTGTGGATCCATTATGATGATTAGTTGGAGTTGCCAGATCATTGACGTTTAGAACATCAAGTGATCGATGCTGTTGATCATGTGAAGCTTGACCTCCTGCTACGTCATTCTGGTACTGCAGCTCTGGCCGCTGCTGTTGCAGTCGCTTCTGCTCGAAGTACTGCCTTTGTCTGCCTCACATTTGTTTGATCAAGGATGATGCTCAGTTCCATGATGGAAAAAATGAGTAACACAACAGTATTAAATTTTTACTAACTGATGAAATCAGTGAAAGTACCAAAATTACCTGCTCTGTGTTGATTTCCTGGACTGCTCATTCCCCAGTCCAAACAAGCAGAACGCAAGGCCACCCAAGCATAACCAAATGTTAGCAGCATGTTACAGATTGTTAAAACACAGCTACATTTAATGACCATTCTAGAGTTTGAATGCCAACCATCAACGCCAGTTACAAAATTGAGCGCAAAACAATCGAAATCATACTGTTAACCCAAATTAAGTGCCGTGACCCATGAAGCATAACACAGATTTAAGGTAGAAATGTGGATACTCACGGCGTACACCTTCCTCCTCGAACCACCCATCCATTGCAGCATCGCGAGCAAGCGGTTTGAAATCCCACAACTGCGAAATCAGCACGAGGAATAAACTCAGAACGCGAAATTCCAGCGGTTAAATGATTCAAAGTCAGGAAGAACCAGTAAAGGGCATGATTGCACATTTGCACACATGTAAACCCGACAAATTTTGAAAAATAACACCGAAGCATGCGCTTGTAATTAGCTCAGATCGGAATGCAAATAGCCAAATAGCTTAGGTTAGGGTTTGTGTGCTCGGTTTCGCACAGCAGGAAGGGGATGGGCATACCTGGTGGGTGCTCTTCGCCGGTGTAGGGCTCGACGCAGACCTCGGCACCCGGCGTAGGGAGGCGCACGGCGATCGCCCAGTCGTCGTCGCCACTATAGAGAGAGAGCGCGCGCGCTCAAGCGGAGTGAATTAGTGGAAGGGAGAAGAGAAGGCACGGCTCAAGCGCCTGTACGAATTTGCCGGGGCCTGGAGCGGGCCTGAATGCTGCTTTTAGTTCTGATCCGGGCAGCCTGTCGAGGCCCAGGCGCCCAGCTGTCCAAAACACGTTGCCTTTATATACTGCCTCGAGTTTGAGACATTTTTTGTTGTTTTTCTCTCATTGTTTTTTATAATTTAATTTAATATAAAAATATAAGGCTATTTATTGTTAGGAATGTTTTTTATATAATCTTAATAAATTAAAATACTAAATAAAACATTTTTACTAGTCAACAAATAGATTGTTCTGTACTGTTACAAAAATTCACAAGATATTATTAATTGTGGATTTTTCTGTCGTGAGCACGGGGGTTATGTGAAACTTTTTAGTACCATACTGCTTCTGAAAAAAGAAACCATACCTGTTAATAAGGCAATTTCTAGACACAAAAATCACCGCGGCAAGCGTGGTAAGCCATCATATGAACTTTGAAAACTTCTGGTACTATTCAGGCAGGTTCGATGCCAGCGACCCACGAGCACACTACATGTCAGCTTAGCATTTTTATCAAAATATTTTCACGCAACGTGTTATTTTTGGAGCCTCACTAGACATAAATTAGCTTGGGCCTACCATCTTCAGTAAAAAAAAAAAATACTCTCTATCCTCCTTAATTATAAGATGCCCTGGCTTTTCTGAATAACTAGTTCACTGTATATTTAGATATACACTATGTTTACATACATAGCAAAATTAAGATAGATAAAAAAATCAAAGCGTCTTATAATTTACACTATGTTTACATACATAGCAAAATCAAGATAGATAAAAAAACTAAAGCGTCTTATAATTTAGAATAGAGTGAGTTGTCATGTCTAACTTTGCATGACCTTCGATGTTGATATTTAACCATTAATATATTCTAGAATATTTCTTAAGCCCTTAACGCTTACAAGGTCTACAAATATTTTTCGAATATAAATTTTACACAAATAACCTGCATTTTTTTGTAAGTTCTAAAGTTTAACCAAATTTTGTCCTAACTCCCATGATTTGTTACGGGTATAGCGCACACAGCTTTTAAACAATCATGACAAATCTGTTGTGGAGCCCATTTGTCAGCCAACCGAGCTGGACAAAGCCCTTAATTCAAAAGGCAAATTAGATTTTATATTAGCATTACCAAATTATCGAGCGCCGCTATATTTTCATTTTATATCCACGACATAAGATATAATCTGAGATTCAGTGACACCACCAAAACATACCTACATGCTACATCTTCATTGGATAAAGCCCCTTCTCATCCATATCAGAGCAAGTATAAAAACAGGTTGTAAGATGGCTACATTCTAAAGTACAACTGTACAAGTATGCCAAAACTTGTTTAAGAACGGATTTCACCATTTCATCTATCCATGGCTTCGTTAAATATCCATCTAACAAATTCATTTCGCCTGCCACTAGACTTTCCAAACGAAACTAACGAAGATACAATAATGAAGACCCTGTCGTAATCGTAGAGGCTAGTTTTACAACCACTTCTGAAACACCTAAAGCCACTTTCCTCGCCACACTCCATGGCTGCCTTTGTCTTGTGACCAACCAAACAGCTCACACGTTTTTCTGTCGCCACAACTGTGGTGTAGCATTCGGTGGCCGGCAACAACCAAGCATCTGTATTAAGCCAATTGATCTCAACAGCTTCGTTAAAAAAAAGAAGAAGAACTCATACTTCATTACACGTTCTGTTCTTTTGAGACGACGCTGAACAAATTCTACAGTACTATTGCAGAAGGTAGCATCAATTCCTGATTTCCACTCGTGACAGGGTTCTTCCGATTGCAGAAGGTAGCATCAATTCTACAGTACTATTGCAGAAGGTAGCATCAATTCTACAGTACTATTGCAGAAGGCTGCCTTGCGCAATGCTTCTTCCGTTCTGCCACAGGGTTCTCCTCCTCTCTTCCATGCTTCTGCCATTCTTCTGCATCCGTGCAGCAACGAGCAACCGATCCAAATGTTGCCATGATGAGTTTGCCATTCTGGAATCTGATTTCCGTTCTATTATCAAGAACCAACAGGCAATGGCACCGGCGCATCACCCCGTTGAACCCTGAGCAGCAGGTTGACCGAGGCAGCCGGAGTAGATGTCGAGCACCTTCTTCAAGTCTGCAGCGCTGGCCGTCCACACGTGCCCCGGCGACGCCTCGGGGAGGCCGCCCGCCACATCCTCGCACCTCTCCTCCACCAGCGCCGCCTCTCGGAGCTTCCCCTCCCGCCACAGGCTCTTCACCAGCAGCGCCTTGGTGGGCGCGTCGGGGGCGACCCCGGCGGCGCGCATTTCGTCGAACACCCTCAGCGCGAGCGCCGCGCGCTCCCGCTTGCAGTAGGCCCTGACCAGCACGCTGTACATGTACCCGTCGGGCTGCAGCTCGCACTGCCGCACCAGCCCGAGCAGCCGGTGCACGCCCTTGAGGTCACCGGCGCCAGCCAGGTGCTCCATCAGGCCGGAGAAGGTCTGCAGGTCCGGGAGCACGCCCCGCGCCATCATCTCCTCGAGGAGGTCCATGGCGTCGGGCCCTCTCCGGCACTTCGTCATCGTCCGCAGCAGGGACGAGCAGAGCAGCGCGAGGTTGGGCCCCGAGATGGGCCCGCAGATTGACTCGGCTTCCCGGAACACCCTGACCGCCGCGTCGGCCTTCTTGGAGAGGCCGTAGAAGTCGATGACGAGCCGCACGGTGGCGAGCGGGAGGAGGATGCCGTCAGCGCGCACCTTAGCGAGCAGGCGCTCCACCAGCTCAACGTGGCCCGTGCGGGCGAGGATGGCCACCATCCTCGCCACGGTGTGGCGGTCGTGCGCGAACCCGCCGGGGCGGCACGCCACCCAGCAGAAGAACTCCCACGCCGTCTCGGCCTTCTTGAACGCGCGCAGGAGCTTGCATACCAGCCGCGGCGTCCAGACGATCCCGGCGCCCTCGAGCTCGGCCACCTCCCGTGAGTCCCAGCCGTCCAACGCCCTGGCGAGCTCGCGTGGGTCCAGCCATGGCTTCAGTGTCTGCTTTTCTCCGTTGCCTCTATCCATGTCGTGCCCTTGCTCGTCCTCCTCCTCCTCGCTGTCTCCCTCGCCCTCGACGTCGTCCACGGCGTACCCGATCCTTGCGTTGGGTGAAAACTCCTCGACGAAATCCTCCGTGACATCGATGTGACCAGCCTCCCGCATGGCAGCGATGGCAGTGCGCATCTGCGGCCCGGGCATGACGCCGTCCACAGCCGCCATCTCGCGGACGAGCCACCGAAGCTGGTCGAACCTACCCGCCGACGCAAGCGCCTCGGCGAGCACGTTGTACTGCCGGGTGGTCCGGCGCACACGCAGCGACGGCAGGATGCGGAACACCTCGAGCGCCCGGTCCACGAACCCCGCGGAGGCGAGGTGGGCGATGACGACCGTGTAGGTGCGTGCATTCGGGAGCGCGCCCTCGCGGACCATGCGGCGGAACGCCTCGACGGCGGCGTCATGTTCGCCGTCCCGCGCGTGGAGTTCGATGACGACGTTGTGCGCCTCCGCAGGGCGGCGCGGGGCGGCCGGGAGGGAACCGAAGGCTTCGAGCGCGGAGGCGCGGTCCCCCGCGGCGGCGAGGAGGCGGAGACGCGCGAGCGGCGGGGCAGGGAGCGGGAAAGAGGCGAGGTGGGAGCGGAGCTCGGAGAGCGCGGCGGGAGAGGCCAGGCGGGCGGCGAGGGCGTGGTAGAGCGGGAGCGGCGGCGGCGGGGCGGGGAGCGCGCGGAAGAGGGAGAGCGCGCAGGACGGCGTGGGCGCCGCGCGGATGGCGTGGAGCGCGACCACGGGGTCGTCGGGCGGGAGCGGAGGAGGTAATGAAGGGGAAGAGGAACGGAGCTGGACGCGCAGGGAGTCGATGAGGCGCGCGCGGCGGAGGTAGAGCGCGACGCGGTTAGTGGTGGGCGACGTCGGCGGGGGCATCGCGTCGGCGGGGAGTCGCAGCCGCAGCCGGCGGCGGCTCAGAGGCGGAAGCACTCTGTAGTGCAGCACTGCAGCGGCGCTTGCCCGGCCCATAAGGCCGTCGCCTCTTGGGCCCCTCGATCCACCAAGGTTACTGTTGACGATGGACGGTGTTCAAAAATGGGCTTTGACTTGTTAGCCTTTTTTTTTTAAAAAAAATGACTTACACTCTGTTATTTTTCTAACCTGCCGCTGAGAAGGATCGAGTATTTTTCCCACGCTACAGTAGAATCGTGGGCGACTCAAAGGCGACTCCGTTCCGTCGCCGGATTCGCCGGTTTCCCCTCGCCGTTGGTGTCCTTCCGGGCGCCGATGTGCAAGGGAAGGTGCGGATTCGACGGTTGGTTGCTATTTTCCTTCTTATTAGTTTAGTTTTTGTTAGTTTAGGGTTGGATTTCATCCTAGCGAGAAAATCGGTTTTCTTTTGCTTCCTTCTGAGCTTCTCAGGCATCGGTTTTGCTGGTGTTGTTCTGGTCCTGGAGGTGTGTGCCGTGTGTGTGGAGTTTGTTGATGGTGTCATATGCAGGAATTTGGAAACCAGTGATGATTTCTTTGTTGTCTTTCTATGCGTCGGTTTTCGAATCTTCTGTGAATCAATTTGTATTATCAGCACCCATGCGGTTGGCATCGCCGCTAGCATTCTCACCCATGACTTGGCTGTTGCTATTTGGAGTCTCGGTGGCTATACCGGTGGAGATGTCAAGTTGTTCGCCGGTGTTTTCATCCACCTTCTCGTCTTTTCGAGTAGGTGTACTTTGTCCCCTCTTATGAGTTTGTTGTACGTCGTCTAGGGTGGGCTGGTGAGGCGACCGGTGTTAGATTCCGGCGACGATGAAGAGACGACATGTTGTCGTTTGCCGAAGCATTCAACGGATCAAAGCATGCTTTGTGCATGTTACTGATGCGGCTTTTAAAATTTCAAGACTCTTCGTCGATTTGGGAATCGACCATGAGCTTCATCTTGGGTCGTCTTCATTTCGAGAGATGGAGAAGGACCGGGCTACGGCAATGTTGGTCGGCGACGGCGAAGCCTAGGTACACATTTAGGAAAATTATCTGTACTCTTTTGTGTGTTCAGGGGTGCCCTTTCAAGAGGCTAGATGTAAATATACCGTTATCCTGTTGATGAAATCCAACCCTTTTCTCAAAAAAAAAATACACTCTATTATTTTTTCTAATTTTGGCTCTCGTTACAAACTTAACGCATGGACATTTATTCCTTCTTTAAGACAGATTTTTTTTAAAAAAATGACTGGCAATGAAATCTAGTTAGGTACTTCCTCAGTTTCAAGTCATTTTAATTTTTTTATAGTATATCTATTTTATTGTGTATTTAGATAATATATCTAGATGCACAATAAAATGAATTAATCCAAAAATCTAAAAAGAGTTATAATTTATAACGGAGAAAGTAATAACAAACCGATTGATAATCTCTGCTAGGTGTAGGTGCGAATAAGCCAGACCCAGAGCACAGCGACAGCAGTGAAGAGCACAGTGAAGACGCAAGTCATGACGACGCCCATCCAGGCGTGTCCGCCACCGCACTCGGCAAGGATGATGATGGATGGTGGTATGCCACCGCAGCCCAGGCCGACACTGACGACAGCGTCCCGCAGGGCGCTGGGCGCGCGGGGCAAGAACAGGGACATGAAGAAGAAGAGCTCCATCACCAGCGCCATGTAGACGACCCACGCGACGATGTGGTCCTTCGCGTGCAGGTCGTCGGCCAGCAACCAGCTAACACCGATGAAGAGTGGCAGGATGAAGACGGCACCGAACGAGAACAGGGCACGGCTCATCCCCGACTTGCTGTTCGCCTCCTCGATGGTCAGTGTAGGCGGCGACGACGAGGGCGCCGCCATTATCCACTGCAACGCACGGGGAATAGTAATCTTCTCTTCGTCAACGTCCTGTGGCTTCGACACCATCGTCGACGCTGGGTTCGTCGTTGACGCCGCCGCTGATGGCACCATAATCGTCGATGGTTGATGCCCGCCGGCGGCGCTGCTGCTGCTGCCACGGCTAGTCGTCCAACGTACGTGTTGTCATGTACTCATTATATGCTTGGATCCTAGCTAATATAACTGGCCTATGCTCCGCCCTCTATTATCTTAGCTTTTCTTTTCTTTCCATTATCGATCAGCACACCATCGAAAAAAGGTAATTAATCTTCTGGATCAAAATATTACCATTTGTTATCCACAAAATCCAGTGCCGGCCCTAGGATTTTGAGGGCCCTCTGGCGAACTCTTCGCGATGGCCCTCTAGACAATGTATAAAATCTTTATATCATATATAGATGTTAGCTTTATACGTAAAGCTAAAACAAAAATTAGATGCTAGTTTTATTTGTAAAGCTAAAACAAATTCAATGTTTTTTGTAACGTTTTCTAAGACCTAAATTAAAGAAAACATGACCATATGAGCGCATAGTATTAGCAGAAGTCTGAAATACAGTTTAAATTAAAAACGAAGAAGGAAAAGAATACCTAGATGAACTAAAACCGATCTGCTGATGCTGAAGTGCCAATCGCAAAACTGATCGTCGTCGTTCGTCCGTGCAGCCATGGCCCTAAAGGCCTGGACGCAGCGTTCGCGTGGGTCATCTCTCTGTGGCTGAGGCGACGCGGCCGGCGGCTTCACGCGTTGCGTCGCTTGCTCGCAGGGTCTCTGATTGCTTGGCTGCTCGCGAGATCATTACTTCGCTAAATGAACTACTTTGGTTTGGGCCCCTCCCTCTCGTGGGCCCTCGGCCGTCGCACCCCGTGGCCCTCCCCTTGGGCCGGCACTGACAAAATCCCATATATGTAAACAAAACTATCGGTAATTTGGTATTTCTATATATATACTTATACTCTTCTTTTGGTAAAAGATGCGGGGAATCCGTGCAACATCAATAGGATAGGAAGTCCAAGAATCATTGCAACATCCTGTAGTGTGATTGTGACCTCATCACAGGTCATGGGAAAGGTGTGAGTCTTGGGTCTCCACCTATCAGGCAGAGACAAGTGCATGACCAGCCTTACAGAAGCTCACCGGCCCGCCCCATCTGCCCAGATGGACTTAGAGCTAACATTGATACCTTATGTCAAACAGAAGAGACTCACGAGTACGAGGACTGAGCTTAATTAGATTCTATGTCAAACAACCGAAGATAGAAATCAGTGGTTTGTTATTATTTATTAGATTAGATGACAACAATATTCGGTACAACACAGATGCTATAGATTCTCTCTGATCAACCTGGCCTCATGCTAAAGCACGAGCACGATGATTTAGTAGCCACTAGTGCCGGCTCTGAGGAAATGGACTAGTGCCGGCTCCGAGGAAATGGCCTCGGCAGAGAAAGTCAGAAAGGCCTTTCTGCTTGAACATAAATATCCAGACAATTCCACTCAGTCCCATTGAAAACTGCCTGTCGTCGTTGATAGGAAATTAGGAACCATGATGAAGTGCCGGTGAGCAACCCCACCGACATTCATCCTCCCCTGCACACGAATGATGTGCGCCTCAGGTCTCCACCCGAGCTTCTTTGAACATTTGAAGCGCCCTTAGGAATGAACAGTGGTTTTCAAACAATACGAACAGTAGCAGTAATTGGACTGAACATGCATTGAAACAGAACCAGTAGACGCACCATGGGATTTTATTGCAGTACGGTTCTATAATATCTCATATATTGCCAGTACATCACTACCATCCAATATCCATCACGTCTAAGTAAAGATCCAGCAAGGAAAAGGGAAGTACACTGACATATCTTAACCTCACAATATGGTACGTGTATGAGAATGAGAAAATAAAAAAATGTAGCTATCTTGCTAAATTCTAGCTACTGATGTTTTGGATAAAAAAACTTGGTTACTCGACGAAAATGCTCCTTCCTCGCCCAACAACTTGCTCCAAGTCCTCAAACCATGATTTAAGCAGGGATTTCTCTCGAGCAAGGCTCTCGATTCCGGATTTCAGGTCTTCAATATTCTGCCGCATCGTGAGAATCTCAGCTTCATGCCTGAACTTCTCCTCTGAAAGCTTCTCAGCAGCTTGGGTTAGTTCGTGACTGTACTTATCAGCTTCAGCATTTGTTGCCTCCAGCTCGTTAACCTTGTTCTCAACGAGTAGTTTCTCTTCAGAAACTTTCTCCAGTTTGGACTTGATGTATTCAACCGATTGTTGCAGCTCAGATATCTGCAAGGCATTAGCGTACTTCTCTTGCTGCAACTTTTCAGAAGCATCAGCAAGCTCTTGCTTTAACTTGCTGATTTCACCATCTCTTTCAGACAATGCCTCTTCAAATCGCCTTCTTGCTGAATCCATTTGTTCCTGGAGATTGACAATTTCAGCTTCCAGCTTCTGCTCTTTGTCTGAAACTTTTGTAGTTTGCTCAACACCATTTCCATTCGCTTTATAATCACAATGGCACCTCAAGCTCTTCTCCTCCAAAACCTCAAGCTTTTCATTTGCATCTTGCAGTTTCTGGTTTGTCATATTGAGTTCGTCCTCTAGTTCAAGAACTCTCTGATGCAGCGTGTAGGCAATGCCATCATCCTCACCATCTTCAGACTTCGCATCAGACTCTGACTGTGAGGCCAAGTCTTCAGGTTCCTTCCTGGAGGCGGGTGAGTCATTGTTCCTGTTGCTCAGGAAGAAGTCAAAGCCAGCAGCTCTAGGACTCTGCTCCCTTGTCCATGACCTCTGTAATGGCTCAGGAGATGGTGAGGGTGACCTCTGCATCTCAGAACCATACTCTGAACTGGTTAAAGATCCAGTTGACTGCAGCCTTGTAGGGATGTTCTTGCGCAATTCACCGGTTACATTGTCATACCGCTCAGCTAGAGCACGATACATCCGATAGAAATTCTCAACATGTGTGATGAGCATTGGACGCCTCTGGTAATACATTTGTGCTTTCTTAGCGAAGGAGTCGCCATCCTCCTCGATCAGCTGGAGCATTTCCTTCACTTGCTTGTCCATTTCTGCATGTTTCAGTTCAGGGAAGAATTGATAAATAAAGCATAAAAAACATATCATACAGTGGGAAATACACATTTTCTTATATGCTCGTACTCATAAGCAGCATTACTTTTCCCCCACTGCCAGTCTCTGCTAAAATTAAACATGTACGCCTGTTTGCTTTTTACTATGTTACCAGGAGCACTCACAAAAGGCTATATACATATGCCAATATGAACCGAACAACAACTAGCAATGGAAAGTATGTAACAAATCATTTACATGGCATCCCATTCTTGGCCATGAGTTCAGATCAGAAGATACTACTATAACTAAGATTTTTTATATGTACATATGGAGACAGAGTACTATCGAAAGTATAAATATTGCACTTCCTTTGGTTTATTATCCATTTGCTCATCTATGTGCCTCTGTGGAATAAGCAATCAGAAATGGTACTGTACCTATGCATGCATTGACATGATATGACTAGTACCAAGTACCAGGAATAGCACATGTAGCAAATTTAAATCTGAAAATAGCACGTAGCAAATCTGTTGGCTGCTGTTTCACTTACCTTCAAGATTTTCTGCAAGCCATTTCGAGTTCTTAGGGCTAATGTGACTGTCCCACCACCAAGAGTGGCGCTTCTTAGTAGGGTTCCTCTCCAAAGGTGGCTTCATAGTTCACAAATCAAGCTAGAAGTGGTATCGGATTGAAGACACTAATCTGAAAATTGAGAATGTGCATGGGAGCTAAATGTTTATAATACAGCAAAAATGAATATGGCATATAGAATAATGTTTGTCCTATAATGGAAACATTTGAAGTAACTCAGTGTTAAGTAATCAAGGATAGAATAGAAGTGGCATCGGCATGTAGTGAAAATAATGCAAGCAGAATGCTATTCGAGGTAGTCCGAATTAAGAGAATAGTGTACAATCCTCGGAAGGTAGGTGTAGTCCTGTTAGTTGGATTAATGACAATATGATATAATGACTTCCAATTCAAACAAAGGTACATGTAGAAATGGTACAGGAGATCACTTATTCAGTTCATCAGAGCAATGGATTCGGTAAACATGTGCTTGTGCAGCAAAAAGATACCAATCACATGTTCCAAGATGATATCTGCTAGTATTACCAATATCCTTTTTTTTAGCAAAGACATAGAAAACTGGATGTTTCACAGGATAGTTATTATGTTACAATAGTAACAGATGCATTCAGAAAGAAATGGTGGCGGCTACTAAAGCAAGCAAGACCAGATCAAAGGAGAACCAATCAACCATGGTCTCATAAATGCTGCAGGATCTAGCTAGGAAAGAAACCTCATCTCCAATCTTAAACTGAGTCCATCAATAACCCAATCTCCAAACTTCAACTGAATCCATCAATCAATAAAGTGAACTGAAAAACGTATTACGAACAGCCCAATCTCACCTTAGCATAAAAAACAGGGTGGCGGCGTCTTCAGAGTTCAGAGACAGAGCCCAGCTCAGGATCTCGCACGCACCCAAGATCTCCGGCGCCGGTCACGACCGCCGCCCACCGCCAAGCTCCTGCAGAGACAGGTGGGGAATATGACGGGAAGGGGTCAAGAACAGCCGAACAGGCAGGTGGACTGGATTCGGTCCCCGGTCAATGCTTGAAGCAAACGCGTGGGGGAGCTGTGAAACATGCAGGGCACCACAAGCTGCCCACCTACTCCTGCTGCTGCTACGTGCGTTACTCCTGGTCCTAGTGGAGTGTGAGACGAATACGAATCCAAGATCTGGGAGTACTTACTACTGTTGCTTTTACATGGCTGGGTGGGCGGAAAAGGAAGCGAAAGGGAGGAGAAGCATGGACCTTTTTGTTCACACTTGAGTAGTGTGGCCGCAGCCCGCAGCCGCCCGCCAGCCGCAGTTCTTGTGGGAGGCCAGACCAGGGAGGCCAGACCAGTAGAGGAAGAGACGGGCGGAGCCGGAGAGGGATATGGGGAAGAAATAGACGGGGAAATAAATATTCGCCCGTGGTGACGTGTCGCTGCTCGCCAAGTGGTCTGAGATTGCTGTGGTCAAGATTTTTTTTTCTGCTAGAAAAAAAAGGAGAAATGATAAAGAAAGTTTGCTGCAAGAATAAATCAGCGGCAAAGCGTTCCTTTCAAAAAAAAAAGAGGTTTGCTGCAAGATGGCAGGCGGACTACCGGAGATGATGAGTTGTGTCTGTGAACAGCTTGCGTTTCGTTGAATTGGATTGTTCGTTCCCGTGGAATGCAAAATGTGGACTTCGTAAGAATGAATTATGAATGAATGGGTAAAACGCGGTAAGCTTTGCTTCTAGATACGGTACCTTGTTCAAAGGAGTTGCCAGATGAAAAGGAGCACAACATGCAAAGCTCCAAATGGTCTGCAAGAAGGATGGACATGGCCTGGCTCTTATAACAGCGCTCCTCCAGACTGATACCATCTAAAAAAGAAAAAAACCGATGCCTGAAACGTAACCCTGTTGCGAGTTTCTGATCTAGAAGGATGGGAGTTGGGCAATTGAATGAGCAGGAAACTGAAGCCTGAAACGTGTAAAGAGTTGCAGCGCAGGAAACACAGGGAGTGTGATCGCGACGATTTGTTCGGTTAATTTCTAACCGAAGAGATTCAAAGGGATTGAGGAGATTTTGGGTGGGTTCAGGCTGCACCACTTGATTTCCTCAGAGCTACTGATCCTTGCGAGCTGCGGTGTTAGTCGTAGACTCTCCTAGTGTTCTAAAAACCGATCGATCATCTGATAGGGGCCGGTGAATCCCGGTGATTAGAATAATATATAATACTTAGATAGAGTACTCCAGACCAGGCACAGATCTCCTTGTAGTTTAGCAGATGTGCTGTCTGCTTGCCTGTGCTTGCTCTGAACTTGCACCATGTGCCCCCATGTCATGGTCATGGAATGAGCATTATGACATTACCTCGAGCTTAGTTGTGATCACGAGTACTACTACGTAGTACGTATTTTTCCTTGAGACGCAAAAACACTGACCGAGTCGAGAGAGCAAATCATGGAGCAAGGAAAAGCGTGGACGACTCAGACAGGGATATAGCAGCAGCCGCCGGCATCTCCGTCACTTGTGCCGTAATCTCTGTAGGTTCAAACCATTCTTCAGTGTTCGTTTTCGTTTTTTTTCTTTCCTTTTTTTAAAAAAGAATAGATTTTTGAGGGGATTTTTAAAAAAACAATAGATGCAGCATTCTTAGAAAGAGAGAGAGGCTGCTTCGTTAATTTTTTTTAGAAAAGAGTTGGATTATAAAGTGAAAGTACTTCAACATCCAGCCCCAATAGGGCACTCCTGAAGAGAAACACTTCTACTTCTACATCCAACCCTCAATAGGGCACTCCTGAAGAGAAGTAATCAGATTATGGAGGTAGCTACTTCATTTTCAGCCGCTTCAATTACTACTTGGGCTAGTTTTATCATTTTTTTCAATCGTCATTTTTTTTGAGAGGTCCAATTTTGTTTTTTTAATGTAAGAGTGCCAGTTTTTTTTAAAAAAGGAGGTTTCCCCTGCTTTAGTACAAAGCAAAAGTCTTTGAATCACAGGTTCACGCATATTATGCGTAGCAAAGCATTACGAGCTAAAGCTCCGGCTTAAAGCCACTGCATTACAAGATACAATATCTAAATCACTGCTGGTGCTGGCAGTTGTTGAAGAAGGAACAGCCAATGGAGCCGACCGTGATGACAAATCCGTTGAGGTCCATGCGATCTACAATGGTAACTTGGACAACTCCTCCATCTGCTTGATCAGGTTCTCCAGCTGCTCCCCAGCTTCCTTCTTGAACATGGACAACCATCCTCTCAGCATCCTCGTCGTTCTGATCAGCACCTACTTCATTCCACTCCACGCTAGACCTTGAAAACATACGTCATTTCGTAATTTCCAAATCGACCACATCACAGCAGAAGAAATCACATTGGTAATCATATGCTTCTTATTAGCTAGCCAAACTTGGCTACAGATTCAAAACTAGACCCCAACTCAACCTGGAGCAAAGCTGAAACAATCTTTCATATGTTAGTTGCCACACAACATTCGAAGAACAAATGATTCACTGATTCATTATCAGAGCAGAATAAACATGTGGGATCATTAACATCCCTTCTTTTCATCAGGTTATCCCTTGTCAGTGTTTTATTCTGAGAAACTAGCCAGAGAAAGAATTGAACCCGTGGGGGTATGGCCAGTTTCAAGACAACATGAACAAAGTAGGGAATACTCCTCTACAGTTGATAACAGCATATAAAGATTGCACCGAATACCTCCCATTATAAGCATAAGACCACAAGATCTGGTCCTCCTCATTGGTAAGCATAATACCATCCATTAGAGCACAAAGCTCCAGTCAAAGGTTCATTTGTGATTCAGACACGTTTCTTCTAAATGAAAGCTTGAGCTCAAGCCCATCCCATACTTGAGATACAGTTTTTCCATGTTGTTCATTAATCACATAAAGAGGCCAGAAAATGATAGCCGAACTAGTATTACCTAGCCATTGGTCTTCCTAGAATCTAACTTTCTTTCCATTTCCTAACACCCATCTGATCCCCATGCGAGCAGCTTGGACCGCCCACAACAATCCTTTCCAAAAAGGAGAAGACCCTACATCAGGACAACAAAGAATGTTTGGAGCCTCTGTTCTATATTTGTAGTCCACAATCCTAACCCAAAACGCATTTTGGTGGAGATGATATCTATAGATCCAAGAAGCTAACAGTGCCAAGTTTAAACTTCTCAAGTTAGGGATCCCTAGCCTCCTACCTCTTTCTTCTAGGCAACCAGCTGCCAATTAGCCAGGTGATACTTCTGTTTTTCTTCTGAATCTCCCCATAGAAAATGACCCATATGGGTATTCATCATTCTTATGGCCCATTTAGGGAACTTCATAATGGAGAGTAGGTAGATAGGGATGCTTGAAAGGCAAGCGTTGAGAAGAACTAGACGCCCTGTATAAGAAAAGAGTCTCCCCCTCCATCCAGCAATATGTTTCATAATCTTGTCAATCATAGGTTGCAAGTGTTATCTAGTAAGCTTTTTATAATGTAAAGGGACACCAAGGTACTTAATAGGGAAGTCACATCTAGACGGTAGGGCACGAGTTTGTTCTAATGGGCCAAAAGACTCCTTTGACTGGACCACCGCCCATAATACCACAAAGCATATCCTTCCAATCGTGACCGGTCGCGCCTGTTCATGATTTCGCGATACCAGGCCTGCGATGGCACTAATCGAGGCCACGACGGGCCAGCCCAGTTGACACTTTCTCTCCACAAACCCTTGTTTGCAATTGTTTTTTGTACACCATGCATGCTATGGAGCATCACTAGGCCACGACAAGTCAGCCAAGCAGCTGATCCTCTCTCCGCACAATTGTATTTTGTGATGGCATCAAAAAATTATTTTGTGATGGATTAGTCCTAATTACATTCTTAGCCTATGGGCCCTCTCCTCTGGTGTGGAGCCACTAGGGACCTTCCTTGCTAGGTATGTGAGCTTATGTCTCCACTTCAAGGTCGGTTCACCTTATAAGTGGGCCAATCAGTCCATGGGTTGCAATCTTCCACCATGGAGAGAAAACACAAGCTTCATCCAAGGGTGGAGAGTGATCTGAGAGTGCTTCACATGGATCATGGTAAACTAAGGAGGCTTTGGGCCCATAGGGTGATCGGTCGACCTCCCCTACGGTGGGCACACATGCTCATTGTTCCATTCATCTTGAAACTACACAAAAAATACTCATGGACATGTGGAACTTTTCGATTACTAAAATATGCTTATATTACTTTTATTTTGAGGATGTTGACAATGTTTTGAGTATATAAAAGTATGACATCTTAAACACCAATAATCTACTGCATCGAGTTTATGTTTTTACAAGCCTATTAAGCCCCTCTACGCCATGCCAAATCCTTTCATTAAGGGTGTAATTGTGAGCAATCAAGGCCTGTTTGTAAACCATAGGGGCTTATTTTGTGATTACAAACCCCACCAAGGGAATAAATGAAAATAGCCACCCACCTCCTCTATATAAAAGGGAGGGACGATAAGAATGTTTTTCAGCACTTTACCTAGCTCATTTAGTAGCAGAAGCTCCTTCCTATCCTTTGCAATGTCCATCTAGAAAGAAAAGATAGATTGTGATGTACCTAGAAAATGTTTGTTACCTTTAAATATAATTAGAGTAATGACTTTTAAGAAGCAGAATAGAATAAAGTTCCGAAACAATCTAAGAAAACTAGTTATATTTGCAATGTCTATATCAAGACCTAAAGACAAATGATAAATTGTAATGCATAGGCGGTTGGCTCTGGCAAAAAGCCAACATCCATATAACTTCTAACTAAAATATGAACTCGGGCCGCCCTTCCTCTCTTCCCCTGTTCCCCATTCCGCCTTGCACGCCATAAGCACCTCACCTCCATCCGCCACCCACCACCCACCAATCCACTATCATCGTCGCCTTCGATGGTGCCGCTTTTCACTCCGCCACGCAAGCACGAGCGCCCTCGGGGTAGTTCACTCTGTTTGCTCTCGGGTTTTGAGTGTTGGCTCCCTCTGAGCTAGGGAGACTAGGCCGCTGGGGGCGGTACCCTCGTCCACTGTCATCGCACCTGGGAAGGACTAGGAGAGGGACAGGCTATAGGAGACTACGCCGCACTAGAGGCGGTGCCCTCTACCATCGTCGTCACGTTTGGGAAGGACAAGGAGTAGGATAGGTTGCAGGAGACTACACCACTAGAGGCAGTTCCCTCCACCACCATCGTCATGCCTGGGGAGGACAAGGAGCGAGACGGGCTGTAGGAGTTTCTCCACGGGAGCATGGCTGCACTGCTGCGCGTGGTGCTCGCCACGCAGATGATGGGACTGTCTCGCCTCATCCTGGTCGACAAGAAGGTGAAGCTGGCGCACGGGGTGAGGGCATCGTCAGGCCGCCGCACCCTCTCCGCGTCGTCTCATAGGGCTGCTGCTTATATCGTCGATGAGGTGTTACAGGCCGGTCTTCCTATGCCTGGACATCCAGACGCCCCTGCCTGAGCGGACGCCTTCCCGAACACAACTTCGTCATCCTCGTTGACGACGACATGAACGTTGTGTTGAAGACTTGAAGCGTCTTTTAGGCTCGACAAAGTAGGGCAATTTGCCATTGAATTTCTCCTGACTCAGTAAAGTAGGGGGTGGTGGACTCAGAATGTCGTCGCTCTATGGAGTGATATTTTGTACGATTTGCAACCTCCAGTGAGTTCTAGTGATGCATATGGGAGGTTGATGAAGAGTTTCATTCCACTATTGTTGAAGCAGAGCAAAGTTGTTGGCCTAGCTGGGAGGAAGGTGAAAGAAATAGGGTTGATGGGCCGACCCATATACTGAGCCTGTGTACTGAAGACCGTTTTGCACATTCCTATTTTGAAAGTCTATTAGAGCATCTCCAAGAGTTTAGTAAAACAACTTGGCATCCATATAATTTTGGCAAAACAAGAAAAATTGGCCTCCAATAGTTTGGCAAATCAACTTGGCATTCTTCGGCTTCACACGCTTATAGTTCACTTGGCATCGCAAATCCTAGCGCCACATCGGTGAGCACCTAGGCCCGACGATGTCACCACCGGGCCCGTCGCACTCGACGGTCGAGGCTGAGACCCGCAGTCGCACTCTCAAAGTCACGTGTAAAGACCCACCGCACCTGACGCAGGCGGGACACCCTCGCCGGCGGGCTCGCACGCGCGACATGGGCACCGGTGGTGGCACAGGAGAAGCAGCGCGTCCTCCGCCTTGCCGCGACGACGTTGGGGACAACGTCCTCGTCGAGCTGCAGTGGCTGCGCAGGGTCCCGTCTATAGTGGGCCAGAGTCCCCACATATATCATAGTGTGTTATACTGTGGGTTTAAGTTCCCATGTATATCGGTACACTAGGTCGAAGTGCTCATGTGTATCATGTGGTGATATATGGCTGCGGTTATCCCGGTATATCGGTTCATCTGATATGCTTAGGAGTTAGAGTCTCTTGTATATCAGTGACCTAGGTCCCAGCTGGGTATATGAAAATGGATTCGAATCACCGTTGCTTCTCGGAGAAGAAGACTCGATCGGTGTTCATCGTCGTAGTAACAACTTGAATAATGAGTAAGGTTTAAGAAGAAAGTTGGTTGGTAATTTTGATATGGAGCAAGACTGTTTTTCTTTCTTTCAAGCTTTTCTGCAAAAATTTTTATCTCCTGTAAGCCTTACCTTGTCCCTCTAGCCTGCATTTCCTGAGTCTTCACCCCCTCTTTTTCGTCGGGTCAGTCTTGTTGAGTACTTTTGTACTCAGGGTTTGTTGAACCCTTGTTGCAGGTGAGCCTCATGGGCAGGAATGCTTCACATCCTGCTGCATGACACTCGTCGAGGAAAGTGACGATGAATAGGATATCTCGCTCTTGGGCAGAGCATATAATCAAGGTTGATGTAATAAGTTATATTGTTATCCCACTGCTATATGGTTTGTAATAATCTAACTTATGGTTTGTAACTGATTTGTAAACTTATGTTATTGCAGTCCTTCCGCTATTTTACTCTGATGTATATTATTTGTATAAAACTGTTGTAATACTACAATGTCTCTTTGTAATGATTGATCCTGCTCGGAGAATCATGGATGATTCGGGATTTACCCGACAGACCTTTTAAGTTTTATGGAACACATTCGTGGTTATTTGGAGTCTGTTTAGACAATAATCATGCGTGTGGGCCAAAGGATTTAGGAGGTTCTGCCACAGCTGGTATCGGAGTCGGATCGTTATTAAAAAGAGTTGTTGTAGTATTCTTTTGTGAAAACTTCAACAGTTTTGAGTCAAATAATTTTAACTTAACTATTTCGGGTCCAAATTGCTTAATTCCTTATCTATGATTCTTTCTATCGACCCTTATTCTTATTAAAAGTGTGGTGGTGGAATAGCATACTATAGTGCCCTATGTTATAAAAGTTATTTATATACATGTATTGCTTAAAAACCTTATATGCTTATATCGTAAGTTCGTTCATGCATCATGTTTAATTAACTTGTTTAATTATCTTCCCCTTAAAGTGGTTTGGGTTAAGTAGTATCAATCCTTTTTCATGCTAACCTTCAGATTTCTCCCTATCTATCCTCATTCTTTATGACCTACCTTTCTTCAGGATGGCCCTTACCAAGCAAACTCCTCGTAAGAGTATTGCACCGAAGGGGGTACCTCGACATCAACTAGCCCCCAGATACGAGATTGGTGAAAGTAGTAACAATCCGCATCCAGATCCGTAAGCTGAAATAGCAAGACTTAGGGCCGAATTGGAGAGGACTGAAGCCGATAGGATCGAAGAGGCCACTGAGATTACTCAGTTAAGACAATCTCAGAGGTATATGAAACATCAAAGGAATGACGCTTGGGCACGAGAAGATGCAGCGAATGGTCGTGTGCAAGAACTTGAGGATTACGTGGAAGAGTTGGAGTAGTATGCTGAGGAAGCTGATGATGAGTGTGTAAGACTGAATAACCTGTTGGATCCTGAATATCAATGACAGGCAGCCCAAGATGATCTTGGTCTTGTGATGGGTCAATATGAGGAAGAGGAAGACCCTGAAGAAATAGAATTCGTTGATGATGATGTCATCGATGAGGAAGAAGAAAACCAGATGGGTGTAGCAAATGAAAATGAAGAGGATCTTATCGAAGAAGAAGATCCTGAGATAGTAGAAGACGAACCTGAAGAAGAAGAGGATCCCGAAGAGGAGGAGTTAATCCCAGTGGGAGATAGTGAGGAGGAGTAAAGAGTTTGGAAAGTGAGATGTGTAATATATCTTTTTCTTGCTTTCTGAAACCTAGTAGGTGTGGGAAGTCTTGCCGGAGTGCAGACGGTTGTAACAAAGATAATCTATTATAAGTGTGTTGCATGTCTATAATATCTGCTTATGAAATCTAGTGAAGTTTTGTGAGTAAAGTATAGTTTGTTTATCAACAGATGCCTTCTCACACTTGCTCCCGTGATGCTGCCGGTCCATCTCATGATGGAGGTGATATCCCAAATCCTCCACCAGTTCCACCAACTCTGGCCGATGCAGTTGCGGCCTTAGTCAATGCAACCACCATGATGGCCCAGAATCAGAACCAAAATGCACATCAGGGGAATCGTGGCCGGAATAATAGGAATGAGACCACCTATGTGGATTTTACCGACACACGTCCTCCTGTCTTCACCAGAGTGGATGAACCAATGGAGGCAGATGATTGGCTCCACACTATGGAGCAAAAGTTTGGACTAATTGAGTGCACCGAATACCAGAAGCCCATGTTTGTAGCCTAGCAGTTGAGAGGTACTGCAGGAGCCTGGTGGGTAAATTTTGTTGCCACTCAGCCTGAAGGTCATCGTATTACTTGGGCTAAGTTTCGTGAAGCATTTCATGCACATTTTATTCCTAAGAGAATTATGACTATAAAGCTTGAAGAGTTTCTTTCCTTGTGACAAGGTAATATGTCAGTTATGCAGTACTTTGGCAAATTCAATCACTTGTCCCAATATGCGTCTGACCATGTTAGTACTGACCGTAAGAAGGAGTGTTTTCTCAAGGGTCTGAATAGCAAGATTCAGAGAATGATGACTGGAAACCCAAATGCTACCTTCCATGAGACGGTAAACATTGCCATATCTTATGAAGAAAAGAACCGTCAACACACGGAGGCTAAGAAGAAGAAAACAATAACATCGGGATTTTCTGGTGGCAATCAAAAGCGCCAGAAAATAATTTATCATCCCCAAAACCATTTCCGTCCTTCTTATCGTTCACCACAATACCAAGCCCAGCAACAGATATTCATTCATCCTGCTGCTGCTCTTCCTTATCCAAGACAGCCGAATGCCCTTGCTATTCGTAACCCTACTTCTCAGCCACAAAGTTACCCATGTTATAATTGTGGGAAGACTGGTCATTTTGCAAGATACTGCCCGCATCCGAGGTAGTACAATTCCTATGTTCCCAGGGCTTTTGCACCACAACAACAACCACAGAATCAGCATAAGCCAGGAAATTAGAAGGTGCCGAATAATAAAAATGAGAAGAAGGTTGGTAAGGTGTTTTACACTCAAGTTGGAGAAATTCCAGAAAGAGAACCTGTCATGATGGGTACGTTCCCTGTTGCTGATCATCCTGTAATTCTGCTTTTTGATTCTGGTGCATCTCATATATTTATCAATAGTACATTTGTTAAGACACATGAATTGGATGGAACGGCATGGTGTTGTGATAGACATCCTGAATAGAACTGTGAAAGTGAACATGCCTAATTGCAAATCTCAACTTCTTATTTAACTTCTAACACTTAAAAGGACTGCTAAAAAGGTATGTGTCACTTCTGTGAAAGAGATCAAAGATATACCCGTGGTCTGTGAGTTTCCAGATGTGTTTCCTGATGAATTACCGGGTTTACCTCCTGATAGAAAGATAGAGTTTAGAATTGATTTGAAACCTGGTACTGCTCCAATATCCAGAAGAGCTTATCGGATGGCACCACCTGAGTTAGCAGAACTCAAAACTCAAATACAAGAGTTAAGGGATAAAGGTTTTATCCAACCTAGTTCGTCACCTTGGGGATGTCCCGCCCTCTTTGTGAAAAAGAAAGATAAAAGCTTGAGGTTATGTGTGGATTATCGTCCCTTGAATGAAGCAACCATCAAGAATAAGTACCCTTTACCCCGCATTGATCTGCTTTTTGATCAATTAGCGGAGGCAAAGGTGTTTTTCAAGATTGATCTTCGATCCGGGTATCATCAAATTAAGATTCGCCCGGAAGACATTCCAAAGACTGCCTTTACTACTCGATATGGTTTGTATGAGTATTTGGTTATGTCTTTTGGACTTACCAATGCACCAGCTTATTTCATGTACTTGATGAACTCAGTGTTCATGCCAGAACTTGATAAGTTCGTGGTAGTCTTCATTGATGATATTTTAATATATTCTAAGAGTGAAGAAGAACATGCTGAACACCTCAGAATTGTTCTGCAGCGTCTGAGAGAATATCAATTATATGCTAAATTTAGTAAGTGCGAATTTTGGTTGAAGGAAGTAAAATTTCTTGGACATGTTTTATTAGATAAAGGTGTTGCTGTTGACCCTAGCAAGGTATAAGATATACTTGATTAGGAAACACCAAAGACTGTGCATCAAGTTCGAAGTTTTCTAGGAATGGCGGGTTATTACCATCGTTTCATACCGGATTTCTTAAAGATATCCAAGCCCATAACTGAGTTGTTAAAGAATGATGTCAAGTTTGTTTGGTCACTTGAATGTGAAGAGGTATTTCAGACATTGAAGAAATTAATGACCACTGCTCCCGTCTTAGCACAGCCGAATATTGAGAAACGTTTTGATGTTTATTGTGATACTTCTGGCATTGGTATTGGATGTGTGTTGATGCAAGAAGGGAGAGTTGTTGCTTATGCTTCTCGACAGTTGAAGAAACATGAGGAACATTATCCAACACATGATTTGGAATTAGCAGCTGTTGTCCATGCATTGAAGATATGGAAACATTATCTGTGGGGTAATAAATGTAATATCTACAGTGATCACAAGAGTTTGAAATACATTTTTACTCAAGATGAGTTGAATATGAGACAGAGGAGGTGGTTAGAACTAATCAATGATTATAATTTAGAAATATATTACCATCCTGGTAAAGCAAATTTAGTTGCTGATGCTCTTAGTCGAAAGAGTCATTGCCATTGCTTGACAGTAAAACCTCTCGACATTTCTCTATGTCATGAAATAGAAAATTTGGGTATAGTAATGGTGCAACATAGTAGTTTATCCAACATTACGGTTGAATCAACACTCAAAGATCAAATTATTGCTGCTCAGAGAAGTAATAAGGGAATTAAGCATATCAAAAAGAAAGTTAGAAAGAAAAAGGTTTCTTGTTTCATAATTGATGAAGCAGATGTCTTATGTTATAAGGATCGGCTGGTCATACCAAAGGTTCCTGAGTTACGCCAAAAGATTCTTGATGAAGCACACCTCTCAAAATTTTCTATTCATCCAGGAAGTAATAAGATGTACATGATTTGAAACAGAAATTTTGGTGGACTAAGATGAAGATAGAAATTGCTAAGTATGTGGCTCAATGTGATACCTGTCAAAAAGTTAAAGTTGTACATTTGAAGACAACAGGAGAACTTCAATCATTACCCATTCCAGCATGGAAGTGGGAAGACATTAGTATGGATTTTATAGTGGGTATACCAAGAACAGCAAGAGATTTTGATTCAATTTGGGTCATAGTGGATCGACTCACAAAGTCCGCACATTTTCTTCCAGTTCGAAGTACAAATTCAGCCTCGCAATATGCCAAATTATATTTTAAGTGTATCATTAATCTTCATGGTGTACCGAACACTATTGTGTCGGACCGAGGCACGCAGTTGATCAACAAATTCTGGAAACGATTGCATAATTCATTAGGTACTGATCTTCTGCACAGTACAGCTTACCATCCACAAACAGGAGGTCAGACCGAAAGAGTGAACCAAATACTTGAAGATATGTTGAGAGCATGTGTTCTTAATTTTCCAGAAAAATGGGATGAATGTTTGCCTTTAGCAGAGTTTTCTTATAACAATAGTTATCAAGAAAGTATCAAAATGGCACCATTTGAAGCGCTATATAGTCGCAGATGTAGAACTCTGTTAAGTTGGTCTGAACCTGGAGAAAGAAGATTCGTCGGGGTTGATCTGGTGAATGAAACGGAAGAAAGGGTTAAACAGATATAGCAAAACTTGAAAGTGCCACAGTCTCGTCAAAAGAGTTATGCCGACAAAAGGTCGACCATTGTGGTTCAATAAGGGAGATTATGTGTATCTAAAGGTGTCACACATGAAAGGAGTTACTTGATTTGGAGTTCAAGGCAAGTTAGCACCTCGTTACATTGGACCATTTCAGATCTTGGCATAAATTGAAAAGGTATCATATCGTCTGCAATTGCCTGAACAATTATTGGATGTACACAATGTGTTCCATGTGTCCCAACTTAAGAGGTGTCTTCAAGTGCCGGATAAGGTTGTTGATGTGGGAGGAATTGAACTTGAGCCTGATTTGACTTACTCTGAGTATCCAATTCAAGTTTTGGATTAGAAAGACCGTGTTACTCGAAGTAGGACAATCAAGTGGTATAAGATACAATGGGATCAACATTCAGAAGAAGCTACTTGGGAATCAGAAGATTACCTGTTGGAGACTTTCCGGAATTCTATGCTTCTATCTAAGTTATAATTTCCTCTATGAGTTGTAACTTCATTAGTGTAAGTTGTAAAGACCCTTTTCTCTTATGTACTTAGTTGAAGTGTGTTTTCCTGACACATTTTCTTTTCCATTACTTTACCTATATCTTTAAATCTCGGGACGAGATTTCTTTAAGGGGGAAAGGCTGTAACACCTCTGGTGTTATATTAACTAAAACCAGCCATGTCATCATATGCACTACAAAGCATTCATGATTAGGTCAACCTTGATGTGCATTAACTAAAACAAGTTTACATTTTATAGGTTGATTGTGTTTCTCGAATGTGTTGTCACATGAAATAATAAAACCCTACTTTCGAATGTCATCTCAAATGCTTGATTTATATTCTATGTACTTGAGGTGTAAACCATGTTTACACTAGTGTCAAGCATAGTGTATAAATCTAAGTCCAAACCTAAAAATGATTTCCATATTTGAAGTTGAATTTGGATTTCAAAGCTTATTCCCAAGTCTTGCAATTCAAATTTAAATTCAAATTGGAAAGCTATAAAATGTTTTTCAAAAGTCAACTTGGTCAACCAAGGGTGTCATTAGGTCATTGACCTAAAAATATCCTTGTATGATGTATGTGATCACTAATAACCAACCAATTAAATTAGAAACCAAATCGAGTTTGAATTCGGTTTCAAAAAAACCCTATATTTCAAAACCTAGTTTTATCCCCTTTTTTGTAATTCAAAATCTATAAGGAATTTGGAGATACTCTAAAAAGATAGTTTTTAGATCTTGGCAAGATATACAAAGTTGGTATTCAAAGTTTTTCAAGTTTCCAAAAAGAATTTCAAATGAATTTGAAAATACAGTTTTCCAATAATTGTCCCCTTTTGATTTTAAAACTATAATTCAAAAATTATGCATAATTTGGGAAAACTTTGTATATGAAAAAGGATTGGTTTGAAAAGTTAAACATTTCATAGTTTTTTAGATTTTCAAGTTTTATTGAAAAATCAAAAGTAATTTCAAATATTTGTTTCTAGGGTTTTATTCCCCTTTTGAATTTGAATTCATATTTCAAAATCCAGATAGAATTTGAGGATGCCAGTTAAATGAAAAGTGTAGTTCTTGAAAATTTATGCAAACTTTATTTTTGATATTTTCAAGTTATTATGTAAATTTTGGGAGTAATTTGAAAAATTCAGTATGACATCGGTTGCTACAGTATTGATGACGTGAGCATCGTCTTCTTCCCTCACTGGCGCCGCCGTCGTCGTGGCCTCCGTGCCCATCCTGGCTTGCCCGCCAACGCCAGCGTGCACCATCACTGGAAACCTCCTCACCTGCGTGTCACTCGCCCGTGCTTCGCCTCCTTCCTATAAGTACCAGAGCCGGCCGCCATTTCTCTTCTTCTTCTCTTGCTTCTCTTCCGCCGCCGCCAGCTCCGCCGCTCGCCGCTGCCGTCGTCGAGTCATCTCTGGCAACACTAAGCACACCATCAACTCTGTCTCGCCCTTACGCGTCTTCCCAGCTAGTTCAATTAGCCCCTCGCCACCGAAATCGGCCGGTTCGCCGTCGTCTTCTTCGCGGCCGGTCGTCGAGCCGCCATGACTTCGCCACCGTCGTTTATCCTCGTCTGTGCTCATTTTCTCAATTCCTTTGGCAGTAATAATTGCCTTGATCCGCTGCACATGATGCTTCCTTCGTTCCCTTGTTTGGTGCACAGGTGACGCCGTGACACCAACCCTGCCACCGGAGCACTGCCGCCGCCATAGCTCTCGCTGTCAAGCTTCCCGTTCCGTCCTGTCCCCGACCTCACCAACAAGCGCATCCGCCCCGTGGTGAGCTCCTGCATCCTCCTGTGCCTTTGGTTTGGTCCAGGCCGCCCTGTCATCGCCATTCCACGCGCGCCGCCGCTTCCGCGGGCAGGCCGCCGCCGCGGTGCTCGTCGACTTAGCTATTAGGGTCGCCTTTGGTCAAATTGGCCCGCGCATCGTAACCTTCTAGTCACACGGATGGTGTTGATCGCGCTAGCCCCATTGGAGGAGCTCCGACGAATCCAGCAGCCGTGTCACCGCGCTGCCGTGCCGCCATGAACGCCGGAGAGCTTGCCGCCGCTGCTCCGTCGCCCCATTAGCACCACCAACATGTTCGCCCTGCTGTGTAGGTTGCATAGGTACAAGCCTTGGAACCCGAGGCCTCACCGCCGGCGAGAAAGCCGCCGGTCAAGTGTCGTCGCCGTCGGGTCAACGCGGGGAGAGAAAAAGGATTTTTCTTTTTCTTTTTCAAGAAAATAATTTAAATGCTATTTTATTTAGAAATTCATAATAATTCATGTATAGCTCCAAAAATTTTAAAAATTTTTGTGTATGTTCTTTATGATGTCATCTACCTAGAAAAAATATGAAATGCTAAATTTGAGTAATTTTACATATGTTTAAATTAGCTCTTTTAATTGAAAAGTAGACCTTCAATGATTTTTAATAAATAAAATAATTGGCTTTTATTTCTGAAAATTGTTTTGCCATCTAATTAGGCCAAGAGCTTTCAATAAAATTTTGAGCTCAATTAGACAACTTTAATTTTTATGTCTTTATTTTATGCTTTTAAATAATTAATTAATCTCGTTTAATTAAGTTAATCATTATAGGAATTGTTTGACTTTGGGATTGATTGATGACCTTGGGTCATTAACCCTAATGACCTTTGGTACTTTAATGAATTGTTTACGCTTACCTGGATTATGTCATTAGGACTTAATTAACGTTATTTCATGCGTTTAATAATTTTCTTAAATAATGTAGTTAACCCTAATGAACTTAGTAAGTATGTTTTGGTTGGCTTGCAACTTTATTGTGAAGAAAAGTTGTACTCAAGCCTTTAATCTGGTTGTGCATCCATCAAGCATCATGTTTACCATTCCATCATGTTGAAGCATATCATTGTATCGTATAGTTTCCGTTAACGGAGAGTTTAACGTTGTCGCCCCAGATCCGAAGGAAGAGCAGACTCAGGAGTTGGGAGTTGATCCAGAACTCAAGACCGTCTACCCCGACCATCAAGGCAAGCCCCGGATGCATTCAAACCCTATTCTATTTTATAAAAGTTTTACCGCTTCAGTTATGATATGTTGCATTAAGTAATAGGAGTTGAGTGAAAACCCACCAACTGCATTACCTGTCTTACATCCATATTCCTTGTTACCTATTCTAGAAAATGCGTAGTAATGCTTAGCCCTGCTTAATTAATTTAGTGCTCAAAGTAAAAGAATGAAAAAGATGAGTTTGGCTTTATCTGTTGAAATCATGATGATAGTTAACAAATCGAGTCCGGACGGGTAACTTGCATTGGGAACGGAGTCCCTCTGTAGTGTTTCCATCTATTGATGCCCTAGGTCCCGTGTCGATGGTGAACTGGTGATATCGAGAAATTAGAAAATCCACATGCATGAAGTGGTATACAGTGGGCCAGAGTCCCCACGTATGTCATGGAGTGATATATAGTGGGCCAGAGTCTCCACATATGTCATAGTGTGTTATACTGTGGGTTTAAGTTCCCAAGTATATCGGTACACTGGGTCAAAATGCTCATGTGTATCATGTGGTGATATATGGCTGCGGTTGTTATCCCAGTATATCGGTTCATCTGATATGCTTAGGAGTTAGAGTCTCCTGTATATCAGTGACCTAGGTCCCAGCTGGGTATATGAAAATGGATTCGAATCGCCGTTGCTTCTCGGAGAAGAAGACTCGATCGGTGTTCATCGTCGTAGTAACAACTTGAATAATGAGTAAGGTTTAAGAAGAAAGTTGGTTGGTAATTTTGATCTGGAGCAAGACCGTTTTTCTTTCTTTCAAGTTTTTCTATAAAAAATTTTATCTCCTGTAAGCCTTACCTTGTCCCTCTAGCCTGCATTTCCTGAGTCTTCACCCCTCTTTTTCGTCGGGTCAGTCTTATTGAGTACTTTTGTACTCAGGGTTTGTTGAACCCTTGTTGCAGGTGAGCCTCATGGGCAGGAATGCTTCACATCCTGCTGCATGACAGTCGTCGAGAAAAGTGACGACGAATAGGATATCTCGCTCTTGGGCAGAGCATATAATCAAGGTTGATGTAATAAGTTATATTGTTATCCCACTGCTATATGGTTTGTAATAATCCAATTTATGGTTTGTAACTGATTTGTAAACTTATGCTATTGCAGTCCTTCCGCTATTTTACTCTGATGTATATTATTTGTATAAAACTGTTGTAATACTGCAATGTCTCTTTGTAATGATTGATCCTGCTCGGAGAATCGTGGATGATTCGGGATTTACCCGACAGACCTTTTAAGTTTTATGGAACACATTCGTGGTTATTTAGAGTCTGTTTAGACAATAATCATGCGTGTGGGCCAAAGGATTTAGGAGGTTCTGCCACACCGTCATGGCCACCGCCGTAGATCGGCATCAAGATCCAGAGGACCTCCATGCAAATAGAACTTTTTAATGTGTTAACTTTGTAAAAGTGCAAGAGAGAAGAATTTTTTGAATTGTGCTTAGTTAATTATGGAAAACTTTTGTGTTCACTTTGCAAAAAGGCCCTAAGAAAAAACCATAAATTATGTCAAATTGTTGGTGATAGACTCTTTTTTTTACTCCCTATATTGTTTTATTGAGTTGGCAAAAATAAGAAAGTCGGCCAGTCGCGCTCCTTGCCTATTGCGCGACTCACTCAAGGACGGGCTGACGCAATAGTTGCTCTCGCCTATGGCCTACCCAACGTTGCGGCCCTCCCGTTACTTAGAAAAACATACTACCATCCACACACTGGATTTCCGTTTCCAAACCACAGGGCAATAAGATGTTCTTCATAATATTAGACCTAAGACATTTTAGAATTCTGCATTTTCTATAACTGAATATAATGCAATTGATATCTTCCAAGTGAAACCATCCAAACACCGGTAAAATAGTAAAACAAGGGTCCTTAACACAGCCCAATGACCACTAATCAAACAACATCGGATTCTTTTTTAGTTCAACAACATCAGATTCTAAATATAAGTTTTATCATCATGAAGGAGCACATGACACATGAAGAAGAGAGCAATTAGTTTGTTTATAAGAAACTTGAGGTTTTTTTTGGCAAAACATACATACACACGTGTCGTCACGTGAATGCGCCACCAATGCTCCAAATTCTCTGGTGCCAAGGAAACCGATGAATTGGTGTAATAGCAAACTAGTGTCAGGTTAGAAGAGGCTTATTGACAATGCTAAAAAGCAATGACTTCACCGTTGAAATTAGTTCGTCAGTCATCGCTATCTCCGATCACAAAAAAGCATTCGTCGTTCCAAGCTGGAAAGATCACTTCAGCAACCAACAACGAACATAAACAGAACGAATAAAGGGAGTACCATGATTATCATTGGCCATATAGCTCATTACATTACACACCACAGATTATGAGTAACTCAACAAGTCAAGTAACTACGAAGCACAAGCTTCACTCAAATTATATAGGAAGAAGGGAAGGAGACAACATTACAACGTTAGATAGCAAGACACTGAAGCCAACTTCAGAGTCTCGACATCTTTTCAACATCCAGAGTAAGGGCACGCTACTCATGTTGCCATCACCACAGGCCTCCTGTGGTCCTGCAGGAGGATCTGCCGAAGCTGCTGGTACCCATGGCGCCATGGTGGTAGTGATCAAGCGAGAAGTACAGCTGCCTGATCGCCTCGCGCTTCCCCTCTGCGCTGTCGGGATATAATCATCTTCTGCTTCTCAACCTCCTACTCGAGCTCACACACACGTGAACGCATTCTCAGCCTTTTAGCGCAGGAGCAACACGGTCCTAACACCGTTAAGAGCTTAAGGCCGAATAAGTAAGAAATTTTTATTTTGAGGTCAAATGCACAACTTCAAAAAAAAAAGAGTACCAAATAAGTAATCAAAGCTTTTTGAGGGCTAAATAAACAACAATTCTCCCAAATAAAATCTGTACCAACTTGCATGTGCACGCCGGCCTGCTCTAAGTCTGATGATTAGAAGAAATAGGATGCGATTGCATCGTGCCGTAATCTTTGTAAGACTGAAACCATTCTTCAGTGTTCGTTTTCATTTTTTTATTGAGAAAATATATTTTAGCAGAACTGAAACAAAAAAACAGACGTCCTATTCCTAGAAAGAGAGGTTGCTTCGGTTTCAGCCGCTTAAATTGCCACTTGGGCCAATTTTGTCATCTGTCTTTCCTTTTTCGCGAGGGCCAATTTTGTCATCTGGGCCGCTGAGCACGAGCTTGTTATAATGGGCCAAAAGGCTCCCTGGTGGTTTCCACGCTCCGAGGCCCGAGCTACTTGAAATGGCGCTTCAATTGGTCTACTGAGTCAGTTTTATCATCTTGTTACGACATGAGTTTGTGTTTTGTTGTATAGATAGAAAAAAAATTGCCTGGATTTTTTATATAATAATAAAAACTGCTTGGATTGAACGGCGGTCCAGAATACCGCGAGCGCATCGGCACTATGCATCGCCGCCGCCGACGCCGCCGACAAGTCGGTTCACGGCGACCGGCCGCCCCGCCTTCGATCATCATCACCGTGTAAACTGTAATCAGCCCTGCTTTGGTCACCTTCACTGATCCGGAGTGAACTCTAGTCCAGGTCCGTTACGGAATCTCTCGTATTAACATGGATTGAGATTGGGACAATTGTTTATTCAGCAAACAAAGTTCGTTTATTTATTTGACCTAAAAATATTTAAACTTCTATTTGGCTCGGAAGCGAAACTTTTTTTACCTTCAGGGGCTCCTTTCGTCAGTTGCCTCCTCCAGCACACCGCGAAATGACTAAATTACCCTCACCCATCCAGTCCCCACTCCGACTGGTTCGGCCTCGACTCGTCCTCCTCCCCCGACCCCGACTGCGCTCGGGTAAAAAAGAAGCGTCGATGGCGGCTGGCCGGCCCGCTGCTTCATGAATGGCGGCGCTCTTCCCCTCGCCTCTTCCTCTGCGTCACGCCGGCGACGTCGTCCCCTCGCCACGCGCGCAGTCAACCCCTCGGCGACAGCCGGCGCGCAGCCACCCCGTCAACGGCCGGTCTGTTCCCCGCGGTGGCCCCCCTCCGGTCTGTTCCCCGCAGGGGCGAGCAACCTTCGGCCACTGCCCGACCGGCAGCGGGCCTCGTGCGGGTGATGGCCTTGCCCGCATCGGCAGCGGCGCTTGGCCCTCCCCACCTTCCCGGCCATGCGACGGCCGCCCGTCCACCTCCAGTCGCGGCCGGGGATCGACGGGACCGGCGGCGGTCGTCTCCAGAGGCGGCGGCACGTTCCGTCCCGCGCGGACGATGCTCCTCCGTGGCGAGGCGCGCCCTCTGGACCCGTCGGCGGAGGCGCTGGTGGCCCGGTGGCCCCTCGCCCCCTAGCAGCTGCCGATGAAGGCGCCGGCGGCGGTCCCAGCATCGGCTCGGACCGGCCTCTTCCCCCAACCGGCGCCGCGTAGCTTCGCCTCCACCAGAAAGGGTACCTTCCGACGGCGGCCATGGAGGCCGGTGTCTGGCGCGCACGACCTGATACGGACGGCGGTGGCGCTTTACTCCCGGACGGCAGCGGCCCTGCGACGGAGTTCAGATGCGCCGCACCTTCTTTCCCATGAGTCTCCTCGCTGAGCAACCGATGGGGCATCGTGTCCAGCACCACTCCGTGATTCTCCGTGATTCTCCGTGATGCGGATCCATGATTCGCCGAATTTGTCATTCATCAATTTGAATGATTTATTTTTGGTACAAATATGATGGATCTAAGCCGCAACCAGCACATGTTGAATGCTTCCAATTTTGTCCAGATTTTTTGCAGTGATTTTGATATTGAAGTTCGCAAAAAAATTGTCAAAGATTTTTAAAATGAAATCATTAACTTCGTCAATTATGAGCATCTACGGTTAATTGAATTGGAAAAATCTGCTTGTCAAGTATCCACACATTTATGTTTAATTGAACGTATTTACGTTTAATTGAAGGGTAAAATCTCAATCGAAAAAAACAGAGTAAAATCTGCTGCTGTTTCGCGAGGAAGAAAAATTATGGCCATTTAAACATATACATTAAACAAGGCTCTTTTTTCTGATGCATATACATTAAACAAGGCTTTTTTTTAATTTTTTTTCCACACAGGAGTAAAACCGTCTTTACCATGGCACTTCATATCGTTAGCACCTGAAACTAACAGAAAGCCATAAGAGTAAAAAAATTTTACTTTCGGATCAAATACACAACTTAAAAGCCAAATAACCGAACAAATTTTGTTTTAGACCAAATAAACAAATGTCCCGTTGAGATTTGTCTCTCCGACTTCAATCAGTTCCCTAATCTGATCCTTTAAAAGAGAACAGGGGCGAGGCCTGGTGTTGCAGAGTCCAAACAGCGATCATTAGACAGCAATCAGAACCTACGAGGCGAGAAGATCCGCGGCGCGGCGTTCCTTGTTTTCTCGCCGGTGCGTGCGAGATGGAATCGAAGCTCACCGAGAATGTCGGCCCGCTAGCGCCGGCGGCCTCGTCTTTCCCGTTGCTCGTGTACGACTACGAGCACGGCAACCCGCCGGAGATTTCCCAGACCGTGCTCGCGGTGGCCGACGGCTACATGCGCACGATCCGAGTTCCCGAGATGTGCGACTACACGTGTCTGGAGACTCCGCAGGGCCTTGTGCTGATGGTGGACGCCACCTCGGGATCCTGCTGGCTGTGGAACCCGCAGACCGGAGAGAAGACGGCGCTGCCCTCCATGAACGGCGGCGAGCTGCCGTACCATTGCCGGTGCCTGGTTTCTGACAGCACTACTTCTCCTCCAAACACCACGGATGACGTCGATACTCCGGACTCCCTCGTCCTTGTCTACGACCTCACGCGCCCGGAGCTTCTGTTCTGCCGGACCAGAGGCGGCGCCGGGTGGGTGAAGCAGTCCTACGACATGGGCATCGAGGTCCCCGCCACCGGGGAAGGCCCCACACCGTGCGGGGCGATCAGTGACATGGCTGCCGTGCAGGGGGTGTTCTACTACCACGAGTCCAGAGACGTGATGGGCGCTCTCTTCAGCTTCGCCGACGATCCGGAGCCGCGTCTGGCTCGTCAAGTTCCATGCTCCGCTGCCCACTCTCGCCGAGGACGACGCGCCGCAGCTGAAAGCGACGAAAAGCTACCTGCTGAAATCCTCGAGACAGCTCTTCCTCGTCTGCCTCTTCCACATCAGCAGCACCATCGAGCGCATCGAGGAGGTCGGTGTAACGACCTAGAAATCCGGTCACCGAAAATACGGGTTTTTAAAATTTTTTTCTAAAAAGTATATCAATGTGTGACGAGTGTCATGTAGAAAACCACCAGATAGTTACACAAGTAGCGCCTAATGCTAGCATGAGCATTGCATTCAAATAACCAGAGTTGATTCGACTCTTATTCGATTTTATGTGATGTTAATAAAATCGAATAACCTTTTATCACATGTATATATATGCCTGTTAACTCCGAAAATGGATCCATCATGACCTAGAGACCCTAGTGGACCCACCATGGTGTATACATCATGTTCACTAACCTCATTAAACTAGGGTTGTGGCTAAATTAGTTGCCTTGCAAGAAATAGAAATGGAAAAAGTTTTAAAAATAGAAAGAAAAAGAAAAAGACCAAAGAAGCCTGATCAGCCCAGCCGCGGCCTGCCAGCCCGCTCGCTCGCGCCGGCCTGCACGCCCGCTCGCGGCCCGTTCGGCCTGTCCCGCGCGTCGGCCTGCCGCCTCGGCCCAGTCGCTCACGCGCGCCGCGCCGTACGCCGCCACGCCCCGCCGCGCGCCGCTCGCCCGGCCTGCTCGCGGCCCAGCAAGGCGGCCCGCTGCCCGCTCGCGCGTGCCACGCCCGCCCGCTCGCCGGCCGCCGGCCCAACAAGGCGGCCCAGCTAGGGCCTGCTGCCGTCCCGCGTGCGCCGCGCTTCGGGCACAGCCACTGACCAGTGGGGCCGGCTTGTCAGCCCCCACCTCTTGCCATTCTGGGGTGCCCGCGCGTCCCATCCTTGCTGCCAAAAATGGCCGCGGCACAGCCCAACCGTCCGCCCGCGTACGGCCGCGCTCTCCGCCGTCCGCGCGCCTCGCCGCACCCGGGAAAACCCTAACCCTAAGACCGGCTGCGTCCTAGCCGCCCGATGGGCATCACACATCTCCACCGCCCGACCTCCATGATCGCCGGCCGCCATGCCTATTTAAAGAGGAGCATGGCGCGCTAGGGTTTCCTCCATGCCCAGCCGCCTTGCTGACCACCCTGCACACATCCGTCGGCGTTAAAGGAGTCGGAGAAGGAAGGGTGAAGAAGGCGGGGAGGAGCCGGACCAGACCAGAGCGCCACCTCCGTCGTCCGCGTCCGTGCGCCGGAGAAGCCCGGCGGACCCACTCCACCCCGACTCACCCCTCCGGCGCTGCGGCACTGCTACTCCCCCAACAAGCCGTCGCTTCGACCTCAGCCGCGGCGCCGCGAGCCGCCGGGACCGCCTCGCGCAGGTGAGCTCACCCTGCCCGCCTCCATGACCACCGGCCAGAGCGCCCCCACGTTCCCGGCACTCTGCTCACCCTTCTCGCCTTTGACACCACCGACGAACGTGTCGTAGCCTAGGACGCTGCTATGGCAAGGTTTAGGGAGCCGACGTAGACTACAGCGAGGGCACGCCGCTTTGCTGCCTTCGGTCTTCCCGGACTCCGGCCGGCCAGAGCGCCGCCGCGACCAACACGCCTCGTGCGCCTCTGCCGAGCCACCACACACCACGGTAGAGAGGTCAGGGAGCTCCTAGCTGCTCCAGTCGAGGAATGGAGGTGAAGATGGAGGCCCATGTCCAGCGACGCCGGCGAATTCGACCGGTGAGCCTCCATTGCCGCCGCCGGGTCGCCGCCGCCGGGCCGGCCCAGATCCAGCCCTACCCAGGCCCGCCGAGGCCCGGTTGAGGCCCAGTCGGCGTTGACCGTTGACCAGTCAATGTTGACCGTTGACCTGGCCCCACCTATCAGTGACCAGATCCGTGGGCCCCACCTGTCAGCCACTGACTGGGTCCCGTCAATGCTGACGTCAGCATGACGTCAGAATGATGTCATCCAGCCTCAAACCCAGCATCAGTGCTGACGTCAGCATGACGTCAGAATGACGTCAGCACAGCCCCGGTTGCACTGTTCCCGCACGCCACGTGGCCCAATCAGGAGCCGCCACGTGTCAGCACAGGTTAATCTGCCCTTTTTCCTTTTTCAAAAAAATAGAATAAACTTCGGAAATTCATAACTTCTTCATACGAACTCCGAAAAATATGAACCAAGTGTCCAAATTTTCATAAAAATGAGCTCTACGTCATAGGCTTGTGTATGAGTGCATTTGGAGTTATTGAATTTTATTGCTTCTTTGTGTTGACTCTATAGGAGCCGCTAACGCGGCTATTATGTCTCGTTTCAGAGGAGGAGGAGCTTGAGGAGGACGACTACGAGTACGAGGAGGAGCTCGGTGATGACTTCGCAGGTGCCACACCCCACCCAACCTCGTAGATCCTATTACGCATGGCATAATATCTAGTTGTTAGTGCTCTAATTATGAATATCACCTGATGATAGGTTGCATGATAGAACTGCTTGATGAGCCTTTACCTTGTCGCAACCATACTCCTGCACACCTGCTGATAGGCTAGACGCTTGCTTATTTACTTATGATGCTTTACTTCTTCTACGCCGATATCTGTGTGATGTGGTGCGTGGTGGAGAGCATGGTTATATGGTTAAGGCACGTGGTGCCACTTTACTCGGGGAGAGTGCTGCGTGCGTCTTGGGTGTGTGGTGAGGGTTGAGTCGATCGGACAGGATTCTACGACGAGCCATGTGGGCGAGTCTTGCCGGGGAATGTGCTCTGGGCATTTCCGTGTGAGGTGCTTGTGGCGGGCACAATGTGAGGTATAAGGAGATCCCGGGGGTGAGAACCTTCGTAGAGCGAAGCCCCGAGTAGGAGGTGCTGTTGTAGCACGAACTGTTGTAGTCCATAAGGGAAGATAATCCTGTCTAATCCCCTAGGACCTGATATCTCTTGAGGACCAGAACCTTGGGACTTACGTGCTCACCACTCGCTCTTGAATGGGCGGGAGATGGATGTCTGACTAGCTAGGACGGTGCCACTACTACTAGGTGGTTAGCAGATAGTGTCGGGAGGTACGGGCGTGGAGACCCACACCCTCCTTAGACAACATAGTGACCTCGGAGGCCCGGTACTATGTCTCACAGTCTCAGTGTGCCGGTGGTACCTATCCGGGATGTCCTAGTACTGAGTGGTAGGGTGGCATCGCACCGGTTAGAAGCAGCCGGAATCAGCTTAGGCGGGGCACCGCCGATGATAGTGATCTTGTGGTTATGGGAGTACACGCTCTGCAGAGTTTATGAATCTATATATATATAGTCCGCGAGCCACTGGTATGGCTTTTTCCTAAGACCCACGCTTCTCGGGAGTAGTGAGAGGAGTCCTTCTATTTCTCCCCCTGGTGTTACCCTTCCGGCTGTGAGCCGCTGAGACAGGCTCCGAGAGGGAGTTGGACCTGTCGACTGAGTGCGAGAGGGTGAGATGTGTGTGATGGGAAGGAATGGGTTTGGACATGTGGATGAGATGGGTTAAAACTTGATGATTTATATTATATAATATTGGCCACTACTTGCATAGTAAACCACAGCCATATATTAGGTCGATTTGATTATATCCCTTGCATCCCACCAAATACTACATAGCGAAAGCAAAGCATAGGATAGGAGATGTGGCCAGTACAAACCGTACTAAAAATTATTTGGCAGGTGAACCTGACTACGACTTCTATGACGATGAGGAGGAGTAGATGTCTCGTTCCTACGCTCAGACTTCTTTTGGAGAATTATTGTACTTCCGTCTTCCGCAGCTATTCCAGACGCTGCAGCTACTCTGATGACCCCGCCAGTGTGGCGATGAACTATTTATGTAATCCCTTCTAAATGTATTCTTTTGTTCGAAGTATGGATTACTGTATCAACTAACGCTGGATGATATGATGGTTTGAGCTTCAAACTATTAAATTATTCGTCATTCTGTGTATTTTCTCTTTGTGAAAAATTAAGAATGTTTCAGTCGACGCCTGCGTAATGGATTTCTCCAAGAAGGAATGGTGCAAGGTGACCGACATTGGAGACACGGCTTGGTCCCGGATGCTTTGCGGCATCGTGCTCTGCGGCAGGGCATGGCCTTAAGAGCGGGTGCGTCTACCTTGCCGACAACAGCAATGACGTCCACATCTTTGATCTCAAGGAAGGCACTCGTGAGCTCGTTAGACCAAGACCAACACAAGATATACCTGCTCTCTCGCGCGAGCCATTTTGGTTGGTGCCCGTACTCCCGCAGAGCCAGAGCTCTTTCAATTAATGTGAAAGAAAATATGTAGTACTGCTAGCTTATCTATACCTATCTATAAAAGAAGAAAATTTCAGTCTGCCAACATGTCCGTCACATTTTTTCTGCCAAGGCTCGGTCGTCCGTGCGTCTTTCCAAGTAGTGAAGAGAAAATAAAAAATACAGGGTTCCATATGTAACAATGCCAGAGGGAAAGAAAAAGTGAAAGGATCTAAATTAAATTTGAGAAACTTGAGGATTCCTGATGTAAAAATTTAGCCTACGTTGGGCCACCTATTACTGGGCTGAAATGCACCGTATGGGCCTTTTGTGCCACGAGACTGGGCCTTTTATTTTTTGTCTTTTCATTTTTTGTAAAACAACAAACTTATAAATTACATAGAAAATTATTTCTACTAGCCGGCCTAATGGCCAATAACTGCCAGTGTAATTTATTTTGTTTTTATGTAAGGTTAAATTTTGTGGACTTTTTAATCTAAAAATGGCCAGAATAAATTAAATAATTCTAAAAGAATAATTCTGGAATGGAATGACATGTCGGAATAATCCGGTACCAAAACATATCATTTTAAACAGTAAATCGGAATGGTCACCAGAATAGAATTGATAAGTATGGTCCCAGTGGTGTCGATAGTAAGTTCGAATTGAAAGATAGTTATGTTTTGGAAATAGAAAAAGAAACTTGGTGTCCCTCTAGAACATATTTTTGGGAGTTGTTCTCTAATTATTTTTATTTCGTACTCCGGCTCTTGTAACTCAATCTTTTTCATTGATGATGGTTAAAACACAAACCAACCCATAAGAACAATTGATTTAGGAGACGCTTGCTTTTTTACCTTGACATGACGCACAAATAAACAATGACTCTTTTTTGGGTCATTATATGATCCAATAAAATTAGTTCTTACACAATGTTTGTGCACAACTTATTTCGCATTGCCTTAGGTTTATTTCCAAAATAATTTGTTTATTTCATAAAAGAGATAGATGAAGACAACCACAAATTATGTTAAATGTCCTCCTGCCTCCAAATTTACATGTTTCTTTCACAAATTTAACTTGATTGCCTACACATGAATATTGTGAAACATAGATTATATATGGAGATCGTTAATCAACAATGAAGAGATAAAAAAGGGTCTTAGACCATGTTTAATTGTTTCTTTGTTACAAAAATATGTTCAATTGCTTATTGGACCAAGACATGTTAGTGTTTTTTTACCCGTTGCAACGCACGGGCATATTTGTTAGTATATCTTGTTCTTTTATCATAGAAAAAGTTTCGCCGCCGGTGAATAATATTTTTATTTTTTATAAGTCTTGATTAGGTTAGGAATCTTTTAAGAGTTTCTCTTATTATTATTTTATTACTCTTGAATAACTAGCATGCTTTTAGTGCCTCTTGCATAGTCTAGCTTGTCGTCTAGACTAGGCTGATTGTTGACTTCCGCGACTTTGTTGGCATCATCTCTCTGTTACTGTAGTATCTTGATGATGACTTGATGACAGAGTGTTGAATCAGGTGGAGAACTTTACCTTTGTCGTCCTACGGAACATACGGTATCTCACCGCGTGTGCTCATTGGGCTTTGTATTCTCTAAACTTCTTAGTGAGACACAAGCTATAAATAATGTGCATTCTTGGAAAAAAAATCATGTGAATAACGAGCGGATAACACCTCTTTTGAGGCTTACTTTTTTATTGTGATCTCACGAATTGTTTGAAACACAAATTCAAATCGTGTTTTAACGAGCCAAACAAAAGTCAAAAGTCGCTCAAAATTAGCTCATCTTTATAAAAATGAGTTTTAAAAAAAACACAGTACAACATAATATTTTTTAAATGAGCCAACAAGCAAGCTTTAACACAAATTTTTAAATAAGATGAGTGGTTAAATTTAAGATATAAAAAGCTAAACAAACTATAATTTAAGATGGAGGGAGTAGACAACTATTGCGTTGTTGTACGTTCTCAGCTGGTAGGTTGCGGATGTTGAGGGCAGTCGCGCTTTCTTTGTTTCTTTTCTTGTTCTTAAGTTGTATTCCCCGGTCGCGTATCACTAGCTTGGTGGTTTGTAATTTATGGTAGGAGAGTTCTCTCGTAGCCGCGTTATGACATTATCTTCTTTTAATAGAAAACATGCTACATTCTCATATGGTTTTTTTCGAAGGTAGGGGGGGGGGGGGAGCTTCCCCACCTTCTCATGAGAAAAAAACATTCCTGGAGTTGAGACGTTGTCCCTGTCATCCTCATTGCATCACTTACACTACACGTGCCTCTCTTCTCCAGCTCTAACCTGCCTTCGACGCTGAGAATAGCGTACCCCATCCCCTATCACTCCCCTTCTCTCCGTTTAACACCGACACTTTTCTTAAACCCTAATTGTGGATTGTGTCCTTGATTTTGATGGGATTTCCAGTGAAAAGGGAAGCTTGCAATAGGGACATGGAGAGCCAAAGCGGATGACCACCTTTGGCCCGTGCGATCATGGCCCTGGAATCCAATTAAAAGGCCTCATTGTTAATGTATTGTGTGTAAGCTTTGTCTCAAGTAGTCGTGTAGCCTAAAGATCTAAACTAAGTCTATTGTGTCCTGATTTATGGTTTTTACATTATTCGTGTATAATGTTTCTTACATGTTGTACTAGCAAACCAAGAAGTACAATACTTCATGTCTAGTTCTAATGCATCATTTATGTTCTCTTAGTCCATAATATGTTATTTTCTATGCAATTTATTATAGTTTACATTGTCGTTATTGTTTTATTTTGACACTTAACTTGGGCCCTCATTTAAAGTTTCGTCGAGGCCTTCAAATACCTCGGGACACCGCTTGTTTGGTCCGAGGAGCCACCCAATCCTAGATTAGGTGGTGTATTATGAGTTCAATTCTTAAATTTTGTGGAATGACTAGATTTCAATTATTAGTATTGATCATTGGCTTGTGATAAATGAGATGATGATGATCAACCTATTCATGGCGGCCGGCAGCCCCCGCTGCCTCATCACGCCACCCACCTCATATCCCCGCTCCTCGACCGTGGCCACCCTACACCCACCTCTAGCCCCATCCAACTATCGTCCTTCTCCCCCCCACCGTCTTGCTTGCCTCCACACGACCACACACCACCGTGTTGCGGCCGTAGCCCCAACCCAAAACCTTCTTCTAAGCCTACCGGGAATGGACTCCCTTACTCTTCCAGAATCGTAACCGTCGACGCCGTCTTCTATGGGTGTGTTTGGTTTGTGTATTAGACAAGCCTGGCTAGCCAGACCAAGCTAGGCTAGTTTTAGCCATGCTCTAGCAAGCCAAGTGGGCTTGTTTGGTTGCTCTGCTAACTGTAGCCTGGTTGGAGTTAGATTTTGTTTGGTTGGTTGGTTTGGTTTGCATACAGTCACCTCTTCCTTAAACTGGCGTGCTCACCCCCTTTGACACATTTTATCAAACACATTCAGTTCAACACTGACTACATACTGAAACAACATGATGCCAGCTGCAAATTCAGTTCCCAATGCCTTCAACCTACAACAGGTTTCCAGGACCAGACAACTTAGTTCTATATTAGCTGTGAATAATACAAGAAGAAGGACCTAAACTACAAGCTAGCATATTAAGTTTCATAGTTCAGTTAACCAACTCAGAAGTAGACTTACATGAATGCATCCACAGCATTAAAAAATGGCACAGACATTTTATCAAACACATATAGGGCATCTTTGATTCTTTGTTGTCGCCTATACACAGGTCCAAGGCTCAAGCCCATCGGGTACATGTACATGTGCTCATCATCCTAGTTATTGCATCTCAATCATTTTCCGAATGGGGCAAATAGAAAGCAATTTGTATCCTATTCTAGAAATTGGAAGGGTATCACACAATTGCTTACTGTAAAGCATTCGAGATAACAAAAAGCCGCTGCCTTCTCTCGAACTAACTCAGGCCATACTGCTTTGGCCTCATGACAAGCTGCTCAATAGGTTAACAGAGATTACAAGGTGCTCACCTCTGACGGAGTGCTGTGCTGCCTTAGTGCGAGTTTCAATCACCGCCAGAGGCATGCCGCGCAACTGCACCGCCGCGCGGGCGAAGGCCACGGACGTCGGCTACCTCCTACCCCGCCGTCGGCCACCTCCACTGCGCTCTGCTCCCCGTCTTTCCTCACCACCCCAGCCGGATTCGTTGCCGGCAGCGTGGGTGCTCCCGTTACCACCACCACGCGAGGAAGACGTCCCAGAGGTAAAGGACGGGCAGTGGTGGTGGAGCCTGTGCCGGCGGAGGAACGCCGCGAGGCGACAAGGCGGACCCCTTGCCGCCGGCTCTCGTCGTTTCGGCTTCACCTCCGCCATCCGCGAGATCCTCAGAGACCCAAACTCCAGATCCACGACCTCCTAGAACTGGTGGGGAGAAGAAATGCCGGTGGGAGAGGAGGAGGAGAACCGATGACGAGGAGAGCAGAGTACTGGCGGGGAGAACCAGAGGTGAGGAGAACGAAGGGGGAGGTGAGGGGAGTGACCAAAGGGGCTAGCCCTGGCCTGGCTCTAGGAGAACGACCGATTCGGCCGTTTACCCCTGGCCTGACTACAGACGTACGGTTGGTCTAACTTAGTCAGACTCCGACCTCTGGTCAACAAATCAAACATGGCGTTTTGGAGCCCAAACCAACCAGAGACTAGGCTTAGCGCAAAAACCAAACACGCCCTATGTCTCCAGTAGGGGCGCGGGTCACATAGCTAAGCACACCGTCTTGCTGTAGCGTGACGACTAACGACCGTTGAGTTTCGAATAAAAAAACGAGAAATGAGTAGATGATGATGGACCATCTTATTTGTCAAACCAAACACACCCCTATGTAGCGATAGGATCAGGGAGGATCATCAATTCAAGGTGCGTGTGTTCTTCTGCCAATACATTATTATTTTCTCTAATTAATAAGTAAATAACGAAACAATGCCCCAGTGTCTACGGGATTTTCTTGCAAAAAAAATTACAAAAAAAAACAGCATGTTATTCACCATCTCGTTTCTGTTGCATTCGTCTTAAGGCACCTGGACCTGCGCGGTTTCGAAACACGCAGCATTGCACGGCTACACCAGGTTGTTGTGCATGCCTTAAAGGACAAGGAAGTCGGTGGCACTAGCTAGTGGTACCACTGCTGAATCTCAACGCTATATAACAGCCTTCTCTCGTCTCTCGATCGCAGAGCGAAACCAACCGCCTTAGTTTCAGACGTCCCTGATTCGAAAATCCCACCCCCGAGCCCACCGTGAACTTCACCAAAAACCGAGGTCACGCCAATCCGCAATGTCTCACCGCCAAATCCTAAAGCCGTCGGCGGCGAGTCCCTTAGGGCGGAGGTATGCCATCACGGACATCCTCACGCACCTACGCTGGTGCACCGCTCGCCGCGACGGCGACGGGGCTACTTTTGCGGCACGGCCTGCGCAGCAGGCAGCCGCGGACCCGCAGGATCGCCGGGCTGCGCCATGGCGGGGCCGCGAGGAACGGGCGGCGCGGGATGAGCAGGCGGAGCGGGGCCAGCGGGCTCTCGCAAGGGTGGTGGAAGAGCAGCGGTTGGAGCGCCTTCGGATTCTGAGGGAGGAGCCAGCGACACCATCGGCCGCCACTTCGCCTAGCTCCTCCTCGTCGGAGTCGGCCTCCACCGCGACTTCATCCACTTCTACCTCCCCGGCGGGCGAGGAACGGGCGGTGCGGGCTGCGCAGGCGGAGCGGGCCAGCGGGCTCTGGTAAGGGTGGCGGAAGAGCAACGGTTGGATTTGGAGCGCCTTCGGATTCTGAGGGAGGAGCCATCGGCATCATCGGCCGCCACCTCGCCTAGCTCCTCCTCGTCGGAGTCGGGCTCCTCTGCAGCGGCCACCGCTTCCTCCTCTGCGTACCCGCAGCGTCTGCTCGCTCTCCGTCGATATGATCCTTGGCTCGATCGCTCCCATCCCCCGTAAAGGCGGGGATCCTCGCCACGCTCTCAACCCCCATAAGGGCATTTCTAAGTCTCCGTAAGATACCATCGCGCGCTCGGTATGATTCATCTATTGGTTGCGTAAGTTTTGATGTTTCGAACGTGAGGATTCGATGGTTTCAAACCTTAAGTTTTGCTTGAGTTGGATGGGTTTCATAAATTCTATTGTTCGGACCGTATGGTATGATTCATGGATGGGTTCCGTAAAAGTGTAAATTCATGGTTCGAAACGTTTAGGCCTTGTTTAGATACCAAAATTGGTATCCAAAATTTACTATGTAGAATTCCTATTCTCCGTCACATCAAAATGCCGACACATATATAGAGTACTAAATACAGATGAAATAAAAAACTAATTGCACAGTTTTGTTGTACTTTACGAGACGAACATTTTAAGCCTAATTAATCAATGTTTGGACAATTATTATCAAATAAAAACAAAATTGCTATAGTATGACGAGACACTTACTATGCAAATTTTGCCCACCAAATTTGGTAAGTAAACGAGGCCTTAATTTTGCACTTTTCCTATCTCATCGTCGTCTGGGTTTTGTTGTTGTGGCCAGGCGACACGCGGCACGCGCGGGGCCGACGCGAGCAGCAGCAAGGCAGCGCTACTGGTGATGGGTTCATTGCCCTTTGTCGGGCCCGTGGGCATGTCGGATCCGTCCAAAATCGCCCGTCGGGTTTGGTGCTCGTCTCTGTCTCTCCCTCCCACTCCTCTAGTCTCCCAGTGTAGATCTGCCCGCTCCTTCGTCTCCTCCGGCTCCATGGCGGCCTCCCACCGCCCGTGGAGCACCAGCTACGGTGGTGCTGGCGCATCCCCTTCTCCTCCCCTTCAGCAGCCCCCGGTGGAGGTGATGCGGAGGAGCGGCGCACGCGCGGGAGCCTCACTAGACCGGCACGTGCCGGGCAGTGGCAGTGGAGCAGTATTCACGGCGGCCATGGCCCAACGATGATGGCTCCCTAGCCGTCGTCCTGCATTTCTGTTGCGGTACCTGCTGCATCTTCTTCATGTTTGTTCCTCGTTTCTGCATCACTTGTTGCTTGTGGATTTGCATGAACTGATGGATTTGTGTAGGCTTTTCGGTTGTATATTGGGGATTTGCGTTGGATTTGGAGGATTTGGGAGATTTTGGTGTGGTTTTGGTTGCATTAGGGTCCATAATCTGTTCATGGAAGATAGGGGAAGAATCTGTTCATGTGGAATTTTTTCATGGATCTATGGAGCTGGTGCTGATGTCCCTTGTATTTCTAGGGATTTTGTTGTATTTCTGGGGATTGTTGTGCAGGTCAAATTGGGTATTTCTGGTGATTGTTTTCCTAAATACAAGATTGCTAGGCTCATGTGTGGATGTTTTGTCTGTTGCTGCTTTGTGTGTAGTTACTCGACAGTTGCATGTGTTGTTGCTGCCACTTTCACTTCCACCTAGGAACCTTGTAGTCTGGGTGAAACAAATCAATCAGACAGGCAGGGAGGAGGAAGTGAAGGAGGGAGAGGAACCTGACATTGCATTTTTTTTGTTGGTGCTGCCTTGTTTTTAGGCAATGCAATTACTGCATTTTAGTTATGCAATAGGCAGTAGTATCATTCAGACTATAAGCTTAATGGACATTACTATCAAGTGTATGCTATTTTCTAGTTCTATATAAATCAAGTGAATGGACATCACTTATGCTATTTTCTAGTTTTTGTCAGTGCAATTGAGTACAATTTTGTGCATATGTGACTGCATAATAACATGAGGATCATCTGCAAGCTTATTTCAGTATTAGGTTGTGTAGCAAAAGTGAAATGTAAATTGTTTATTAACTGATCTCCTGGTTTTCCTTAATTTTTTAGGTCTTGTGTACCATCTGCAGTGGAGCTACTCCATCCAGATATAGAAAGGTAATTGATATCTTGTATTCTTTAGGCATATTGAATTTCTCATTGTTTGTCAGATTAAGTTTTAGGATTCATTCTTTGTTTATTCTCCTATGACATGATTGAATTAAGACATACTCTTAATTTGGCTAGTCTGTTAATTTGGCTAGTGTTGCATAGTTACCATAATTTGGGATTTTCAATTTGATTTATTGTTAATTCATTATTTGTATGTATTGGTTGTTGAAGAGGGAACTAGGATAGTTGAGGTCATCATAATCTGCGGATGTGTTTCTTTACTCAATGCAGAGCTTCTGTCTGCCATTGTTATGTGCTGACTTTAAATTTTTCTTATTGTATTGGCAGGAAGGTCTGCACCAGTTCTGGCTGTACATACTACTCAATTGAAGAACCCATCACAACCAGGTACTCATGAGTTATGTAGATGATAACTATCATTCCAAAGCATTGGACAGCAATTCTGTAGATGATATCAATTTACTGTGGACTGGAGTACATTTTGTTGTAACTGTCTGTGCTTGCTAGTTGAATTCAGTGCATATGCAGTCAACATAAGCAATCATAAGTATCTTGTTTGATCTGTTTGCATAATTGTAGCTTATATTAATGTAAATTGCAACTTTCTAGGAGTAGAATTGTAGTTTTGAGTATATGCAATATCTTAGTGCTGAACCATATGTGTTGATTTCTGAATATTTTCTTTTTCTTTTTGTTTTGTTTTGCGATCTAGTGATGGAACCAGCGCGTGAGACGCGTTCGCATTTTCATTCTCCTTTTGAACCTCTGCCTTCAATCCCTCCTATTATTAGTGAGGACGAAGGCAGTGGCAGTCCAGGGAATATAACTAGAAAATGGGACGAACTTTGTTCAGTGGTAGTCAGTATAGTGTAGTCAGTGGTAGTCCAGTGGTAGTCAGTAGCAATAGCAGTAGCAGTAGGGGGCTGCCTTTCTCTATCGGAGCTTCTCCATAGTATCTTCCTGCTACTATTGCCAACTAGTAGGTGTACTCGTGCAGTCTTTGCTTGCTATGTCAATGGCCATTGCATTTTTGTACCTCTAATGTCCCATGCTCAAGTACCTCTACTAGTAGTACTACTCATGGCAGCTTTGTTGTTTTTTCCATAACACTTTGGTGATACCAAAACAACTATTTCTGGTGTTACATAATTGCAGTATGATATAATATAAATTGCAAGTGTCGAGCACTGCAATTCTAGTGTTGAGCATATGCAATCCATCTATATCAAGTTGCGGTCTAGCAGACTCTTCCACTTATCTCAGATACATACATTTCATTGTTGGTCTAAATATAAAATCATCATAATTGTGATTTGAATCATTGGCATGAGCTATGACTTAGTTCATTAGGCTTGTGTAGGTTGATCCACCCATGATAACCTGCAAAAATTGGAACAAAGTCATTGATCTTGATTGTGCTAGCCCACATCTTTATTTTTATCCATGTCCTTCCAAAGAATTTTTTTTCTTTTGACTTGTGTTTTGTGATTTTTGTTAGTCCACACCAATATTTTGTTTTTGTCTTTCCATAGAAAAAATTATTTCTTGTGACTTTTGTTTTGTGTCAGTCCAAACAAAGATTTTATCCTTGTCTTTCTATAGAAAAAATTGTTTCTTGTTAATTATGATTTGTGTTTGTCCACACCAAGATTTGTCCTTGTCCTTCTATAAAAAAAATATTTCTTGTATCTTTTGTTTTGTGTCAGTCAAAACCAAGATTTTTTTCTGTCCTTCCATAAAAAATGTTTCTTGTGATTTGTGATTTATGTCAGTCCAAACGAAGATTTTGTTTCTTGTGATCTGTGATTTTGTGCTTCTATAGGAAAAAAATTCTGATCTATCCTTGCATAAAAAAAATTATCTCTTGTGATTTGTGCTAACACATCTTGAATTCTGTCTCTTGTGATTTGTGCAAGCACACAACTTTTATTTTATCCTTATCCTTTCATAAAAAAAATTGTCTCTTGTGTTTTGTGCCAATACATATTGAATATGTTTGTTGTGGTTTACATGTCTTTGTAGGGTTTTTTCTATAAACTTGTTGTATGGAGACATCTTCTTCTCCATCTCCAAGCTAGCTGAGGAGTTGTAAGCTCTAGCTCTCTATATCCCTGTTTCCTGCATGTCTTTGTGCAACAGCTATATCTTTTAAGATATGGTCACCTATACTTGGTGTATCTTAGCGGTTATAGTAAAAATGTTAGGTAGTTGCATATGTTGTATCACTTAGAAGCACCATTTTTTTATTGCACATTTATTATTAGTAAATTGCACATTTCAACTATTGAAATTATTGTTTATAACATGTGCAATATCTAGTCTTTTCTAAATAATTTTGTTATTTCCTGGTCTAGGGAGAGAACCTTGTTTATTGTCCTTCCATAGGAGAATAAACGTGCCTATTGTCTATTATCTATGTGCTTGTGCTGATATCCCATCCTTTTTTCAGTTATGCTGGCCTAGCTTTATGGCTTCTGTCTATTGTCCTACCATAGAAAAAAATTGTTTATTGTCTTTGTGCTTGTGCTGATATATCCCATCCTTTTTTTCAATTGTGCTGGCCTAGGTTTAAGGCTTTTGTCTACCGTCCTATCGTAGAGATAAATTGTTTATTGTCTTTGTGCTTGTGCCGATCTAGGGAGAAAATTTTGTATTTTGTCCTTCCATAGAAAAAAATTGTTCTTTGTCTTTGTCCTTGTGCCAATCTAGGGAGAAAATTTGAGTCTTCATTTGAGTTTATTCACTTCCCCTTCTATTTAGGGGAGAAATAGGTATCTTTGACTAAAGTCTAGTCCATTATTTTGCACATGGCACCACTCTAGTCTATTTAGTGACCAAGGTGAAATACATGTAAAATCAATGGCACATTGTATGTTTAGTGACATCATGTGGACATCTCCCTTTAGCTGAAACCAGTACTAGCAGTTAGTGCTTGTGTTATCATAGAACCATTAGCGCCTCTTGTTCTTATGCTAAAGATTGTCCAGAAGTAATTTACTACTAGTTCTTAGAAATTGATTGGCTCTTGTAGGTGCAAATGGTATATTTTTAGAGGAACATGATATTTGGTTGTTGTCTTGTTCTGTAAAGTGTTCACATTCTAGTAATTGTTCAGAAGTGTATTTTCTATAGATTTACAATGAATTGTTTGTATAGGTCATAAGAAAATATAGATTACCGCAAATTGCAAACTTTAATACTCAAATATAGATTACTGCAACTGTGGTGATGAGTATATGAAATTTTGTTGATCTATGGTCCATATGCAGTAGTACTATGTATATAGGCCAGCTCAAGAATTTTGACTTGTACACTCTAATTATGTCAAAGGAAAAAAAGAAGAACTAATTATTCGCATATGTGTTCAGATCTGCCCTGGAGATGAACTAGGTGAAGACATTGCCCAACAGGTTATGTATCTTGGTTATGGATTATGAGGCAAATCGTACAGATGAACAAGACATAAGCAAGCAACAAGAGGACAAAAGCAACCTAATTTTGTAAGCACTACCTAATTTGTAAAGTTCGTTGTTTAGTTTGTTTTTGTGTAGACACTGCCCAGTTTTGTAAAGCCCGTCGTGTGAAATCCCATTGTACTAAAAGCCCATATTCACTAAATGAACAGTCTGCAAGTGTTAGCGTGTTCGGAGCTTGGATCCATTATCCTCATTGGGTGGTTTGGCGGGTTCATTCACGGACCCGTTTTGACACACAGACTGGAACAGTAACAAATCCCAGTGCATGCACACAGAATCAGACTGGATTATAGCAAGTCCCTTAATTTTGCCTTAACGTGAATCTGGCTTTAAATTCTGAGTTCTCAATGTGATGAGTTCCCTGAATGTGAATCGTACTTGTTGATTGAATAGCACTAACATTTGAATCTTGCTTGCGATTGAATAGTAACATAGGAATGTACAAGTCTGTCTTAAATGGTAGTTCGTTTAACTTTTTGATCTTAAGTTTGACTATCTTGTCTTATTCAAAAATTTGTTTAAATATTATTTTTTTTGCTGTGACTTACTTTATTAACAAAAGATCTTCGAAAATTATCTAAATTTAAATAGTTTTGCTCAAATTTTTTGAATAAAACGAATGGTCAAATTTAAGGTCAAAAAAGTTAAACGAACTCCAATTTAAGACGGAGGGAGTAACTGTTAACATCTTGATTTTGCTTCTGACGTGAAGCTTGAATAGCACTAGAACATCATCAGGGCACTTCAGGCCCCCTGCCCAGATGACGTCACAGAAACTACCGTTCATTTCTAACCGATGGTCAGGAACAGGAACCATTTAGCAAATACAGTATTATAGTCCACTCTCAGCTCATACAAGTCATGAAGCATCTGATATCTTGACATTGTCAATAACATTGAATGTTGTAAAGCAGCAACACAATTGTAGGGTTTTCTTTAGCCATATATATTATTACAACATTACATGTTAAAATCAAAACTCGTAACTGAATGACTTTTTAGCTGCTAGCCTAGAATGTCAATCCAAATGAGGATGGAGATCACTGCAGCAGGCCCATCCATGACACTAAAGGAAAAAAGAAGTAGGAAATCACAAGGTTTGCAGCAACTGAGTTCCAAAAGGCGTCTAGCCGATTAACATAGTGGCAAGTTCCTCAGATGATAAACGTCAAACGCCATGTAGCAGCTGACCATACACACAAACAGTGGGCTGCAACTTGTAGAGACAAAAACAGTGCACCACCTCCAATGACTAGCAGCTTTGCTTCCTCTATAAAGAATTAAATAGAACAAATGTCAGATGGTGAGCTAATTGGAGTAAGGTAGTGCCCATGATGATATTCAATAACAAAGCATTTTGGTCTAGACTGAGTAGAACAAGAAATTACCTAAGCCTAGTAGTGCCATGTGCACAGCTATCATCTTCATTCTCTCCGTCACCTTTGTCTGCGAAGAGCTTCTTGGCACTTTATTTTGTTAGAGACATGCAAGACTAGAGGTAAATCATTATGTTATGTAACTTATGGGTCGACACTTGCTTTGTAATGGAGAAAGGTAAATAAATGATTTTCTAAATTAAATACCTAGAACTTGATCGTACAAACGTCACTTATTACAGATATTATGACTAACCGGAAACTGCAATTAGTGATTTAGCATATCATGTGCTTCCTGTATCTAAGAAAATATTTAGCTAGGACTCAATCCAAGAAGTAACGATTATACCTTTAAATAGAACACCTGCTTCTCAAGCTTTCCATTATCCCCCACAACACACTGGTACCCCTGACAAACAAACTGATAAATGGTTATTACTTCAGTGCATTCAAACTGGGCTTGACAAAACAAATTCTTAACCACTATGGGAAGTAAAGCAGAGAAGTTGTGTTTTCATTGTAGTCAAAGCATGGAAAAGTAGTTAGTTATAGATAATAACCATGGTACAGAAGAAAATCATGTTAGTATAGGCACTTAACAAACCAGTAACCAAACTGATACTAGTGGGTACCTTCACATGGGCCACGGAGCTAGATATATAGGAGCCACAATGCTTTTGAACTTTGCATGAACAATGTATCTGCATCAAATGCTGAAGTGATTTGAAATGATACATTGAGGAGGCCTAGTGTCCTGGTCCTCTTTTATGGAATTTTCCCTTAGCTTGAGCGAGACCATGTACTTCTGGGCAAGTCCTGCATGATGCCTGTGAAGACAGTAGACAATGTAATATAACAAGGAGAAAATTTAGTTGTAGCTGAAATTTCATGATGTGCAAGGCAGGAAGCCGAGGAAGTTCATGATTTGCATACCATTTGCATGACGCTAATCCCTGGAGTGGCAATTTCGGTAAGCATGGAAGTCCCATGGAAATCTACACAAAATTAGTTTGGCACATGAACATTAGCTATTTATTATGCTGCACGTTTTCCTGAAGCACATTAAAAAAATTCAACTAAATATGTGAATTGTCAACATTGCAGCCAAAGAAATGACATAGAACGGTTGGTGTTATTTCCAGGGCTGAAACAATTCAATACTCTGTTTAAGCATGACATGTGTTGTTAGTGTCGCAACCTATTACTGTAGATGCTGTATTTGTGCTCCAAATAATGTTTTGGTCATCAAGATTGTACATAATCCAGTTATGTATCAGCATGCTTAGTGCAATAGCCATTATTTGGCTTAACTAGGTCATGTAGAAGCAATTAACCAAAAGAAGCACCTCATGTTAGTAATGTCATTTTTTTCAAAAAAAAGATTCAATGCAGGATTATGAAGAAAGCTAGTTGTGTAGTCAAAGTCCAGAAACAAATATGGAAAATATATATATATATATATATATATGGCGGTCCAAATCAAATTTTAAAATGAAGGCATGAGAATTCTGATCAACTATAGCAATAATGCAATGAAATACGCTAAATTTTTTAGTGGCACACAGGATGAGTTGGAAATAATTGCAGACCTCAAGAGTCGGTATGAAATGTGCAGGTTAGTAAGTCACCTGAGCACCTGCAGGTCATTTGAAAAGGATGATTCAGTTCTGTGGGACTACACTGAAGAAAGGAGCAACAATTGTTCGTATACACTATACAGGATTTAGGCACCAAAGCAAGAGAGCAGAAGTTAATGTTTGGTAAGTTTAAAAAAAAGCAGTTAATGTTTGGTACAGAAACACTATGAGAAGTATTTCGCATAATATAAATTGCCTGGGCTCCTAAAAGCTTCTGGCTCCACTAATGCCAATAGCAGTGTACCTGACATTGTAGTGTATGTTAAGAGATGCCAGCTACAAAGCGTGTGGGGCAGGGTGGTGTGCTGGATGATGCTGGGTTCTCTGAGGGAGCAAGATCATATGGTGAAGGAAATGGCAAGGCAAAAATAGTGTACCTGAACCTGAGATCATATGATGTTTAGTGTCACGAAAAAAAACCTTAATTTTGACTTCCAAAGCAATGCGAAATGACAACTCGATAAGCCAGCTAGTCCAGTGAACATGATAATCACTGCATACAGACTAAAATGAAGGGCTTACTATCCATATAGCAAGGTTGATCCAGGTAGGCATTTTTAGCTGGCTTTGGGAAACTGAATTAACTACTGAAAAAGGGTACCTCCTGTGCCTTTTGCTTGCTTCTTTGAACATATAGGACTCCCCGTCAGATGTAGATATGTGCATCTGCATCTTTGTTGCTGCAGAAAGCATGGTTATTCGGTTAGTAACAAAAAAAAATGTTATAAGGACAAATCGTCGAGCACGTGGTGTGCATCATCTCTGAGCAAGGCATTTGTTAGTAGAAGATGGGATCGAAGAGAGATACGCACCATTGTGTGCATTGGTGAGCCACGTCGCGGCGGCGTACGGGGCAGGCGGCTGAGGGCACAACCGTTTCGGAGGTCCGGCGAGGGGCCGCGAGCAGATTGAGAGCGCAACCATGTCGGTGGTACGTCGCGTTGCTGCGGTGTCACGCCCCACGGCCCTCGAGGGCGCAGGCGGCTCCGTGTTCCGGCAGGGTCGCGGGCCGGCGGCACTGCTGTTGTCCCGCGCCACACGGACGACGGAGGTCGCAGGTGAGTCGGACAGCGGACGGTCGCAGGCGAGTCGTCCGGCCGCAGCACGCCGTTCCGGGAGGCGGCGCAGCAGGTGCCGTGGCCGCTGCCTCGGCGGCCTCGTCGATAGCGCGGCGTCGCCGGAGGTGGCCTGCGGGGCGATGCGCGGTGGCGGCGACGTCACCGGGGGGCGTTGTGGACCGGGGAGAGGAGCCGAGAAGGAGGAGATGCCCGCAGCAGGCTCCCCTTGGCGGGCTCGGCGCTAGCATGGCGTCGCAGGACGCGGGGTGCGGTGCGGGGCGCGGTGTTGGCGACGTCTGCGGCGGCGATGTGGATGGGCAGCCTATCTGTGCGTCGTTGGATACGGAAGGCTGATACGTGGAATGCATCTGAAGGAAGGTGATGGGGATCAGACGGCTCGCTGAGTGTGGTATACGTGGAAATCACTGTTAATCTAGGTTTATTATTTATTTATAGATTTGTACCGTACTTAAATGGGATGCGTGTTTTTGTTTACCCTTTTTAGAGAAATTAGTTTCTTATACTTATTTTGGTTTTTTACTATAGATTAAAACTAAGCAAAAGTGACGTGCACAACTTCTGCACTGCTGCTAAAAAGAACTTTCATTGTGAGCCTTTTGTCTTTTTCGCAGCGGGCAATGACGTCCGTCATGCATGAAAGGTCACGGTTAATCGTAAACCTCACTGTGACGGGCGCCTGTGTCCGCTGTGGAAAATCGATTTACCGCAGCGGGCGACATAACATGTCCGTTAAATACTCATTAACCACAGCGGACACTTATGTTGCCCGCCACGGTTATCAATTTTAGGAATTAAAACAAAGCCCACCGAGCCTGGTAGGGCACCGAGCCCATCGAGCCCGGTATGGTGTGCCGCCGGGATCCGCCTCTCCTGCCGCCGCCAGGGCTTCGAAGAGGCCTCGCTCCGCCTTTGGAGGAGGTTGTCGTCATCGATCCGCCCATGGAGGAGGTTGTCGTCGTCGATCCGCCGTCGGGACACCTCGATCCGCCGCCGGAGAACCACCTGCGCACCTGCTCAAGACCGACGCCGCTCCGCATCATTGGATCGTGGCCGGATCCACTGGATCCTCGAGCCCCGAGGCCGGGTACCGCCGGATCCGCCCTCCATACGCAGTTTTCTCCACTGGAAAATGGAAAAGGGGACAGAAGAGTGAGGGAGATGAAGAGGGAAGAGAGTGGGAGGAGGAGAGAGAAGGCACCTGCGCTCGGAGAGAGGGAGGGGTTCGTTGGGGCCGGACCCGACATCCATGGATCGCCGACGGTGGATCCGCCGCCGACCACACCGACGCGGCCTCACACCGTCGCCCAGCGGGAGCCCCGTGCGCACTGCTCCATGTGAGGACCGTTGCTCCACGCTAGGACGCGGGGTTCCTCGCCAGGGCCGCTGCTCGGAGCATCGGGGTGCTGCTCCTGGCCATGGTGCTCGACGTCGCGCTATGCGGAGGGAGTGTGGAGAGAGAGAGAGAGTGAAGAGAGAGAGAGAGTGGAGAAGAGGCGCGGAGGGGACGAGGCGCGGTGCGGCTGGCGGAGAAGGAATTGTGCAGCGGTTGTGAGGTGTGCGGCTGTGAGGTCTGCCCAAACCCTAACACACATTTATATATCCTAGCGAATAGTGGGCTGTGCCGGGCCTGATTTACCGTAGCGGGCCTTAAAGGATGCCCGCTGCGGTAAATCGATTTACCGCAGCGGACGTCTTAAGATGCTCGCTGCGACAAATTCCCTATTTACCGCAGCGGGCATCTTAAGATATCCGCTGCGGTAAATCGATTTACCGCAGTGGGCGCTTTAGGATGCCCGCTGCGGTAAATGCCTATTTACCCTAGTTAATGTTTAACCGTAGCGGGCGCGTCGGTGGCCAGCCGGCCACCGAATAACAGTGGCGGGCAAAAGGTGCGCCCGCCACGGAGTGAACAGTGATACCGTCACGGAAGTTCTTTTTATGTAGTAGTGCTGGAGAAAGTGCTCTGCTGTAGTAATAACATGCAAGCATATCAGATTCTATATTGCAAAGTAGTGGACATGGATTCTGCAGATCAAGGTTCTAATGCTTTTTTTTTTCTCTGTGGAGAGATGAACTTTGATACATATCAAAACACTAATTCTCTTTTGCTCCTGTCAAAGCTATCTTTTCTGAGAAAAAAAGATGTAAAAGTGTATATATTGACAGCCTTCAGTCTAGTTTATCAATCCAAAGTAATGCATACCTCTGTCATTGTACGAAGGCACAGATGCAGATTGTTGCAAGGATAGATACATGAAGAAGTACCGTAATATATTTATCATTTTCTGTGAGTTCCTGAGGTCAATCCCTCAATTGTGCATCAACTGAAGTCAAACACACAATCGTGCTTATTTTGTTCAGGGAGACAGGCGAAACCAAAAGTAAATAATCTAATGATTTCACCATGATCACTACCCCTTTTGGTGAATTTTTTCAGCCATAGATACAGCTGCTGAACTGAACATCTTATTACATCTATCTCTAGCTAAAGATCAGTAGATGTAGAGATGAGAATGTAGGCACCAAGTCAGGTAATTATCCAGATGCAACACATGCACAGGCACTCCTACCATTTACTACTCAGAGCCCTCTGGTAATTATCCAGATGCATCACATGTACATGCGTCACATGTACAGGCACTACTTCTAAAGTACACAAGCATAGCCAAAAGTAACCGGTTCCTACAGATGCACATAAGAGAGGGTTCTTTTTTTTTTTTTTTTTTGACAAGCTTCAAGACCCATCCAGCAGCAAGTAAGGATTCCATCCTCACATTGACCCGAAAATCAGTAACAATGGCTGCTAGGCACACACTATCAATGCATTTCAGAAACTTTAAACAGGCCATGGTAAGTGCAAAGGCAATCCGCAAACACCATGTATGTAGCATGCACACACTGGATTCCATTTTCAAATCAAAGGAGCAATAAGATATTTTTTCATAAGAGCTAGACATTTTGGAATCCCACATTTTCTAAATTCTATTACTGAATCTAATGCAATTGATCTTTGCAATCCAAACACTGGTAAAATAAAGTATATAGTAGCAGGTTCCTTGACACAACCCAATGACCACTAATCAAACATCACCATATTCTAAATAGCCCAATGACCACTAATCAAACAGAATCAGATATTCAAATTGCGCCTTGTGCCCTGGTAGGCTGGTAAAGCCAGCCTGCCGCGGTATCACTTGGCCCCCGGTACACGGTAAGAAACGCCACCCGCACCAATTGAAGCCCTGCAGGCTGCAGCAATGCACCTAGGCATGCCGCTGGTGGCCATGGCCTGCCCCTACCTGCGGATGATGTGTTCGTTCGAGAATTAGGGATCGATTGAACGATTGGGATGAGCACTGGGCACCAACCGAAGCAATCCCAACTCCACCGTGATCATGGAGGATCTCGGCCAACGTGACCGGTGTCCGGTGAGCCGAGGATCACAATCACCATCGCCTGTCCGCCGAGGACCCAAAGCGCCACCGTGGATCAGGTAGCCCTTGCTCGAGCAAAGGAGACTGCCCCCGGTCGCGTCGTATGGAGGAGTACGTGGCTTCCTTCGATAAGTCGGTGGAGGAGCGATGACGGCGAGACGGGGGGTGCTAGTATGGACCGGGTGTAGTGAACCGGCGGGTTTGTTTCTTAAAAAAAACTTGGTGTTTTTCCGCAAAACTCACATACACATGTCGTCACGTGAATGAGCCACCAATGCTCCGAATTTCCTGGTGTCAAGAAAAGTGAAAACTGATGAGTTGGTGTCAGGTTAGAAGAGGCTTATTGACAATGCTAAAAAGCAATGACTTGGGTCTCAGTATTCGTCATTCCAAGCTGGAAAGATGAAAACGAACAGAACTAAAGGGAATATCATAATTATCCATTGGCCATATAGCTCATCACATTACACACCACAGATTAAGAGTAACTTGACACTTCAAGTAACTTCATAGGAAGAGGGAAAGGAGACAGCTCAAATTACATCGCCAGACAGCATTACACTGAGAAGCCAACTTCAGAGTTTCGACGTCCTTTCAACATCTAGAGAAAGGGCATGCTACTCACTTATGTTGCCATCACCACGGGCCTCTTGTGATCCTGCAGGAGCTCCCGAAGCTGCTGGTACCCATGGCGGTAGTGATCAAGTGAGAAGCACAGCTGCCTGATCGCCTCACGTTTCCCCTCTGCGCTGTCGGATATAATAAGCTTCTGCTCCTCAACCTCTTCCTCGAGCTCACACACGCGTGAACGCAGGACTGACACATCTTTCCGTGCAATATCTGCCTCTTCGATCAGCTTGACATGCTCCAGGTGCAGCTGACGCAAGTGGTTGTCCATCTCCTTCAGCTTTTCATCACGAGTAGTGACATCAATCAGCAGAACGGACACCTTGTTTTCAAGCGCAGCTTTCTCTGAAGACAGCAGCTTGATCTCCGTCTTAAGATGGGAGATGGCTTGAATCAGTTCAGATATATGTTTCTCACTCTCAAGGGATGCTTCAGCTTTCTCCACGCGAAGTTGTTCAAGTTGTGCCTCTGTGGCTGTCAACTTGCTCTCAAGGGAAGTAACCAAGGAATTTAGGTCACAGGTTGCCTGTTCCACATCCTTCATACGATTCTGAAGTTCTGCTTTCTCTTGAAGAGCTTTTTCTAGGTCGTCTTTCAGGTTCTTAATTGTAGCTTGTAGCTCCCTAGCCTCAGCCCTCGAATCCTCCAACTGCCTACGAACTTGCTCCAACTCCATAGCACGTTCCTCAAGTACACCCTTCTCATTTGAATCATTTTCCAACCTTGCTTGCAGATCCTTGATTTTTTCTTGTAGCTTTATAATCTCTGCCGAAGAATCATCTAAGTTATTAGAAACTTGTTCAAGCTCCTTTACCTGGGCCACAAGCTGCAATTTCTCTCCTGTAACTTCTGTTAGGTTCCGTTCAAAATTCTTAACAACTTCCTGGAGCCTTTCAATTTCAGATTCAAGAGCAGATTTCTCATGGAAATACTTTTCAGAAACTTGCTCAACCTCCTGCTTGCACTTCTCAATCTCATGGTCACGGTGCACTGATTGGGCTTCAAAATGTTTTGCTGTTGAGGCCATGTCTCCTTTTAGAGCCTCGATCTCATTCTTGCTTGCCAGAATTGCGGCTACCAAGTCTTCCTTTTCATTGCTAACTTGTTTGAGACTCTCTTCCAGTTTTTCACATTGGCAGTGCATGTTCTTTACCTCAAGTGCCTCGATTTTTTGTCTTGCTTCCTGAAGTTCATCTTCTAGCTCAGTAATCCGTCCATCCATTATATAAGAAATCCCATTGCCATTTTCTTCACTTGCCTCATCAACCTCTGAATCAGAATCTGAAGAAGAAGATGATGATGATCCATCACTCCCCTTCTTGGAAATGTTTGAGCTTCCACCAGAACCAAGGAACACATCAAAGCCAACTGCTCTTGTTCTGTGCTTCGGTTTTGCTGTGTTCTGTTCCATGTTAGGCTCTGGAGATGGTGAAACTGATTGTGTCTCGGAATCAGTCTCAGATATACCAGAGCCTTGAGACTGCAGTGCAAGACCCTTGAGCAATTCCCCAGTCACGTTGTCATAACGCTCAGCAAGTGCACGGTACATGCGATAGAAGTTCTCGACATGATTTACAAGTAGAGGCCTTCTTTGGAAATACATCTCAGCCTTCTTTGCAAAAGAATCACCTTCATCCTCTATGAGCTTCAGCATCTCTTTAACTTGCTTATCCATCTCTATTCATTCAGAAAAGGAAAAAGATCAGGAAAGTTTGTGCTATGGTATTATTATACTGTAGGATACATGAGCATTGAACAAGTTACTGCAGATTGCTCTTCCTTTCAAATAACAGAAGTGTCAGTGCATGCTTTCATTCAACAAAAACAGAGTTGTTACCTTCCAAATTCTCAGCTAGCCATTTGGAGTTCTTTGGGCTAATATGGCTGTCCCACCACCATGAATGGGACTTTCTCGTTTGCATTCTATGCATGCGCTTCATTGTCACCAGAATAAGATCTCCTCGTAGTTGACCTGGTCATGATTGACAGTGAGCATAAGGGCTAGGCCTAGTCTTAGTATTATTATTGACAGAGTAAAACTTTTCAATGTCACCACTAAAGAACTGTTAGAATAATGGTGACAGTAAACAAGAAACGACAACCCGTAACATCCGCAGGACGCTCAAAGAAAAAATGAGGTTAACTCCGATGGATCATCTTGCAATCATATAGGTAGGAAGCAGACCTTCTGCTGCCTACCTGTAGAACAGTACTGCATGCATATATTAGAGGAGGATGAAAAGGGCTCAGCATATCAACCCCCAAATTGCAGGGACCAAGACATTGATTGGTTAGCAACGGTCATATCCTTCATCGATTATGACTTTATCAGCTAACCAATCAGCGATGGCTTTCCAGAAAGCTCAGGACCAGAAGATTGATTAGGATCAGCAACCCAAGGTGGAATTGGGGAACAAAGGCCTTGTTTAGATTCCCAAATTCACCCTCAAATTCTACTATGCAGAATTCCTATTCTCCGTCACATCAAAATATCGGCAAATGCATAGAGTACTAGATGTAGATAAAATCAAAAACTAATTACACAGTTTTATTATACTTTACAAGACGAACATTTTGAGCCTAATTAATCAATGTTTAAACAATTATTACCAAATAAAAATAAAATTACTACAGTACCGCAGCGCTACAGTGAATTCAGGAGTTACCGATTCCGGTAACTAAACGTGGCCAAAGTAAAAAATTCACTCTGACAATACAGCTGTACCTCATTTTAAGTCATTGGTGTGCGCAAATAACACAAGTACACTCTTTTATGAATGATGTGACAGCTTTAGACTAATGAGTATGAGCCATTTATTAGTGCTTATTGTACACATTTAGCTACCATGAAAAAATGATCAAATAAACATCTATAGTTTGACACAGATTGCCTATCTCACAGACATATAAGTGAGGTGTTTTTAGATAATGATAAGTAAGGTGATTGCATAAAACTACTATGCCTTCTCAAGGTAAACTAAACAGGTTTGAGATGGACTACTGTCTAAACATGAGGTAAGACAATCTCTTTGGCTCGAATATTAGTTGGGAATCTCATTCATGGAGCAGGCTATGACTTGGCTATCACACACCACAGCACAAGAGATGTCGCAGCTACTTCACCCTTCGGCCCCTTGTTAGGTAAGAGCCTAATTCAGTGGACTTGAATAAACTTGCACAGCCAAGATAAATTGACAGAAAATTTGTTTCATCCCCACATGGATCAGAATTTCAGGGCCCAAGCTGAAACCTGCAGTACCAGTGTACCACAAGCTCTTTCAGTTTTTGTGAACTTATATCGAACCCAATAATTGAGTGAGGACTGAGACTAGTCAATTTAGTAGAAAAAAAATAATTGTTTGTGATCCACGTAACATGGCTGCCTCCCAGCTTACACCTTAGATGGACACACGCAGGCATCGGGTGAGGGGCAGAGGGGCCATCACAGTGGGAATAATCTAGTACATTCTGATGTCAACTGGTTTTTGAAGAAATGCCAGGAATGATACACCTATCTTGTATCTCTGGAAATAATACATTTATTTATTCATTTCTTGAAGGTAATTTTGTCATGCATATGGAGATGGCAATAATAGAAAAAGACAGCTGGGCACTTTGGATAAGTTAAAATACGAGTATCTTGTAGGAACTTATTGTACAAGGACGGGGACCTTGCACAAAGTATCAGTAAATGCCTCAAAATTCGGAAGAAAACTTTCATACAGTTAAATTTCCCAGAATTAATGACCATGAAATGATCTGATCTAATATGATTAAATCTAAAACAATTTGCTGATCTCCTGAAGTCCTGAACCAAACAGCTGTGAATAGGCAGTAGGCACATGCAGCACCAGTTAAGATGGTCACCCAACGCGTGCTCTAGAGACTAGAGGAAAAAAAAAAAATCTAAGCACATCCAAACAAATTTTGAAAAACAAAATCGAGAGCTGTCATGCATCAGGCTGATCTCCCTTAAAACCATCCGCCCATCAAACTGCAGGAAACAAGTTCAAATGGGTTGCCCGAACCACGAATCCGCTAAGCGCATGCACCCTTTGAGCCTTGCAGCTTCAGGGAGAGACAACAGGCTGTCAGACTCTAGAGGAATTGTAATGGTGACATGTAGCTCGGAGCATGTTTTTCCACATGAACGGATTACGCGACTACTCTGGTGACCAATGGACGGATGAAAGGGACGGGGATTTAAGAAGTCAATCTAAACCGAGGAGAAGTCCATCGACAAACCAACCACAGCCGCGCTCCAAAACGCCTGAAATCAGCTTGCCCTGTTTCCAGGGCGCCATGAGAGTAAGCTAAAGTGTTCCAAGGCCCATGGGAGGTGGGGAAAAGAATTCGAAATCTCAGAAGAGCCGCGACAGGCACTGCGGTTTTGCGCGACATGCGCGCCATTCAGCGCAAAATTCATCTCCTGCTCTGCTGATTCCAGTGTTCTGGAAGCTGGAACACGAAACGCTCCGATCGATCCACCAGAAAAACTCGAGTGCGTATCGTTGTCAGTGGCCATGGCCACCAATAGCCATGGAACAAAACAGAGCACGCATGGTCTAGTCTAGAGAGACGAAAACGCAGCATCTTGGGAGGGGGAAGACGCGCGGCCCGGAATGAGAGAGTTTACCGAGGAGATGGATCCAGGTGGTCTTCTTCTTCCCCCGCCCGGCCGCCCGGAGACGAAGCGCAGGCCAGAGAGATTGGCCTGAAATGACACCCGCCCGGTGGTGGTGCTGGACTGCTGGCTGGAGAGCGGAGGTCTCTCCTCTTTAAACTGCGGGGACGATCGACGAGCCCCGGGTGGACGAAATGACGGCTCTGCCCTGGGTTAGTGGCTGGTAGGATGATGATGAGCTGGACGCGTTTAGGCCCCGCCCCGCGTGGCAGTGGCAGGTAAATTACTCTACCAGGGTGGTTACAGGTTACGCTGCTATATTGATTAATCCGTGTCGAAGACACCTGGGATGGGAGGCTGGGACCCACGCGGCGCGGCCACGGGGTTTGAATTTTGGCCCAATGATATGCAATGTATGCTTCGCCAGCATTTGTTTTTGAGAGAGAAAAAAAACAACGGTAAAATGATTTTTTTTTCCAAAAAAAAGTGGTTCGGCTACATATCTAAATGCATACATACCAACGGAGGGAGTAGTACTTTTGATTTGAAAGAAGGGAGTTCAAATGATTCCTATGGAAAAGGAAGAAATCTAACTACACTAATAAGTCGAAATTTAGTGCTTCAATTCGAAGGAAGGGGTTACTTGTGAGGTGTATGAAATTTCCCACTTTCACTTAATGAAGAACGTGTAAGATACATTTTCGAAAAAAGAATTGAAGGAAGGGGAGTTCGAATGATTCCTACGAGGAAAAAAGAAACCTAACTACACTTAGTCAGAACTTGGTGCCCACTGCTTTTATTCATGCGCTTACTGCCTATGACACCTCTGAATTCTCTCACCTTTGACGCATGCTCTAGTAGTTTGGGATGATGAGCCATCGATAGGTTTGGGAGAGAGCAGCGGAGGAGGAATGAGAGTCAACATATAATATACACTATAGTTTATAGCGTCTTCAGCAAACGGAAAAAAAACATGTTGCAGTTAGCATTAGACAACTCAAGGTATGGCAATGGCCATAGCTCACTATGTGGAGAGCTCCACCACTCACAAAGAGACAAAACACGAGTAAATTGGAGACGAGCCACATTGAACATAGAAGCTATGATTCTGATACAAGGTTGAAGAAACACATCAATAGTAGACCTTATCAAAGTTGACATTAAAAAACACAATGTTTTTTTCTACATCCAAGCTTGACATAGGATATGAAAATTGGGTCTAAGCTAAGCCTACTATGTGAACATGTGTGAAGTTGTATTGTTTTTTCTGCAGTGTGGACAAGTTTTGTATTGTTTTTTCTGCAGTGTGGACAAGTTTCTGGTCTCGCACTAGGTTAAAATAGCCCGATATGTAGTAAGCATAGAATACATATTTCTATGTAACTTTTTAAATATGAAACTGATGCCTCAACCTGTGTTAAAAATCAGGTATTGAAAAAAAATATTGATCAAAAAACTTGGGCTAGCTAATGAAGCAAAATACTCCTAACAAAATTCTAAACGGAGAGAATATACAGAGGTAATTGGATGATATGCAGCTCGTTTTGCGTGTTTTCTAAAAATATATGTTTACCGTGATTATGATGTTGGTCAGCAGTGGCGGAGCTCGTCAATTTCGATGCATCAAAGAATACATATCGTCTGCGACGAATCAAGATCACCTGCACCAAGTCTAATATCGATAGACAATAAAAACAACTTAGAAATACATACATTGAGATGAATATCTCAATTTCAAGCTTAAATCCACAACATAATAATGGAACATGAATGTGGATAAAAATAATCCACGCTCAGACATCTATGGTGCGTTTGCTGGAGAGCATGAGAATAGAATGGCTATATTTTTGCGTTTGGTTAGAAGGATAGATTAGTTTTATTTTTGCAGTTGATTAGACGGATAGGACGATGGTGGATAACAAATTAGATAACACCGTTAGGCCCACATATGTCATACATGGATCTAACACCAATTCCTACGCATCTTCATCTGTACAGCTGGGATTGGGAACATGAGAGCACTTAAAGCAAGAGATGAGAGAGGATGGTAGAGGCAATCAATGATAATGGCTATATTTAGGCTAAAAAATGATGATTAGTACTCACGTTTTCTAGTCCACGAGCAGGGCCATGGCCCTAGTGGCCCTAGTTGGAGATCCGCCCCTGTTGGTCAGGTTGGTGACCTGTCTACGTACACGAGTGATTATATATAGTATATTGAGTCATTGACCATGCACGCGTAACCAGCTCATCCCATACCAATCTGGTGCTTGGGAGATCCAAATGTTAATGCATGGTTGGACCGGGGGGTGGCTTCTTTCAAAGTTTGCAAAAGTATAATACTCCAATATTGTGCAACCTCACTTATATATACGACGTTCTCCGATATTATTGTTTTCTTTATCTTTTCTTTTTTATTGCGACTTGCGGATGATGACTTGTAAATGAAGCCGACTAATTTTGGTTTATCTCATGTTGTTTTGTGTCATAAGTCATAACCCGGCCGGCGGAAGGATATGAAATAGAGTAATGTTACTTATTCGTTGGACTTGGATGACACGCGCTTAGCTTGTAAAATTTAGCATTTCTCAGATTTTAGGGGACAATACTTGGCTCCAAGTCATTTTTATTTGCTTGCCAATTTGAACACAAACATATATATGTTGCGTCGTCTAGGAGGGCGTTTACTGAAATCATGGATGACGACACGTGCACGCACGCAGTGTTCGTACGAAGTGTTTTAAGCAGGACACACGGGTACACACGGCTAGAAGCATATATTTACGTTAACTTTTTCTTTTGTTACTCCATGCAACCAACTGATGTTAATCAATTTAGTGAGCAATCAAGGGAACACGGAGCTGAAGATACCAGCGTTCGTAAGTCTCGCGACTTCTCGAGGTCGACTGGTCGAGGTATACGACGTCACTGTCCTACAGTGATACTAGCGATGGTAAAGTAACACTAACAACATCCTTAAGTTAGGGAGCACACGAAGCACGTTGTGATGTGATGGCGACGATATATATATATACATATATGCCGCGGCCGCGTTTTATATACCCAAAAAAAGCGCAACAGCCAAAGAAAAGATTTATTAGTGACGCGCGAGAACGACTACGTCTACGTACGTTCTCGGGCCACCGGGGACTTGGCTAGTGCTCCCTCAGTTCCACGTTGGATACCACGGCTAAGACTATCCATCTCTATAAAACTCTATATTCGCACTCTATTTATCCTATTTATTCTTTATAACGTACTATATCTCAATTTTACTGCATTCATCTATTCTTTACAGCGTACTCTATTCATTATAGGGACCATTTGTCATTTTATCTAAGTATATCCACGTGAGATCTTGTTTTAAAAAATTTATTAAAACGGATTTAATGATGTAATTGAAATTTAATTTAGTTTTTTATTTGTGAGTTATAACACTTTTTGCCTAGTTGCAATAGTGGGGCCCGCCACTTGGACCTGCCATGCATACGCGTGTGGGGCTCCCCCTCTCCGCCACTTCTGCGCGTGTGGGCCTACCCATCGGTAGCGCATACACGGTACTTCCTCTATCCTAAAAAGAATAAAAAAGAATACAACTACGTGTTGCGTGTCAGTTAAAATGGTTTAAATTTGACTAATTTTTACTAAATGATTATCATATTTATGACTCCAAATTAATTTATTATAAAAATATATTTTATAAATAATCTTATGGTACTAATTTGATATCATAAATATTTATACTTTTAAATCTATAATTAATCAAACTTGAAACACAAAAACAAGATACGTCCTACACGCTAGGAATTTGAAGCAAGCGCTCCCCATCTCTTCGATAGCGATTTTTGGCTGTATACTCGTATGTTTTTAGCGCAGTGGATACCGCACCCCAGTGCACGCCAGGGGTAGTTTCGGAAACACTGGGAGTTCTGGTGGGGCCGAGGAGTGGGGGCCCCACGGCGTCGTACTACCCGCTGCACGCTGGCGAGTCGCGCCGCGTGTGAACCACGAAGACGACCGCCGCCCGGCCCGGCGGGAGCGGACGGCCGGGGCCCGCATGCAGCGTCGCTTGCGTCGTGTACTCGTGTACAAAAACAACGGGGCCCACGGCTGGCCGCGCGGGATTTCGAAATCCTACTATCCATGGCGGGAGACGGGCGCGCAGCTCCGTGCTTCCGTATGGCTTGGGCAGGGTAGTACAGGCGTACAGCCGCTGCAATGCAAACAGCCGGTAGCTGATTTCATTTGTTCGTGGATAAATAAAGCGAGCCTGCGCCCTCCCAGTTGGAAATTGATAAATTGGATGGCACAACCGTCGAAGGGAAAGGCACGTCCCAGCCGCACAGGAGGCAACGGCACGGGCGACGTGACGATCGACGTGTTGCGGACCTACGGTAGCGGCCGCGTGGCGGACTGGTATAGTAGGAGTAGGTTATACCAGGAGTAGGTCCACGTCCAGAACCAGCGTTCCGCACGTAAAAAGTAGCTCGTTCCAAATAAAGCCTCCCCATGCTGTTGTATTCACAGGCGGAGCCTAGTGGATGCCAGACAGAGCTCTAACCCTCCTTAGCTAATAAAATTTAATAAAGATTTATGTATATATTTAATTATTTATATGTTTTGGTCATCAGTTTATTTGAGGAGTTGAATATTTTAAGCTTACTTCTTTTGTAAAACTATGCATGTTCATCTATCTCCAGCGAGTAGTATTAGCTAACCACAAAATTTTGATTAATCTACCAATAAACCTAATTTAATCATATTATCTATGGATAATTTAGCCCTCTCTTGATTATGAGTCAAGCTCCGCCACTGATTGTATTGTACTCCGTGTGATGAATGCAGTCCAGCGACTCTACTCGCATAAATCGCAGTCCTGTTCCCGGTTTTCTGCTTCTGCTCCTGCACGCGCGGTGCAGATTGGCGCACGTGTTTTTACTCTTGCGAGGCGCATTGGCCGCTTTGGGTTCGTTGGAAAGAAAGAAAAAGTAGTAGTGCGGGTTCAGACGGCCACGTCGATTTCCCATCTTCACCAAATGTCCAAACTAACACGCGGCACACGAACATAACTCATCAACATCAATCGTAACAGGCAGGCAGAGGCAAACCGAAAACTTTGCACGTGACGGGCTGCAAGGCCTTCTTGGGCCTATAGTACGTGGCAGCCTTTTTCTAGGCCCGTTATCTCTACACCACACTACACCGGCCCACTAAACTCCTCCCTTGCTTCTCCGCGTCCGTGGCTCACCTGCTCCATCATCGGCCGTCTCCCAAAACACGCCAGCATGCCACGCTCATGGGGCGGCTTCCGCGACGCGTGGCGTAACGTTTCTCTCATCCCATCAGTCCATCACGATCCGAAATGGAACTTCACGATGAACTAGAAGAACTCACAAGCTTGACAATTGCTACCACTGAAACTAATAAGATACCATTACCGGAGACCTATACAATCAGCAGTCAGCACATGGCAGGAGAGACAATCACAGAGGAACAGCCGAACAAGGATGTAGCAATATACAGGGGCAGGTCAATCAGGCAGGTCTTTGCTTACACTACACTACACTACACTACACTACACTACACTACACTACACTACACACTCTTGCTGCCGGCCGCGTCACCCTGTGACTGTGACGACGCGCCAGCGACAGCGGCGACTTTCTTCTCCAGCTCAGGCTTGTTGGCGCCGACCAGCTTGTCCACCTGCTGCCCGTTCTTGAGGAAGAAGAACGTCGGGGTCGCGCGGATGTCCCACGACGAGCTGAACTCCTGGGGCAGGAAATTGAGCAGAGGATCAGGTGATGTGAAACGCAACTTTTTATAAGCAAAACATTCGTTTTCATGAGTCATTCTATTATGCAGTTGTGTGTACAGTCTCTCATGTGTGGACACCCTCCCAGATTCAGATGCACGTACGAAGAGAAGCAACTGGAAAACTCTATGCAACAATGGAACTATGGAAGGTCATCTCCCAGTGGTTCGTTATTATACTCCTGTATTAAAACCAACTATGGACAGGCAACTCTCTTCTTTTCATTTCTGAAAAATTATCTGCTAGACATTCTAGACATAAAACCATAGGTCCTGAAGTACGACAACATGTTTCCTGTATCCATGGTAATAAGATATCCAGAGAGTTGAGACCATTTGCGTAAGGATAAAGGTCTGAGAGAACATCGATTACCATTAACTCATCAACATCAATCGTCAAGAACATGAGTTGAGGGTATGTCTGCGACATTTCAGCATAAACAGGTGAAATGACACGGCATGGGCCGCACCAGGAAGCACTGAAGTTTGCAACCACCTACAAAAAAACATCTATTGATGATTGGTAGCTGTGCAATCATATCAGAAACTTAAACTAACTGTTCCTAAAACTGCGCGCATATTATGCCAACGCCATTTGCCAGTTAATTTAGCCAAATTCTGAACAGTCAGGAGACTTGAAGACAAAACAAGACTCATTATATATTTTTGTTGTTTCCATGAAATAGCAAACTAATGCAGACAGACTGAATATACTACTATTTTCGTCTTTAAATTGTTCTGTCTAGTTTTTTTTTTTTTCCTAAAACAGAAGTGCTGAAAATTAGGCTGGATAGTATTAGTATTTAGTAATAGCATGGAGGAAATGTACACTCTAGCTTGAAGTGACATGCTATACTAAACAGAAGGTCCTCAGTTGCTATAATGGCCAGGAGCACGGCCACAAAAAATTAATGGCCGGGAGCAAATTCTACTCACGATTTTGCCATCCTTGTTTGCCTCAGCAATTTTTTGGTCCCAGTCCTCTTTGCTTGTGACAACATGAACATTGCCACCTCCAAAATCAATCTTGTCCTCATCATCAGTGTGCTGCTGTCCCGGCAGTGAGAAGCATGCAGCAAAAAACACTTGGCGGTTTAAAACAGACAGAATAATGCATACTATCGACAAACTAATGCCACAGTACTCCTTAATTAGGTAGGATTGAGTGTGTTTTTTTGGGCAAGGAAGCTGACCTTTGTAATACAGCAGCAGCAGCATCTCATTAGGCGCTTCAATCCCATTGTCAACTGTCGGCACCCGGCAAAACTGCAAAATTCATCAGAGATGGACTCTTTTCAGACACAGAGTCTGGGACAGAAAAAACAAGGAAATGGACACAAATCAGACTACTGTACTACGGTCGCCGGTCACCAGCAGCAAAAGGCTGCTCAGGATACGGACGCAGACAAGCCTCGGGGGCCTACTACAGCACGAGGAGCCGCGATCGAGGCGTCCAGCACCTGACCTCGCGACATCTCCTTGTGATGAAAGGGGTCATAGAACTGACGTTCTGACCAACTATTTGACACACCAACCACATAAAGATCAGATCGTCGGCTCGAGTTTTGTGCGGTGGTAGGACCCTGATAGCTCTAAAGTTAGAAGCGAACAGCGCTTTGAGTCGGGTGCTGCAGTGCAAGAAATTGCGATCGCCTCCAACATCACAAGAACCGGGCACTTGAGCTCATCATCATCATCCCATAACAACAGTCTCAGGCTCTCAGCTCAGTATTTCCGCCTTTCTTTTATTTATTCTATTCTACTACCACCATAAACGGGACCACCAGAACAGAGAGCACTACAGGCCGACAGACGCGGCATCTTAGTTCAGCCTGCTTACTACTCTTGAGGATCCGGAACCCTGACGAACTGGGAGTCTGAAACTACTAATCCACGGGATCGATCGCGGAGCAGTAACGGAAAGCATGGACGAATATATGAGGTTTTTGCGCGAGAGCAGGGCGTGGAAGAGCAGATCGGTGGATCCGATCAGACTGGAGACGCCGGAGAGGATTGAAGTCCTTACCTGGAATTGGAGGGGCGGACGGACTTGGCGCCAAAGGGAAGGAGTGGGCGGAGAGTGGAGGGGAGCCGGGGAGCCGCGCGCCGCCGTGGGGTGGGGGGAAAAGGGGAGCCGGCGACGAGGAATCACGAGGGGTCTAGACGTCTAGTACTAGAACGGTAACGGTGGATGATGCCAGTGCCTGGCTGCCAGCCAAAAAGGTCTCACGAGAATTGACGTTGCTTCCATGTTCCGTGTGATGTGCAGCTGTGCTGACGTGGATGCATTAGCGGGCAGTAATCAAGTCATCGTTCATCAATGGCTGATGATAACGTGCTTCAAAGAAGTCACTGCTGGCAGTGGTAGAATTATACTGACACGCCTCGCCTCTTGCGCCTGGGTGATTTTTTTTTTCTCCCTCTCTCTTTCATGAAGGTTTTCGCCCAAGTGTTTTTTGCCCACAAGCGTTTTTCGTTCTCCTGGTATTGAATCCAAAATAGAAGTGGTCTTTTTGCGCAAGTCTTTTTTGCTGTCCTCCTGGGATCGAATCCAAAATAAAACCGTTCCGAGTTACTTATGGATTTTATACGTGTTTGCGTAGCACGCTAAAAACCTGACAACTACAAATACTTGGTCCACATAAAAAACATGGCATATGCGGTCACAACATGTCCTTGTTTTGCAAGGAAGGACTGTGACCACTGACGTTTCATTCAGTCTCGATAGTCAAATACATCGCATCAGACAAGTCCTCAGCAAAACATTATGCAACGGCCATGATCAGAGCTTAACAAGTGATTAACACAGCTTAAGCAGAACCGCAAAATGGCTAGAAGTTGCGCAGGTAAACTGGCTCAAGCCATCTGAATTCCATGAGCGCAGATGCGCAGCAAAAAGGTTAACTATTGATCAACCATTAAATTACGTTGCTTCGCCCAAGTGATCTGTTGCCGAACAGGCGAAATTATTCCTTTCTTCTCAACAACTTGAGACTGGTGACGCCGAATCAACCACCAGTAACTCAAATGAACTCGGAAGCAATCTTCTTTTGCTATGAAAAGGCTGACTGCTACACTCCGGAAAAGACAAGGAGAAAACAATGCACAAGGTGGAAAATTGGGTACAGTTAAAATCATGTCACGTAGTTTTCTCCAGCCTCTCAGCCTCCTCCCGCCGCCTCCGTTCTTCACCCTCCTGGCGCAATCTTTCCTCCTCACGCCTCAATGCTTCTGCTGCCTCTTGCTCCGCCTCCTCACGCTCTCTCCGCTCATCCTCCTCATCCTCTCTTTCGTCAAGAAAATCAAACTCCTTCTCTGCAGCCATAGCCTTTACGATAGGGTCTCGCAGCTCAGATATCAAGCCGCCACCCACCTTGTACTCTTGTTCATCACCGACGAGGAACAACCGCTGGTCAGGTCCTGATGCCATTGGTATGTCAACTGCTAGTAGCTTCATGTCATACTGCAAAGGTCAGAAAACAAGGTGTTATGGTGAAAAGAGTAAAATCCATGGTAATACCATTTACTTGCAGTTTTAACGAAGCTTTAAATTATATGTTTGGTTTCTTCATCAAATAATAATACAAAGAGTGTTTTCAAGATGGCTAACTGCATCTTTTGTCCAAAAATTCTATTAGTGTCAATCATTTCAACAAAAAATCTGTCACCCAAATATAACAGTACCATTTCATTTGAAGGGAAAAAAAAATTTATATACCATTAAGAAACAAGCAGGAGAATGCTTCATTTATCTCTGCTTTTGCAATTTGTGTCCAAACTTTTGTTTATTCACTCAATGTCTACGACCTTAATCATAAAGTGATTATACAAACATCATATGTATATTAGTTAGTTAGTCTATAGGTTTCTGAGCACTGGCATAATGTTATTAAAAATATACAAAGAAATCCAAATACCTGTCCCTTTTTCTTCTTGACCTCAACACTTACGAGACCCCTTCTTTCTGATCCTTTGATGGGGAAAATGAGGAAGCATCGTTTACTTCCAAGCTTAAATTTGAAGTCCTTTAGTTTTGGGCCTCCTCCAGACATAACATATGCTCTGACATCAGTACCAGTTAGGGGCGCACCCATAACTTCAAGGATTGCAGCAGATGTATTGAGTTTTGTCATAGCCAGCCGGTAAACCTTGTCAGGGTTTATGGTTAACCTTGACCGGGCATACATACCCTATAAAACAAAGATAGACAGTCAATAACATCAGTTCATAAATGCTCAGCATGATAAAACCGAGAGAGAAACCAAAATACTAGGCACAAGAAAACTGGCAAGAAGATATATTGTGAAGAAAGTACACTAATCCACTGCCAATTTTCAGTTAAAATGGATTCTGTACTCTGCAGTCAAGTTTACACTACTCATGCATTTCATAGTCTGTTCTGCAGCTGAACAGATTGTAATTATTTTTCACAGATTAATATGGCCTAGGCCACAGACACCCAAAATAACATACACAATGTCAAAGATGCTAGTGTAAGCGCACCTGATACATGGTTATCTGCTATTAATATAACCATTTTGCAGGGTATAGGCTCTCTTTGTTTCCCAACATGGTAAGCTGTTGTTTCCATAACAGTTCTATTAATGTCCACATGGTGAACTGACACCTAATACCCATAGGCCATAGCTAAGTAAGAATTATTTGTAGCAAATCAAAAAATTGAATGGCACACAGTGCTTGCAACAAGAGATATGGCTTGGGCAGTTAGTTGTTAAGCAAACCAAGGATCAAGGTCAGAATTGAAGTAACTGCTAGAGGTTCCAAAATGCAATGGCAAATCCCAGTAGACGACCATTTTGCACAGTATGTAACATTCAGGCATAGTCATACAGTTGGTACAAGGTATTGCTTTAAAGGATGCCAGTGATCATCCATATAATAACAGAATGGTTCCCTAAGCATTTCACAGGTCTTTTTATGAATATAGATTATAGGCCCATGGGGATGTAGCCTTTACAGTCCCAACTTTAAAGGATGCCAGTGATCATCCATATAATAACAGAATGGTTACCTAAGCATTTCACAGGTCTTTTTTATGAATATAAGTCCATGGGGATGTAGCCTTAACGGTCCAAATGTGCTCATGTGCAGGCAGCTGAACCAAAAGAACAGCAGGAGTGATGAACAAATTTACAGTCCATCCTAATATGGTATGTCACATCTGGCCATGTTGCTCGGTCATGTGACCAATGTATTGCTTCATAAAATAAAAGATGCCAAAGACAATTCATATGATCAACAGAATGGCCATAAAATGCAGTTTATCATGAATATAGCCCATTTGGGTAGCTATTAGTCTTAACAGTGGTGATATGCTCATTTGCAGTAAGCTAAACCATCAGAACAGCAGTAGTGACACACAGACCACAAAGTGTCCTGGTTATAGCCAACCAGAAAGCTAGTAGAATTCATATGATCAAGAGAATAGCCACCTAAACCTAGTGCAGTTCATTGAGTATAATAATGAATATATCCCACCGGGACAGATACCAGTTCATTGAGAATAGCCACCTAAACCTAGTGTAGTAAGCTGAACCATTAGAACAGCAGTACTGCAGCCGCAGTAATGACACACAAACCACAAAGCGACCTTATCATAGCCAACCGGAGCCCACAGGTAAACCGAGAAGAAGGGAATGCTACTCACGGCAAAGGCGACAATGGCGGTGGCAAGGGCGAGGAAGCCGTACTTGGCCATGCCCTCGGAGAGGCCGACGAAGGTGCTGGCGATGCCGAACATGATCCTCCACAGCGCGACGCAGACGATGACCGCCCCGGCGCCGACGAGCACCATGGAGTTCTGCCGCCAGAAGGCCTCCACCTGCAGGCCGACGGCCGCGCGGTACCGCGCGGCCGCGCTCCTCGCCGCATCCAGGGGCCACCCGAGACCCTTGACCCCCTGCCCCAGCGGTGCCAGCTTCGACCCGCCGCTGGACACCGGCCTGACCACCCCGCCCACCAGCCGCGCCCCGTGCCGTAGCCGAGCATCGGGGGCGGGGCGCGCGGTGGTGAAGAATCGGGAGGAGGAGAAGGAGGAGGTTGGGGAGAAGGTGGGGGAGTGGGCGGGGATGGGAGTGCGAGTGGGTGTGAGTGTGGGTGTGGGTAGGGCGCGGCGCGCGGCGGCGGGCGAGGGGGAAGTTTGGAGGAGGAGGCGGCGGTGGAGAGTGTGCAGGGCGCGCCGCGAGGAGGAGAGGGCGGCCGCCATGGGAGCGGCTCGGGGGATCGAGTCGAAAATCGGGTTCGTAGTCGCGGGCACGCGGGCGGGGGGGTGGGTGGGTGGGTGTTGGGGAGGGGTGGGGTTGGGGTGTGGAGCGAGGTGCAAAGTCAGAGGAAGGATTGGAATTGGAATTGGAAGAGACTTGTGACGAATTTTCCTCGGTTTTTTTTTGGGCGCGCTTCGATTCGGTACGGCGTTGATTTCCGAGGTGCTGATTGCTTTGCGCCGAGGGAAAGCAGGAACGAAGCACGTTGTGCTGCGTGGGCGTGGCTGTAAAATGCGTGATCACTGTAACGAAAAGGCTATTATGGTAGGCTATTGTACCGTGATACGATATTTGCTAAGCAAACCTTCTCTCCGTACCATCACCGTTGCCATCGTGATTTGCTAATGTAGTACTGCGTGTTAGTTCATATTCAATATAGGATCGATCTAATAATGAAGTCTAGTCGGGTTAGGTTTATCAAAATATAGTTGATAATCAAGAACCTAGTCATAGTCTACCGGATGCGTGAGAGATTGAAAGAGGGAGAGAGAGGAGTAGAGCGAGAGGGATGAGGTGCATACCGAATCCCTCGATGGGTGGTGCAGTTGGAGTAGGGTTGGCCGGTGCAGCGGATCCCATCACAATCGTTGATGGAGGCAGCGCACAGGCAGCGTCGGTCGGTGAAGAGGATGAAGACGACGACGTCCTTGGTGGCGGCACGGACGTCGAGGGGCGGTGCTGGCGTCGGTGGTCTTCCCGTCGCTGGCAGCGCTCCTAGATCGGCTAGGGTTTCGGGATGTAGGTGATGAGGACTGGCGGCGCGACGAACTTAGGTATTCGTGCCATGGCCCCCACCCCTCTTCTTTATAGCGCTGTCCGACGGGGGCCCACCAACCAAGTCCGGTTGGACGCCCCCGATCAGGGCACGAGATCAAGGCCCAGCAAGCCGTTGGGCCAGCTAGAGAGTAGAAGATCAATCTAACACTCTGTAGTAGTACATCTTAATGTGATATCGCCACCAACCTCGGCAGCCGTTGGTAGGGCCATATGTTTTCAATAAATTGTGGCTATCGACCACACAAAATCAATTTGTCGTACCACATTATGTTACGCAGTTATGCTACATTGACAAAGATGAGTTAGGATAAAATTTTCTTCAAACGAGCACATGAAAAAAAAGAACCTCTGAAAATTAGTGTGGCGATGTGCCTGGGTTTGGTTTGCAGGGAGTGGTGAATATACGCTCAAAATAAATTAAAGCGAAGTTTCGTGTGGTTTGAATGTTTGATGCACCTACTTAGCTATAGATCGTGTGGTGCCATTTCTGATTTCAACATGGGCTTGGGACTTTCAGCCTTGATGGGAACAGCCAGTCCTGCACGGCCCAAGCACAAGTAGAACAGTCCTCTTGTTTCTTCTCAACTAACAATGCGATGCCCGCCCTTGTCCAAAAGAGAAAGAAAAAAAAAAGCGATGCCCGCCAAACCGGATACTGCTCCGGCGGGAATGAACGTCTAAGTGAGGATTCACAAGGGGGAACTTTGAGCGTAACTACTCACCACCGCCTAGAATCACATCTTTTTTTAAGATAACTTTTCCATCCAATAATTATATACTCCTTCCGTTTCAAAATAGATGTCATTTTCGCTTCCCGAGAAAACTACAGTAGGCAATTTTATATTAAAATATATAAAGATTTATACTAAGTAATTAGTATCATCGAAAAGATCTTAAAGTCTAATTTTTTAATAAATTTATTTAAATTTATAAATATTGCACGTATTTTATATAAATCAAATTAAACTTATGGCACGAAAACCTAAAACGAAACGAAAGGAACATAGATGACCCGATGAATAGTACCATTTTTGTCTTATTTAGATCGTAGGAAAAAATGAACCCGATAAATAGTACCACTTTCGTCTTATTTGACAAATATTGTCCGATCGTGGACCAACTAGGCTCAAAAGATTTATCTCGTGATTTTCAATTAAACTGTGTAATTAGTTATTTTTTTACCTATATTTAATGTTTCATGTAAGCAGCTAAATATTGATGTGATAGAGAGAGAGTGAAAAATTTATAACCTTTGGAGGGATCTAAACATGGCCCGGGTGAGGTTACTGCAACTGTACGGAGCATTCCTAATTATGAGGAAAGGATATGGATATCGCTTTGCCAGTTTGCCTGTCTGTTCTGCACTTCTGCTCGCTTTATTTACACAGCTGAAATATATAAATGCTTCTGGTTGGTTGGTCGTTGGCAAGAGCTTTGGACACACATGCCATATCAGCACACGAGCCACCACCGCCAAACTTCCTGTTTGTCCACGATCCCCGTTGGCCTTGGGTGGCCCTCCGATCCCCGTGCTTTGCTTCCTGGCTTCTGGCGCCGAAGCCAGAATGAGCGGTCACGGTCACGGCTCCGCCGGGCCGCCGCGCTGTGCTTCGCCATGTCGCCAAGGCTGAGAGTCCTCAGACGCTCAGGACAGCTTGCAGGGCAGTTGCCATCGAGAAAATGGAGTGGGTTACTGGGCCTAGCTAGCTAGGTGGCGGGCGTTGAGGTGACAAGGAAGCATCCTACGGAACGGAGATGCTGCGTCTGCGTGCGTGACTGGTTGGTTGGTCAGGACGATGGTCGACGGTGACGTGACTCGCGACAAGCAGTCGGTGGCAGCGAGCGCGCCGACGGCGCTCGGCGGCGTGTCTTCTTCAAAAATCTCAGCGCGACGGTAGCTGAGGGCAAAGCACATTCTGTCCCAGGCTTCCATTTTTGTAAAGACCAGATGTTTACGTTACGATACCAATATATGCAAGTTACCAAGTACCAACCCCATCGCAGGGGCCTCCTCACTGATGTCGACCTCACGCTGCCTTAACTTGCCTCATCAGAAATTCAGAATATCAGATACTCTTCATCGCGCTAACATTTCAAAGGTAAGTCGAGTTTAAGACGACTAGACGACTTTGAGGGTGCTTGGACGAATGAGAAAAGGTGATGATGTGTTACACTCACGCGGATGCGGCACCGGCGATCAAAATTTTAAACAGCTGGAGGCCACTAATATTACAGTACAATATTAATTGACGCCTTCAAAGTCATCACATGATAAAACAACACACAGTATAATTGGGTGGAAAAAAAAGTTACATTCTTAAAGGAAAACAAGCGAAAAGCTGCCAATGACACATTTAATATATATTGTAGATAGCCAAGATTTACGTAGATGGAGGAATGGTGCAAGAGGCTTGGGACCTTTCTCGTGTCATATATATAGTCGCTGTTTGATGGTACAGCGAGACCGTTAAGAAAAACGATATATATAAAACTGAATTACGCTAACAAGCCAGTGCTTCTACGCTACTTCCAGAAGTACGGATCGGAGTAGCTTGCTAACGTAATAACCGTATAAACAATATACAAACAGACCGCGTCTTACCATTCGTCTGTCAAATCAGGTTTGTTAACAAGTGTTTTTGGCGTGCAACTCTGGTTCCTTAATCTGGATGCTTACAGTTGGTTGGGTACGCTGAGTCATTTCAGGTAGACTACGCTTAGTCGTTTCAGGTAGACAGGGGGGCTACGGCCTACCGCTACCACATTTGGTCCAAATGTTTGGCCGCTTGTTAATTTAGACAGATTTCTTGTACTCCTTTTTTTTTTTCTTTAACCCATACTGTAGGGTACAACGATGGCAATGCGTTGGCTGACACTGTGAGCCTAGTGCTCTTTTGCTTTGCTAGCTAGTCATCGGGATCATGTAATACTGCTACACTTCTTAGTTGTTTCACCTTTAATTTATCTCAATTCAAAGATTTGGTTTTAATCCAGATTGTGGAAAAAAACATAAGCATCTATAACATCAAATTAGATTCATAAACACAGCATCATGGAATATATTATAAAATAAATTCATTGGATTGTAATTGTTAATGTGTTTTTTATAAATTTAATCCAAAGGAAAAGGATTTGATTTCTAAGACAAAAACTAAAACAACTCCTTTTGAAATAAATGGAGTAGCCCCTCTCTGCATGGCCAAAGTTAAACATTTCAAAGTTTGACCATTACTTTTTTATTATAGTATAGTCCCTCCATCTCAAAATAAATTAACTTCTAGAGTTGTTTAAGTAAGCCTATTTTAAGTTTAACTAAATTTATATAAAATATCATTAATATTTTATAACACCAAATTAATATAACTATGTACATTATGGAATATATTTTTCATAATATGCTTATTTAGTGTCATAGACATTGTTATTGCTTTTTTTTTATAAAATTGGCTAAACCTAAGATAATTATCTATTTTAGGATGGATGAAGTATCTATAAATGTAACAAATGCATATTTTCAGGAATACATTTTTCAAGGCATATTAACTAGCCTAAATTTAATATCTTCTAAATTAAAAGTTTAGAATGATTTACCTAACCCTAGACGAGTGAACACAAGAGGGGATGTCTTGTTTAGGCCAGGAGTTTACCTTGGTACCCTATACAAAATGAACCTAATCTGTATATTTCTTTGATCCAAAACATTTTACATTGCAATCTATGCATAGATTAAAAAGGCAGTAACTCAAAGATGCAAACCAATTGCTTGAAATAGCCTCTAAACTATGCTATATAAATAGATAAAAAATAAGAAAGAGCATGTCATTTTTGTCTACCACTTAGCACGCCTCTGTCATTCCCATTCGGCAACGGATGCTAATGCACAACAAATATATTCTCTATCTCTATCTCTATCACTATCACTATCCTTACCTCTATCTTTATTTTTTTTATCTCTATTAAGACCGGATTATTAACTCTGTGTCTAAACAACGAGGTTCAATCTAAAAAATCTTGATCTTGGTTCAACGCAAAAAGGCAAAAGCATATATATCTAGTTTAGTTTAAAATTGGCCACCTGTATAATAAAAAAATAATTTAGTACAAAATTGGGTATATACCTAATTAAAAAAGGAAACCGCACCACACGACGGATTAACGAACGAGGAGGACACAGTCACGCACGACCAAACCAGCCGCGCACGCAAGCAAAAGCAAAGAAACAAAAACAAACAAAACCCATGCCCGGAAAAAAGAGCGAGAGGATCATCAAAAGGACAGGCCACAAAATATCCTCAAAGCCTCCCGAAAAAAATTCCTCCCACCGCCGCGACCGCGACAGCGACGACGACGGCGACGAGCACGGGGCCCCTCCACCGCCTGCGCCTGCGCCTCGCCGCGTGCGGCCTCCGCGCCGCCCCGACGTCGTCCCCTCCGCCCTCCCCGTCGGCCCCCGACGCGGCGCCGCCCGCCCTCCGTCGCCGCCGCCGCGGCGGGCTCGGCCTCCTCTGGAAGCTCCCCTCATCCCGCGCGCCGTCCCTCCAGGCCCCGATGGACGCGCCGCCGCCTCCGCAGCCCCATCCGTCGCCCCCGCACCCGCCCCAGCCGCCCGCGCCGTCCAGGCGGTACGGCGTGCACTTCTCGGCGTCTAGTTTTATCCAGGCGCCGCTCACCGCGCTGCTCGAGTACTCCGGCATCCTCCGTCCCGATCCCGGTGGCGTTGCCCAACAGACCGGGACCGGGGCTGGGCCGGGCGAGGTGTCGATCCGGATTGTGGCGCCCGGCGAGGCGGGGACGTCGTCCGAGAGGGCCGAGGAGGCGATCGTCGAGGAGGAGGAAGAGGATGGGCACGCAACGAGGACGCGCACCGAGGAGCCGTCACCTCCGGCTGCCGGCGGGGAGGCCGGCAGGGAACCCTCGTCGTCGTACCAGCGGTACGACATACAGCAGGTGGCTAGGTGGGTGGAGCAGATACTGCCCTTCTCACTGCTGCTGCTCGTCGTCTTCATCAGACAACATTTGCAAGGTGCTGCTCACTTCTTTCTCTTGTCAATCAACAGAGCGCAAATTAATATGTATACATGACATCTTGATGCTTAGAAAATAGGATCACACTATTTGCGAATTGAAGTAATGTGGATGAGTGGGGAATGTTGGCTAAATTTGTTTTGGGTTGTTTTGCACAGGTTTCTTTGTCACAATTTGGATTGCTGCGGTGATGTTCAAATCCAATGATATCCTGCGTAAGCAGACTGCTCTGAAGGTTGGTGATTGTTTTGTTGAACTTGGTGTAATTCTACTAAGATTTGTGTCTCGAGAGCAGTGAGATTAAAAAAAATGGTTATGATATGTGCCATTATTTTCCTGGGTGTTAATGCCATTAAATAATTCTGGTTTCACTGAATGCCAGTGCTTTGGCTAGAGTTGTTTTTGCTTATCGAATGAATGTTTTCAAGTGTTCTAAACATGGAAATATTTTAGTCAACAAACATGGTGAACGTTTAACTCTTTGGTAACATAACCATCATATGGATAGATTTTATGGATTTACTGCACATGAAGGCATTATAATTATGTGCATGCGTATAAGCAATCACCAAAGCTATGCTGTCCTTTCATTTGTTTGGAGTGCGCTGTTTTCTAAGGATTAGTTAGGTGGATTTGTAGGATGATTTAATCTTTGCCCCACACTCAACAAGTGTGAAGCATGATACGTATGTATATAGAAACAGGGTTAACCTTTCTAATGCTGCAGTAATTGATTAGTTCTGGTATTGATTCGGAGTCCTGTTTCCATAGCGAATTTCTGATACCTTAAATCTTCAAACTTAGGTCTTTCCAATAATTTTTACAATTTTTCTCTGTTACTGACAATATAAATTATCCTTATACCATATTGACTAATTTGATTTTTTTTTTGTTTCCCTTTTATGCAGAGGGAGAGAAAAATTCCGGTTCTTGTCGGGATTACAATATTATTTGTTGTTCATGTATCTGGATTTTATTGGTGCTACAAGAATGGGGACCTTATAAGACCTCTCATGATGCTTCCTCCAAAAGAAATACCACCATTTTGGCATGCAATATTCATCATCTTGGTGAATGGTATGGTGCTTGTACATTTTTACATTTTGTCTGTAGAATGGCTGCAAAGCGATAGTGCTGGCATTAATTGAAGTCATATACTGCCTGAACAAATTAAGTATCTAGAGCTGGAATATCCATTTTGTCAACTAGGCTTAGGTATTTGCTTTGGCTTTACTTGAAGTTTGCATATGTACTTGCCTTCTACAAATAGTTAGGTTGTTCCTGGTTGTAAATGGGTAACCTGTCACATATATTTCAACATCGTGTTTGTTTTATATGTGTTCAACCATCAATTCTGTGTTACTATCATAATGGTGATGCTTTGTTGTATAATCTTTGGTCACATATGTCCCTTAATCTTCTTAATCTTCTGCAGATACAATGGTGCGCCAAACTGCTATGATTGTCAAATGTTTGCTGCTGATGTACTATAAGAACAGTAGGGGCCGTAGCTATCGTAGGCAGGTGAGCCATCTACATTTGTTATCCTACATTTTCTGTGATACATTTTGGTGATTTTCCTTGATAGCTCATGGTGTGTTTCGGTTACTTATGCATAATTGTAGACGGGTGAAGCTATAACCAATTTTTTTTCTGCTGTTCAGGGTCAAATGTTGACGATTGTGGAATATTTTCTACTTTTGTACCGTGCATTATTGCCTACACCTGTGTGGTACCGTTTTTTCCTGAACAAGGAGTATGGAAGCCTATTTTCATCTCTAACCACTGGCTTGTATCTCACTTTCAAGTTGACATCAGTTGTGGAAAAGGTGATATGCATTTCACTTGTCTAATTGCTGAACTGACACCTAAGCCAATGATCTGACACATATTGTATCTTTGTCAGGTTCAATCATTTTTGACGGCATTGAGAGCATTATCTCATAAAGACTTCCATTATGGTTCATATGCAACAAGTGAGCAGGTAGCTAATGTGTTCTTCACTTCTTCCATTGTCGGGAAACACAAACTGATGAAAAGTTCTGATATATGCATTCCTCATTCCATCTATCAACACACATCTTTGTGTTTTGTGTTCAGGTGGTTGCTGCTGGAGATTTGTGTGCGATATGCCAAGAAAAGATGCATGTACCCATCCTTTTACGCTGCAAACACATCTTTTGTGAAGATTGTGTATCCGAATGGTAATTCACATACCCCTTCCCCTCGTCGTATGCCATGCGACCTTTCCTTTGCACTATTTTTCACACATCTTTCAATGATTTCATTACCTACTATATCTGCTTTCTTGGCATTGTTTGGACTATGACAGGTTTGAGAGGGAGCGAACATGCCCGCTGTGCAGAGCCTTGGTGAAGCCAGCAGACCTCCGGTCATTTGGTGACGGTTCAACAAGCCTCTTCTTCCAGCTATTCTAGTCTAAGAGAGGCAAAAGAGTTGCAAGTTGGAGTGCTCCACTCTATGCAGATGTTAGGGATGTGTGTGTGTGCGTGTTGCTGCTGGCAGCGCCTGCGAGCAGTGCGGCCCTGATGCGGTGCTGGGAGAGTGTACACCAAGCTGAAGCTGAAGGCGTACATGGTTGTGTATTGTGACTGTTCATATTTTCCATCCCCCTGTATAGGCTCTCGCGGGATGCTTGAGCACCTGAGGATTTACCTGACCATATATACGTACAAATTTTACTATATAAATAGAAATAGTGAGTATATATACAATGTATTCGAATGCGTCGATAAATTGTTACGATTCTTGTTTATGCTTGTGCTCTCTTCAAGCTGGGAAATGAAATCACAAAAATACTGCAATGGAAATTAGAACGTGTCAATAGATCCTTATGATCCTCGTTTTGTTGTTTATATGCTGTGCTACCTTCAAGCTGGGAAATAATCATGAAATATTTAGAACTTGTCGATAAATCCTGGTGATCCTCGTTTATGCTGTGCTCGTCAGTCTGGGAAACAAAACGATCTACTTAGTACTTTAGAAGAATGCGTCAATATAAAATGTATTATTTTGATATGGTGCTAGGCATCTCCTGTTAGCGGTTGCTGCGTAAGACTATCCGCAGTCATGTTCCTTTAAATCACTCCTTTAAAAAAAATATTTTGTCCTAGTCATCGATATTATCTCCTTTATACCCAATTCTTTCGCATTCATGCATCCTTTATCAGCTGTGGGACCCACCTATCAGGATTTTTTCCCTTTTTCTTTTTTCTTCCTTTTTCTCTTCCTCTTCTTTTCCCCTCTCCTTCTTATCCATTCGGCCGCCCACCCCAGCTCCGGCACCGCGAGGCGGCTCCCAGGCGGCGCTGTTCAAGCTCCGGCCGGCGAGGCGGCTCCCAGGCGGCGGTCGCTCGGCATCACCCGCGCGAACGAGCGTGGGCCGAGCTCGCGGCTCCTGCGGTCCACCTCGCCTAGCCACCTCCGTCTCCTTCGACTGCACCAGCACCACTGGCCACACCATCCCCGGCATCCTCGTGCTCGTCGGCGGTGGAGGATGGCTTGTCGGTGGTGGAGCCCCTTCCTCCGCACCGCTCCTCCCCTGCTTCCCCCCAGTGCCTCTCGCCGGCGGTCCACGGCGTTGCTCGCGGCGCTCTCCACGGCTGTAGCTTGTGATGGTGGGAGGCGCCCGTCTCCTCTGCTCGCTGTGGTCCCTCTCCCTCTCCTCCGCCCGGCCTCCCCCTCTCTCTCTTCGTCGGGCGTACGAGATAAGGACGCGCGGGCCCCGCGCGACACGTATTGGACGCGTCGTACGCCCTGGACAGACCCAAGACCGGAGGCCGTCCTGGGCTTTCCCGGACGGCATTCAGGACGCAGTTGCGGCATTTTTTCCTAGAAAGACGTCCTGGAGGACGCTCATCCAGAACCCACTGCGGTTCGTCTAACGTGCCTGCTGCCCTGCTCCGGTGAGCTATTTTCGCAGCAAAAGACTCCAAATCTTTGCACTGAGACAGAGGCACGTGTACAAGGAATCAAAGGACAGAGTAAAATAGTGCAGTAAACCAGCGTGGAATGTTCCGGAGTAGATTCTCGACGGCGACAGACGATGGGCATGGCCATGCACGCGGCAGTGTCACTCACACAATAATATCCAGGGGAACCCAGCGTACCTGGACCGTAGCCATCTCGCGATTCAGATCGCGCCCACGTCCGTCCCGTGCCGGTGCCGCCCATTGCAGACGTGACCGCAACCGGATTGCTTCCCGTAATGACGTTTCAGTGAAAGGGATTAGCACGGTCGAACGGAACGGAACGGGGTTAATTGCGGCGCACGCATCCGGCCGAGCCGAGGTGAGAGCGAGCGCTTCCCGAGCCCCGACTCCTCCTCCCTCCCCTCCCCGTCGCTTGCCCCACTCCGTGCTTCCGTGGCGCCCACGCCGCGCACGCGTGCTCGCCTCCTCTCGCCTCGCCTCGCCTCGCCCGGACCCGTTCCCGTCCCCGCCGCCCTCCCGCGTCGCGGCGCAAGAGGTAATACCCGCGTCCCATTCTCCCGTTGTTGGGGGCTGCAATCGCGATTCGCGCTCCTCGCCCGCGCGGCGGTCGATTCCCCGGTTCCGCTCAGATCCGCCGCGGCGAGTGCGCCTCCGTTCCTTGTCGCGTGCGTAGGCCTCATCGCCTTTACCTCTCGGGGTAGGGATCGGAGATCCGGCCGGGACGGGGCACGATAGGTTTTCCGTTTCCGTCTCGCTTTTGAGGAACGGAGCTTCTCCCGATGGGATTTCCGTGGTTCCAAGCCCAATTCCCCCCTGGCTTCTGGTGAATTTCCGTTTGCCGTGCGGCGGAGTAGCTATTAGCGTTAGCTTGTCGTTTCCAACTTCTTTGGGGCATTATCATCCTCAACCCCCGTGGGCAAGGCCTTGCCTTTTGGTTACAAAACCTCCAGCTGTGCATTATGCCTTTTCCTTTGCCACTGACAAATTGAGTGCTAAAACATTTATCTTACCTATAAGCTCCGGCGATCTAGGTAGCCTAAGCTTTTTTTTTGCTTGTTTAGAAGATTACACTTAATCCACGTTTTTCTTTTTTTTCCTTGAAAAAAGTTTTCTTTTCCTTTGGCTGCTATTGATGCTTTTTACTTGCTGCAGGACACCCTGAAATTTTGTTAGTGGCGAGTGAAGCGCTCGGTGACAGCTGAATCTTTGTGGTTCAAAGGCGATTGATTTGGGTTCACTGACGCTTGATGAGCTCCCAAGTCTCCACATCACGGGGTCTTCACCCCCCAGGCAAGCTTGGGACGTTTGATTCGCCCCATTCCTGGCCGATGCCAGCACCTACGGCCCAACCCGATGCGGGCCGCGGTGACGAACAGGAGGTCAGGCTGTTGTCAGTCGCCTGGAACCAGGATTGCGGATGCTTTGCTGCTGGCACCAGCAACGGGTTCAGGATCTTTAACTGTGAGCCTTTCAAGGAGACTTTCAGGAGGGACCTTAAGAGCGGCGGGTTTGGGATCGTCAAGATGCTGTTCCGTTGCAACATCCTTGCTCTTGTAGGCGGCGGATCCAATGTGCAGTACCCGCCGAACAAGGTGATGATCTGGGACGATCATCAGAGCCGTTGCATTGGAGAGTTCGCCTTCCGCTCCGATGTCCGGGCTGTGAAATTGGCGAAAGACTACATTGTGATTGTCCTTGAGCGCAAGATATTCGTTTACAACTTCACCGATTTGAAGCTGCTCTATCAGATCGACACCCTGTCAAATCCCAAGGGTGTTTGCTGCCTCTCTCATCATTCCAATACTTCGGTGTTGGCCTGCCCTGGGTTGCACCAGGGGCATGTTCGCGTGGAGCACTTTGGGCTGAAGATGGCGAAGACAATCCCAGCTCATGATTCTCACATCTCTTGCATGTCACTGACAATGGATGGTCTTCTACTGGCAACTGCGAGCACCAAGGGCACTTTGATCAGGATATTCAACACAATGGATGGCACTCGCCTTCAAGAGGTGAGCATAATTTCTATTGCTCTCTAGAATTGTATCTTGGTGATCCTTTTCTTTTGTTGCATTGCGCAGCATCTTCCTTTGTGAATAAAAAGCATGGTCTTCTTCTTTGTTCTGTTGCTTTTCAGTTACGATGTCATAATAATTCATAAATATTAGGATGAGTGCATAATGATCTAAAATCTAAATGACATGTAGGTACGCAGAGGGCTTGACAAAGCAGAAATATATAGCATTGCGTTGTCGCCCAATGTGCAGTGGTTGGCAGTGTCCAGCGACAAAGGGACTGTTCATATTTTTTCCCTGAGAGTCAGGGTTGCTGGGGAGGATGCAAGCTATGAGCAACGTGCTCTTGAAGGTCCACGAATGGATCACCAGAACTCTTCCTGTTCTATTGATCCTCTTATTCAGGCGAACATTGGATCCAATGCGAGTTCGTCACTGTCTTTTATGAGAGGTACACTTGCTACTCTGGTTTGCATCCATTCTTGTTGATCTGTTCTGCATCTCACTGCTGGAAGTTGTGCCATTAGAAACGCTTACTATTGTTGTGAAGTTAATTAGATGAGATGTATATCAGTGCGATACCTGTGGAATTGTCTATGTGTAAGTTACAATGAACGTAATTGATGGCTATTTTCTTCACTTCCAGTCACAAGGATCTTAGATGATCTATTTTGGTTTCAATGTCCATTGGCATCATTCATTCTCATCATCTTCTAAACTTCTGACCTGAGTAACTGACTAGATGCAATTGTTTTATTCCTGGTATTGGGGCCACTTATGGAATTCCTATGCTGATTGTCTGTGATATATCATTGCTACGACCTCAACATTTCCATCCGATATTGTTTAGTCATGTCATTATGGAACTGACAGGCATGAGCTCATGGGAGCATACGCTCTATTTGCCCGCTTTCTCAATTATTGAAACATAGATTTTGTTTTCTAGCATATGACTTGAGGTGATCCACTCATCCATTATTTTCACTATAAAAGAACCATTCTGAACTCCCAAGTTAGCTAACAGAAGACCACTGGCTCAAAATTTTTCTATTTCCTGGAAGTGTACAAGTACTAAGGAATTAACTGAGTAGTGTGCAAGTATTTAGGATTCACGCAAAACATAAAATCATGCAACTCGCCAACTCCTATTCTGCTATTAGCTTAAAAAAAATAAACAAGCTACAAGCTATTGTCTAGGAGCTATACTCATATATAACCATACATCTTGTTAAACCTAGTGAATTGTTTACATCAGCCAAATCCTTCCATCTCATTTTATAATCTTTAGAGAGCATTGGGCTGGGTTTCTCAAGAACACAAGTTACTTAGTTCTCTCTGCTGATTTTTCTCCAGGGATCCTGCCGAAGTATTTCAGTTCAGAATGGTCATTTGCTCAATTCCATTTACCAGAAGTCACTCGTTACATAGTAGCCTTTGGTGCCCAGAATACTGTGATGATGGTTGGCCTGGATGGCAGGTACTTATCTTAGCGTATTAAAATTTATAATTTCAAGATTTTACTTTCAGCAAATTTAGAATATCTACAAGTTTAGTGCTACTTGTGAGCAAATCTTTTTTCCCACATGATTTCATTCTTGCAAACTGAACCATAAATTAAATATAAAATGTGGTACCTTCTCTGTTTTTGGATCAAGACATTATTGGCTTTGTCACTGTCATTATTGCATGTCCTGTTTGAGCCACTGGGGTCATACTGGAGCCCTTGTTATTCATCGATCCTTTGGGCCACCGATGTGAAAAATACATCAGCCAGTGGAAGTCATGCCTAGAACAGTTTGAGGTTAATTTTTCGGGACAGTTGATTTCAAAGATCGATTCTTGGAATAGTTTCAGTTAGCAGTAGGGTTGATTTGGCAGATTCTGTTCCTATCTAGCGAGTGCCACCATCTCCCAGGCATCGCCTGTTTCGATAATCATGTTTCTGTCTCCAGCTTCTACAGATGCAGCTTTGACCAAGTGAATGGAGGGCAGATGTTGCAGAAGGAATATTTCCGTTTTCTGAAGTCCGACAGCTCACCTTTCAGGACTGCAGCCACTTGACCTGCATGCTGATCATCCCACGTTGTAAATACCGAAGGTTGTGCCCAGTCCATTGTACATATCATCTTCTCGTCGGCTAAGTTATAGGCAGCCGGAATAAGGAGAGCTGGCTGGATTTCAACGTTCAGAAGCCAACCTACAGGATTTCAACATTCAGATTTCTGAAGCGGTTGGTGTCCCATCCAAATTGCAAGCGTTATTGCCGTGTCTTTTCTTTTCTGCAAACGAGAACACCCATTGGTACATATAACATAAAAGTTCAGTAACGAATTTGACCATGTGGCATTGTGCGTCTGCAAGGACGTGTAACAACTCTGATACTTGTTCTTGCCTGTGGCTTATTATTGATCTTGATGACTGTTACGTACTACCTTAGTGTGTGGAGTTGCAATCAGGTTCTGCATGTTGTGAGACTGCATTGCTGGTAGCAGTCGGTATATGATTAACATGGCAGATCTGTTTGATCGATTGTTCAATACGCGTTGCTCCAGCCTCGGCTGACCATGAATTGGATATAACAAGTCCCTGATTGCATGAAGGGGGCCTTCTTATGTACTCAATCAATTTTTTTTGTTCCTGTCAGCAATAGTGATCCGATAAGATTTGTCTTTGCCGCCTGACGTTGCTAGCCATATTTCGTCTTCACAGACTTTGGGATGGATGGGGAAAATCACTCTTTTCTTTGGCTTGTTAAATGCACGAAAGGCATAGAAGATACTCCGTAAAGGTAAAGCAACGCTGTTCCCTGATCATTGTTACCGCAGATTTTCATGAAAAGAACATTTGACCTGAGTACCTGACCCAGTTGCTCTTGGCCGGGTGCCTGTCGTTGCACGCGTGGCAGCCCATCCCGCGTCCAGCAGGCACGTCCACCTCCAGGTTGCGTGTTAATTTCCCGTCCCGTCGCTACCACCCCGCTCTTCCAGATGTGCCGATGCCCGCTGGGCATTATTGGGTATTGGCTGCGAAATCACGTTTTTTTTTATCATAATTTTCAGGGCACCAATAAGAGCAAGTCATTAGTCATATCAGCTACGGTTAAGAAACTAACAGGGGACAGTGACTTGTAGATGCAAACTCGCATCACGTCCCTAGAAGATGGGGGCAAGATCGAAGGGAGGATTACGGGACAAGCAATACTACACAATGCTGTGATGAGTTCCGAAGCTTCTGCTAGCTAGCTGCGCCTGGGGATCGAATGCCAGCTGTCTTGTCTTCCATCACGAGGCACACACACATTGGCACTTGTTTAGACTGCTGAAGCGCTGACTCTTATCATCAGGCTACATGACCCATTGACCCTACGCGCAAACAGCCTAGCTATATACTATAATCCTATCTATATATAAGTGACGTCACAGTGATGTATTTTTAATCGAATTCAACTCTTAGCCGCCATGGTAGTTTAAGACCCCGTAGTTCCTTATCTCTTCTCCACGCAAGAAAAGTATAGTTTGAATTATCACACTGCACACTATACAAAGCTGCATGCAATGCCACATTGACAGTGAAAGATAGAAAAGCTGCGCCACAATTCATCATTATCATTATTGATACAAACAAAACAACAACCCAATTCCTGTAGTGAGCTTGTATTGGCTGCACTCTAGCCATATACCGTTTAGAAGTAGGTACATACAACTATATATTTCATTAATCAATTGTACACTCTAGCTGTATTTTATAAACATTAACAACACGTACTCCATCGGTCCAAAAAGAATGTACATCTTGCATTCTGTACACTAGACCTATAAAAAAAACGATATTAACATATGTGTCTTTAAATATATTTATTACGGAATAAAATTTAGATCTAATGATACTTATTACACAATATAAATATTGATTTTTCTATACATACTGTATTTGGTTAAACAAAAAGTTTGACTCTTCAAACAAACTGAGACACGTGCCTATTCGGCTGCAAACTATCTACTTTATCTTTGTACCTATGCAAATGAGCAGTGGTTGTGAATGATACTAGCCAAACACTTCAATATATTTCCTTTGGATGGACAGAGTAATATCTACACCTATAACTATTCTATATCCATATCATCTTCTTTTTTTTTTCTAATAACTAATATATCTCTATATCTGTCTATCTAAACCTAGTTTAAAGAGTGAATTTTCGTCCTCGGTCACTCTGAACTCACGACTCGTTGTTATTAGAACATTGTGTGTCTAGTCATGGTAGTACAAAGTTTGAGCTTAGAAACACAAATGTCACAAGCTACATGTTCCGTTGCAACATCAAGGCATATGCTTATTATTTGTTAATGTGATACCATATCGAAATAAAAAAAAAAAATGAACCCACCGTTTGAGACCGACGATCAAGGGCATTATGGATGCCAGGAGTACCTTTCACTCCTCACTGATGGCCGAGCCATATCGAAATAAATTAGTTGATTACGTATTAATGAATCGCCGTGTTGTTTGAGGGCGAAGCTTTACGACTCTCGATCAGACTTGCCACCCACCGTTGTGCTTGCGCCAGATGCCCACGTCGTGCCTACCGCCGCACGCACATCCCTGGATCCCCGTCCCCGTCTCCCTCGTTCTTCCTCCTCCCGCTGCAACTGCAGCAGAGTCCACAGCCCAGCCCGCACCGCGACTCCCATCCCCCCGACGCCGATTCCGCATTAAACTACGCAGCACTCATCACCCAAAAAGCTTCGGCTGATCGGGGTCGGGGCGGCCCCCATCCTTCGCATAAACACCTGCCGTCGCTTCCCCTTCCCACTGTGGGTCTCTTCTCGGCCGCTCCCCTTCCCCTTTCCGTCGCCTCCCCCCTCCGGCCTCTTCTTCCTCCACCTGCTGCCGCTGCTGCAGCAGCAGCTAGGGGGCGGCGGTACTAATTGGGAGGTAGGTAGGTGGAGGCCGCGGCCGCCAGGGATGGTGGCCGTCGGCGGCGTTGGCGGCGGCGGAGGGGCGCGGCGGAGGCGGGCGTGGCGGTGGGCCATGCGGGCGGTGGCTAGCGCCGTCGTGTGGACCGCGGTCGTGCAGGTCGCCTCCATCTCCGGGCTGTTCCGCCCGCGGGTCCTCGCCGACTGCGGCGGCGGCGGGGGGAAAGCCGGCGGCGCGGCCGGGCTCGCCGCGCTCGCCGGCGAGGACGGCCTCGCGGCCAGGCTGTCGCCGCCGGCGCTCGTGCCCAAGAGTGAGTGGCTTCCGCCCCCCTCTCCCCCGGTGGCTGGTGCCGTGCGTCTCCTTTCCTGGTCTTCCTTCGTACTAGCGGTGATCTAGGCGGAAGCTCGGGGCGGCTCCCCGATTTGGGCGGAGGTCGAGTCGAATGCGGCGGTTGCGTGGCCGCATTCCCGGGACGATCCGGCTCCATCGTGGGCTCAAATTAGCGGTTTCGGGGCGATTTTTTTCCTTCTTCTCTGACCCGTTTGGGGGATCTCCTCACCTGGGTTGCAGACGCTCCGAATTCGCGATTCCTTGCTTCTTATGGCATAGTATGCTTTATCCTTTGGTAGGTTAAAAGAGGGGCGTCGTTGTGACTTGTGAGGTTGACACAAATGTGGCTTCAGGTCTTCATCCCTATCTTGTGTGTGCTATATTTAGAACTTATCCCGAATGATTAGAAGAACCTCTGTTATTCCTATAACATGTAATGTAATGATCAGAGGACTTCTTAGTTTGGTACATTGAAGATTGAGCATACAGTTCTGTTCCGCGAGACTTGTGGCGACTAGGCTGCTTCCTTCTAGTCGATCATCATTAAGCGCCAATTGGCTTATCTTGTTGTCTCAGCCCTCCTGTTCCTGTTGGCACTAGAGCTGATTTGGTTTTGCTGTTGCTTTCTACAGGAATTTACAAAAGCAATGGGTACCTACTGGTGACATGCAACGGCGGACTCAATCAAATGCGAGCCGGGGTTCGTACCTCAACTTCGTGCTGGTTTGTCACCTGGTTTCATGCTGCGAACCAGCGCTACCGTTTGTTCTCTATTCTATCTGAAAGTTTATAATAAATGGTATGCTGCAGATATGTGATATGGTGACTATAGCACGCCATCTAAACTTGACCCTTGTGGTTCCTGAACTGGATAAAAGGTCGTTTTGGGCTGACCCAAGGTACGATTTCCCATGAGGTCAATGTTTTGCATGTCCAGTTAGCTGTTTACCTTTTGCTTCAAAAAACTACTACTTAAACATGACTTATGATCTTGTGTTATGAATTTTCAGAGCAAACTAGGATTTGTGTATGTAGAAATGACACTGAATCAGAAGTAGTTCTTTTGTTTCTGCGCTTTGCAAATTAGTTTATTGTTTCGATTTTGCAGTGATTTTGGAGATATTTTCGACGTGCAACACTTCATTAATTCCTTGAGGGATGAGCTGATGATAGTTAAAGAACTGCCTTTGAAACTCCAGTTAAGAACTAAGAAGAAACTATACTCAATGCCTCCGATCAGCTGGTCGAATGAAACGTACTACCTAAAGCGGGTAATCCTTGATCTTTCCTACCGCAGAGTGTAGGCTGCATTTAGCAGCATTGAGAGAGTGATGGCAAGTGATCTGAAATCACATGTTTTGCAGATATTACCTCTTGCAAGGAAGCACAAATTAATCCATTTTGAAAAATCAGATGCTCGCTTTGCAAACAATGGCCTTCCAATTCAGCTCCAGATGTTGCGTTGCCGTGTAAACTTTGAGGCTTTGAGATTCACCCCACAGATTGAGGCCCTTGGAAGAAAGCTGATCTCCACTCTCCAGAGAAGTGGGCAATTTGTTGTGCTTCACTTGCGCTATGAAATGGACATGCTCTCCTTTTCAGGCTGCACACATGGCTGCTCTAGTAAAGAAACTGAGGAGCTCACTAAAATGAGGTTTGTGCACTACTTATTCTTTGTGCTACTTTGAATCTTTGATGCTTCGCTAGGTATAAACTAATCATATTTGTACTATAGATATGCTTATCCGTGGTGGAAAGAAAAAGAGATTGATTCTGAAGTGAAGAGGCTTCAGGGACTTTGCCCCCTCACACCAGAGGAAATTACTCTAGTGCTTAAAGCTCTAGGGTTCACAAAGGATACACTGATATACATCGCTTCTGGTGAAATCTATGGTGGTGAAAGGCGCTTGGGGGTGCTCAAGGATGCGTACCCTAAACTAGTGAGCACCTTTCTATCATTTGAACATTCTGGAGATCTTTTACTTGGATGCTTACTTGTTCAGTTCTATTCTATATTAGGTAAGGAAGGAGAAAATTTTATCTCCTGATGAATTGCGACCATTCCAGAACCATTCAACCCAGATGGCAGCACTGGATTACATGGTTTCTCTAGCAAGCGATATTTTCATTCCCAGCTATGATGGAAATATGGCAAGGGTTGTTGAAGGTCACCGCAGGTCTGCATATTTGGATTCTGATCAGAACTTTACCTGTCTATTTATCATATTGTACATTAATCATTACTGCTAGTGAATATAGAAGTATAGTTTGTGTTAATTTTGAATTCTTTGTGAGAAAAAGAAACTGTCTCTGCCTTCACAAGTTAAAATCTACTGGTGCTATGGTTGTAATCATTGCCAATCTATTTCAGGTATATGGGTTATCGCAAGACCATTGTTTTGGACAGAAAGAAGCTTGTTGAGCTCTTGGACCTTTTCCAAGGAGGTGCTCTATCTTGGGGTGGATTCTCAGATGCAGTGAAGGAGGCACACAAGAGCCGCATGGGCCAACCTACAGAAAGAAAGGTCATCCCAGGCCAGCCCAAGGAAGAGGACTATTTCTATGCTAATCCTCAAGAATGCCTTGGCTCTAACGGGGGACTAGAGACATTTCCTGACAATGCTTCATGGAAACACGCTGCCAATGAATAATGGCGCCTCAACCCTATAACACAGTGTGTGTTCGTCGACACCAACACCTTTGTACAGCTGACCAAAGGCCCTCTCTGCTTAGTAAGCATTTACCACAAGTACATGCAGGTTAACAGATGAAATGCCCACAACCAGGTTTCCTCACAGAATAAAGCAGAAAAAGAAGCTGAAAACCTCTGGGCTTCAGAAAGAAGAGATGCCGCCCGTGCATCCATTCTGCTCCGTTCCTACCATCTTCCATATTTGTTGTAACCCTTTATGTTTACCTGTCTGTTTTTTTCGTTCCATTGTTCCCCACTCGCCCTTTTACTGCTCCAGTTTTCAGTTTTTCTAGGTGGCAGTAGCTCTCTCTGTTCATGCAAAGTAGTTCATTTTTTCATGGAAGTTTCTTGTACTAGTAAGTTATCATTCAAGATTCGCAATTGATAACAGAAATTTCTGACGAAACATTACCCTTGCGGGATCAGATTGTGTTTCGGCTCCTGCATCGCTTCCATGGATTTTAACGCTTATGGTGTATAGAAACTGTCGACGTGGTTGTTGCCGTTGGTCTGTAGATACCGGGTCGACTGATTCCGACTTGGCTTGCACGCCCCGTCTCAACCAAATGGCATTGATTATTTGGCAGTTTGGTATGTATCACCAGAAAGGAATATGCTATGCAAACTTGCAATCTTTTACTGCTCTCGTTTGGCTTTTGGCGTGAGCGTGACAATGATTCCTCGTCGCAATCGTAAATAACACCACGAGTCCTGTGATGAGCAATGCCAATTTGCCCTTTGTCCGTGCAAGTTCTGCAACGGTGGTGTGGCGGTGTCCGTGCAAATTATTCACCTGTGATTAAAGCATGAATACACGAGATCATGTCATCCATTCCATGGAACTATTATTGCTTCAATGTTCAATCAAGATGCTAAAGACTGTCTCTGTTGTTGTCATAGTTAATATAGTTTGTTTCTTCATGGACTATGCTCTGTTTGTTCCTGGCACAGTGTTTGCGTGGCCGAAGTGGTTTTGTTTATTGCACATCTGTGGGTGCTAAACAAGATGACATGGCCATAGTACACCAGGAAATTCTATTTTATCTGGTTTAGAAATTCATTTTCGTGTTATTGGAAATGTCAAAATAAGCTAGGATGCAAGCTTACTGGATCTATATAGTTTGGTAGGTACAAAATTTCTCCTAAATTTACAGTTGTTGTGACCATATCTTTCTATATATTTTTTTTAGAAACAAAGGTTTCCCCTGCTTTTATATTTCAAAAAGCATACAAGCATCCAGGTCAGTAATTGTCAAAAATTGGCACTCACAGCCTTACGGGATCAGCCTGATGGCTTAACGCAACATTTAACACACCGGTTCTCCAGGAACCTCATGGCTTAACGCAAAAGCCTCTCCAGGAATCTCATGTCCTAACGACTGACTACCCTGCTCATGTCGAGTTGAAGCTGCATCTCTGGAAGTCAAAGGCTGAGCAGCCGATTGAACCAACCCTGATGACCAATTCAGGTTGCACCACATCAGTTGAGGCGGCGAGGATGCTATTTGCTCCAGCTTGAAGACCAGCACCTCGATCGCGCCCTTCATCTCTTGCTGCATCATCGGCGTCCACCTTGCCAGCATCTTGGCCACCTTGAACAATATATATCCTTTAGCCCCATTCATTTGCGACCCTAAAAACACAATTCATTTCGAAAATTCCATATAGCCCATAAGATAGCAGAAGATACAACATTTGTCACTTTATGTTTCTTATTGACTAATCAAAATTTGGACACAGATTCAAAATGCAGACCTAAACTCAAGTTTAGACAATCAACAATACATTTCCAAACCACTCTTGCTACACATCAATCAAATAAAAGATGAACAATGTTTTCATTTTCAGCACATAGGAGGCAAGCAGGATCAGCGACCTCCTTCTCTTCGCAAGATTATCTCTTGTTAATAACTTGTTTTTAGAGAGGAGCCAGAGAAAAATCTGGACTCTAGGTGGAATACAAAGTATCTTTCTATGTTCGTAAGCTAATCTTAGTTCTTACACGTCAGCATTTAGTTATTTGTTGGTTAACCTGTAGACATGAATAATTTTAGCTGATGTGCCTCCTCCAGCCAATAAATCTATTTTCCCCAAGGGGTTCAAACTCTAGCCTATGGTTATGACACTTTTCTATGTAACTAAATGTCCCATGTTCTTTCTTTTTTTAAAAAAATGTTTCATACAAATCATGCGATTGAGTGATTCTTGGTCTTGCACATGATGATTTGACTATTCATTTTGATTAGGCATCTGTTTTTTCTTTCCACTTGTTGCGGATGTATGCCTTGTGAGGAGGTCGTGATTCATTTCTTTTCGTATTTGACTTCACCCTTGCAGTTGTATACTCCATGAATGAGGAGAACAAAACAGTTGTTATATCAAATCAAAACGGAAAAACTACTAAATGGCATGATATTTTATTTGATAAACAAAAACAAAACAGTTGTTATTATATCAAATCAAAACGGAAAAACTACTAAATAGCATGATATAACAAAACAGGAGGGCCCAACCGGGTTCGAACCGGTGACCTCTTGATCTGCAGTCAAATGCTCTACCACTGAGCAGCGGCCTACAGGATCCTACTTATACTCAAACACTTGTACATGCAGATGGATGAACTTCTCAAATGAAAGTGAACACAAGACAGACCAAGCTGACCAGTCCATCTTGCCGAGCAGACCATTGCATGTGGTATGCTAATCCTGTTCTATTTCGCAGCTGCAGAGGTGGCGCTAGTTGCCGTTGGAGATGGATGTCTGCAGTAAGAACTCAAGGAGGACACGGTTGAAGAGCTTGGGTTCCTCCTGCGATGGCAGGTGCCCTGAGTTGGGGATCACCTTCACCGTAGCCTTCTCCCCGAGCTTCCTGCAAGCGTGCATTCCAATCATTTCATCATCATGTTGGCTCAGTCAACCGTGAAGTCAGTCAAAAGTCTGAATGAAGAACAAGTTCTAAAGGTAGAGCACTAGCCCATGCATTACTGGAAAAAGCGTATATCACTACTCAAAGTATAGAATGGAATTTGAGAAACTTACTCTTTCACTTTGTATGCTTTCTCCGGAGGAAAGATTTGGTCAAACTCTCCCCAAATGATCAACATCTCCTGCGCAATGTTTATAATTGTATAAATTAACAAAATGTCTAATTACCATTAGTAGTTTGGTATTCGAGTTGATTCTTGCTGGGTTAACCGCTTATCTAGGACCTTGTTTAACTACTATGTATCCATATGTAATTAATTAATAATGAACTAAAATAGTGGCATACAACCGTTGGTGTTTTAGTTTTGTCCTGACTAATAAATTAATCTTCTCTAACCCTGTCTAATTAATGATTAGTGTAGATATTCATACCTGAGGCAGAGGCGTAAACTGGGAGCCTTCAGCGGTGGTCATCCCTTTGATGAGCTCAACCTTCTCCTGTCTTCCACCCTCCAAGGACTTCTGTATGTAGCAATGCAATGTTATTTACAGAGAGAGTATCTAAAAGTTTGCTTCATTTTTTCAGCTACATGGAAATAACTTGATCTTTTGTTCTTCGCTCCAAATTAAACTGGCAGCGAGAGTAATTGATGTATTATAAATGTGCATCATGAAAGCAAATCATGTTTACTTATAATTGTTGTATGCCCATGTAGAAATTAGGTTTCACAAAAATGTAACCTTAAAAGGGACGTTAGTGATGAGACTACGTGGTGAGTGAAAACGAGCCGCAGATGTATGTGGTGGTGAGACTGTAAGGGGTGTCATGGTGGGCAGCGATAACACTAAGTAGGGACATGTGAGGAGGAGATGGTAGAGAATTTAAGTTTATCAATATGTTGAGCAACTCCAATGTTGTACTAAGAGAGGTGCATAAAAAGAGGAAAGATAAGATAATCGCGAGGAGAGAGAGAAACAAGAGAAAAAGGTGCAATACAATGGAACCTAGGTATGCTAGACCCTCGTAGCATCTATATATGCTCATTTGGGAAACCAATTCAAGGAGTATAAGGACCTGATTGGTTGAGCTCCAAAATCTGCCCAATCAAAGTTAGGGCACTCCTAAAACTTTGGCAATCAATTGGTTTGAAGCCAAAACCTACCTAGCCAAAACTTTGGCACACAAACATTAAAATTCCTTCCAGGTTTTGGCAACTAGGGGCCGGCTTGGTTCTTAGCCAATCTTTGCCAAGCCAAATATGGGCAAGTTCTCAAGATTTGGCACACAATTGGTTGGTTGCCAAAGTTTTGGCAAAACTTTCTAAAATTTTGGCAAGACAATAATTTTTATCTCTTGTTGGAAGCAAACCAAACACTAACCTTCATTTATTTACCAAAATATTGTCTTGCCCTAGTATTGATGTGCCTATTTTAGCTTGCCTTCAAATTGGCCTGGCAAAAATTGGTATTGATTGAACCAAGCAGGCCCAAGAAGTGGCATGTCTTTACTTTGGCTTGCTCTAACTTTGGCAAGGCAAATTTTGGAGCCCAACCAATTAGACCGCAAAATCATACATCCTAGAGCTAAAGTCTAGGTAGACTAAAATTTAGTTCAACTAAAGTTTAGGTGACTAGAGTGTATTGTAATATGGTATGGATACATAAACTAAAAACAAATAGCTTTCTGGACAAAGACTAATGTGCATTTTTTGGGGACCTCTTTGGAAAGTAGGATTTCCACATGAATCGTGCAAAAATTTAGGAATTTTTTGTGCGTTCTAAAAGGAGCCTCAGTCCATATTACCAACTAATGACTTAATTGCTAGTTGCATGAAAACTAAAAATTAATTTACTTTTTAGTCCACTTGTTCAGATACATAAGATAGGAAATGGGCTTTAAGGATAGGAAATGCAGCAGGTGGTGTAAGTGCAAAAGAGACAGAGTATATTTTTATATAGGCCGGCTTTATTATCCCAGTATATACGAAACACGAGTCTATAGTAGCAATTTCTAGAAGAGGGTATTCTCTATCGAAGGATGAAGAATAACAAGTCCTTGGAAGAAAATGACATTTTTTTTTTGTTGGAAGAAACATGGTTGTTGGATTGGATGTTAGACTATTATTAACCACCTTATTAATTAACTGAGTTGTTAGTGCAAACAGTACACACTGTTCGCTATCTTGACCAAACTTTGGCAGCAGCAACGATAGTTAGGCCTTCGATCAATTTCTGTAATGGCGTGTGCTTACGTACCCGGAGGAGGTCACGAGCGATGCACTCAGGCAGGTACATGGGCGGGCGGTGGAAGGAGAGCGCCGTCAACCGCCGCATCATCTTGGTGTCCGCGGGCACCATCAGCTCCGTCACATCCTCCACGGCGCCCCTCGCCGCCAGGGCGCGGTCGTCCTCGGGGCCCTTGGTCACGTCGGAGCCGCAGAGCACCACCTTCCCCAGCGCCACGCCGCCGCCACCGCGCTGCTGCAGGGCTCGGGCCAGGTGGCACGCGACGATCCCGCCGTAGCTGGCGCCCACGACGTGCACCTGGCGGCCACCGGACCCGAGGCCGGGGAGGTGCTGGTGCCCGGCGAGGAGCGCGGCGACGGCGGCGGCCTGGGAGGCCTCGGAGACGGAGCGGGCCGGGGCGCGCGTGCGTGACGCGCCGAAGAACAGCAGCGTGGGCACCACCAGGTCGAAGTGCCGGGACAGCGGGCCCACCTGCGCCGCCCACTGCCACGTGGGGCCCGGCCCGAAGCCGTGCACGAGCACCACCACCGGCCGCCGCTTCTTCTTCTCCGCGGCCATGGTCGGTGGCGGTGGCAGCAGGAGCGAGCGGTGCGCCCAGAAGTGGACGGTGGTGTCGTCGTCGACGGCGCCCGAGCCTGGGCGGAGGCCGGCGGAGGTGAACGCGCGCCGGAGCACCGCGTCGAGCAGGGACACCACGCTGAACCCCATTGCTAGTTGCAGAATAGATGATCACATTGTGAAACTGATAAGCTCGTGATATATACACACAAGAATTTCCTTGTTTTTGATGATGGGGGCAGGTAAGTAGTAGGTGTTGTAAACTTTCTATTATGGTTTTCTATGAATGTAGCTAGTTTGACAAGTTTGAAGGCTCTATATGCCACATTTTCAGCAAAAAAATGTTACGGGTGTGAATGGTGATCACTTCAGTAAGCAACTGATTCAGTTCCCCTTTGTCTGCGCCATGTTGTCAAAGTTTGAATTCGATGGTCTGTTTTACATGGATGCGTGTGTGCATTAACAAAAGGATGATTGTTCAGTTTGTTCACCTAACGTGGCTGCTCGCTACGTTCAAACCGAAAGTGTGTTCGTTGCTGAAGAAAATGGCACTTTGTGTTTCTCCTTTGGTCCGCCTTTTTCGCTATGTGGCAGGTGCGTGCCTATATAAATAACATAATCTGTATCTGTACTTTGGTTGAGAGAGGGTGACCCTCAACGAATGTTAGTTCGAGCTCTTACTTCTGCCACGGAAGCATTCATCGCTGGACTAGAGTGTAACTGGTTCGAGCTGAAAAAAACATAGCATCAACCAAACAGGCAAAAGAGGCATCGAGAGATGCACGATGCCACGATGTGAAGGAAGCCGGCGAACCGGTATTCTTGTCGTCGATGACTTGTTGAGGCTGTTAATTTGCTTCGCACTCTGACGGACTGAACGAGAAATGGATGAAGGGATGAGGGGAAGACCTTTCTGATGAAGTTAAGCATCTTACCATGCATGGGTAAGTTCATCCAATGAATTAGCCACTGTACAACTGGTTCATTGTCCGTTGGAATTGTTCACCGTTCCAGGATAACCTTGTAGTGCAACATTGATGTTTCCTTGTCACGGGCGGCCACCGGCTCAAGCTATCGCCGGCGACTGAAGACATGACTGCAGCCGGTGCTGCTGCTGATGAAGCTGACGGTGGAGCAAGAGCTGTGGTTCCTGAAGCGGGCCAGAAGACAGGAGCAAGGATTCGACCGCCCAACACACGTTTAGCAGGCCAGGAATGGGTTAAGTAGAATTTGGCCCTGCGAGGCCCGGGCCCCTCTTGTAACGGCCGAGAGCCGAGAAGCAACTTCAGACTTGGTCCTCACGCTGAACTCGAAGACCATAGACAGATATGTGTCACATCACATCAGCTAGAACCATCGTGCAAACCACTCTGAACTATTCAAGGTCGAGACTGCTCTTTGAATTCAGCTCAAAACATTGTAAGGTCTTTAGGGTAGGCCGAATTTCTATCCATCCGGCCAAACAAGCCCTAAAAGGGCCCAATAAATCCATAGCATTCATCTGCATTGCCTACGTATTTCAATTTCAAAACCAGCTTGGAAGGACACACACAAAAAGGCAGCATCTCCACCCGACCAGCTCCGGGGACTCATGAATCAACAACTAAGAAGAACACTGAAAACGCGCGGGGCAGGATAACCAAGAAGAAGCCGAGCTATTTGGCGCCCGCGCTGCCGTTGGATGCAGAGGCGGGAGGGGGCAGCAGGAAGTCCAGGAGGATTCGGTTGAAGAGCTTGGGGTCTTCCTGCTGCGGCAGATGCCCTGTCTTGGGGATCACCTTCACCGTCGCCTTCTGCCCGAGCTTCCTGCACATACATACATATATACATACATGCCAGTTGAGTGGTGACCCAAATGTTCAGAAGCGGCGAGAGTACTGAGTACTGACTGAGACTGACTGGTTTCTGAAGAAATGGACGACTGAAATTCAGCTGTAAGCAGCAGCAACTTACTCTTTCACTTTGTGTGCTTTGTCCACTGGGAAGATCTGGTCGAACTCTCCCCAGATGATGAGCATCTCCTGCAGTTCATTTTGAGCTGGATTCATTTGTATGATAATGCGATTGTGATACATACAATATGTATTTGTAATGACTTGATCGGTGTGCATCTAATGTTCAGTGGCGAGTAGTTTCATTCGACAGTACCTGAGGCAGTGGAGCAAGCTCAAAGCCTTCTCCTGTGGTGATCCCTTTGATGAGCGCTATCTTCTCTCCCCTCTTGTCAGCGAAGTATTTCTGCATACAGCGCGCGGTTTGAACTTTGAAGCCCGAAATTTTCGACTATCTAAAGACAATTTTATATATACAAATTTTCATTGGATTGTTTGACGCATTTCAACAAAAGAGTTTCTTTCTTGCTATCTGAAATCTAACAATAACCCGGTACTACTGTTTTTCTCCTCCTTTCTGAAATTAATCGTCAGTACAGTACTAGTCAAAGCTCAGAAAGAGATCATACATGACGGCATGCTTGCGTCATGCTGGCGAACTACTATAATTTTTTGAAGGCATGCATGATTGACCATTTCAGCTGCCGGTGGTTACCGATGTGATTCGCCGCCAAATATTTTGCTTTTGCTTTTGCTTCAAAGTTGGGCCACTAATTTTTTAACTAGAAATACTGTATGTAGACGTAGTAATCATAACAAAGTTTATAATTTTAACTATCTATTTAGCAAAAGTTTGATATTATTAGCTGGTCCCCCAGCGGCAAGTTTAATATTTTTGGTGGGCTGTTCTACGCGACGCGAATCTCTTTTGACGACGGCGGCGGGCACCTGTGCTCAGTACGTACCCGGAGCATGTCGCGGAGGAGGCACTCGGGGACGTACTTGACGGGGCGGTGGGCGCACACCGCCATGAGGCGGCGCAGCGCCCGGGTGTCGTCGGGCGCCAGCAGCGCCTCCACCTCCGCCACGCCGCTCCTCGCCGCGAGCGCACGGTCGTCGTCGGTGCCCTTGCACAAGTCCGAGTCGCACAGCGCCACCTTGCCGACGCGAACGCCGCCCTGGCGGTGCTCCAGCTCTCGGGCGAGGTGGTACGCCACGAGGCCGCCGTAGCTGGTGCCCACCACGTGCACGGTCCGGCCGGCGCCGCCGAGGCCCGGGAGGTGCTGGCTGGAGAGCAGCGTGGCGAGCGCGGCGGCCTGGAACGCGTCGGAGCGCGCGGGCGCGCGCGTGGCGGACGCGCCGAAGAAGAGCAGCGTCGGCACCACCAGGTGGAAGTGCCGCGACAGCGGACCCGCCTGCGCCGCCCACTGCCACGTCGGGTCCGGCCCGAACCCGTGGATCAGCACCAACACCGGTGGCTGCTGCTCGGAGCCGGAGTCGGAGGGCGGTGGCCGGAGGAGTGACGGATGGGCCCAGTAGTGGATGACGGTGTCGGCGTCGGCGTCCACCGTGGCGGAGCCCGGGCGGAGCCCCGCCGAGGTGAACATGCGCCGGAACACGGCGTCGAGCAGGGACACCACGCCGAAACCCATTGCTCCCTGGACGGCTGGACCTCACCTGCGTTGGTCTCTCTTCACGGCAGTCTTCTCTGCACTCTGCCGGCCACCCACGCTCTGGATCTTGGCTAGTTTTGGCCTATACAAACTGGAGCAGAACAATCATGCATTTTGCTTTGTAGGTGCCTAGGGTGGTCTATTTTTTGTTGGTGTAAAAATGACATAAAGCTCCTAGAAGGTCTCGTTGTGGGCAGGATGGATGCTCTTGTGCCCTGGGTTTCTAGAAGGTTATTTGTTTGTCAGTTGTTGTGTCGTCGAAACTGAAGTGAGGTGGAGCGGTGTGGCACACACTCACAACCACTTGTGCTCCTGGGGTCACCACTCAGCAGCCAGCACTCAGCACCTTACTGTCTGGTTGGTGAAAGCTATTCTAGTACAGTGTGGATCAAGTCAAATCATTAATACTTTGGCTAACTTTTATACAAAAAAGTATCAGTGTTAATGATACTAACTAAGTGGTATTGGATTCGAATATTTAGTTGGTGTTACAATTATAAATATTGCTCTCTTATTCAGACCCAGCGACGGCAGTCTTGTCCGCCTCTCGAGTTTTTCGATCAGCTCGACTTCTTAACTTTGGCCTACTGGCCGTAGAGAGCAAGTGTTTAGCTATTCTCAGCTTTTCGTTGGCAGATGCTTCATCTTCTTGTTGGTACCACCGTGTGTCCGTGTCCACCTATCATCGGCTCAACATCAGCACCAAGAATCATGGAAAGTGTCATAAAGCTTGACAGTTCGTTAGGACGTCAATTACATGGTGAGCCAAATTTAAATTGGGAGTGAAGTGAAGGTGGAGTGGAATGTCACCCACTTCTAAGGGCACCCCGGACAACCAATTCTGATATAGCTATCCTCTTACGTGGATGAGAGAGAAATAGTAAAATATTCTAATGATCTCGTCGCATAGCGTCTACTAAGTTTATTAAGCGAGACACCGGATCCCCGTCCACCAACAGCCCCACGGGCGAGGGGACTGCTGAGACCGCGTCCTCCGTCCGCCCCGCCGCCGCGGGCGTCCTCGCCGCCGCGGCCTCCGTCCCTACTGTTAGCAAATAATGCAATCAATATCAAACATGAGACACAGATTTTTACGTGAAAAATCATTGCGGGAAAAACCACGGACGTCAACCGGCGATCTTCACTATATGGAGAGAGTTTACAGAACGCAGGGAATACCATGAGTCGTCATCTCTTCCCGTGCGGCTTACAAGATGTATTTATAGGACGGACTGTGTAGTCAAATACGGAAACAAATCCGCTAATAAACATGATCGAACCGTGGGCCCTCTAGGCGTCCCCACAAGACTCATGTTATAGAATTCGGATCATATTCCAACAAACTCCACTTTGAGACGAATTCCATCTCGTAGCAGATGAAGTATCATCAATCAACTCACTTCAATAATAAATAATCACCGGCGTCACAAGTCACTAGGACTTAATTTTAATACCAACTGAGTTTGAGCATAGCCCAAACTTAGCTTCAGGAACTGGCTTTGTTAACATATTAGCAGGATTATCATGAGTACTTATCTTGCACACTTTAACATCACCTTCAGCAATAACACCTCGAATGAAGTGATACCTCACATCAATATGCTTGGTCCTTTCATGAAACATCTGATCCTTGGTCAGACAAATAGCACTCTGGCTATCACAATGAATAGTAGTGCAAGAAGTAACCCCGCAAAGTTCAGAGTATAAACCTCTCAACCAAATAGCTTCTTTATAAGATTCAAAAATAGCCATATATTCAGCTTCTGTAGTAGACAGAGCAACAGTGGACTGCAAACATGCTTTTCAGTTAACAGCACAACCACCAATGGTGAAAATATAACCCGTGAGAGATCTACTCTTATCCAAATTACCAGCAAAATCAGAATCAACATAACCAACAAGTCCATCTCTAGATTTCCCAAACTGCAAACAGGCATTAGAAGTACTTCGCAAATATCTGAAAATCCACTGAACAGCTCTCCAATGCTCCTTTCCAGGATTAGCCATGAATCTACTGATAACACTCAATGTATGAGATAAATCAGGACGAGAACAAACCATGGCATACATAAGAGAACCTACAGCACTGGAATATGGAACTCTAGACATGTACTCAATATCTCTATCTGACTCTGGACATAAATTTGATGATAATCTGAAATGTGCAGCTAATGGAGTACTCACTGATTTTGCATTATACATGTTGAAACGACGAAGAACCTTTTCAATATAACCTCACTGACTAAGGAACAATTTAACAGATTTTCTATCTCTAGTAATTTCCATACCAAGAATTTTCTTAGCTGCACCCAAGTCCTTCATCTCAAATTCTTTACTCAATTGTGCCTTCAATTTAGCTATTTCTGATTTATCTTTAGCAGCAATCAACATATCATCAACATAAAGAAGCAAATAAATAGCTAAACCATTAACAATCTTCAAATAAACACGGCTATCATAATCAGACCGCTTAAAGCCACGAGAGAGCATAAATGAGTCAAACCTTTTATACCATTGCCTAGGAGATTGCTTTAAACCATAAAGAGACTTCTTTAGTCTACAAACAAGGTTTTTTTTTCAGGAATAACAAAACCTTCAGGTTGGTTCATATAAATGTCTTCTTCCAACTCCCCATGTAAGAATGCAGTTTTAACATCAAGTTGCTCAAGTTCATAATTATGCATGGCAACAATACTAAGCGAAGTGCGAATAGAACTATGCTTAACAACTGGGGAAAAACATCATTATAATCAATACCTGGAATTTGACTATAGCCTTTAGCAACCAACCTCGCTTTATACCTTGCTGGCTCACTAGGAGAAAGACCCTCCTTTCTTTTATAAATCCATTTGCAACGGACAGGCTTTTTATTCTTGGGTAATTTCACTAAATCCCAAGTACCATTCTTTTTAAGTGGCTCCATCTCATCTTGCATAGCGGTCATCCAATTGTTGCGATCAGCAGAAGTAATAGCCTCAGAATAATTAGAAGGTTCTGAATTACCTTCAATCTCTTCTGCAACACTCATAGCATAAGCAACATTGCATTCTTCAATATACCTTTTAACAGGCTTTGGCTGCCTTTTAGGCCTATCAGCAGCAATAGAATATTGTGGAGACTGCACAACTGGAGAAGAATGCTCAACAACAGAAGAATCATCAACAATTGGAGAAATTTCAGCAATAGGTGCGTCTTGCACAACAACATTATCAACATCTGGTGAATCAATTAAGTGCTCCACCTGCACACTTATTTTCTCTCCCTCAACAGGAGCATCAACAGAAGGATTATCAACAAACATAACAGCCTCGTTAAAGATAACATTTCTGCTAAGTATAACCTTCTGAGTCTGGGGATTCCATAATTTATAACCTTTAACACCATGTTGATAATCAATAAAAATGCATTTAACAGCTCTAGGCTCCAATTTACCATTATCAACGTGAGCATAAGCAGTACAACCAAAAACTCTCAATTGTGAATAATCAGCTGGAGATCCAGACCATACCTCAATTGGAGTTTTCTTATCAAGAGGAATAGAGGGTGAACGATTAATAAGATAGCAAGCAGTGGAAGCAGCTTCAGCCCAAAAACGCCTATTCAAGCCAGCATTAGACAACATGCAACGGGCCTAGAAGATGATAGTCCTGTTCATACGCTCAGCTACACCATTCTGTTGAGGCGTATAAGGAATAGTGTAGTGCCTAACAATGCCTTGAGACTTGCAATATGCATTAAACTCATTAGAACAGAATTCCATCCCATTATCAGTGCGAAGCTTTTTAACCTTCTTCTTAGTTTGATTTTCAATCATAATCTTCCACTCTTTAAATGCTGAAAATGCTTCTGATTTATGCTTTAAGAAATAAAGCCATAGCTTACGAGAATAATCATCAATGATTGTCAACATATAACGAGAACCACCAAAAGAAGGCTTGCGAGATGGTCCCCATAAATCAGAATGCACATAATCAAGAATACCTTTACTTTTATGAGTAGAGATATTAAAAGACACCCTCTTGTGTTTGCCAAACACACAATGTTCATAAAATTTCAACTTACTGATGCTATGTTCATCAAGAAATCCTCTCTTGCATAATTCATGCAAGCCTTGCTCACTCATATATCCAAGACGCTTATGCCAAAGCTCAGTAGCATCAGAATTAGATGGTGAATTAGAAATTACAGCAGCATCACCTATAATTGTAGTACCACGAAGACGATACAAATTTGGAGATTTCAATTCACCTTTCATCACAATAAGAGAACCTTTAGACACCTTTAAAACTCCATCTCTACCGGAGTACTTGTACCCTTTAGCATCAAGAGTACTAAGAGAAATAAGATTCTTGCTCATACTAGGAATATGCCTCACGTCAGCCAATGTTCTGACAATGCCATCATGCATCTTAATTTGAATGGAACCAATGCCCACAATATCACGTGGACTATTATCACCCAATCTAACAGAACCTCCATGGAGGGAATCATAGGTGATAAACCAATCTCTATTAGTGCATATATGAAATGAAGCAGCGAAATCAAGAATCCATTCATCATCACTATTATTAGCACATCCAGCAAAAGCAACAAGAGAATCACCATTGGAATAATCTGCCTTAGAAGCAGCAACAGAAGCATTACCTTCATCATTGGTTTTACCTGTCTCTCTATATGTGCCAGTTCTCTTCTCTTTATTTTTTAGTTTGAAACAATCTTGGATAAAGTGAGTATCCTGCTTGCAATACTTGCAGAATTTATCACCTCTACCTCGAGACTTTGATCGGCCTTTGTAACGATTAGAACTTTTGCCTCTATTGCCATTGTTTGATTTATATTCTGTCCTCCCACGAACAAACAACGCTTCTCCTTTGGAAGCAGAACCTTCAGAAGACACCATCAATTTCGCCTCACAAACCTCATAAAGAGTTAGTGAATCATGACTATATAATAAAGTATCTCTGAAGTTTGAAAATGAACTAGGCAAAGAGCACAAAAGAATAAGACCCAAATCCTCATCATCATATTCTACCTCCATAGCCTGAAGGTCAGAAACAATCTCCTTGAAGATTGTCAGATGGTTGATAACAGAACCACCCTCTTGCAACTTGTGCGAATATAACTTCATCTTCATGTGCGTCTTGCTTGTCAAATCCTTAGACATGCAAATTGACTCTAACTTGAGCCACAAAGCAGTTGCAGTTTTCTCCTGTAGACAATCTTGCAAAATATTATTTGAAAGATGAAGCTGAATTTGAGTCAAGGCCTTATGATATTTCTTTTTCTCATCATCGGTCCAAGATTTAGAATCCTTTTTACCGAAATTATCAAGAGCATCATCAACATCAGCCCGCGTAAGAATAGCCTGCATCTTGACTTGCCATAAAGCGAACCTTGTATCATGATCCAGTTGAGGAATATCATATTTCATGGAAGACATGGTGAAGAAATAATAGCAATAACCAGAAGAATAAATCTGCAGAAATTTAGGTGTAACCCTAACTGAAACCTGCAGCCTGTACGATCAGCAATAAGCTGAACAAGAAATCCTCCTGGTATGCTCTGGTGTGCACGTAGCACAAATTCACCAAATCTAAATTTTTACCTCACGAAGAAGCAAACCTCAATCTGATCTACTGACCTCGATTCGTGTGAACAGCAATGAATTCAATTCACCTGCAGCTTCCAACGGGCGGACAAGGCAACAACAATGGACTTGATTTCTTTCTCCCCACGATCAGGACAGCGGCGACACAGATCACGATCATGAACGATGGCCTGACACAGGAACGCGCAGCTTTTGAAGGCTTTAACGCCGACTTCGACTCAGCCTCGGTGACGGAATCAACTCTGCCTTGGTCCAGGCAGTAGAGCACAACCAAGTGCACGCGATCAATTTGCATACAGCAGATCTGTCGGATAGCACCGGCCGCACGATGAATTCGCCGAACTCGAGCAGATCAATGTGGGCGGCGGCGCCGTGATGAGCAGGGAATAAAACCCTAATTTTTTTAATCAATCTTGTGTCTAGCTCTGGTACCACTTGTTAGCAAATAATGCAATCAAAATCGAACATGAGACACAGATTATTACGTGGAAAACCCTTGCAAGAAAAACCACAGGCGCCAACCGGTGATCTTCACTATATGGAGAGAGTTTACAGAACGCAGAGAATACAATGAGTCATCATCTCTTCCCGTGTGGCTTACAAGATGTATTTATAGGACGGACTGACTACAGTCAAATACGGAAACAAATCCGCTAATAAACATGACCGAACCGTGGGCCCTCCAGGCGTCCCCACAAGACTCATGTTATAGAATTCGAATCATATTCCAACACCCACCACACAGTCGTTTGGGCCGTCGTCCCCTACATCTCCACCCTCAGCAAGCCGCACGGGAGAGCTCACCTGCCTGCACCAGATCCGCACCGGGAAGAGCTCGCCTACTGCGCAGGGGAGGAGCTTCGCCGGATCCGTGTCAGGGAGGGCTCGCCTGCCCTCGCGGGGAGGGGCTTCACCGGATCCACGCCGGTCGGGGAGGCCTCGCCTGCCTGCTTCGGGAGAGAAGGCAAGGGTGCCGCCGGTGGTTGGTCCTGCGGCAGGGACGCGGCGTCAACGCACCCACATCGGCCGTGATGTGAGCGCCGGTGCCTTCGACGTCTCCTCCCAAGGAGGCTCGCCGTGGGAGGCCATGCTGCATCCTGCAGCTTGGGACGTTCCACGCTGAAATCTCTGGTCGCCCCCGCCGGGACTCTACTGCTGCTCCACTTCGTTACGGCCAGACCGCTTCGGCTCCACAGGTCCTCTCACCTTTCGTCACCGCAAGCTCAACCTCGTGACGGCACCATCTTGCCGTGTCATCGTCGTGCGCCATCGGGTTGCTCTGGATTCTGACTGCGAGCTCATCTTCCGTCAAGCCGGCACCAGTCTCCTAGTCACCTTGTGAGACGAGGCCATGACTTCTTCACCGCTGCTGGCCAGCGCCTCCATGGAGAAGTATGTGCATCAAAAGAGTTGCTTGCATCGTGATGACCTTCAATCATCGCCATCGCCACCGCCACGTGCATCAGAGTCGGAGCTGAGCATCGCCTTCAAGAGATGGGCTCGAGGAAGATGCTATCGCTGCCTCGCGTGAGATCACCAAGTTAGCTCGTGTAGAGATTCTTTTCGATGCATTCGATGTCGCTGCCCAGGACATAGGGAGCGGCACTGCCATCTTCATATCACCTCTTCTACGCCATGGGTCAATTCCTCTTCTGTGCAACCTCACCATTCTGAGCACACGAAGAGTTGGGCTGACGTCGTGGCCACGCCTTCACCAAGTGATTGTCGCCCTGCATTGTCATCCATCACCGTGACTCTGTCCACAGTCGCTCCTCTGTCAGAGTCTTTGCGATCAGACCTCCGACAGTTAATTCTAGATTGTTTGCAGGAAGGGTTGCGTCCTGTCAGGGAGGAGATTTTTACTGTCAAGTTGTGGCTGGCACGTTTGGCCAACCATTTGGAGCCTGTTGAGCCACATGGAGAGCATACTTCCTTTTCCAACATGCCTGACCTCTTTGGCCCATGTTCTTCGGTTTGTCGCTCCCCAACACGTTACGAGGCAGGTGACGTGGAGATTCACCAAAACATGCCCATGGAGCAAGCCACTGAGGGGTCTGCAGTGATGTCATTGACCCTTGCTTCTCTTGTGGAGGCTTGCATACCTGCTGATTCCTTGGTGTGTGAGGACACACGTGTGGTTAGTGCAGATTTCATCAATGCCGAGATGACCATAGAGAACACTGTTGCGATGCCCTCAACGACCTCATTGCTACAGACCGTCACTCCTGTTGAGGATTTTGTTCTGGTGGAGGATGCGTCTGATGATGAGGAAGCTATCTCACAAGTGACAATCGAGGACCCCATATTTCTCATCACCATTGAGGACCATCCTATGCATTCTATGACTGACGTCAAGGAAGAAGCATGACCATTGAAGACAATGCTTTGCATTCTACAACTAAAGTCAATGAAGAAGAGGATCTATCAACTAATGTTGCTTCTTCAATGGCCATAACTATGGAGAACAATTTGACATGTCCTCCTATATCATCTTCACCATTGGCTACACCTGCAAGACACCGGCGCAAGTGCTATGATAGATGTTCACTTCGTCGAAGTGAACGCATTGCACAACTCAACATGTCAAAGGATTTGAGTGTTGTTAGGAAGGATGGGAAGCTCAATGAGGGTGCAATGCAAGACATTGTAGATTGTCTGAAGGAATTGTTGCCACCTGACCTCCTCAAGCCACTGATGAGTTTGAAAGGTCGTGCCTTTTGGGACTTTGTTGCGGAAGTCTCTTTGCATCTTCATTAGGGGTCATGAGCAACGACGAAAGTGCGACCTTGGTGTTTTGACGACAATTGTTGTCCATGGATGTGTGTCACCTGGCTGACGATTGCGGAGGAGTTTAATTATGGAGGTTTGGATCTTTGGTGGCCAGTGTTTGTTTAGGTTGTTTCGGTCGCTTCAATTGTGTGTTGTCTTGTTGTTGTGTTGTAATCTTGTTGTACTACCCAGTCTGGGTTTCTTCTTTTTAATATAATCGGCAGCTCTCCTGCCTGATTCGTTTTAAAAAACTAAATTTATTAATGTTTTAATCTTACACGTCAGACGTTGATTTGGATGTGCCATTGTAGACGCTCTAAATCCTATATATTGGTCATCGTAATCACCTATATATCATCCGCCCTAAATAAATGTTATTCTCGTTTTTTGAAAAGTTAAAACATAATTAATGATTGTATGGAAGCTTCAAAAGATCCCCAATAACAATAACATAACGATTGCAATAAATGGCTTGAGATGTTTCGATGTTCTAAACATGAGAATGAAATAAAAGTTCAACAAATCAATATTATCACCCTCATTGTAGGGAACAAAAAGTTCCAATACACAAAAGAAATAAATTTGTGTAAAACAGAGTAAACCAATGAGATCTAGCTATAATAAGATTTAGGAAGAGATGAGGCCTCCGCGCAAATGGTTGCCGTAGGCATCCCATGGAGCGGCAATCCCACCGTGGCTACTGTTGGTGTCGCCGGTTATGATGCCGTGCGCGTCGTAAAAGCTCAGGTGGACCTCGAACTCTGTCTTGATGCCATCTAGCTCCTGGCTCACCTGTAGATAGTCACGGAACCTCTGCAAGTCCTTGCCAAGGTACAAGAAGCCGATGGCGACATCAAACTCCACCGCCGCGTTGGTCCTCGTCGTCGGCTCATCGGCGTCGAGCCCCCGCGTGCGGAGGAGGGTGACCGTGACGTAGGTGGGAGTGTCGAAGATGAAGTAGTAAAAGGCAAACCCGATGAAAGCTACGACGATGACACAAACAAGACAGATAGCAAAATCGACAACTTTTCTCCTCGTCGATGAGGCCGCCATCCATCAGGGTTTTGCGGCAATTTAGCCAATGTCGTGTGCTGGCGTCGATTGGAGGATCTGACGGCCGGAACTTGCAACTAATATACAACACGGTGCTCCATCCCTTGCCTGTTTTAGCGCTGTAGACTCTGATGCTGGAAGCAAAATGAAAAAGGGAAATATACAACACGGCGCGCCATCAAAAGAAAGGTTGAGCAAAGCAGTTAGCGGTCGATTTTGGTCCATACTCTAATTTTTTTTGAACAGGCGTTGGATGGAGCCCAACTGACTCCGCTGCGAATGCGAGCCCAGGCAGCACACCAAGTTAACAACTCCCACGCAGGACGTAGCTGATTGATCCTACTGTAGTCTGCAGATGAGAGTGAGGTGCAGTCTGCAGATGAGATAAGAGGCAATGACATTCAACCCGCTACCTCCCTAATGGCGAGTTTAACTAACCGTGGAAAGGACAACGACAAACTATTGATTAGATCCATCTTCAGCTAGCAGGGTATAGATAATTACGCGACGTACTTGATCAATTTGAGCACGAACATAACGTGCGCTATATAACAGTTACTGTCATGGTATCAGCAGCTATATAGCTAGAGGAGCCTACTACCACTAGCACCTAGTACGTCTAGTCATCACATTTTATTCCTTTTGATTGACAACAAGGGTGCCGAGGTCATCTGCGAACACATGGTTTTTACATAACCATTGTGTAGCACCCTTATTGTTATGATGAGTGATTGTCAACATGCCAATATTTGGTGTGTGGTTGGTTCGGTGGTTCTATTGATCCTCTGGCACAGGATTATGTGTCGAAACGGTGTCTCTTGGCTCGTGATGTGCAGGTGCTGAGTCCGGAGGCGGTGGCAGCGGTCTGGAGAAGGTCAAGTAGGGCGTGCCGCGCTGACGGACCGGGTGTGGTGAAGGATGGACGCTAGGCTTGGACTGATGGACCAGACGGCCGGGTGGCCAGCTGCGGTGGCTGACACTTGGGACATCGACAAGCGCAAGTGTACACGGCGGGGGACGCGTACGGCTACGCTACTCACGAGGAGGTTTGGTGGTTTGTCCTCAAAACCATCGGTGGGAGACGCGTACGGGCTATGCTACTCTCGGGTGGTTTGTCCTCAAAACCATCGGCGGCGGGTTTCACGGGTTTAGGCCTCAAAACCCGGACGGAGGTCCCAATGCGGACGGATGGCACGTGGCGGCATCGGTGAGATTGCTTCAGAGCGAGGCTACCGGTGAGAAGGCGTGGTGGCCGTCGGATCAGGAAATCTTGAGTTGGACCATAGTGCCCTTGGCTAGGTGGTTCGCTCAAATAATATCTAGGGGTAGAAGTGAAATTGTGTAATATGCCTATAAATAAGAGAGGACTGCCTCCACTTAGTCTCACCTCTCCCATTCCAATGATAGGGTTTCCCAGTCTCTAGTCTTTCAGAGTGTGTGAGATCCACTGCAAAACATTGTAGTGATTTATTCGTGGGAAGAGCACCCCCTAGTGTGCTCATGCCCTCTAGGCATTTATCTTTATGTGATTTTCGTGATGAATTTGTGTTCTTGTTGTTCTTGACTTGTTCATCCCGAGTTCCTCTCCCCCTCTATTTTCATGGTCAAAATTCTTCGAGTTTATACCATTTGAGGTCGTTTTTCTTACCTTGGATCAAGCTATGACGTGAGTAGAGTGTTTTCACCGAAGGAAATTGTTAGATTCCTCACGAGCTCATAGATCGGGGCGGTTTTGTGTTCATGGCGATTTTTGGGTCGTTCTTCACCCCTCTTTTGATTTCTCCCTACTCTTCGAATTGGGCCATGATCCTTTGAGGATAGCCTCTCCACTGCATGAGGAACAATCCCTATAAATCTTGTTGCAGTTGGTTTTGATTCGAGAGAGATCAGGTTGATTCTTGGTTGGGGGCAATTTTCGGGTGACTTTCTGGGAGCTCGCGGACAGTCCAGCTCACACACTGCGGACTGTCCGGACGTCGGGTTCAGATCGAGTCTGTTCAGCTTCTATGCTGACATGGCAGTCATCTTAACCTCGGACAGTCCGGTTCAGCAAGCGCGGACAGTCCGAGCCCTCCTCAGATCAGAACCTTGTTCTCGACTTTGATTTTTATTTGGAGTTTTATACCCATGGATGGTCCGGCTATAAGTTGCGGACAGTCTACCGGTCGGTGGATTTTTCTGTCGAGAACCTGTTCCTGAAGTTTGAGTTTTTGGTGTTTGCCTTCGGACAGTCTGGCCTGTCATCGCGGACAGTCCGCCGTTCAAACTCAGGGCACTGTTCGTACCTGCGGACAGTCCGCACCTGAGGAGCCGGACAGTCTGAGGCTCAGAACTTCATGGTGTCTAGAACTGTTTCTGATCGGTTTGTTTTTGGACTTTTTGCCCACGGACAGTCCACACCCGGAGCGTCGGACAGTCCACAGTTGCTGACACTGCGGACAATCCTCAACCTATCTGTACACCGCGGACAGTGCAGACCAGACCCATGGACAGTCCGCCACTGAGCAGTAAAGCTGAGTTTTTCTGTTTCTTGCTCAATCGTTCTTCGATCCTTCTTGGAGTCTTTTCTTAGTTCTTGTGGTGACCCGCTGTGTTCCTAGAGAGCATCCACCCTCTCAATAGGGTCGTGGTCATCACTAGCTTGTGTGTTTACTTCTTGGGGTGTTTGTTGAGTCGAGGACCCGAAAATTTTGAAAGAAATTTTGAGGCTCCCATTCACCCCCCTCTGGTCGCCTATCCGGTCCTTCAATTGGTATAAAAGCCGTTAAGGATCACTTCCACTTTAATTGGTCTGTGATCCGCAGAAGGTGACATGGCTTTGAATCACCGACCGGGCAAGCCACCCTAATTCAATGGGGAGAACTACTCGTATTGGAAGATTCACGTGTCTGGGAGATCATTGAGAATGTTGATTACATGGTACTTGATGCCCGTATCAACCAAGAGCAGATCGACCAACACAATGCGAACAATAGCGCCTGTGCTGAGCTTTACACTGCTTTGTCAATTCTTGAGTTTGATCGTGTCTTCGATTGTGTGACCGCTCGTGAGATTTGGAGGAGGCTTCAAAGCTTCTATGAGGGTACAACCCATGTCAAAACCAGACTCTATGAGACATACAAGCAAGAGTACGAGAACTTCACTCAAGTTGATGGAGAAACGGTTGATTCAATGTTTTCTCGCTTTACCACCATTGTGAACAACATGCGAGCTAACAATGCAGCGATGCCCTATGATGATCATTAGAGAGCACTCAAGCTTCTATATGCTCTAGATTAGAGGGTTTAGGAGGTCAAGGTGTAGACGATCATCGAGTCGGCCAACTACGAGACACTCACCATGGATGAGCTATTTAGCATGCTCAAGTCCACCGAGATCGACCTCCAGACGCAGGCGAGGATCAAGAATTCGTCTGCTCTGACCATGGCTTTGGTGTCAGGTAATGCAAGTTCAAGTTCCTCTTTGACTAACCCATTACCATCGTCCTTCTCCTTGTCTTCTCTTGTGTCTGCAACAGAGGAGCAGATTGGCTCTTGGGGATAAAGAGCTGGCGCTTGTCATCAGCAAGTTCTCATGGTTTCACAACAACCGTTGAACCATCGACATGGGGGGAACAAGCAAGGATGCTTCAACTATGGAAGCCCTGACCACTATGTCGCCAGCTGCCCCGAGAAGGACAAGAGCTACTCCGGCAAGCACGACTACTCCAGGCACAAGGACAAGCACGAGTCATCTTCCCGCAAGCACAAGTAGAAGAAGGACTTTGACCCCAAGTGGATGAGCAAGAAGTTCTTTGAGGCATTGCAAACAAAGTAGCGTGCTCTTGTGGTGAACTTTAGCGACGTCGACTCCGACGATGACTCTCCACCAAGTGATGATGAAGCCGAGAAGAAGGTGGAGAATAAGTTCAACGCTTGAGCTTCTACGCCAACGAGCACTGAGGAGGTTACTGCACCATGGCGCTCAACGACACCACCACCGGCAATGAAGATGAGGTCGACACCAACCCTGAGGTAGAGCACACAATTGAATCTCTTCTCACTAAGCTTGATTCTATGACTGACACCATGCTCAAGCAAGATGCTTTGCTTATTCGTGCTGCTAAGAATGCAATGACTTCAAGGCAAAGTATCTTGTTGCCTTAGATGAGCTTGAGCGCGCTAAGAAGGATAGGGTTGTTGTGTCTAACGAGACTGAGTGCGATGAATGTGCTATTCACATGTCTAGTCTCGTTTCTTTGCAGTCCAAGTACTCTACTTTGCTTGACGAGTTTGATGAGGTTAGGGCCAAGCTAGTCATTTTGGGGGCTTGCAAGTCCTGTGTTGAGTTGCGCAATGAGCTTTCTGAGAAGGTTGCTGTTATCGCTTTGCTTGAGCAGTCTAGTACAAGTGGTGGTGCTAGAGCTAAGTGTGCTTGTTGTGAGGCTTTGGAGCTAGAGCTTGCTAATTGTAGGCATGACAATAAAAAGACCGAAGAGGAAAACACATTCTTTCGGCACATGTTGAGTTGCCTTTATTGTAGTGAGCCACAATTGGGCATGATGATGAGTCAGTACAAGAGGGGTACTGACACAACGGGTTTAGGCTTTGCTTTAGGTGGGAAGGGTAATAATGTCTTTGTCAAGATTGGTGAGCACAGTGGTTTAAGCATGAGTGAGAAACCCACCAATCCTCCCAGGCTCATCAAGATTAACCCACCTAAGCCCTCTGAGCCTACCAAGCCCATTGTGAAGGATGAAGTGCTTGATGAGACTCTCAAAGCTCCACCTCAGAAACAAGTGTGGATTCCAAAATCTAACCACCTTAGGAACCCACTTGACACTTTGCCAAACATCTCTGATAAGCCCCTTCCTAAGAGTGAACCACACCCACAACAAAGTGAGTCACCCACAACCCAAGAGAGAGGTGTACCACTGTGAGTATTGCAAGAGAGATGGTCACTTGTTTGAGTTTTGCTTTAGGAGGAAGAGAGATGAGAGGCGTGAGTTTGAGCTTTCACACCAGAACATGCATCGCCCATCTCATGGCATGCATGCTTCACCTACTCAGAGGAGCAATGCTAGGCCTCAGTTTGTGAGACCACAAGGTGGTCATGCCCAGCGAGGTCCAAATCATCCTCAATATGACTCTAGGTCTCATGGCAGTGGCTCTTTGTCCTACACTTCTAGCGGACCACGCTTTCTCTCTCGTGGTGATCGCTTCTCTCCCATGAGACATGGTGTGTATGGTGTGTTTCCTAACACTTTTCCAGGGCAAATGACCCAGCACTGGTTTTCTCCTAAGTTTACTAACCCCAGTGTTGGATCGTTTGCTCATCCCATGTCTTTCTATTGATGCAGCATGGAGGCTTGGAGAACATATGGCTTGTTGATTCTGGGTGTTCCCGCCACATGACTAGAAATTCAAATTGGTTCTCCAGCCTCAACCCCATGACCTCCAAGGAGTACATCACATTTGGGGCCAATGGTAAGGGTAAGGTGCTTTCTCGTGGGTCGGTAAGGCTCAATGAGAACTTTGTGCTCAAGGATGTTGCTTTGGTCTCGAGCTTGCATTTCAATCTTCTTTTGGTTTTGCAACTCCTTAGAGATGGTTTTGAAGTGCGCTTTAAGCCGGGTCTTTCTCGCATACTTGATTCGCGTGGTGATCTTGTGTGTTCGATTGTACCTTTTGGGCTTGTCTTTCGTGCCGATTTTTCTCGATCTTTCTTCTGAGCTATAGAAGTGGCATAGGAGGCTTGGTCATTTGAGTTTTGACTTGCTTGCAAGATTGAGCTCTCTTGATGTAATCTGAGGATTTCCTAAGCTAAAGTTTGAGAAGGACTTGGTTTGTCACCTGTGTCATCACGAAAAGATGGTAGCTGCTTTTCATTCCCCTGTGAACCAAGTGATGACCAAACAACCCGATGTGCTTGTTCACATGGACACTGTAGGTCCAGCTCGGGTTTGGTTAGATGGCAGGAAGTGGTACGTTCTTGTGATCGTGGACGACTTTTCTCGCTATTCTTGGGTTTTTTCATGGAGTCCAAGGATGAGGCATTTTCCCATGTGCGGGATTTGGTTCTTAGGCTACAAAATGAGCTTCCCAAGAATGCCATAAGAGCTATACGCAGTGACAATGGCACCGAATTCAAGAACTCTCATTTTAAAGCCTTTTGCAAGTCTTTGGGTATTGAGCATCAATTTTCTTCACCTTATGTGCCTCAGAAGAATGGGATTGTTGAACGCAAGAATCGGACCCTTGTCAAAATGGCCAGGACGATGCTCGATGAGCATAGGACTCCTAGGCGCTTTTGGGCTGAAGCAATCAACACAGCGTGTTATGTTTCAAATCGCGTCTTCCTTCAAGCTTTTACAAAGAAGACTTCTTATGAGTTGCGGTTTGGGCATCTGTAACACTGCAATTATAAACAAATCCGGGGGCTACCTTCAGCATAAACAAAATCAAAACTTACCAAGACTAACAATTATAGAAGCGAACTTATGTGGAGTAATGAAATGTAGATAACCAAATATATGTGTTCATGAAGGTGCTACTCCCAATTATTCCCATGCATGCCACAATCATTTGGTACCTAAAAACCAAATAAACACAAGAGTGAGCGAAAACACTCAGCAAGTACATTCGGAGCCGAAAGCGAATGAATTACTAGAACTCCCAAATAAACAGTAGTTTTCATCTAAAACGGACATTTGAATACTCCTTAGCATTTACCGGTAAAGCTGAGTAAGTGGGGCCAGCACTTACTCACAGGAACCTGAATATAAGAACCAAATTGCACCTCCGTATAAACCAGCACTGGAATTGAATGTAAATGAAAACTGGAACTTGAATCTCATGAACTGTGAACTTGAAGTTAAACAATGGAAGCAAGAAAAAACTCTTAACAATAGGCGTAAAGCTCAGAACAAAGGTTCGTCATGCACTTGCCTTAGCTTCGGCGATATCTCGACACCGACACCACTAGTGGATGAACTTTCTCCGAAGCTTGATCAACATAAATTGTCTCGCTCTCGTTTACTACACGTAATGATGATGTATGATTTAACATGATGAAATGTATGACATGATACATGAAAAGCATCTCATAACATTTTCAGGGCATTTGGGCAGTACTTTTAGAGATATGAATTTCTCCTTTTCAACGTGAATAAAAGAGATAAAACACAAGTATTTATTTTACTATAAATCATGGCATGTTCTTTATTTTTAATAAAAAATAGACATCTCAAGGAGCATAACAAAATTTGGTTCACAAAAATTGGAGTTACCAAACTCCAGATATGAATTTCTAAAGATTTAGCCAAACATCTAAAAATAGGTCCTTATGGCACTATTCATATGAGTCACAAAGTTCACACTTAGGCCCTTCCCTTTCTTCTAATTGCTCTGCGAGCTCCCTGGTCGCGAAATAAAAACAGAGGACGTTCGGAAGGGCCGTTTCCGATGGGGAAGGTGCTCACCGGCGGCAAGGAAAACTCGGGGGAGCATCTCACTGCTGGATCGCACTCCATGGTGGTCATAGCTTGGTCCGAGACGGCTCGAGGCGTGGTCACGTGGGCCGGCGGCTATGCTCTTCGGCGGTCACTGCTGCTGCTGCACCCAGTGACCGAGGGCCTGGGGAAAGACGGCCGATGGCCTACTCATGGCCGGCTGCGGCCTGCCGCCCGACCAACCCACTGGCCACAGCCTGGCCACAGTGGCCGGCGGTGGCCTTGCTGTTCAAACATGGCAGGGAAAGGAAAAGGAGCTGGGGTGGTTGTTGCTCAGGAAGAAGAGAGGGAGGTAGGGCAGCGTGGCTACCTGCAGGAAAGGGAGAGGGAGGAGCCTAAGGCATTGGCTGCCTGGTCTGCTGCTGCTCCCCCTGCTTTGCCTTGCTCTATCCCTGTTAGCCGAGAGACCAGAGAGAATGAAAGGGAGGATGAGAGTGGAGAGGAGAAAGCAATTTTCTCCACTTCATGACACATGGGGAAGAAGTGGCATGTAGAAGGTGCACGAAGGGCCAAGAAGTAGCATGGATACGCTAGAAGCAATGAGAAGTTGGCGATGTCGACGCTGAGCAGGCAAGCAGGCTGTTCGCGGGGTACCGTAGCAGTCTAAGTTTTCAAAAAATTTCAATTACTCCTAAAATTGCATAACAACTTAAAAAAATTCCAACATGAAAGTTGTTCAAAATAAAGAGAGCGACAACTTTGCTTTTTAGACCATAGCCAAATTCCAAATATTTTTGAAACTAAGGTTTTGAATTTTGAATTTAAATTAGGATTAATAAATAATTCATTTTCAAATTTGATTTCTAATTAGCAAATAATTTCTAATCAAACAACTCAATCAATTGTACCATCTCATAGCTCACATGTCAAAGTTTGAAATGGTACCTGTTGGGGAGCAACTTTGACATACAAACTTCTTTTCCAAACTTTGGAGATAAAAATTTTATTACAGACATTTGAGGTGCCAACATGCCCAGTGAAGATGACAAAGACACTTCGCTACGACTACTTGCGACTTCGCTTGTATATTTTTACATGTTTCAGGTTAATTGGCAAAGATAACTTCGTTGTATATTGGTCGCTCAGCGAAGATGATGTCATCACTTCGCGCGCCTATCTCGAACTTTGCACACATGTTTTCATATGTTTCAAAACAGGTGACGAAGATGATTTCAATGACTTCGCCATATTCCTGATGGCCAGCAAAGCGATCATAGCGACTTCGCACGAAGAAATAATGAAGTTGTTGGCTAGGTCGAGAAATCAGGATCAAGCCCAGAGTTGTTTTATGATACAAAAGGGAAGGGACGAAGTGTGTTTCACCACCTCGCTGATGTACTTCTTAGCTAAGTGTATAGGAAATGCCATGACCATGTTTGTAAGATTCTTTGAATGGCGAAGCCAGGGGGATCTATAAATACCCCCTGAGATGTATATTTTGGGGACAGAACAAAAATACAATCGTGACCCACATATTATTTTCACCTCATTTATCTGGGTGTAAATTCTATTACCCAACATCTGGCGCCGTCTGTTTGTGTGATCAAAGACACCCACGACCACCACGCGGATGCAAAATGGCAAGACCCAGCAGAAAAACAACTTTGGCTGAAGACAATCCAAATCAAGACAGAGACCCACTTTTGGAAGATGAGACAGAAATAGAAAACAGACATGTTCAAGAAGCAGAAGAAACTCAGAATGATGAAAGAAGACTCAAAGAACTCGAAGACCAACTCATCGTTAAGAAAAAACAGCTGGAGGAAGTAAGAAAAAAGACAAGAGAAAACTCTTTAAAACAAAGAATCATAGAAGCAGAAGCTGAATTAAGAAAACTCAATGATGAATTAGAAAACGAGAGCGAAGTCATGATTCAAGAATCAAACTTTGCAAGCAAAAACACCAACAGCAAATAAAACCAAAGCCAAATAGCAACAATAGACTCAGAGTCACCCTTATCAATCGACATCCAGCTAGCGAAGTGGCCAACAGGTTTCAAATTCAACATCATCCCAACTTACAATGGCATGTCCGACCCAAGACAATTCCTTATGAGTTTTGAAGCAGCAGTTGCATCAACTGGGGGAGATGCAAACACCTTAGCGAAGTCACTCATCATGATAGTAAGAGGACCAGCGCAGCAGTGGTACTCTTCACTAAAACCAAGGTCAATCAAATCTTGGGATCAACTTCGCATGACCTTACTCTTAGATTTCCAAGACCTACAAAGAGTTGAGCTCATAAGCGATAAACTTTTCAACATCAAGCAGCAACCAAAAGAACCGCTGAGCTAGTATTACAAAAGATTTGTACAAGCAAAAGCTCAAATACCAAACATACCAGATGCAGTTGTCATCATAGCAGCAATCAAAGGACTGCGAGCAGGCCAACTTTCCTCGCACTTCAAAAGGGAAAGACCAACCACAGTTGAAAAATTATACGAAGAAATGAGAAAGTACTATGAATCCGATGAAGATTACAGAAAAAGAATAGAAGAAGAAAATGGAGAAAGAAACATGTCAAGAGCAAACAACAAGTTTCAACACTCAAGAGTGATAAACACAGAACAAAGACCATTTCAGAGAATAAACCATATCAACAACACAAGCGAAGTCAACAGCCAAGGTCCAAGCTCGAGCAATCAAAGAAATTTCTAAAATAGCAGAAATTTCAAGGAAAATTTCCAACAAAGACCAAGCTATAACAACCAAAGCAGAAACTTCAAAAGGAAAATTTTGAGGCCCGAAGAATTGTATTGCATTATACATGGCAAAGGGGCTGGCCACACATCAAAGATGTGCCCAAAAGTAAAAAAAGCATTGAAGAAGTGCAAGAAGAGAACAGAGCAACTTCGCAACTAAAAATTATCAACCATCTAGCTCCCTAAAGAACAAGTTACGTGCCAATAACTTACCCCTAGCACATGTTGCCACCACCTCCGCCAATCTACAACTGTCAACCGTTAGTAACGTGCCCGCAAAGTCAATGGGGCCCAAGTCAGTAGCAAAGTTTCTACCCTAAAAGTTCAGTGGCAAATAGCAATCACCAAACCCAGTATAACAACAACACACCCAAAGCTTCAACAAGCAACGAGAATGCAGTTATCCCAAGCAAAGGCAGAATCATGACAATCTTCGGAGGAAACAACATGGAGCTAGATACAAGAAATGAAAGAAGAAATTATTTCAGAAGAGTAAACTCCATAGCAGTTGAAGGTCCATTCAAGAAAACAAGGTGGTCTCACATGCCAATCACATTCTCAGAACAAGATCTCAAACTCAAAGATTACCTGCATATGGACACGATGGTCACAGAAGCAAACATCGAAGGCTGGGCAGTAACAGAAATTCTGATAGATGGTGGCATCTCAGCAGACATAATATTCACAAGAACCTTAGATGCAATGCAAATTGATAGAAAAACTCTGGAAAGAGCCGAGCACCTATTAGTTGGTTTCGGCGGAAATAAGATAAACTCTATCGGCAGAATTGTCTTGCCAGTCTCATTTGGAACAGTGAATAATGCGAGAACAGAGCAAATAGCATTCGATGTTGTCAAAATGCATAGCCAGTACAACGCAATCTTCAGAAGGGGAAGTTTAAATGCCTTCGAAGTCATAGTAAGCTACCCATACTTATGCATGAAGATGCCAGCAGTTAATGGCATCATAACCATCTTCGGTGATCAAATAGAGGCAAGAAACATAAAAAGAGACGCAAGCCCAGCTTTCAAAAATATCCAAGTGATACAAGAAGAAGAAGAAGATGATGAGCTTGAAACTAAAAACACGAAGATACAAGAAAAAGCGAAGCCTTGCGAAGATACAAAGACAGTACCAATCGACCCAATGGTGCCAGAAAGACAAGTCATCATCGGCACAAATCTATCAAAAGAAGAAGAAAAGCTAATACAAGTCCTGTGAAGTAACAAGGATATCTTCGCCTGGTCTACACAAGACTTAGGAGGAGTAAGCAGGGTTGTCATAGAACACAAGTTAAACATCGACCCAAACTTCAGGCCAAAAAAGCAAAAACTAAGAAAGTTATCCGAAGATAGAACACAAGCTGCGAAAGCCAAAGTCCAAAGACTGTTAGATGCAAAAGTCATAAGAGAAGTTCAATTCACAACTTGGCTTGCAAACATAGTCATGGTGCAGAAGAAAAACAAAAAGTGGAGAATGTGCATAGACTTCACAGATCTCAACAAAGCGTGCCCAAAAGACAACTTTCCATTTCCAAGGATAGACACTTTGGTAGATCAGGCAACAGAAAGTGAAATGCTCAGCTTCCTTGACTGCTATTCAGACTACCATCAGATTTGGATGAAAAAAGAAGACGAAGAGTACACAAGTTTCATTACACCATTCGACACTTATTGTTTTCAAAGAATGGCCGAGGGGCTTTGCATTGCAGGAACAACTTTCATCAGAATGATATCCACAGTCCTCAAAGATCAAATACCAAGAAATTTACTTGCATATGTTGATGACTTGGTAGTCAAAAGCAAGAAAAGAGAAGACCATGTTGAAGACTTACAAGAAACCTTCTCAAACCTCAGAAAAGCAAATCTAAAGTTAAACCCAGAAAAATACACATTTGGAGTTCAAACAGGCAAAATTTTAGGATGCATCGTATCCGCAAAAGGGATTGACCCGAACCTAGAGAAGGTGAAGGCAATACTAAATATGCAAGTGCCAAGAAATATCAAGGACATTCAAAAGCTGACAGGAAGATTAGCTTCGTTGAACAGATTCATATCCAAATCAGCTGAGCGAAGCCTTCCAATATTCCAAGCACTAAAAGAGAAAAAGAAAAAATTCAACTGGGGTCAAGCACAACAAGAAGCCTTCGAAGAAATAAAGAAGCATTTATCCAACCCCACAACCCTAGCAACACCTGATCCAACGGCAGATTTGCTACTATATGTATCAGCAAACAAAAGTACAGTCAGTGCAGTATTGATACAAGAAGAAGAAAATGAGCACTCAACAAGACAAGTTCCAGTATACGCATCCGAAGCTTTATCTGGATCAAAAATTTTCTTTTCAAAAATCGAGAAAATTGCATACGCAGTACTTATGGCATCTAGAAAGTTAAAACACTACTTCCAAGCACACAAAATAAGAGTGCTAACAAATCAACCCCTCAAAGAAGTACTACAAGGCTGTAAATCCTCAAGAAGATTGGAAAAATGGGCTGCAGTATCTCATACTTCATCAAATTTGAGAAAAGAACAGCAATCAAATATCAAATATTGGCTGACTTCGTAGTAGATTGGACACCCTCAAAGTACAGTAAAGAAAGAATAGAGCAGCCAGAATGGATAATCTATTGTGACGGCGCCTGGGGCTTCGCTGGCGCGTGAGCAGCAGCAATCATAACCTCACCTTCTGGAATCAAACTCAAATACGCAGCAAGACTAGACTTTCAATGCACCAACAACATTACAAAATATGAAGCAGTATTGTTGGGACTTCGCAAAGCAAGAACAATGGGAATTTAAAAGCTAATAATCAAGAAAGATTCTCAAGTTGTACACATCATAGAAAGCAAAGATTGGAGGGCTCCAATTGTCGCTTTCCTCAAAGGATTCTACGAGCCAGAAAACGAAGCTGATGAAGCAAGAATGAAGCAAAAGACTAGAAGCTACAAAATCATCAATGAAGAACTATACAAGGAAGGAGTTTGCCAACCACTACTAAAGTGCATCTTGAGAGAAGATGGGAAAAACCTGTTGAAAGAAATACACGACGGAATCTATGGATGTCACGCCGGGGCTAGATCAATAGTTGAAAAAGCCTTTAGACAAGGGTTCTTCTGGCCAACTACCCAAAGTGACAGCAAAGAAATCATTCATACTTGTCACAATTGCCGAATGGTAGCAAGAAAAGTTAAAGCACCAGAAACAAACCTACAACCAATTGAACCAACCTGTCCACTGGCAAGATGGAGAATCAACATAGTCGGAAAGTTACCCCCAGCTCAAGGCAACTACCAATACACAATAGTTGCAGTCGAATATTTCACCACGTGGATTGAAGTGAAGCCAATCACAAACATGCCTTCTCATACAATAAAATTATTCTTATGGCAAAACATCATATGCAGATTCAGAGTCCCAAGACACATCACTGTAGATAATAGAACCCAGTTTGACAGTGAAGACTTCAGAGAATACTTCCATTCAATGGGAATCTAACTTTTATTTGCATCAGTAAAACACCCACAGTCTAATGGAGCAGTCGAAAGAGCAAACGGGATAATTTGCACTGGAATTTTAAAGTGCCTAACAGACCTCAAAAAGGGAAGATGGGTCGTTGAATTACCAAAAGTAATCTGGTCACACAACACTTCAAAATCAAGGCCAACAGATTTATCTCTATTCAAGTTACTTTACGAAGATGAAGCAATGACCCCCGAAGAGATAAAATATGAAGGTCCAAGAACAAATGTTCAAATGGTCACAGAAGAAGACCAAATAACAAGCAAGGACTTTCTTGAAGAAGTAAGAAATGAGGCACTTGAGAACATCAAGAAGTACCAACTTGAAACACAGAAGTGGTACAACAAAAAAGTTAAGCCAAGAGAGTTAGCACCAGGAGATCTCGTCCTAAAAAGAAAAAAAGATGAAGACACAGTGGGAAAATTCCAGCAAAAATGGGAAGGCCCTTTCATCGTCACAAGAACAAACAAAGAAGGTGTGTATCATCTGGCAAACCTTAAAGGAGAGGAACTCAGTCACACCTGGAACATAGAAGCACTCCGCAAGTACTATCCGTAAGCAAGACTACAGGATTAGTCTACTTTTTAGCAGAAGTAGAAGTAGATTTTCACTTTCAAGTAAATTAATGTTTCTGCAACAATAACCGAGCTGCACTCTTTTTCCACTCAGGGAAAACCCTTCGCAGGGTGAGTGGTTTTTTAACAAGGCAGTCTCTTTGTAAATGAGAAATCAGCTTCCCCAGAAATATGTCTCTACATTACGCAACCAAAAGTACAAATGCTGAAGAGTATATCCAACATATACTCTAGTATCGGCACAAATTTTTGCAAAACTAAGTTAGCATCAATATTTTATTAAATCTAAAATGCTAACTTATCCAATTCAAAATTTGCTATGGTAGATTTTTCGACTTTATTTTACTAAGGTGAAATGTTTCTGCTTTTAAGAAAGCATATGCGTCCACTTCGCTCGAAAAGGAAGGGACGGCCTGCTACGGCAGATTTTTTGACTTTATTTCACTAAGGTGAAATGTTTCTGCTTCTAAGGAAGCATATGCCTTCACTTCGCTCGAAAGGAAGGGACGGCCTGCTACGACAGATTTTTCAACCTTATTTCACTAAGGTGAAATGTTTCTGCTTCTAAGGAAGCATATGCGTCCACTTCGCTCGAAAAAGAAGGGACGGCCTGCTACGGCAGATTTTTTTGACTTTATTTCACTAAGGTGAAATGTTTATGCTTCTAAGGACGCATATGCGTCCACTTCACTTGAAAAGGAAAGGACGGCCTGCTATGGTAGATTTTTTGACTTTATTTCACTAAGGTGAAATGTTTTTCAGCTTCTAAGGAAGCATACGCGTCCACTTCGCTCGAAAAGGAAGGGACGGCGTTTCAAAATTTGCTAAGACAAAATTTTTTGACTTTGTTTCATTAAGGTGAATGTTTTTTAGCTTCTAAGGAAGCGTACGCATTCACTTCGCTCGAAAAGGAAGGGATGACGTTTTAAAATTTGCTAAGGCAAATTTTTCGACTTTGTTTCATTAAGCTCTTAAGGAAGCGTACGCGTCCACTTCGCTTGAAAAGGAAGGGACGGCGTTTCAAAAATTGGCAAAGACAAAATTTTCAACTTTGCTTCACTAAGGCAAAAATGTCTCTAGCTCCCAAGCGAAGTGCACGCATCCACTTCGAATAAAAAAGAAGGGGCAACATCTCAAAATTTACTAAGGTAAAAGTTCTCAATTACATGTTTCTCAATAGAATACTTACACAATTTAACTCAAAGTACTTATTCCATACCTAGTCATACAAGCGAAGGAAAACTCACAAACTTCGCAGCACAACAAAGAATGCTTATAATACAATCAATTCAATTACAAAACTATATTTACAGAATTAATCATCTTGAGAACTAACTGCTTTGGCAGCATCATCAAGTATGTCGCTCACAACTTCGTCTATAATTTCGTTCGCTTTACGACGTAAATAGTCCCCACAAACACTCGCCGGTGAAGTACTTGAATTAGATGACTATAAGAAGAAGAAGTTAGAAAACAAGAGCAATAACAGAAGAAAAACAAACCCCACACATTAAACTTCTACTTGCGCAAAGCCCGTAAAGTCAAAAACTTGGCAATTAGGAGGCCGGACGCTGCAGCGATGCTTGTTCACGTCTATAAAAGACTTGTAAGTCAAAATCACCAAAAAAGTTCAAGTTCAAAACAACGACAGCAAAACTTACAAGCAAGAAACTCATCGACATCACAGCCATCGCACTTCGCGTGAAAACCATAAAACTCGGCAGGCTCAAAAACAAAGTCATCTTTACACATTAACAGTGAAACAATGTCTTTGACATCCTACGCAGCCTCAGCATGAGGAACCTACACAGGACGGACAATTAGTCAAGCATTCGCCAAGCATATATCTTACAAAGACCACAACTTAGAATCATTGTATCTCAAAATCCCTCCTCACAAAAGAAAAAAGCTAGAGCCTAAAGATGGCTGCCACTAACATTGCTGGATCTGGTACCACTTCGACCTCTAGCGCTAGCCTCCATCTTCGCGGTTTCCTCTGCCTCCCTCCGAGCAATCCGCCTCCTTCACAATTTGCTGACATAAAAAAGAGAAGTTAGATACAAAAACACAATAGAAAATGGAAACAACTAAAGTGCAAAATTTACCTTCTGCAATTTCTCTCTAGCTTTGTCAAAGCAATGAGCCCGACCACCCGATCTCCAATACTCCTCCAGATAGTTGTTGCACAACATTTGTGTAGCCCTCATCACATTGGTAAGTTCACCAACAGAAGAAAACTTGTAGTTGGCATCACAAAGTCATGAAAACAAAGGATCTTGACTTTGCTTCATCAGATAAAACAAAGCATGAGCAGAGTAGTATACCCCAATGTCAACCGTGGTTTCAGTAACTCAAGATAAATCTTCATATTGACAACAAAGCCAACTTAAGAAGCTATCACGATCACCGAGCTCCCAACATTTTTCCTCGGGGCGGGCTCCAAACTTGTCATAGCATTCAAAGCAAAGTTCCCAAATCCGATTGTAGTTGTCGAAGAAAGATTTATGCTGCTTTGCCAACTTTTTCTCAATACGTCGCATACTTTCTTTTAACTTTTCATCTTTTGCGACAATCTTCTTCATCTCTTTCTCCTTCTCTGCGACAATCTTCTTCATCTCTTCCTCCTTCTCTTCAACCCGAGCAAGAGCACTGATAAGTTTTCCCTCTAAAACATTGTGAGCATCAACAACATTAGCTCTTTCCTTTTCTTTGTCGGTGAGTTGCTTCTTCAGGTTCTCAATCTCAACTTGATAATCACGTTCGTGAAGAGCAAAATTCTCTTTCTCCTCTAAACCCATTCGCAATCCTCTCATTAGGATAGAACCTTTGTACGTCATCGATAATCCTGCATTAGCCACTTCGAGTAGGGGTTTCTTAGATATTTCAAGTTCCGCATCAGGGACAGTAAAGGCCTCGTCTATACACTTTGACAATTGAACCTTAGAAGTATGAGGCATCATCCAAAGCTTCTCAGCCCCAATACCAATGAACTTGAAACTGTCTAGACTTAGCCCTTCCTTCTGACAAAACGCCAACCCATGCTTAAGGGCATCAGAAACATCTCCTTCGCCAGTGGAAGGGATAACAGGAGTAACAGGTTCCTGACTGGTAAACTTTCTTAAGTTGACACTCTTCTAAGGTGAAGACAACACATGAGGAAAGATAGTTTCTACAAGAAAAATCAAAAGTTAACAAAATAGGGCAGTTCAAAATCAAAAAGAAACGATAAGTCACAGCACTCACCAGTAGAGACGCGCTCACCCAAGTCGCACTCAACTTTCTTTCTGCTCTCAACATGGATGGTAGAGCTCGACAAGCATGCCAAACGATCATCATTTTCTACATCATCAAAAACTTCATCATCGCTATCTTCAAGGTTCAGAGAGTAAACCTTAGAACCTCCAGCTTTCTTTAACACATTTTCAATATCAACTTCGCCGGCCTCAGCAACAGCTAGGTTCTCAACCGAAGTTGTTTTCCCAGCATCAACAATTTGCTTGTGAGGCCCGGCAGCAGGGGCCTCAGCATCAGTCCTCAGCGAAGTCGATCTAGCAACTTTCTGAAAATCCCTAACTTGAGTCTCTCTATCAAAGACCAAGCTAACCCCCACATCAACTTCGCCAAAATCATCGGTAGAAGTTCCACGAACTTGCAAATTCTGTAAGTTTTCATTAAGTGGAGTAAGTAATAGTGGAGCCAAACCACTAGAAGAGAAAGTCATACAAATTTTTCTCACCTCTCCTACAACATCTTGAGAAACAAGAAAACCAGCATCATCACCATCACCATCACCTTTTACAACCTCAACATCACCTTCGCCACCAGCGCCAACACTAGAAACAATATTCCCTTCCATATCTAGAGTCTGATCAAGGATAGCGTCAAGTTCTTTGCTATCAAGTAGAACAGAAGGACTTTGATTCTTCTTCAATTTTTAGCAATAGTTTTGCTAGGACCAGCCTTGCGCTTCACACCTTTAGCAGCCTCCTTCTTCTGGCCTTGCTTCTTCTCACGGCGATAAGCAGGAGGAGGCCGTTCACCATAGTCAACATGCGCAACTTCAAAAACTCTGTTCAAACGCTTGTATTCATTCCCAAGAATTTTATCGATATTGTTTTTCTCAATCTGCACATATTTTCCAAGCAGATCTTCGGCCCGACTTTCTATAGACTTCACAAAATCTTCATCACTAGCAAAAGTCCGCGAGCGATGAAAATCATTATCGGGAAACTTATAACTTATACCTCGAACATTCCTAGGATGAAAATGTTGAAAAGACCATCCTTTTTTTAGTGGCCAAATCCTAGCAGCAGCATATTCTTCTACAAGATCTCTTGCACATTGCAGCGAAGCGCGCATTTGTATGCCTTAACCATAGTTTTTGAAATCATAGAAGAAAGAAGAGACGGAGACAACTCAAACTTTTCAATTTTCATTCTAGCAGCCATTGGATATCTCTTCACCATCCTCTTAGTCACAAAATATCTTTCCTCAACCATGGGTACTTTGTGGTAGAACCAATACCTCAACCAGTCCCCAACTCCCCACTTATTCCCTGTTGTCAGAGAAATCTGGACAACGTTGCGGGCAACCTTAAAACTTGAACAAGCAAAATATTTAGTAATCACTCGCCCTTCAAGCATGAACTCTTTGAACTGAGTATGCATCTCAAAAAGCTCGCAAAAAAGAAGCAATGTCGGCATTAGCCTCCTGGGACTTGACAGCCCAAACAAATTGTGCCAGTCTAACTACACCGTTTGGAGTTAAATGGTGCATCTGAATGTTGAAAGCCTTCAGCATGTCTTCAACAAAATCCTGACAAGGAAAGTGAAGACCGGCAGTAAACAAATCCCGATAAACAATGCACTCGTCAGGATGGGGCTTCGAGTTACGTTCCTCAGGATCAGGGACTCTCACTTGGTCACGCTCAACAATCTTCAACTGAACCATTTCATCAAGATGAACCTTCTCAAATAAAGTTTTACCAAAATTCAAGGTAAAACCCTCGTCATCCTTGACCAAATCCTCGACAGACGCATCAACATCATCAAGATTCTCATCATCTATACCCACAGGCAAGCTATCATCATCAACTTTTGAGCTCTCTTGAGAGTGAACTTGATCTTGCAAATCCCGCGAAGGCATCTACAAAATCAAAAAATTAGAATAACCCAGACAGGATCATAAAACATAAAACTTGAATGAAAACAAACCTTGCCGAGGTTGTCAAACACACTTCGCTTCAAAACTCAAGAAAGGACGAACAAAAGCAGCAGAAGTCAACAAAAACTATCTCAAACTTTCAAGCTCATGAAAAATTTTGGCAGAGTTTCCCGTCTTCTAAAAATGACAGCTTAGGGGGGGAGGGCCTCGCTATTTATAGGCAATGTCCGGTCAACTGGTCAAAACTAGCCGTTGGACTCAAATTTCAAATAGGCCAACTCCAAAGTTTGGACGACGTTTATTAGGCAAAGTTTCATATAAACTTTGCGGGATTCAGACCTTTGGAGTAGGCCTTCACCCGCGAGGGGCTGCTGTTGGGGAGCAACTTTGACATACAAACTTCTTTTCCAAACTTTGGAATAAAAATTTCATTATAGACATTTGAGGTGCCAACATGCCCAGCGAAGATGACAAAGACACTTCGCTGCGACTACTTGCGACTTCGCTTGTATATTTTTACATGTTTCAGGTTAATTGGCGAAGATAACTTCGTTGTATATTGGTTGTTCAGCAAAGATGACATCATCACTTTGCTGCGCCTATCTCAAACTTCGCACACATGTTTTCATATGTTTCAGAACAGGTGACGAAGATGATTTCAATGACTTTGCCATATTCCTGATGGCCAGCAAAGTGATCATAGCGACTTCGCACGAAGAAATAATGAAGTTGTTGGCTAGGTCGAGAAATCAGGATCAAGCCTAGAGTTGTTTTATGATACAAAAGGGAAGGGACGAAGTGTGTTTCACCACCTCACCGATGTACTTCTTAGCTAAGTGTATAGGAAATGCCATGAACATGTTTATAAGATTCTTTGAATGGCATAGCCAGGGGGGTCTATAAATACCCCCTGAGATGTATATTTTGGGGACAGAACAAAAATACAATCAAGACCCACATATTATTTTCACCTCATTTATCTGGGTGTAAATTCTATTACCCAACAGTACCAAAGTTTGATAAACTTTATTTATGAAAAGTCATTTATTAATTCACCCAAAATTAAACTAAAACTTGAATTCCAATTTAAACATATACATATTTATAGAAACATGGTCATGCTTTGTATGAAATATGAAATACGTTATGCCATGATATTAGATGATTATGCATGATGATGACATGATTAGAGTTTTATTATTTTTGAGGTGTTACAGCATCTTCCGAAGGTGAGCTACTTTAGAGTCTTTGGGTGTCGGTGTTTCATTCTCAAGCAAGGTAACTTAGATAAGTTTGAATCTCATTCTTCTGACGGCATTTTTCTCGGTTATGCTACTCACTCTCGTTGCATATAGAGTACTTAATATTGAGACTAACTGCGTCATGGAGACTTATGAAGTTACCTTTGATGAAACCACACCTTGTTCTTCTCCTATCTTTGAGTGTGCAGGTGATCAAGAGATGGGTGAAGGCATCTTTGTGGAGGAGGAGAAGGACGATGCCGATTGGGGTGCTCTCGAGCCAACTCCACCAGCTGCCCCTGTCGACCCTGTGACGACCACGATGGCTCATGGCCCCGATCCTTCTTCTTCTACTTCATGGGGGCCGAATGACCAGTATCCCTCTCTTGCACCTGAGGGAGCTCCAGCTGTGGTCGAGGGGGAGGCGACTTCATCAAGACCGGCACCCGTGCACATTTAGCATCGTCATCCTCCTGAGACCATGATCGGTAACCTCAACCAGTGTGTCACTTGCAACAAGCCCTATGAAATCTCTTATTTCGCACATTCTGCTTTTATTGCTGATTTTGAGCCTGAAGATATTGGACACGCTTTTTCTAACGCTGATTGGGTCAATGCCATGCATGAGGAGCTTGAGAACTTTGAGAGAAACCAAATTTGGGTCCTAGTTCCTCCACCTCCACAATGTCATCCCATAGGTACCAAGTGGGTGTTTAAGAACAAGCAGAGTGAGAATGGGGTGATAGTTAGGAACAAGGCTAGATTGGTTGCTCAGGGGTTTTGCTAGAAAAAGGGGATAGATTTCGAGGAAACCTTTGCTCCTGTTGCCCCTTTAGAAGCCATTAGGATCCTTTTAGCCTTTGCAGCTTTGAAAGGGTTCAAGCTATACCAAATGGATGTCAAGAGTGCTTTTCTCAATGGGTACATAGAGGATGAAGTGTTTGTGAGGCAACCCCCTGGTTTTGAAAATCCTAAGCACCCAGACCATGTTTACAAAATCCACAAAGCCTTGTATGGTCTCAAACAAGCCCCGTGAGCCTGGTATACGAGGTTGAAGTCCTTTTTGCTTGGGAAGGGTTTTACGATGGGCTCTGTTGATAAGACTTTGTTTCTTCTCAAGCAAGGCAAAAACATTCTCATTGTTAAGATATACGTGAATGATATAATCTTTGGTGGCTCTTCACACGCCCTTGTGTCAAGGTTTTTTGATTTGATGAGCAGGGAGTTCAAGATGAGTATGATGGGCGAGTTGACATTCTTTCTCGGGTTGCAAATCAAGCAAACTCGGGAAGGAATGATTGTACACTAAGGCAAGTACACCAAGGACTTCCTTAAGAGCTTCGACATGGGCGAGGCCAAGCCTCTTTCGACGCCCATGGCGACTACCATTGCCTTGGATGAAGAACTTGAGGAAGAAGCTGTGGATCAGAAGGAGTACCACAGCATGATCGGGTTGCTGCTGTACATGACAGCGATGAGACCGGACATCCAGTTCACGGTCTGTCTCTGTGCGTGCTTTCAGTCTTCACCGCGCACCTGTCATCATCAAGCCATCAAGCGAATAATGAGGTACCTTCATTTCACTCCTGAGTTTGGTCTTTGGTACTCGACCGCTTCTACTCTCTCTCTGGTTACCTTGATGCTGATTATTCTGGCTGTCGTCTTGAGCGAAAATCAACTTTGGGTACTTGTCAGTTTTTTGGTTCTTCTCTAGTTTCTTGGTATTCTCGCAAGCAATCTTCCGTTGCCCAATCCACATGTGAGGCTGAGTATGTTGCTGCTGCTGCTTGCTGTTCACAGCTGCTTTAGATAGTTGCTATCTTGAGAGACTTTGGCTTAGAGTTCACATGAGTGCCTCTTTTTTGTGACAACACCAGTGCCATAAGTGTAGCCAAAAACCCAGTGCTCCATTCCAAAACCAAGCACATAGAGGTGAGGTACCACTTCCTGAGAGACAACTATGAGAAGGGCACCATAGACTTGATACACATTGGCACCGAGAACTAGAAAGCTGACATCTTCACCAAGCCCCTTGATCAGACCTAGTTTGCACACTTGCGAGGGGAGTTGGGAGTGTGCTTCCCTTTTTAGTTGAGGTTCGCTGTGTATCTTGTACACTAGTTTTGTTTCTTTTTCTCTTTGCTTTTGCTTTTGTATCATATTGCATTGCATCTCATCATGTACCATATACCATGTGCTTAGCTTCACTTGTATAGCTTGTTGATTAAGTTTATGCTCTTGTTGATATGATCTATGGATACATGATGGCTATATAGCAGCTTAGGCTCTTTTTGATCATCTTGATACATGTTATGAGCTAAGCCTGTTTTTGAAATTGTGAACATGCTTAGTACTTGATGAAACTTGGAAAACTTGTTCACTTTAAGATGGCAACTAGCATGTGTAGGATATGTTGAGATCCATGTGCTTTCATATGTATGCTTTAGTTGCTATATCTCATGTTTCTTGAATCATACACTTAGCTCGGATCCTTGATATCTTTATGCTAAAACTTGATGTCTAAGCTAAGTTATGATGAAAATGCTTTTGAGATGGATCTTTACTGTCCCACGACGATGCCACGAGATTGCTTCTCATTCTCTCGAGTGAGATGGACTTGGGCATTGTAGTGCTAGTCCTCAAGCACTTATGACGAGATAGCTTCCCAGTTACACATAGGGATGAACTCGGCGTGGTTGCAAAACATGATAAAACATAACATAATTTTTGGCGGACAGTTTTGATCCTCTCACATACACATGTCTAAAAACAACCTTGTAATCCACTGTAAAACTCTGATCAATGTTGAAGCTACAAATGTTAAGTGCTTCCTTGAAACATGATGTATGAGCGTTATATGGGGTAGTTCACTTTTGTATACATGTGCTAGCACTAGTTTGATCCCCTGCTTATATGTGCTATCCTCTTTGGTGGACACCTTTTATGAGAAATGCTTAAAATTGGTCAAAATGCTTATGATTCATATTCTGTTTTATTTGATCAGTTTGAGCATTGGCCTTGTCTTGCGCCTGTTGTAATACATATATCATACTAACTTGAGCATGGTTTAATCCACTTGCTATACTCCTGAAGCTTTGTATACTTGCATTGCACATTTTGTGCATGTCATAGCATGATTTAAGGGGGGAGCTTGCTATCTTGTACTCTTGACAAGTGCTTTGTCAACAAGGGGGAGAATGATTCCACAAATCCAGAGTGTGCATTCATATACATTTGTGAGGTTGATGCACTTGTTAAGGGGGAGTTGCACATTTGCTTTTGCTAGACGTGTTGAGCCGTTTGCCTCTATCTTGAGGGTCTAGCCGCTTTTAGGTGCTTTGAGTTTGTTTTGCTGCGCTGCGCTTTGAGCCAGTTTTGCTTGGTTGTGTCGAGCCATTGCCTATGTCTTTGGGGACCAAGTTGTTGTTCTTGCTTTGCTCATTGCAAGTGATCGTTTTGAGCTTTTCTTTGGCTGTTGGTCATTTGAGTGGTCTTTCTTTGGCTTTGTGTTGGTGTTGACAATGCACTCATCAAGGGAGAGATTACAAACACATGGTTTTTACATAACCTTTGTGGAGCACCCTTGTGGTTGTGATGTGCGATTGTCAATATACCAATACTTTGGTGTGTGGTTGGTTCGGTGGTTCTACTGATCCCCTGGCACAGGGTTATGTGTCGAAATGGTGTCTCTTGGCTCGTGATGTGCAGATGTGGAGTCCGGAGGCGGTGGCAGCGGTCGGGAGAAGGTCAAGTAGGACGTGTCATGCGGACGGACCGGGTGTGGTGAAGGGCGGACGCTAGGCTTGGACTAATGGACCAAACGACCGGGTGGCCAGCCGCGGTGGTTGACACTTGGGACATCGATAAGCGCAAGTGTACATAGCGAGGGACGCGTACGGGCTACGCTACTCTCGAGGAGGTTTGGTGGTTTGTCCTCAAAACCATCGGCGGGGGACGCATACGGGCTACGCTACTCGTGGGCGGTTTGGTGGTTTGCCCTCAAAACCATCGGCGGCGGGTTTCATGGGTTTGGGCCTCAAAACCCGGGCGGAGGTCCCGATGCGAACGGATCGCATGTGGCAGCATCGGTGAGATCGCTTCGGAGCGAGGCTACTGGTGAGAAGGCGTGGTGGCCGTCGGATCAGGAAATCTCGAGTTGGACCATAGTGCCCTTGGCTAGGTGGTTCGCTCAAATAATATCTAGGGGCAGAAGTGGAATTGTGTAACGTGCCTATAAATAAGAGGGGACTGCCTTCACTCAGTCTCACCTCTCCCATTCCAATGTTAGGGTTTCCTAGTCTCTAGTCTTTCAGAGTGTGTGAGGTCCACTGCAAAATATTATAGTGATTTGTTCATGGGAAGAGCACCCCCTAGTGTGCTCGTGCCCTCTAGGCATTTATCTTTATGTGATTTTCGTGGTGAATTTGTGTTCTTGTTGTTCTTGACTTGTTCATCCCGAGTTTCTCTACCCCCTCTATTTCTGTGGTCAAAATTCTTCGATTTTGCACCATTTGAGGTCGTTTTTCTTACCTTGGATCGAGCTATGACGTGAGTAGAGTGTTTCCACCGAAGGAAATCGTTTGATTCCTCACGTGCTCATAGATCGGGATGGTTTTGTGTTTATGGCGATTTTTAGGTTGTTCTGTACCCCTCTTTTGATTTCTCCCTACTCTTTTCGAATTGGGCCATGATCCTTTGAGGATAGCCTCTCCACTGCATGAGGAACAATCCCTCTAAATCTTGTTGCAGTTGGTTTTGATTCGAGAGAGATCAGGTCGATTCTTAGTTGGGGGCGATTTTCGGATGATTTTCTGGGAGCTCGAGGACAGTCCGGCTCACACACCGTGGACTGTCCGGACGTCGGGTTCAGATCGAGTCTGTTCAGCTTCTGTGCTGACGTGGCAGTCATCTTAACCCCGGACAGTCCGGTTCAGCAAGCGCGGACAGTCCGGGCCCAGCTCAGATCAGAACCGTGCTCTCGACTTCGATTTTTATTTGGAGTTTTATACCCGCGGACAGTCCGGCTATAAGTCGTGGACAGTCCGCCGATCAGTGGATTTTTCCTGTCCAGAACTTGTTTCTGAAGTTCGAGTTTTTGGTGTTTGCCTCCGTACAGTCTGGCTTGTCATCGCGGATAGTCCGCCGTTCAAACTCAGGGCACTGTTCGTACCTGCGGACAGTCCGCACCTGAGGAGCCGGACAGTCCGAGGCTCAGAACTTCGTGGCGTCCAGAGCTGTTTCCGATCGGTTTGTTTTCGGACTTTTTGCCCGTGGACAGTCCGCACCCGGAGTGCCGGACAGTCCATAGTTGCCAACACTGCGGACACTCCTCAACTTGTCCGTACACCGCGGATAGTCCGGACCGGACCCGCAGACAGTCTGCCACTGAGCAGTAAAGCTGAGTTTTTTCGTTTCTCGCTCATTCATTCTTCGATCCTTCTTGAAGTTATTTCTTGGTTCTCGTGGTGACGCGCTGTGTTCCTAGAGAGCATCCACCCTCTCAATAGGGTCGTGGTCATCACCGGCTTGTGTGTGTGCTTCTTGAGATGTTTGTTGAGTCGATGACCCAAAAGTTTTGAAAGAAATTTTGAGACTTCCATTCACCCTCCTCTGGTCGCCTATCCGGTCCTTTGTCATCGTACCTCGTCATTACTCTTGGTCATCTATCGGTAATTAGTCGGTGTTAGCCACGCGTGAGTTCATCCAAAATGCAGTGTAACTGGACGAGTGTGCTAGCTGCGTCCTCAGATCCAATTCAACAGTCCAACAACGTAACTCCAGTCAAGCAGTGGGTGGTAGATGGAGCACATGCTTCGCATGGACCTGATGACTGACGAGAGACTAGCTATATATTGCTAGCACTAGCTACGAATATAATGCCATTCCGATTCAGCTACGAGCTAGCTGCACGCCTGCAGCTGCAGGACGGCCGCTTACGGAGTATTCATTACTGAATCCGACATGTGGCTAAGCTTGGCTGGCCTGCGGATCGGCCGATCCGACATGTGATGATGATCTGCTGCCTGTAAAGCAATTAAGCTTAGGCTTAGGGCATGGGCATGGGCACATACGGATAGACTCAAGACATTAACGAATGAACAATAGCTCTCTGCACTGCGCAGTCGATCGCACGCTAGCTGATAATAATTAATCTAATCTCTCTCGTGCTGCATGTGCCGATGATGTGCGCTGCGCTAGCTAGCTAGCTTTTACTAATTCTTTTGCTCTATGTAGCTGCCATCAGCCAAGCACCATCCATGGTCGCGCCGACGATCGACGACGACTTCCCATAGCCGATAGTTGGATGCTGGATCGTGCTGGTAAGCTGGGGTCACTTGTTTAACTCGGTGTCTCTGTCTGCCTTATATTCATACGGCCTACTAATATGCTAACAGCCGTTCATCAACGACGCTATGGATCCACGGCGTTCAAGTATAGATTATATTAGCACGTAATAATTAATTATTTCATCAGCACACACTCATATCTCATTTCTTTATTTCTGAAACGAATCACTACCAAAACATTGAACTTCTTCCGGTCTTTTTAAGTACGTAGTAATAAAACACTAGTCATAACATGTGGGAATTTCACTGGAAGGCATTTGATAGGAAAAATCTATACTAAATTTTGAATGCAAAAACACTAGGAGAATCTCATCTCACTGGGAGAAGTTTTAAATTTTGTTTGTGAATATACCTCAACGGCTCTCAACGTGTAGCATCTTTCTTATTACTTACATACAAAACACTATATATACAAAGTTTACACAAACTCTTAGTCATAAGTCCTAATGGGTTAATAATAAAAATTCAGTGTAATACTATGTCATTCTCACTCCCTAGAAGCCAAACACTAAACTTTGACCAAATGCTATATATCAAAAAATATTAACATTTATGATACAATTAATAGAATTAGATATTGAATATATTTTTATAATACCTTATTTGAAGATATAGTGCCGCTGATATTTTTCTACAAATCCAGACTACCACAAGTATCTTAGCAACTTTTTTTTTCTGGGACAGAGTAGTACATTCTAGGTTTGTTTTATTTTGTTCAACTCGGTAATTAAGTCCTAGTGCTTCCAATATATATGTGTTTGCTGATTTGCGTGCAGTTTTCAACCGGAAGTTCAATTATTTCTAGACTGTGACTCTAAGGTAAGCAGATCGTCGGTTGTCGATTGCTAGTTAATTAACTTGCAATCTACATCTACCAAAAGCTCGCCATAAAAAACTGGAACACTGGCCTACATCCTCAAGAGAATACAGTTCTAATTTTATCTATCAAACTGTCTAAAGTTTGACTAAATATGAAAAGTATTAATATTTATAATACCAAAAAGATATGCTACGAAAATGTATATAAGATAAATTTAATAATATTTATTTGATACCATAAATATTAATTATGTTTTTTATTATATAAATTTGATCAAATTCGAAATGGTTCTAATCGGTACTATGTTAAAATTGTGTTCTTTTAAGGATGGATCTTGTCGTGCATGCGCCTGCTTATAGACAGTTGATTAATCAGAGTTTCTTTTTATTTACCACGCCGACAATTGGCCACCCTAGTCATCTTTCTTTGGAGTAAGATAAGAGTAACATCACAAACCCACACATCATCATGCATTCCTTGTACGAGAAACTACAGCGAAAATTTTACAAAAATATAATTCTTACAGCCTATGATTGGCGGGAACAAGACTATGGTTGTGCACTTGTGCTATGCAATTATTGGCTATGAATCAAAAGAGCGAGCTCATCATCGAATTCGCAGAGTACAATTCGCTCTCCCACGCGTCCATGGCCCCAGGAATATCCACGAGCAGATCCCCGGAATAATAATCCAGGTCATCGAACGAGAGGAAATGGATCATGTTGCTGTCGCCGCCGCCATCGCCGCCGACGCTCGCCTCACTCTCGTCACAGGTGTTCTGCTGCATACTGGTAATCGACGACTGGGGACTCTCGCCACTGCCGCTGCCGCTGCCGGCAGATGACAATGACATGTCGCCGCCGGCTCCGTCGAGCTCGAGCAGCTGGCACCCGAATACAGGGAACCGCGCCGGGATAGGCACAGGATGAGCTGCCGCCGGCGCAGCATTGGCCGAATCCTCCTTCCCTCCCGCTGCCGCCGGCGCTGGCTCGACGGCGGGGCTGGTGTTGAGGCGCTTCCTGATGCGGGAGTTCCAGTAGTTCTTGATCTCGTTGTCGGTCCTGCCCGGCATCCTCGCCGCGATCGTCGACCACCGGTTGCCAAGCGACTGCTGCAGGGAGATGATGGTCTCTTCCTCGCGCTTGGAGATGGGCTCCTTCTTGAGGTCCGGGCGCAGGTAGTTCATCCACCGCAGTCTGCAGCTCTTGCCGCTCCTCCTCAACCCTGGACATTAATCCGCATTCAAGAACAGATCAATCATACTGTGTTCTCCAAGTCCAATCACTGAAATGAAATCTGAGAATTGAATCTTGCCTGCGAGCTGCGCGACGGAGCTCCAGGTGGAGACGCCGTGGTAGGTGATCTGGGTGAAGAGCCGCTCGTCCTCCTCCGGCGACCACAGCCCCTTCCTCTCCTTGCTCGCCTCCGCGACCTTGGTGCCGGCAGCGTCAGCGTGGATCGGCTTCCTCACCATTGCAACTCTGTCTGGTTACTGGTTACTGCTGCTGTAGGAAAGTGCAGAGATTGGCTAGTTGGTGCTGCGTGCTGCCTCTGCCTGCTAGTCGAGTGTGTGTGACTGCAGTACTGCACTGCCTCGGCCTGCAGTATATGTATAAACATAATAGGCACAGACAGGAGGCAGATGCTTCTCTGTACATTCTCCCTGCCTGGAGGAGGTTAGCTAGCAGGATGCATGCGACCAAGTGCAGGTGTACAGCAGATACCAAACCATGGATCCTATTGGTTGTGCTATTCATGAGTCAGTCTTATACAACTACTCTAATGAGAAATTTTTAATGTATTCAAATTACTTTTGGTGGAGGTCACCATCCATTGTTACAGTGTGGGCATGTGCTTTATGTATGCATGAATATGTCACTTTGTGCACCCATATCTCGTCTATGTATACATATATATGACTAGATGTACCGGTGGGGCTTATTAGGTGCTGTAGTGGGTGGACGAATTTACAGCAAGCATAAGGTTAAAATTTACTACTAGCTCTTGGTCAACTTGGGCAATGCTTAGGTACTCTATTTATCTATAAGGAGGTAATATCTCAAATTGATATGGACTCTTGATTTTCTCAATTTGATGATTTACTAAATAAATTAATAAATCCAAAAAACAAAAATAAAACACCCCATGCCGCATTTGACAGGAGGTGAAACCTGCTGCCGTTTAAACAACCCGATGCCGCATTTGACGGGAGGAAAATCCTACTGCCGTTTCCCGTACTCGCGCGGGATCCCGTCCTCCTGGAATTTTG
>CM041634.1:7460832-7470988 GCA_023333625.1 Bothriochloa decipiens | reverse complement strand
CCCTAATGAGTTTTATAAGCGAAGTTTTGTTGGCTTGCAACTTTATCGTGAAGAAAAGTTGTACTCGATCCCTTAATCTGATCATGCATCCATCAAGCATCATGTTTACTATTCCATCATGTTAAAGCATATTAATTATCAAATAGTTTCCGTTAACGGAGAGTTAACGTTGTCGCACCAGATCCCAAGGACGAGCAGATTCAGGAATCGGAAGTTAATCCAGAGTTCGAGACTGTCTACCCCGAACATCAAGGCATGCCCCGGATGCATCCAAACCCTATTCTATTTATAAAAGTTTTATCGCTTCAGCTATGATATGTTGCATTAAGTAATAAGAGTTGAGTGAAAAACCCACCAATTGCATTACCTGTCTTATTTCCCTACTCCTTGTTACCTGCTTTGGAAGATAAGTAGTAACGCTTAGCCCTGCTTAATTAGTTAAATGTTCAAAGGTAAAAGAATGAAAAAGATGAGTTTGGTTTTCTTGTTGGAATCTTGAAAATAGTTACTAAATCGAGTCTGGACGGCTAACTTGCACTGGGAATGGAGTCGCTCTGTAGTGTTTCTGTCTGTTGATGCCCTAGGTCCCGTCCGTTGGTGAACTGGTGATATCGAGAATTTAGAAATCCACATGCATGAAATGGTATTCGGTGGGCCAGAGTTCCCACGCTTATCATGGAGTGACATATAGTGGGCCAGAGTCCCCACATATGTCATAGTGTGTTATACTGTGGGTTTAAGTTCCCATGTGTTTCGGTACACGGGGCCGAAGCGCTCAGGTGTATCATGTGGTGATATATGGCTGCGGTTGTTATCCTGGTATATCGGTTCATCTGGGGTGCATCGGAGTTAAAGTCTCCGGTATTCCAGTGACCTAGGTCCCAGCTGGGTATGAAAATAGATTCGAATCGCCGTTGCTTCTCGGAGAAGAAGCCTCGATCGGTGTTCATCATCATAGTAACAACTTGAACAATGGTTAAGGTTTAATAATGAAGTTGGTTGGTAATTGGAGCTAGATCCAAGCAAACTTTTCTTTCTGTTAAGCCTTTCCGCAAAATTTCTTATCTCTTACAAGCCTTACCTTGTCCCTCTAGCCTGTATTTCTTGAGTCTCCACCCCTCTTTTTCGTCGGGTCAGTCTTGTTGAGTACTTTTGTACTCAGGGTTTGTTGAACCCTTGTTGTAGGTGAGCATCATGGGCAGGAATGCTTCGCATCCTGCTGCATGACAGTCGTCGAGGAAAGTGACGACGAGTAAGATGTTTAGCTCTTGGGCAGAGCTTATCGTTTGGTATTGTAATAAAGTTATCTACTGCTACCCCACTACTATTATGGTTTGTACAATCTAAACTTATGGTTGTAAATATTTGAAACTCAGGTTTGTAAACTGATGTTATTGTAAGTCTTCCGCTATTTGACTCCGATGTATATTATTTATATCAAATTTTTGTAATACTGCAATGTCTCTTTATAACGATTGATCCTGCTCGGAGAATCATGGATGATTTGGGATTTACTCGATAGACTTTTTAAGTCGTATGAAACATAGTCATGGTTATTTAGAGTCTGTTTAGACAATAATCATGCGTGTGGGCCATATGATTTAGGAGGTTCTACCACAGCTGGTATCGGAGCCGGATTGTTATTAAAAAGAGTTGTTGTAGTATTCTTTTGTGAAAACTTCAAAAGTTTTGAGTCATTTTAACTTGATTATTTTGGGTCCAAATTGCTTATTCCTTATCTATGATTCTTTCTATCGACCCTTATTCTGATTTTACAAAGTGTGGTGGAGGAATAGCATATTATATTGCCCTATGTTATAAAGGTTATTTATATGAAAGTGTTGCTTTCTTTTATGTTTAGATCGTAAGTTCGTTCTTGCATCATGCTTAATTAATCTATTTAATTACCTTTCCCTTTAAGGTGGTTTGGGTTAAGTAGTATCAATCCTTTTCATGCTAACCTTTAGATTTTTCTCTATCTATCCTTATCCTTTATGACCTATCTTGCTTCAGGATGGCCCTTACCAAGCAAACTCCTCGTAAGAGCACTACACCAAAGGGGGTACCTCGACATCAATTAGCCCCTAGATACGAGATTAGCGAAAGCAGTAGCAATCCACATCCGGATCCGCGAGCTAAAATAGCAAGGCTTAGGTCCGAGTTGGAGAGGGCTGAAGCCGACAGGATTGAAGAGGCCACCGAAATTACTCAGTTGAGGCGATCCCAGAAGCATATGAAGCACCAAAGAAATGATGCTTGGGCACGAGAAGATGCAGCAAATAATCGTATCCAAGAACTTGAGGATTATGTGGAAGATTTGGAGGAATATGCGGAGGAAGCTGATGATGAATGTGTGAGGTTGAATAACTTATTGGATCCTGAATATCAAAGACAGGCTGTCCAAGATGACCTTGGTCTTGTAATGGGTCAGGATGAGGAAGAGGAAGACCCTGAAGAACTAGAGTCTGTCGATGATGATGTCATCGATGAAGAAGAAGAAAACCAAATGAATATAGAGAATGAAAATGAAGAAGATGTTATGGAAGAAGATCCAGAGATAGTAGAGGAAGAGCCTGAAGAGGCAGAAGATCCTAAAGAGGAAGAGGATCCTGTGGAGGAGGAAGAAGAGGAAGATGTAATCCCAATGGGCGAAAGTGAGGAGGATGAATAAGGAGATTGTAAGTGAAATTTGTAATATAACTTTCCCTTGTTTTCGGAAACCTAGTAGGTGTGGAAAGTCTTGCTGGGATGCAGACTGTTGTAACAAAAATAATGTATCATAAGTGTGTTGCACCTTTGTAATATCTTCTTATGAAATCTGATAAGGTTTTATGAATAAAGTATAGTTTGTTTATCAACAGATACCTGCTCACACCCGTTCCCATGATGCTGCTGGCTCATCTCATGATGGAGGTGATATCCCAAATCCTCCACCAGTTCCACCCACTCTAGCTGATACAGTTGCAGCATTAGTTAATGCAACAACAATGATGGCTCAAAACCAGAATCAGAATGCAAGGCAGGGAAATCATGGTCGGAACCATAGAAATGAAACCACATATGTGGATTTCACAGACACCCGTCCTCCAGTTTTCACCAGAGTAGATGAACCAATGGAGGCCGATGATTGGCTCCGCACTATGGAGCAGAAGTTTGGGCTGATTGAGTGCACAGAGTATCAAAAGCCCATGTTTGCAGCACAGCAGTTAAGAGGAACTGCAGGAGCCTGGTGGGTCAATTTTGTTGCTGCTCAGCCCGAAGGCCATCATATTACTTGGGCTGAGTTTCATGAAGCCTTTCGAGCACATTTTATTCCTGAGGGAATCATGACCATAAAGCTTGAAGAATTTCTTTCCTTGAGGCAAGGTGATATGTCGGTAATGCAATATTTTGGCAAATTCAATCACCTGTCTCAATATGCGTCAGACTATGTTAGTACTGACCGTAAAAAGAAAGAGTGTTTCCTCAGAGGTATGAATAGTAAAATCCAGAGAATGATGACGGGGAATCCAAATGCCACTTTTCATGAGGCAGTGAATATTGCTATATCCTATGAAGATAAGAATCGTCAGCATCTGGAAACTAAGAAGAAGAAAAGTGTACCCTTTGGATTTTCTGGTGGCAACCCAAAGCGCTAGAAAATAATCTATCATCCTCAGAATCATTTCCGTCCGCCTTATCGTCCACCACAACAAGCACAGCAACAGGCATTCACTCGTCCTGCTGCTAATCTTTCATATCCATGACAGCCGAATGCCCCTGGTGTTCGTAACCCCAATTTCCAGCCACCAATCTTCCCATGTTACAACTGTGGTAAGCCTAGTCATTTTTCATGGAACTGCCCGCATCCGAGACAGTATAACTCGTATGTCCCTAGGACTTTTGCACCACAACAACAACCATAGAATCAGCATAAGGCAGGAAATCAGAAGGTACTGAATAGTAAGAATGAGAAGAAGTCTGGTAGAGTGTTCTACACTTAAGTTGGGAAAATTCCAGAAGGAGAGCCCGTCATGATGGGTACATTTCCTGTTGCTGATCATCCTGTAATTCTGCTTTTTGATTCTGGTGCATCCCATACATTCATTAATGGTATATTTGTTAAGACATATGAAATTCCAATAATGGGGACAAAAGAACAGTTCTTTATACAATCGCCTGGGGGGCGTATGTATACTAAAGAAATGGTACATGATGTGCCAGTAAGTTTGGGTGGGTACATTTTTCCCACTGATATGATAGTTTTAAAGGATCAGGATATAGATGTGATCCTAGGTATGAATTGGATGAAACGGCATGGTGCTGTGATAGACATCCTAAATAGAACTATGAGAGTGAACATACCCAATTGCAAAACTTTACTTCTTATCCAACTTCCGACACTTAAGAGGAATGTTTAAAAGGTATGTGCAACTTCTGTAAAAGAGATTCAGGATATAGCAGTGGTTTGTCAGTTCCCTGATGTATTTCCCGATGAGTTACCGGGTTTACCTCCTGATAGAAAGGTGGAGTTTAGAATTGATTTGAAACCTAGTACTGCTCCAATATCCAGAAGAGCTTATCGGATGGCACCACCTGAGTTAGCAGAGCTCAAGACTCAATTGCAAGAGCTACGAGATAAAGGTTTTATTCAACCTAGCTTGTCACCTTAGGGATGCCCTGCTCTCTTTGTGAAAAAGAAAGATCAAAGTTTGAGGTTATGTGTGGATTATTGTCCCTTGAATGAGGTAACAATCAAGAATAAGTATCCTCTACCCCACATTGATCTGCTTTTTGATCAATTGGTGGAAGCAAAGGTGTTCTCTAAGATTGATCTTCGATCTGGGTATCATCAAATCAAGATTCGCCCAGAAGATATTCCAAAGACTGCTTTTACCACTCGGTATGGTCTGTATGAATATTTGGTTATGTCTTTTAGACTTACCAATGCACCGGCCTATTTCATGTATTTGATGAACTCAGTGTTCATGCCAGAACTTGATAAGTTTGTGGTTGTCTTCATTGATGACATATTGATATATTCCAAAAATGAAGAAGAACATGCTGAACACCTCAGAATTGTTCTGCAGCGTTTAAGAGAACATCAACTGTGTGCCAAGTTTAGCAAATGTGAGTTTTAGTTAAAGGAAGTGAAATTTCTTAGACATGTTTTTATCAGACAAGGGTGTTGCCGTTGATCCTAGTAAAGTACAAGATATACTTGATTGGGAACCACCAAAGACTGTGCATCAAGTTTGAAGTTTTCTAGGAATGGCAGGTTATTACCGTCGTTTCATACCTGATTTCTCAAAGATATCAAAGCCCATAACTGAGTTGTTGAAAAATGAGGTTAAGTTTGTTTGGTCACCCGCATGTGAAGAGGCATTTCAGAAATTAAAGAAATTGATGACTACTGCCCCTATCCTAGCACAGCCAAACATTGAGAAGCCGTTTGATGTTTATTGTGATGCTTGTGGTATTGGTATTAGATGTGTGTTGACGCAAGAGGGGAGAGTTATTGCTTATGCTTCTAGACAGTTGAAGAAACATGAGGAGCATTATCCCACACATGATTTAGAGTTAGCAGCTGTTGTCCATGCATTAAAAATATGGCGACATTATCTATGGGGTAATAAATGTAATATTTACAGTGATCACAAGAGTTTGAAATACATATTCACCCAAGATGAGTTGAATATGAGGATAAGGAGGTGGTTAGAATTAATCAATGATTATGACTTGGAAATCTATTACCATCCTGGTAAAGCAAATGTAGTTGCTGATGCACTTAGTCGAAAAAGTCATTGTCATTGTCTAACAGTGAAGCCCTTGGATATTTCTATATGTCATGACATAGAAAAGTTGGGTATAGAGATGGTGCAACAAGGAAGTTTGTCTAACATTGCTGTTGAGACAACCCTCAGAGATCAAATAATTGCTGCACAGAGGAGTAATAAAGGCATTAAACATATTAAAAAGAAAGTTAGAAGAGAAAAGATTTCTTGTTTCACAATTGATGAAGCAGATGTCTTATGGTATAAGAATCGTCTGGTCATACCAAAAGTTCCTGAGTTGTGACAAAAGATCCTTAATGAAGCACATCTTTCAAAGTTTTCTATTCATCTAGGAAGTAATAAGATGTATCATGATTTGAAACAAAAATTTTGGTGGACCAAGATGAAGATAGAAATTGCTAAGTATGTGGCTCAGTGTGATACTTGTCAGAAAGTCAAAGCTGTACATTTGAAGTTAGCAGGAGAACTTCAACCATTACCCATTCCAGCTTGGAAATGGGAAGATATCAGTATGGATTTTATAGTGGATCTACCCAGGACAACAAGAGGTTTTGATTCAATTTGGGTTATAGTGGATCGACTCACAAAAACGGCACATTTCCTTCCAGTTCAAAGTACAAATTCAGCTTCGTAATATGCTAAATTGTATTTTGAGCGCATCATAAGTCTTCATGGTGTGCCAAAGACCATTGTTTCTGATAGAGGCACGCAGTTTGTCTCTCAGTTTTGGAAACATTTACACAATTCTTTAGGTACTGACCTTTTGCACAGTACAGCCTACCATCCACAAACAGGAGGACAGACTGAAAGAGTAAATCAAATACTTGAAGATATGTTGAGAGCATGTGTTCTTAATTTTCCAGAAAAATAGAATGAGTGTTTGCCTTTAGCAGAGTTCTCTTACAACAATAGTTATCAAGAAAGCATAAAAATGGCACCATTTGAAGCATTATAAGGTCGCAGATGTAGAACTCCGTTAAGTTGGTTCGAACCTAGAGAAAGAAGATTCTTCGGAGTTGATCTTGTAAAATAAACTAAAGCAAAAGTTAAGCAGATACAACAGAATATAAAGGTGGCACAATCTCGGCAAAAAAAGTTATGCGGACCAAAGGCGTCGACCATTGTGGTTCAATAAGGGAGATCGCGTGTATCTAAAGGTGTCACCCATGAAAGGAGTTACCCGATTTGGAGTCAAGGGTAAATTAGCACCTCGATACATTAGACCATTTCCAATTATAGAAAGATGTGGACAATCAGCATATCGTCTGCAATTACCTGAACAATTATCGGCTGTACACAATGTGTTCCATGTGTCCCAACTCAAGAAGTGTCTACGTGTACCAGATAAAGTTGTTGATGTTGAAGGTATTGAACTTGAACCTGACTTGACTTACTCTAAGTATCCAATTCGAGTTTTGGATCAGAAAGATCGTGTTACTAGAAGCAGAACAATCAAGTGGTACAAGATACAATGGGATCAACATTCAGAGGAAGAAGCCACTTGGGAATCAGAAGATTATCTGTTAGAAAACTTCCCAGAGTTTTATGCTTCTATCTAAGTGATAATTCCTTCTACGAGTTGTAACTTCTCTATGTGAGTGGTACAATTCCTTTCCCTTATAAATTTAGTTGAAGTGTGTTTTCCTGACACATTTCCTTTTCCATTACTTCACTCAAGGCTTTAAATCTCGAGACGAGATTTCTTTAAAGGGGAAAGGCTGTAACACCTCTGGTGTTATATTAACTAAAACATGCCATGTCATCATATGCACTGCAAAGCCTTCATGTTTAAGTCAACCTTAATGTGCAAACAAGTTTATATTTCATAGGTTGATTGTGTTTCTGGAATGTTTTGTCACATGAAATAATAAAACACTACTTTTGAATGTCATCACAAATACTTGGGTTATATTCTATGTACTTGAGGTGTAAACCGTGTTTACACTAGTGTTAAGCATAGTGTATAAACCTAAGTTCAACCCTTAAAAGTTTGTTTCCATATTTGAAGTTGAATTTGGGTTTCAAAGCTTATCCCGAAGCCTTGCAATTCAAATTTAAATTCAAATTAGAAAGCCATAAAGTGCTTTTCGAAAGTCAATTTGGTCAACCAAGGGTGTCATTGGGTCAATGACCTAAAAATGTCCTTGGATGATGTTTGTGATCATTAATAACCAACCAATTAAGTTAGAAACCAAATCGAGTTTGAATTCTATTTCAAAAACCCTTTATTCCAAAACCTAGTTTTACCCCTTTTCTCTAATTCAAAATCTATAAAGAATTTGGAGATACTCTAAAAAGATAGTGTGTAGATCTTGACAAGAGCTACAAAGTTGGTATATAAAGTCTTTCAAGTTTCCAAAAGCAATTTCAAATGAATTTGAAAATACAGTTTTCTAGCATTTAACCTCTTTTGATTTTAAAACCATAATTCAAAAATTATGCATAATTTTGGAAAATTTTGTATATGAAAAAAGTTTGGTTTGGAAAGTTAAACATTTCATAGTTTTGAAGATTTTCAAGTTTTATTGAAAAATCAAAAGTAATTTTAAATGTTTGTTTCTAGGGTTTTATCCCCTTTTTGAATTTGAATTCAAATTTCAAAATCCAGACAGAATTTGAGGATGCCAGTTAAAAGAAAAGTGTAACTCTTGAAAAGTTATGCAAATGATATTTTTAAAGATTTTCATGTTCTTATATAAATTTTAGAGTAATTTGTATTTTCAAATGAATGGCAATTCTGTAATTTTCTCGAACAGTACCGAAACCTATCGTCGGCCGCCATCGCCGGCTTCTCAACCCGCGCCGCAGTCCACCGCCGCACCTGCTCTGCCGCCAGCACGCTCCTGGACGCGCGAAACTTCATCTTCGTCGTGTCGCCCGTCTAGACATCGCCTCCGTCCTATAAATAGGCCAGCCGTGGCCGACTTCTTCTCCTTCTTCTCCCCGCCGTTGTCGCCGACGACCTCGCTCCGCCGCTTGAATTCACCGCGACGCTTCACCACTGCCCAATTGCTCTTGCCAATAGCTCCACCACATCCTCACGGTCAATTTGAGCTAGTTCATGCTTACTCTCCTCGCCCGAGCTGCCCACGCGCCGTCGTCTTCCTCGCGGCCGGTCGCCGAGCCGCCGCGAGCTTTTTCGCCGTCAACCGTCACCAAGGTTGGATATATATTCCCTTTAACCCCGCTATCGTGTTCTCCATGATATGCCGCCTCTCATGTGCATCTTGGCTGGCTTGATGGTCCACAGGAACTCCGGTGACGCCGATCTTGCCATCGGAGCGCCGCCGCCGCCAACAGCGCCGCTGACCACAGCTCGACTCAGCTACTCTGGGCCTTCATCAACATGCGCATCAGTACCGAGGTGAGCTCCTGCAGCTGTTTGCGCTATCAATTTCAGCCTTGCTGCATCGTAGCCGCCGGACATCGAAGCTCGCCGCCGGCATGCCTTGCGAGCGTCGCCGCGCGCGTGGCTATTCGAGTTAGGGGTCAGGAGCGACTTCCTTTTCTGGCCCAATGTGTTCGCATGAGTGCCCTGCGTACACCCGAGTGCTCGCCGTCACCGAAAACCGCTCCGGTGAGCATCGCAGTCGCACCCGAGCTCCGCCGCGCCGCCATGGCCGCCGGCGTGGGTGCCGCCGCCGCTCCGCCGCGCCGTTAGCTACCTCAATCGGCTCCCCGTGCCAAGCTGAGCCCAATGGTTCAAGTCCGGTCACCGGAGACCTCGCCGACGGCGAGTAATCGCCGGTCAACCGCCGGCGGACCGTCGGTCAGGGCGGGAGTACTGTGCCGATTTTTCTTTTTCTATTTTCAGAAAATGATTTAAATGCTATTTTCTTTGAAAAATCATAGTAATTCATATATAGCTCCAAAAATTCTAAAAATTTTTGTGAGTGTTTTTTATGATATCATCTATCTAGGAAAAATATGAAATGCCAAATTTGAATACTTTTTGCATATGTTAAAATTATCCCTTTTAATTGAAAAATGGCCCTTCAATGATTTTTAATAAATAAAATAATTGGCTTTTAATTCTGAAATTTGTTTTGCCATCTAATTAAAATAAGAGCTTTCCAAAATAAAATTTTGGGCTTAATTTGATAACTTTAATTTTATGCCTTTATTTAATGCTTTTAAATAATTAATTAATCTCTTTAATTGAGTTTAATCATTATAGGATTTGTTTGACTTTGGGATTGATTGATGACCTTGGGCCATTAACCCTAATGACCTTTGGCACTTTAATTAATTGTTTGCGCTTACCTTAATCATGTCATTAGGGCTTAATTAACGTTATTTTATGTGCTTAATTAATTTCTTGAATGGCGTAGTTAACCCTAATGAGTTTTATAAGCGAAGTTTTGTTGGCTTGCAACTTTATC
>CM041634.1:7403515-7424020 GCA_023333625.1 Bothriochloa decipiens | reverse complement strand
CGAACAAAAGTGCCTCTCCACCACCCCTTCTCCCACCTTTATAAGGAATGTATGAGAGGAGATTATCTCTATGCCCTTGGTAGGATTTGTATACAAAGAAACACCATTAGGGTTACAAACGGATTCTGGTGGGCTTTGTATTTATAAAAATACTACTAAAGGTTACAAATAGTCTCTAAATATTATTTTGTGATGAGCCCTGAGCCATGAAATTGGGCTGAACATGACAGTGGAAGTGCCTGATGAAATATATACCCCAACACTACTTTTCCATGAAACAAAATTTAGGCAAATTTATGATCAGAAATAGTCAAATTTAGGACCTCTTTATTTACGTAAAATGAAGCCCCCATTACTAGAGGTGCGCTAAAAAAAGGTTCATTGAGCTGGCTGAGTGTCTCATTTTTTTAAAAAAAAAAATGCTCTGATTACATGTCATCCAATGTTCATGAACTATGAAGAGAAATTAATTGAACTAAGAGGTTTCATTTTAATTTCCCCTGGATCCACCAAATCTGTCAGGTCTGCATTGACACGGCACCGATGCACTTGCCCAAGCTATTTAAAACATTACAGTCACCTTGTGCCTTGGTGGTCTTGTGGAAACGATTGCGACTTTACCAGGTAATCGGACTTGTACGGACCATCCCCCACAGTGTTTCGGTGTGGATATCTCGCCGATTTGTGATGTCATGGGATATTTGATTATCACATAATCATGTTTAAATTTATATGATCTAGAATCGAAGTAGTTTATTTACGGTCATGCAAGTTTCATTCAAGAATAATCTTCTTTTATTACATTGATCAAGACAACGTGTGTGCAACTCAGCCTTTGCCTGAGTTGTCGATTTATTCAAAAGGTTGAAAAGAGAAGTTAATGAGTCAGAATAATCGATGGAACGAATTAAACGGTTTTATTTTACAGCGTGGCACCGTAGCAGACTTGTTTCTGTCAGATCAGGAAGAGGAAGCAAATGAGGCAGAAGTTTTTTCTTCTGATAATCAACCATTGCAAGAATCAGACCCCACAAACACATTGCATTCCAGATCATTTCTACTGCAAGATAGATAGCACACAACGAACGAACGAACAAGTGTTCCATCCCATCTACTACAGAAGTTCTTCACACCGCAGAACCAGAACGCGAAGGAATCGCAACAGTTCTAGCGGCTCAGCGGCTCAGGCCCTCTCGCCCCTGATGCGGCGCGCGAGCTGGATGTCCTTGGGCATGATGGTGACCCTCTTAGCGTGGATGGCGCAGAGGTTGGTGTCCTCGAAGAGCCCCACGAGGTAGGCCTCGGCGGCCTCCTGCAGCGCCGCCACGGCGGAGGACTGGAACCGGAGGTCCGTCTTGAAGTCCTGCGCGATCTCCCGCACCAGCCGCTGGAAGGGGAGCTTCCGGATCAGCAGCTCCGTGCTCTTCTGGTACTTGCGGATCTCCCGCAGCGCCACGGTGCCCGGCCGGAACCGGTGCGGCTTCTTCACGCCGCCGGTGGCTGGGGCCGACTTCCGCGCCGCCTTGGTGGCCAGCTGCTTCCGCGGCGCCTTCCCGCCCGTCGACTTGCGCGCCGTCTGCTTCGTGCGGGCCATCGCTGCTGGGACTTGGATGAGCGAGCGACGAGAGAGATTGGAGGAGGATTTGGGGGATTGCAAGCTCGGATGCGGTCTGCCGTGTGAGGATTTGCGTTTATACTGGTGGCGGAGGGTGTTCTTGGGCGGGTACGGAGGGACGGCGAAAAAATTTCGGAAGGCGATGGCGCGAGCGGCGGAGAAGTTTGTGCCGTTGGATTGAGATGGACGGTGAGGGTAGAGCTGCTGGCGGGGGACGATCCGCGTGCTCGGTGATCTGCGAGCTGATTGGCTGGGACTGCTTCGGTGCGGATCGCTGGCCCCACCTAGGATTTCGGCCACGGTTTCCACGAATGTCAACGGGCTGTCTGCTGGGCTTCACACAGCCCATCGTGGCGCGTGATTCGGGCTTCCGGCCGAAATTGTCCAAGACTTTGAGGCGGATACAGGCAGTCATGCAGACCGCAGCCCAATGTGGGCTCGTGCCGAGTTGCTCCAAAAAAAAAAAAAAAAAGTAGACTGTAGACACTAGTGCTTCTGAACTGAACCTGGACAGAGCTCTTTTTCTCGTCTTTGACAACTAATTTGCGCACCCAGTCACCCACGATTAACTGAAAGTCTGAATCGTATAAAGCACGGCATGGAGTTTGTAGCTCGAAATTCTGACGTAGCCTTTCAGCAGGCAGATTACTTACTTGATCATCATAGTAATACAGAGAAATTCTATGACCATTTTGTCAAACTGATACATATTTCCATGAAGGAGAGACTAATAAACAGTGTCCTATGTTGACTTGTACAGGGAACACAAGATGCAATAAAGAGAAATAGACTACGAAGTCTATTTCTAGCGCTTTTTGGATCTTTGCGCACTCTTGAATAAATAGATGCAATAGCCATAATTTTTGCAAAATCTCATCATAGCAAATTATTGCAGTGATTTGATACAAGTTATGACACAGGTTTACGATCAACCTCCCTACAACCACAATTTAGCAGAAACCTTTACACCTCCTGCACAACCCTGTTCCTTGTGTGCTTGTTTGAACTAAGCTAATACATTTGCAGAGAAAACCAAGAGGAAAAATGGAGTGGCAGAGCAGCAGCAACAGGCAGCAGCAATTGTCATGACTTGGGCTTTCTAATGGCATCAATGATGGATCGGAAGACCTCAGCTGTGCAGGGGATGTGGAGGATTCCCTGCTGCTCGTACCCGAATTCCTGCACCGCCAGATCAAGAAGCTCGAGAAATATGGCTGCTTGAACTGCTCCATATGCACGAGGATCCTCTCCCTCTCCTCCCCCTGTCCTATCAGAACTGGTATGAACCCTCTTGGCACCTTATCCTTCCTAGCCATAATGCCCTCCTTTCTCTACCTTCTCCCTCGTGGCATGGAATCGATCCTCCTGTCTGTCCCTGTATTATATACAACTTTGTGCCTCTAATGGGATGACGTAAAGCCATTCATGATTTGCATAAATATATGAGATAGGCCGTCAGCGCTCTCTATCTGATAGAATTTCTGGCCTGCACATTTTTTAAAAAAAAATCCTTGGAGTGTGATGCATGTTTGTATAAACACAGGCAGAATTGCAGATAATCCCCAAGCAAAGTTTTATTCTACATGACTCCTGTGTTCCATTCTACAAACTGACAGATCTTCTGCGTGTTTTTGTCGCTAAGTGCTAGCGGCCCGGTTGTTGTGTGGTATACTGGTATGCAAGTGCGTCATGTCCTTCTACTGAACTTATCTTTTTCTTAATTCAGTGGCAAAGCACCTGCCTTTTTTTCTTAAAAAAATCAGAATATTCCGTTTGCTTGGTATATTGGCTTCGTCTTGTTATGCCACCTGTCTTGTTCGATGATGTCAAACACTTCTGGTGCTGCATTATGAAGGTTAAGCTGCTGAATTCAATAGGTCAACTAGTGTTTATAAGGAGCTGATTGATGAATGGCAAGTATACGAGGTGCTGGATGTGATTCTCCTTATGATTGGTTATATATAATAGAAAATATGTGGTTGGGATGTGTAATATCTCATGCTTGTTTTGTAATATAAAGATTCATTTCTTTTCCCCATAATTGAGCCGATTCCATGACAAGTGAAAAGTTTATTAGAGTTATCTTTTTGGTATGTGATGAGTCAACATGATGACATTGATATATATTTTGCATTAATCATTGCACCCATCTTCTCTAGTTTATGCCGTTGTAACGCCTTATTAGTTGTCTCTTAAGTCAACTGTATAATAATCTCTACTATAAGTTCGGTTATATGTGATGCAATAGCTGCTATTGTTATTTGTAATTATGGTTAATACTTAAGCAATAAGTGTCGGAGGAAGATGGATTAAGGCGAGAGATAGATGTTATACTAGTCCTTTCCACTCTTCCTCTTGTTTCCCCTATCTAAGCACCCCTCCTAACAAAATGCACCGTGGGCAATTCTGGTGGACCCCAGCATAGAACCACACCACGCCCCTGTCCCAACCTAATTGCAAGGTTGCAAGCGTGCCTCGTCGCCCCCGCCTAAAAATTATACGTCGCCATCTCGTTCCTCCTCACATCCCATCCTCGTCATATCAACAAAAACTAAAAACCCCCCATCGCAAGCCAGAGCAGGCGAGCAGAGCGTGTCTTGCCCCATGGCATCAATGTCGACGTCCGAAGGACTAGAGTCCCCTAGCGCCCGCGAGCAGCTGGAGTGCCAAAGAGGTGGTGCTCGATCTCTAGCCACGCCCTCAAGTGGCGCTCTCATGTATCGCCATCGTCCTCAGGGTCAACAATGAGCATGCGTCAATCTTGATGCCCGACGCTTCATACCCCCTCCTCGACCTCCACTCCCCGCTAAGCGGCACCTCGTACCTGATCCTTGCAAGTGCCTCGTCCCCAACCCAACTGATCCAAGTTATGAAGCGTTGTGGTACCGTGCTCCTTCCCTTGGCCCGTACTCGCGGTTGGCGGACGGTGACATGGGAGTCTTGAGTGGTCGCTTCACCAACGTCAAGCTTTTTCGGTGGCACAATTAGTTTCTTAGTTACATCTTTGTGCAGGCGGTGCCTTATGTTCGTGTTCAACCCCATCACTCATGGCAACTCGTTGTTGAAAGGTCATAAATGGCTAGAGGGGGGTGAATAGCCTATAAAAATTTCTTGCAAAGTACTAAGACAAAGGATTAGTACCTAAGATGATGAAGTTCTCTAACACTAGCTCTACTACGCTATGCAAGCCACCTCAATAATTCTAGCAAGAAAGGCTATAATCTTTATTCACATCAAAGGCTTGGTTGCTAATTACTTCTAGAGAGCAAGAACACTATAACTATGAAGCTAAGCTACACTAGAAGCTAAACAAGACAACTAGCACTACACAAGATATATCTACTTATAAAAGAGGGATTGGATTGTTATATCACCAACGTAGAGGTTATGAACCAATCAATAAAAATCACAAGATAGAGTCCTCAAGATGACACAATGATTTTATACCGAGATTCACTTGCTTCCCGGCAAGCTAGTACTCGTTGTCGCGATACACCCACTTGGAGATGTGCCTGCTAAATGACGTCACCTAGCCTACCCACAGCCGGATGCAACACTACCAACACAAGATGGGGATCCTCTGAGCCATGAGCAATCCACAAGAGTAGCCAATTGCGCTCTTATGTGGGGAAGGTTCAAGAACCCCTCATAAAGTCACCGGTGTGGCCTCGAACAAGTCTCCAACTCGAGCTCAACACCACCACTGCTCCAAGCCATCTAGGGTGACGGGAATTGTTCGAGATGCAACACTTAAGCAGCGCACTTGATTCTCAGCAAACTTGATGAACAAGTGCCTCAAGATGCAACACTTAAGCAATGCACTTGATTCTCACTCATTCTCTTTTGAATCGTGCAATCAAGCAAGGAGAGGAGTGGAGGAGAGTTACTCTAGCTCAAAGGATGCACAAATATGTTAGAATGGGCAAGAGATACCTCCCAAAGCCGGCCACCTTCTATTTATATAGAGGTGACAACTCAATCCAACAGTTACCCTTTGAGAAAGATTTTTTCCAAGGCGGGCTCCGGACGCGCTAGATGCAAGCGTCGAACGTGTCCGAAGCACTCAAATCAGCGCCGAACCAACTAGCCATTGGAGCGTTCGAACGTGCGGACACAGCGTCCGACGCTCAGCTCCGGATGCGTCCGGTGGCCAAGGCCGAAACATGCTCTCTGGACTACGTCCGAAGCACCAATGGACGCGTCCGACGCCAGTCAGACCAGGGTCCGATGCGTCGGAGTTTCGGCACGCCTGCCACTAGTCAGCTCCGGCCGCTGATGTCACGCGTCCGACGGTCAAACCTCGGATGCCTCCGACGCCAGCTCCTGCTCAGCCTTCAACCGACCGTGGTCCGAACACGGGGCCAGCGTCCGACGCGATGTCCGACGCTTGCAAAATAGTGAAAGCACTTCGTCGGAAACGCCTCCTTTTCACCAACAAATTTGCCTCCGACGCAATAGAAATAGACACTTCAATTTTTGAGAGCGCAATAGAGAGGGATCCGAACTCATCTCTACCCTGCAAACACCACCACCTTTGCAAGTATGCCAACACCACTAAATGTACATCACCATGTGCATGTGTGTTAGCATTTTCACAATTATTTTCAAAGGATTTTATCGATGTCACTAGATCAAAATGCATATGCTCAAATGTATGGACCTAGTGGCACTTGAACGTCGAGATAACCATGACTTCCCCTCTTGATAGTAAGGCTATATATCCTAAATGTGATCACACTCTCTATAGTGTCTCAATCACCAAACCAAAAAGCCCTATCAAGATATAGCTTCTTCTTGATCTCCATGGGCTCTTCTTGATGCCTCGGAGCTTGATCATGACACCATGTACACCATGTCCATCACCATGATCTTATGGTCATCTCCATGCCACTATATGTTTTTCATCACATGTTGTTAATATATTCTACATACACTTAGTGAAATCGTTAGCAATTAGATGTGCCATCAATTAGCCAAAACTAAACAAGAGCTTTCAGCTGTGTTGTGATGTTGGGTGTGTAAAAACTTCTATCTTCTCCTTAACGAAACACATGCTTTGCGCGTTCTAGAAAAAAAACTAAAGAGTACTTTGCAAAACAAAACAAGCCCACGCAAAAGTGCATGCCAAATTAAAATTGAAACGTGGAACATCTCGCTGCAAAAAACCATGAACCAACAAAGCAAATTCCACGTCTTTTTCCCAACACAATCATCGCGCGCGTGCTAGTGTAACCACTCCATACCCCCCACCAGTCCACATAAACTTCATTTGAATGCAGAATGCTAGTATTACAAATTACAATAATACACATGGTCTTATCCACGATATGGAGTTGGACTGACATTTCCTTTCCTTGTGTTTTCTTTCTTCCCAAGTTCACACCAGAGCCCAAGCCTACCCACCGCTTCTCACTCACCCGACTTTTCGAGAGCGTGCATTAGCACATATTTCATTAAGAAAAGAAGAGTCGATACGAACGAACTATAAATTAAAACAGACTAGTATTTGGTTTTATGTAGCAAGTAGCATGGCCTAAGAAAGAAATTGTTTGGTTGCATGCATCTGGCTGCTTTTGCTCTCTCGAACAAGAGGAGGAGGAGAACCAAACAATTCGCGTCTGTTTGACTGTTTCCCAACAAACACCTAAACGAAATGGACATCAACGTCACAAACGTGGAACATCTAGCTGAAGAAATCGTGAACCAACAAAACAATTCGCGTCTGTTTGACTGTTTCCCAACAAATACAATCATCGAGTGCTAGTGTAACTACTCCGTACCCCACAAGTCCACAAAGACTCCAACTCCATTCGAATGCAGAATGTCACGGATTATATATTACACTAACAAATTAGTCAGATTTCCAATACTTCTCTTTTCTTTCTTCGCAAGTTCCCACCAGAGCCCAAGCCTACCCACAGCTTCTCACTCTCACCCGACTTGGTGTGCACGAAACGAACGAGTTTCTGCTCTCTGTCTCTCTCTCTCTCTCTCTCTTTTACACAACGTAAAGACGATTGTAACTGCAACTCTGCAAGTAGTGTTCCTACTAGAGCAGAAGTCCGTATATAAATGACACGACTCGCCTTCAAATCTTAAGTCAGCGTGTAGCCGTGTACTGCCGTTTCATGCAGTGTCGACCGTCGAGCACCATCACCATGTCTAGTGACACGGCACCACGCGTCGTCGAGGACTACCGCGGCGTCATCCAGCTCCTCAGCGACGGCACCGTCGTCCGCTCCGACCCCGCCGTGCTCCGGCCGCCCGACGAACACTTCCCTGAAGTCCCGGGCGTCCAGTGGGAGGACGTCGTGTACGACGCCGCGCATGGCCTCAGCGTACGCGTTTACAGGCCGGCCGCAGCCACCGCCGGTGACACTGCCAGGGAGGAGAAGAAAAAGCTGCCGGTGCTCATGTACTTCCACAGCGGCGGCTTCGTCCTGGGCACGTTCTCGCAGCCCAACTTCCACTCCGGGTGCCTCCGCCTCGCGTCGGAGCTGCCCGCCGTCGTCCTCTCCGCCGACTACCGCCTCGGCCCCGAGCACCGCCTCCCCGCCGCCATCGACGACGCCGCGGCCGCCATGTCCTGGCTGCGCGAGCAGCACGCAGCGGCCGCCGGTGCCACGGGCGCCTCCCAATCCCATCCCTGGCTCGCGGAGTCGGCCGATTTCACCAAGGTGTTCGTGGCCGGCGAGTCGTCGGGCGCCAACATGTCCCACCACGTCGCGGTGAGGCACGGGTCCGGGCATCTCCCACTCGCCCCTTTGCGCATCGCCGGGCACGCCCTGCTGACGCCGTTCTTCGGCGGGGTCCAGCGCACCGCGTCCGAGGCCTCACCACCACCACCCGCCGGCGCGCCGTGGTTCACGACCGAGATGGCCGACAAGATGTGGCGCCTGTCGCTCCCAGAAGGCGCGACCAGGGACCACACCGTGCCGAACCCGTTCGGCCCCGATAGCCCCGCGCTGGACTCGGTGGCGTTCCCGCGGGTCCTCGTGGTGTCCGTCGGCCGCGACATCTTCCACGAGCGCGTGCTACGCTACGCGGCGAGGCTCGAGGAGATGGGCAAGCCCGTGGAGGTCGTCGTGCTGGAGGCTCAGGAGCACGCCTTCTTCTCCCGCCAGCCGGGGGGCAAGGGGACGGACGAGATGATCCGAGTCGTGAAGCGATTTGTTTACGAAGAGAACGGCGCGGAGTGCAACTACTAGTGCGGTGGTTTGTCCAATAGCATAGCTATATGTTCTAGCTCCTTGTAGAACCCAATTACTGCTTCTTTTTTTTTTAATAACGTAACACCCAATTACTGCTTCAACCATGCTTTAGCAAACATTTTGTACGTCTCCTTCCGTTCAGCATAGAAGGTCGTGAGCTTGTCTCTGTCCGGGATGCACTGCTTGAGAGCTTCGCAGGTATTGTACTCCTTGGACCAACGGCGCAGAGCAGGGTACTCTTCGTCAAGCACCACCACTCCGGTCACCTCCTCTACCATGCTGAGCCAAGGACCCAACACAGAGACGGCCAAGTCGACATAGCCGATGCTGTCGCCCCCAAAGAACCTCTTCCCCAGGAGCTGCGCCTCCAGAAGCGCCAGCTTCTGCTTGGCCTCCTCCACCAGCATCTTCTGCGCCTCGCCCTCTGCCCAGTGTGCGAACCAGAACGGCCAGACGAGCTGTTTTATCACACCAGAATTCAGTAAAACAAATCAAGCAGATGTTGTTTAGATTTCAGAAGAACTGGGGCTTTTCTATAGTTTCTGAAATGAGAATACCTTGTCCATGAAGTCTGCCCAGCAGCGGGCCATGGCACGGTCGTAGGGGTCCGACGGCAGGAGAGACGGCCCGTCGAAGACCTCGTCGATGTACTCGAGGATGACGAGGGACTCACAGATGGCTCGATCGCCATGGAGGAGCACGGGCACCTTCTTGTGGACAGGGTTGCTGGCGAGCAGCAGCTCGCTCTTGTTGGTCAGGACGTCTTCCTGGATCAGCTCGTATGGCACACCCTTGAGCTGCAGAGCGGCCTCGACGCGGTGCGCGAATGGGCTGTTGAATTGGCCGAGGACCTTAACAGGCGGGGACATGTTTGAATGTTGCTATAGCTGGCTGGTTCTGCAGGCTGCTTGCTGTTTTATAGGAGAAAATCAAGATTGCTTGGCTCATATCAGTATGGTCAAAGGCAGGCGGGCGGCTGCTTCTACGAGCCGTCTGATGCTTAAAAAATCGCACAAGGAGTTGTTTGGTTGTTTCAGTCCACAGAATAACCTTGTCTTTTTTTTTAAAAAAAAGAACTGTCCCTTGGCCCAATGAACATCGCCGAATGCAATTAAGCCTTCGATCACTAATACAGCTAGGCCACAGAGGTTTTGTTTACCAAAGATCTGGAGCTATACATACTGGACCATTCACCATAGGCCTGGTGTAAGCAGGGACGAGCTCGTCGCCTATTTCTCCGCGAGGAAGGACATGTACTTGCAACGAGCCAGGGCTGCTCTGCCCAAGTGATTTGGTTCCGTTGTTTGTTTTAGTTGACAATAATAAGTGTAACAAAATTACCGCTGGAATATTCAATTCAGTCTGTTCTTATCATTGTTCAGATTTTGTGGTGCTTGAGGATTATAGCGACCTTGTTCCATTTGCACACACAGAGAACACTACAAATTGCTGAACCAAACTGCTGACAGGTACAAAACTATATTGCCTTGGCCACCAGTTTGTTCGCAATGTAGAAATTGATGTAATGCACTATACTATGTATTTACTGATTTTATATTGCTAATTTACTAGATACGGTCTCAGGTTGGATCGAAATTGGAGCTGTAAAAAAAAACTAAAAAAGCAAACAGATCGATTTCACACTTCAAGGGGCAAAAAAAAAAAAAACCTTTCCCCAGTTTCAGAGTTGAAACGAATTATTCGTATTCACTGTTGTCAGTCAGAAATCTTTATATTTTTTAACAGAAATTGAAAAGCCCAAACAAGTAAATTCTCGAAATATAAACTAAACGTTCTCCTCATCCATTTTTGTTGCGGCAATTCTGACCAAATTGAAAGGTCAGAAACCTGAAATTCCTTAATGGAATGACATTGGCCCTTACCTCAAAATCGATTCTAGTAGCTTGCAGACGTAAAAAATTTGTACCTTGCCGTCATCCGAGCACTACAGTAGAGCCAAAAAATCGTAACCGGCGTGTCCCCCCTAAAAAGAACTAAAAAAGATTTTTGGATAACCTTTAAAAAAAATTTAGATAAGGGCGTGTTTGATTTCTTGGTGTTGCCCGGCCCGGCCGGCTGGCCTGGCTATGGCTGGCTCAAGCCAGGTCCTGATAGTGCAAGTTCATTTGTTTGATTATTTTGTTCCAGTAGAGCCGAGCTCAGTGTAGATTGTGTTTGTTTGCTTGGCCCAAAAGATACGAAGACCTTGCACTTGGAAGTGGGTGACATTACCCCCCCGAACTTCCTTTCCTCTTGCCTTTGGCATTTCGTCGAACATATCATGGGCTCAACAATGGAGCGGCAACTTAACGGCATGCTACTACACGCTGGCGCTAGCGCCAATGCTTTGCGCTCTTGCTGCCCTGGCTCGACATCGATGATGCAGCATGGTGCTTCCTTGAGGTCGTGCGTGGTAGGCCAAATGTGGACTTGGGCATGCAGGACCTGCCCTGAACCGCTGAACGGGCGGCGCAGCGGCGAAGGCCTCCCCATGGCGAAACAGCATGGCTAAGGTGCTCTGGAGAGTGCCAGACCGCACCCGCGGCGCGTGCCGGCGCACCGGTAGCGCCGCCGCCGCCGCCGCAACCTTCGACGCTGCCAAAGTCTCCTGTCTCCTCCCGCTCATTCTCTTCAGACGGCGGCGCGAAGACGAGGGGTGCGACGACGGCACCGCTCCTCCGCTTCCCCTGCGCCACGCCCGCGGAGGAGACCGCCCTTGAGGAGAGCGCGACGGAGGCGCGGACGGCGAGCGCGGCCACCTCCTCGCGCCTTAGGCCCTTGAGGCGCGCGGCAGCGGGGAGCACGAAGTAGATCTGCCCGCGGGTCGACCTTGGTCTGCCCGCGCGGTACCTAGCTAGGCCATCGGGCGGGGCGGGGCGGCGCGACGCTGGCCACCGGGGCGCCAATTAATCTCTTTGCGCGGGTTAATGGGTGCTGCCGGCCCAATCCGGCGAGCGGCGGCGTCGGTGCTCCATCCCAGGACATGCGTAGATTGAGGAGACGGAGGTGGAGGTAGAGGCATCAGGCCTGTGCAGGGAAGCTCGTCGTCGGCGTAGGTGCGGTTGTCCTGCTGCTGGTGGTTGTCGAGCACCCCCCCGTGTGACGCCATGGATGAGATGAGGCACAGAGAAGAAGGGAGATGTGGGTGAGATGAGGAGCCGGAGTCAGAGGTGATTCCATCACGCAGGCAAGCTTGGCACGAGCCATGCCGAACAGAAACGAAAGCCATGAACGTTGGGGCAGAGCCAGGAGAGAGAAGAGATTTTGCATGCCACCGGCCAGGCTCCACAACAGGGCCAAGCATATCAAACAACAGCTCTTGCAGCTCCTAGGCCTGGCCGCCTCATTTTGGCCCATATCAAACATGCCCTAAATGATAGAAACTATCCGGCTTCGTCCACCCGTGGATAGAATCAGACCAAATTATTACAACAAGAAAATAAAAAAGAAAGAAGTTTAAAGAATTACATCCCCAACATGAGGCTCGAGTAGTCCTACGTGACAAACAGACTTGCTCCGTGATGTCAACTCTACTAGAATAAGATCACCAACGTCAAGACAAAGTCGTCAAAACACGTTTGTCAGACCTTAAAAAAGGTACTGAAAACGTTGGACACCGACTACTATTAAAGACTGGATACTTTTTTCAAGGCAACAGCACAAAGCATTTGGTGCAGATACAGCCTACCCACCAACAGCTGAGTTGTTACGTCTTTGAACACCACCTCCGACTTGAGCTGCGGCAGAGTAACACGCGGCGGGAGAACCCGGCCTTGATGAACAACAACTTCAATGACGAGCCAACTACGCCACCGCCGCCGGCCCGGAGAAACCAGACTAGGTTTTCACCCAGTTATTGAACGCCATGGGCACAACAGCTTTAGTGACGCCTTCAACAAGATGAGTGGCACAATCAGTACCACCGCCGCTGGCCCGGCTAATGCCAGGCAAGGTTTTCACCCAAACTGCTGCCCCATGAACCGGCCGCCGAGCGATGAAACCGGACGCGGTCTAGATCCGCCACCACAGTAGAGGAGACCGGTCACCAGGACACTGGCGGATGACCATGGCTGCCTCCGGCTAGGATGCGCCAAAGGGCGCGCTGGTTCCTGATTGGTCGCAGGAGCGGCGGCGCCAGACGAGGACCAAAGCCCTCCACCGGGCGACTGCCGACGCCCTAGCCACCGGGGTCACGACCCCAGGCGCCAAGGGAGGACAATGCCACCCGACGCCGAATCCGGCCCCCCAAGGGCCTAGATCCAACCGCCTCCGCCGTCGTCGAGTCTGCCGGGATCGGAAGGAGGCGATGTAGGAGGGAAGGGGGCGAGGGGGAAGGAAGTGGAGGGGCGGTCGGCACCGGTTTTTGGGAGCCGCCACGGGCCGCCGCCGCCGCGCGCCAGAGGGCGGCGACAGCGGCCGGAGAAAGGCTAGAATGAGGGGTGGTTTGGCGGTGGCGCTGGGGGCTTCCCGAGTCGCCCCCCACCCCACCCCACCACCAGGGAGGCGCTCAGGAGGTTACGGGGAATCCCGGCAAGTCAAAGTCTATTGCGTGGAAAATGGTTGTGCTTGTGACCTTTAAAAAAAGTTATGTCATCCTTTGTGATCTATATTGCCTAGGAAAATGTCGCAGCCCCAATCAATAAAAGATGATTATATTTGGAACCTCATAGCTTTGACCATTGAAAATATGGTTCATGTATTTTGGTAGATGAATGCCAAATAAAACAAACACAACACGACAAAAGAACCTATCATAATGACAATAAAAAAACAAGTGCCCAATAGTTTTAGGTTTGCTAAAAAACACCCTAGATTTACTACCATTCTAATTCTTTTAGTAAGATTGTATTTTGTTAGAATCATCCCCTTCTTTAAGAACCAGAGAAAAATCTTAATCTGAAGGGGGCACTTTTTGGGTAATCTTAATCTCATTATTCACTAGGTATTTGTATAAGAATTTAACAAAAAAAAGTAAGCCACCATTATTTAAGTTCAAAATGAAAGTATCCATACCCTCATTTAAGTTAACAAAAATAACTCTCCCAACTAGATTTTGCCATTCTAACGGTTCGTTCCCAACTAATGTTCTTTAAAAGACACATTAAGAGAGGTGGAACTAAGTACATCACCCACACATCAACCAGGTTGCTTGTTTCTTGCGTACTATTTTAAATAAGAGTTTCATGTATTGGATTTTCAAGGCTTGAGCACTATGTTGCAACCGTTTAATCTGGTCCCCGTATGAGAGGAAGGAATTGTATGGGACCCTCCTTTTTTCTCTCTAATACAATAAAATACGGCTCTCCTGCGTTTTAGAAAAAAAAAAGAGCGAGCCTAACCATTTAGCTTCGTAAAATGTAATTGGGCTAATTATGCAACTACTCTGTTTTGAAGCTTAATTGCTCGTTTGCTCTTGTTTTTTTAACTTTGCTCATTTATCCCTGTGTTTTTAAAAAAATTACCGTTTATCCTGTTTTCACCTTCCGTCATGTGGTAAAAATTTTAGGTCAAAAAAATATTTATGAAATAGAAAAAAAAGAAAAAAAGACCACGCTACCCCTTGTCCTAGAGGGCCATCCTCTTCCCTGGTTGGCGAGTCTGTTCGCGTCGAAGTCCCGGCGGGCGGCGGCGCTAGGGTTCCAGGCGAGGCAAGTGCGGGCGGCCGGGCCGCGGTAGCGCGTCGGGCAGACAGGGCGCGGGCGGCCGGGGCGCTGCCGCGTCGGGCGGCCGGTGCCGCGAGCGTCGGGCGGGCTCTTGGCTCGACGGGCTCCTGGCGGTGTCGCACATCCCCGTCCGGAGGTGGTGCGGCCAGGCCCGAGCGCACGCAGCTGCGGCCCCATCCGGCGGCGCGGACACGGCGGCTTCCCCATGCTCGCGCGGCGCGGTCAACCAACGAACGCAGCCGCGCTCCTTGTCCGCAGGCAGCGCATGGAATGAGGTGGCAGCGCCCACGCATGCTGACGGCAGCAGATCCAGTCGCAGCTGTTGTCCGCACCAGCGATTCCTGGAAGACCGGCGAAAGGAGAAAAGTTATTTTTACGTTCAATTTTTATTCGGAGGCTAATATATTAATTTATTCATCAATGTTAATTTTATTTTATACCCGACGACCCTACATAATTAGGAGTAACTTTACCCTCAATGAAATACGTGCAACGTGAATGTTAACGGAAAAAAGAATTAGGAGTAAATTTCCGATGAGACTGGCTAATAACCGGCTGAATTTTGGGAAATAAATAATTGTCATTTAAAGCAATCAATGACTTTTTTAATTAAAGGCGTACATAAAAATTCGGATTAATTATTGGGTCATTCATGCCAAAGGCATTTTGGTCTTTTCAGCCTATACTTAACATCGTTAAGTCCATTTAATGACACAGAGGCAACTGGTCACTTCGTTTTAAAAAAACAGGGGCAAACGAGTAAAGTTAAAAATACAGAGGCAAACGAGTAATTAGGCTTCAAAATAGAGGCAGTTGCACAATTGGCCCAATCTAATTTGAGTTCCATTGTCTAGTTTAAACTTTCCAAGAATTAAGAAAATATTTTTGACTCCCAAGAAACTATTCACAAAATTTGAAACCCGTTTTTTCTTTTTAATTTGACTTAGGGTCTTGTTCTTTAGGTACTTGTTCCTTATTAACTCATGCCAAGTGCCCTCCTCATTGAAAAATTGTAAAAAAGCCATTTGCTTAAAAGTCACTTATTTTGTAAATCTAGAATTTGAAATCCTAAACCACATTACTCTTGGTGGTCTAATAAAATAGTTACATCGTTTGCAAGTGTGTTCAGACTTCAGAGCTAGAAGTTCACCCATCAATCCAGATATATGGAAGAATTTTTAGATGAAAAAGCTTCCCTAGAAGCTAAGCTCGTGAGCTACTATCTGATTAGGCAGTCCCTATGTCAGTGCTCAATGGTTACATTATCAAACTCATAGCATAGTACCTCCAATAATATCGTAGTGACGTAGTTATAGATATAGCCGCTGCGCCGGCTTAGGGTAGTTACCATGCAAACTCTATCATAGAATTTAATTTATTAAAGAGAGAGGAAAAAGAACCAAGACTTCAAGTCTTATTTGACTCTAAGTCTACTGTATCTTCGAGGTAATAAATAGTTAGACTCTAACTATTTGATGTCACAAATCTTTTAATTTTTCTTTATAACTTAAGTGAAACTTAAAATTATTTAACTCTCTAAGTGTCGGGTACCTGGAGAAGGGGGTACCCTAAACTCGAACCCAGGTGAAATAATCCCCAAGTAATCAACCAAAACTTCCCCATGAATCAAGCCTACCATTTCCATCGACAAGACAAAGCCCAACACCCGGTGACCTATTCATAATGGGCCGGCCCAGTACGAGGTGCACCGGTCTGAGCACGCCCCACCTCCCTCGACGGGAGCCTCAAGTGACGAGGCGAGACGCGGGTGGTCAGCCCCCCTTTGAGTGACGGAACTCCGTGCGGGCTCCTCCTTCGGCTTACCTACTCCTCGTATGGGTTCCTGTGCATTTAATGCTCTCGCGACTCCTGCCTAACCTCGTGGCTGCAGCAGCATTACAGTGACCAAGTATGGCAGTCAAATCCACCTTTTACCACCCATACCCGGGGAATCGGTGATTCGTACAGCACTGTTACGCCATGCCGGGCACTGTGCCTCGTCAGGCACCCCCTCGAAACGCAATTGTCAACACCAGCACCGCATTTTCCGGGGCTTGGTCTTATCCGTCCGGACCTCGTCCCCTTCGACCACCCCTCGACTTGGACCCCGACGCCCCCGGTCAAACTCCAAGCACTCCTGACACGACATCTACAGGGGCTCGCACGCTCTCCACAGGGACGCAAGTCTTTCACCGACCATCAATGGCATCACCATGACGCATGTGGAGGACGACCATCACCTCCAGGCACGTCGCTACAGAAGCCGGCCATGCCCGGTGCATGTCTCTATAGCAACCACGACATGATCGGCATCCACCCCTCGACGTCATCGCCTACGACAACCCTAAGGTTCCTGTACGTCTGAGCCTCCCCTTGGCCTATAAAAGAGGACGCCAGGGGCTAGTTCTAGGCATCCACTCTCGCATTGGAACACAATCGGACTCTCATCGAACAACACTTAGAGAAATTCGAGTTCATCACTTGCAAGGCATAGGCATAACGCTCCTAGGCTTAGGGTTTGCTCTTCACCCCTTGTTTTCACTCGTTTGCTTGTATTCCCCTGTACGAGCACCTCGGTGCAAGATAATACAAACTATCTTCTCTCTCCGTTAGACATAGGGCTTTCTTTTGCCTGAACCAGAATAAATCGTGTGTTCTTCTTACAAATTCACTCGTTGGTGCCTGGCCCCCGGGTCAGAACACCGACAATAAAATTTTTAAAAAAGACTTATAATTTAGAACGGAGAGAGTATTACATAAACTGCGCTAGACACCACCTCCTGCACTGCACTCTGCAGGTGCAAACTGGTGTCGGCCGCCGCGCCTGGTCCTTTAGCCCTACTGAATGATTCGGCTCATCGTCACCCGTGTTATTATTATTGCTATCAACAAGTCCGTGGCTGGTGCAGTACATATGTGTATATACTAAGATGACGGAATTTATTTATTTATTTCACCGAGTTGTTTAATCAGCGATGCATTCCTTCAGTGTATGTTAGGCTAATTAATTGGGCTACGAGCCTAACAGTATTTATAATAAGATGATGATATTATATGTGTGATGTAGGGAATAGGGATCCATTAGGCTGAATGGAGCCGTAATGGATCCCTGCGCATCATACTCCAACTTTAGGCGACGTGGCACATAACAATATATAGGAACCAGGGAAGAAGCAACTTCTTCAAGTTCTAAACAAGGCCTGCAGCATCATAAAAAAAAGATAAAACAAAAGCAGAGTAACACCACTAATAAAAATAGTGTGTGGTTTGTGTCGGCTTTCATCCAACTTATACATCGCCCATCCTTTTGGCGTTACTCTATGACTAATTAAGACCAAAACACGTTCACCTGCCGCACCAACTCAGTATTCTGATACAACTTGCTTGCTGGTGCATTGTGCACCATTAAAACATAGTGCTAAGTTTTAGCAGCCAGATCCAAACAAGCCATTAGAAACTAGAGCAGTAAAAAAACAGATCGCTGCTTGGCTCATGGTTTCTGCGGTGGATAAGTCGGCCAATGTTGTTTTGTTGTGAGATAAAACAATATACCATAGTTGATAAATTCAAACGAATAGGGCACGATTTTAATATTTTGGTATGGAAATCGAAAAATCCAAATAAGTACACCTCAAAATCTTAACTAAATGTTCTGCTCCGCCGTTTTTTTTTTGGTTGACAAGATCTCCGCCGTTTTTGTTGAGGCAGTTGTGACCAAATTGAAAGGTAACCTGAAATTCCTTTATGGAATGACGTTCTCCCTTATGGTCATACAAACTGAAACTTTGTTAGTTATGTTCAGAACAAAAATGCCCACACACGGATATGCTGAGGTCACTGTTTATGAAAAGCATATGGTTCACTACATCATTAGGTTTATTATATCAAGACCTTTAAACTTTAATTACATCAATGTGAGCCAAGTAGCATTGGTTATCTCCTATAAATAGCAATGGTTTAGTAAGTTTCTAGCTTCTCTTCATTCTCTCCCTATAGTATATATATATAACATGACAAGGCTGGATTGAATATTTGAACACCGTCTGCACTACAGCATGGCTGTTAATACAAGGCATTTAAAAATGCATTTAAAAGTGGCAAAAATGCCTTCAAAGACCTTTTTAGGTATATTTGAAAATGCCTTCTATAATCTAGACTCAAAAGGTCTTTTGAGGCATTTTTTCGGAAAGCCTTCCAATATTAATATATAAAGGCATTTTTAAGATGTCTAAAATATTTTTTAAAGGCATCTTGTATAAGCCTTCAAAACTTTATGGAGGCGTTACTAAAATGCCTCCGAAACCAAGATATGTGTCAAGAGAACAAAACATCTCAAATCCATAGTCACACCAACAGTGCTGAGAGCATACAACTATTCTGGTGGAGCTATAAAATTAGTCTACAGGTGTTGTTTCTTGAGTCTAGTAAACAAGCTTTTCAAGGTCTGGACAATAAGATGCTTAAATTACAGAGACATATGCCTATAACTCAAATCTCATAGTATATATAACTACCAGTACTAGAAAGAGAATGATAACACAGCAACAACAAACCTTTTGGCTTCGGAGGCGCGACTAGGGACCACCCCGTGCCGAACCCGTTTGGCCCCAACAGCCCCGCGCTGGGGCCCATGGTGTTCCCGCAGGTCCTCGTGGTGTCCGCCGGCCGCGACGTCCTCCACGAGCGCGTGCTGCGCTACGCGGCACGGCTTCAGGACATGGGCAAGCCCGTGGAGATCGTCGTGCTGGAGGCGCAGGAGCACGCCTTCTTCTCCCGCCAGCCGTGGGGCAAGGGGGCCGACAAGATGATCAGAGTCGCGAAGCGCTTCGTTTACGGAGACAACGAAAACGTGTTGTTGTAACAAAAACGTGTTGTTCTTGGCACCTTGCTTCGCTTGATTCTCTACATGTAGTCCAATAAATAAGCGTGATAGAGTTTTCACTAGGCTTCATGAATTCGAAAGAACTTTTTTTTACAAACATTAGAAATAATCCTTTTTAGTGGACATTCGAAAGAAGAAAGAATCTCTAAAACGAGTGTAGCTCGGATGGCTGAGTCGCCAGGTGCGCGAGCAGCCTGGCGTGAGTTCGATCTCCTGGATGGATACTTGCGTTTGCCTCATCCGGGTTTTTTTTCTTATTTTCTCCTGCAGGTCTTCGTTATCTGTAGCAAGCCTCTCAATACGCGTGGAGCCACAATGGGTGTGCGACGTGTCTGTCGTCGGAGCCTGTTTTTTATGATCTCCCAAAAACGCGTATTCATATCTGTGTCTGGTTGTGTACTAGTAGTGTGAGTATGGTGTGCGTGTGTGTGGTGTAGACGTGTATAGGTACACGAACAGATACTATAACTGTATTCAGATGAGAGGTGTAAAAAAAGAAAGAAGAACAGCAAGCCTCTCAACACGCGTGGAGCCACAGTGGGAGTGTGTTGTGCCCGTCGTCGGAGCCTGTTCTTTAGTGATCTCCCAAAGGACGCGTATTCATATCTGTGTATAGTTGTAGGTCTGGTTGTGTACTAGTGGTGTGAGTATGGTGTGCGTGTGTATGGTGTAGACGTGTGTAGGTACACGAATAGATATTACAGCTGTATTCAGATGAGAGGTGTCAAAAAAAAAAATCTTGTTGTTCCACACATTTGATAAGATGGGCTAGAATCTCAAGCTTTTTTTTTCTAGCCCACACGTGCTAGCCCAAACTAATCTAACATCGGCCCATATCAGTCGTAGTTATTTGTCTTTCCAAATTACATAACGTTTCCTTTCATTTGTCCAAAAAAAAAAAAAACGTTTCCTTTCTCGATGATCTCAACCACCCACCCGACCACCACTTGTCCACATGCCTGCGATGAAGCGGATCGGTACGATACAATCGATGTTACTAGTGCGCCAGCAGACAAAGACAGCAGCGAAGACCTTCAATGTCACCTCACTGACTCACTCTTGACTCTTACTCTTCAATTCACCCAAGCCAAGCCAAGCCAATCCCTCCAATCGTGAGCTCGTGACGATCACCAC
>CM041634.1:7391662-7403415 GCA_023333625.1 Bothriochloa decipiens | reverse complement strand
AGGACATGGCGGCCGCGGCGTCGTCGATGGCGGCGGGGAGGCGGTGCGCGGGGCCGAGGCGGTAGTCGGCGGAGAGGACGACGGCGGGCAGCTCCGACGCGAGGCGGAGGCACCCGGAGTGGAAGTTGGGCTGCGAGAACGTGCCCAGGACGAAGCCGCCGCTGTGCAAGTACATGAGCACCGGCAGCTTCTTCTTCTCCTCCCTGGCAGTGTCACCGGCGGTGGCTGCGGCCGGCCTGTAAACGCGTAGGCTGAGGCCATGCGCGGCGTCGTACACGACGTCCTCCCACTGGACGCCCGGGACGTCAGGGAAGTGCTCGTCGGGCGGCCGGAGCACGGCGGGTCGGAGCGGACGACGGTGCCGTCGCTGAGGAGCTGGATGACGCCGCGGTAGTCCTCGACGACGCGTGGTGCCGTGTCACTAGACATGGTGATGGTGCTCGACGGTCGACACTGCATGAAACGGCAGTACACGGCTACACGCTGACTTAAGATTTGAAGGCGAGTCGTGTCATTTATATACGGACTTCTGCTCTAGTAGGGAACACTACTTGCAGAGTTGCAGTTACAATCGTCTTTACGTTGTGTAAAAAAAGAGAGAGAGAGAGAGCAGAAACTCGTTCGTTTCGTGCACACCAAGTCGGGTGAGAGTGAGAAGCTGTGGGTAGGCTTGGGCTCTGGTGGGAACTTGCGAAGAAAGAAAAGAGAAGTATTGGAAATCTGACTAATTTGTTAGTGTAATATATAATCCGTGACATTCTGCATTCGAATGGAGTTGGAGTCTTTGTGGACTTGTGGGGTACGGAGTAGTTACACTAGCACTCGATGATTGTATTTGTTGGGAAACAGTCAAACAGACGCGAATTGTTTTGTTGGTTCACGATTTCTTCAGCTAGATGTTCCACGTTTTTGACGTTGATATCCATTTCGTTTAGGTGTTTGTTGGGAAACAGTCAAACAGACGCGAATTGTTTGGTTCTCCTCCTCCTCTTATTCGAGAGAGCAACAGCAGCTAGATGCATGCAACCAAACAAATTCTTTCTTAGGCCATGCTACTTGCTACATAAAACCAAATACTAGTCTGTTTTAATTTATAGTTCGTTTGTATCGACTCTTCTTCTTCTTTTTAATGAAATATGTGCTAATGCACACTCTTGAAAAGTCGGGTGAGTGAGAAGCGGTGGATAGGCTTGGGCTCTGGTGTGAACTTGGGAAGAAAGAAAACACAAGAAAAGGAAATGTCAGTCCAACTCCATATCGTGGATAAGACCATGTGTATTATTGTAATTTGTAATACTAGCATTCTGCATTCGAATGAAGTTTATGTGGACTTGTGGGGGGTACGGTGTGGTTACACTAGCACGCGCGCAATGATTGTGTTGGGAAAAAGACGTGGAATTTGCTTTGTTGGTTCATGGTTTTTTGCAGCGAGATGTTCCACGTTGATGTCAATTTTAATTTGCATGCACTTTTGCGTGGGCTTATTTTGTTTTGCAAAGTACTTTCCAGTTTTTTTTCTAGAACGTGCAAAACACGTGTTTCATTAAGGAGAAGATAGAAGTTTTTACACACCCAACATCACAACACAGCTGAAAGCTCTTGTTTAGTTTTGGCTAATTGATGACACATCTAATTGCTAATGATTTCACTAAGTGTATATAGAATATATTAACAACATATGATGAAGAAACATATAGTGGCATGGAGATGACCATAAGATCATGGTGATGGACATGGTGTACATGGTGTCATGATCAAGCTCCGAGGCATCGAGAAGAGCCCATGGAGATCAAGAAGAAGCTATATCTTGATAGGGTTTTTTGGTTTGGTGATCAAGACACTATAGAGAGTGTGATCATATTTAGGATATGTAGCCTTACTATCAAGAGGGGAAGTCACGGTTATCTCGACGTTCAAGTGCCACTAGGTCCGTACATTTGAGCATATGCATTTTGATCTAGTGACATCGATAAAATCCTTTGAAAATAATTGTGAAAATGCTAACACACATGCACATGGTGATGTACATTTGATGGTGTTGGTACACTTGCAAAGGTGGTGGTGTTTGCAGGGTGGAGATGAGTTTGGGTCCCTCTCTATTGCGCTTTCGAGAAATTGAAGTGTCTATTTCTATTGCGTCGGAGGCAAATTTGCTGGTGAAAAGGAGGCGTTTCCGACGAAGTGTTTTCACTATTTTGCAAGCGTCGGACACCGCATCGGACGCTAGCCCCGTGTTCGGACCATGGTCGGTTGAAAGCTGAGCAAGAGCTGGCATCGAAGGCATCCGAGGTTTGACCGTCGGACGCGTGACATCAGCGGCCGGAGCTGACTAGTGGCAGGCGTGCCAAAACTCCGACGCATCGGACCTTGGTCTGACTGGCGTCGGACGCGTCCATTGGTGCTTCGGACGTAGTCCAGAGAGCATGTTTTCGACCCTGGCCACCGGACGCGTCCGGAGCCGAGCATCGGACGCTGTGTCCGTACGTTCGGACGCTCCAATGGCTAGTTGGTTCGGCGCTGATTTGAGTGCTTCGGACGCGTCCGACGCTTGCGTCTGGCGCGTCCGGAGCCCCCCCTTGGAAAAAATCTTTCTCAAAGGGTAACGGTTGGATTGAGTTGTCACCTCTATATAAATAGAAGGTGGCTGGCCTTGGGAGGTATCTCTCGTCCATTCTAACATATTTATGCATCCTTTGAGCTAGAGAAACTCTCCTCCACTCCTCTCCTTGCCTGATTGCACGATTCAAAAGAGAATGAGCGAGAATCAAGTGCATTGCTTAAGTGTTGCATCTTGAGGCACTTGTTCATCGAGTTTGCTGAGAATCAATTGCGCTGCTTAAGTGTTGCATCTCGAACAATTCCCGTCACCCTAGACGGCTTGGAGCAGCGGTGGTGTTCAGCTCGAGTTGGAGACTTGTTCGAGGCCACACCAGTGACTTTATGAGGGATTCTTGAGCCTTCCCCACATAAGAGCACAATTGGCTACTCTTGTGGATTGCTCATGGCTCAGAGGATCCCCATCTTGTGTTGTTAGTGCTGCACCCGGCTGCGGGTAGGCTAGATGACGCTATTTAGCGGGCACATCTCCAAGTGGGTGTATCGTGATAACGAGGACTAGCTTGCCGAGAAGCAAGTGAATCTCGGTATAAAATTATTGTGTCATCTTGAGGATTCTATCTTGTGATTGTTATTGATTGGTTCATAACCTCTACATTGGTGATATAACAATCCAATCCCTCTTTTATAAGTAGATATATCTTGTGTAGTGCTAGTTGTCTTGTTTAGCTTCTACTGTAGCTTAGCTTCATAGTTATAGTGTTCTTGCTCTCTAGAAGTAATTAGCAACTAAGCCTTTTGGTGTGAATAAAGATTATAGCCTTTCTTGCTAGAATTGTTGAGGTGGCTTGCATAGCGTAGTAGAGCTAGTGTTAGAGAAGCTTCGCCATCTTAGGTACTAATCCTTTGTCTTAGTGCTTTGCAAAAAAATTTTATAGGCTATTCACCCCCCCTCTAGCCATTTATGACTTTTCAACAACGAGTTGCCATGAGTGATGGGGTTGAACACGAACATAAGGCACCGCCTGCACAAAGATGTAACTAAGAAACTAATTGTGCGGCCGAAAAAGCTTGACGTTGGTGAAGCGCCCACTCAAGACTCCTATGTCACCATCCGCCAACCGCGAGTACGAGCCAAGGGAAGGAGCACGGTACCACAACGCTTCATAACTTGGATCGGTTGGGTTGGGGACGAGGCACTTGCGAGGATCAGGTACGAGGTGCCGCTTAGCGGGGAGTGGAGGTCGAGGAGGGGGTATGAAGCACCGGGCATCAGGATTGACACGTGCTCATTGTTGACCCTGAGGACGATGGCGATACATGAGAGCGCCACCTGAGGGCGTGGCTAGCTGCTCGCGGGCGCTAGGGGACTCTGGTCCTTCGGACGTCGACATTGACGCCATGGGGTGAGACACGCTCTGCTCGCCTGCTCTGGCTTGCGGTGGGGGTTTTTAGTTTTTGTTGATATGACGAGGATGGGATGTGAGGAGGAACGAGATGGCGACGTATAATTTTTAGGCGGGGGCGACGAGGCACGCTTGCAACCTTGCAATTAGGTTGGGACAGGGGCGTGGTGTGGTTCTATGCTAGGGTCCACCAGAATTGCCCACGGTGCATTTTGTTAGGAGGGGTGCTTAGATAGGGAAAACAAGAGGAAGAGTGGAAAGGACTAGTATAACATCTATCTCTCGCCTTAATCCATCTTCCTCCGACACTTATTGCTTAAGTATTAACCATAATTACAAATTACAATAGCAGCTATTGCATCACATATAACCGAACTTACAGTAGAGATTATTATACAGTTGACTTAAGAGACAACTAATAAGGCGTTACAACGGCATAAACTAGAGAAGATGGGTGAAATGATTAATGCAAAATATATATCAATGTCATCATGTTGACTCATCATATACCAAAAAGATAACTCTAATAAACTTTTCACTTGTCATGGAATCGGCTCAATTATGGGGAAAAGAAATGAATCTTTATATTACAAAACAAGCATGAGATATTACACATCCCAACCACATATGTTTCTATTATATATAGCCAATCATAAGGAGAATCACATCCAGCACCTCGAATACTTGCCATTCATCAATCAGCTCCTTATAAACACTAGTTGACCTATTGAATTCAGCAGCTTAACCTTCATAATGCAGCACCGGAAGAGTTTGACATCATCGAACAAGACAGGTGGCATAACAAGACGAAGTCAATATACCAAGCAAACGGAATATCCTGTATTTTTTTAAGAAAAAAAAGGCAGGTGCTTTGCCACTGAATTAAGAAAAAGATAAGTTCAGTAGAAGGACATGACGCACTTGCATACCAGTATACCACACAACACCCGGGCCGCTAGCACTTAGCGACAAAAACACGCAGAAGATCTGTCAGTTTGTAGAATGGAACACAGGAGTCATGTAGAATAAAACTTTGCTTGGGGATTATCTGCAATTCTGCCTGTGTTTATACAAACATGCATCACACTCCATAAATGTGCAGGCCAGAAATTCTATCAGATAGAGAGCGCTGATGGCCTATCTCATATATTTATGCAAATCATGAATGGCTTTACGTCATCCCATTAGAGGCACAAAGTTGTATATAATGCAGGGACAGACAGGAGGATCGATTCCATGCCACGAGGGAGAAGGTAGAGAAAGGAGGGCATTATGGCTAGGAAGGATAAGGTGCCAAGAGGGTTCATACCAGTTCTGATAGGACAGGGGGAGGAGAGGGAGATGATCCTCGTGCATATGGAGCAGTCCAAGCAGCCATACTTTCTCGAGCTTCTTGATCTGGCGGTGCAGGAATTTCGGGTACGAGCAGCAGGGAATCCTCCACATCCCCTGCACAGCTGAGGTCTTCCGATCCATCATTGGTGCCATCAGAAAGCCCAAGTCATGACAATTGCTGCTGCCTGTTGCTGCTGCTCTGCCGCTCCATTTTTCCTCTTGGTTTTCTCTGCAAATGTATTAGCTTAGTTCAAACAAGCACACAAGGAACAGGGTTGTGCAGGAGGTGTAAAGGTTTCTGCTAAATTGTGGTTGTAGGGAGGTTGACCTCCAGAGCCCTGCACTGTCCACTTGTACAAAAGTACAAGCAAGGATTGTAAACCTGTTCATAACTTGTATCAAATCACTGCAATAATTTGCTATGATGAGATTTTGCAAAAATTATGGCTATTGCATCTATTTATTCAAAAGTGCGCAAAGATCCAAAAAGCGCTAGAAATAGACTTCGTAGTCTATTTCTCTTTATTGCATCTTGTGTTCCCTGTACAAGTCAACATAGGACACTGTTTATTAGTCTCTCCTTCATGGCAATATGTATCAGTTTGACAAAATGGTCATAGAATTTCTCTGTATTACTATGATGATCAAGTAAGCAATCTGCCTGCTGAAAGGCTACATCAGAATTTCGAGCTACAAACTCCATGCCGTGCTTTATACGATTCAGACTTTCAGTTAATCGTGGGTGACTGGGTGGGCAAATTAGTTGTCAAAGACGAGAAAAAGAGCTCTGTCCAGGTTCAGTTCAGAAGCAATAGTGTCTACAGTCTACTTTCTTTTTTTTTTTGGAGCAACTCGGCACGAGCCCACATTGGGCTGCGGTCTGCATGACTGCCTGTATCCGCCTCAAAGTCTTGGACAATTTCGGCCGGAAGCCCGAATCACGCGCCACGATGGGCTATGTGAAGCCCAGCAGACAGCCCGTGAACATTCGTGGAAACCATGGCCGAAATCCTAGGTGGGGCCAGCGATCCGCACTGAAGCAGTCCCAGCCAATCAGCTCGCAGATCACCGAGCACGCGGATCGTCCCCCGCCAGCAGCTCTGCCCTCACCGTCCATCTCAATCCAACGGCACAAACTTCTCCGCCGCTCGCGCCATCGCCTTCCGAAATTTTTCGCCGTCCCTCCGTGCCCGCCCAAGAACCCCCTCCGCTACCAGTATAAACGCAAATCCTCACACGGCAGACCGCATCCGAGCTTGCAATCCCCCAAATCCTCCTCCAATCTATCTCGTCGCTCGCTCATCCAAGTCCCAGCAGCGATGGCCCGCACGAAGCAGACGGCGCGCAAGTCGACGGGCGGGAAGGCGCCGCGGAAGCAGCTGGCCACCAAGGCGGCGCGGAAGTCGGCCCCAGCCACCGGCGGCGTGAAGAAGCCGCACCGGTTGACAGAAATCCGAACGGAGGAGGGAGATACACACGCAAAGTTTTGTACTGCAATGCCGCAGCATTTTCTGGTGTCTCTCTATTCGTTATAAAGGAAATACATGCATCCATACATGGTTACAAACTAACTGAGACAATCACGGCATACCCACAATCGGTTGTTGCCATCCCAACAGCCAAGACATACCGCCTGCCATGCTTAGTCACTAATCAGTCTAAGCTACCAAATATAGTTAGCGGGTGCTCAGGGTTTATTCCAACAATCTCCTCCTAAGCCCTTGAGCAACTACTCTAACTTCTTCATACCGATCCCATCACGGAGTTCTTGAAACCTGCTTCGACCAAGCGCCTTTGTCAGGATGTCGCCCAGCTGAAGCTCAGTGCCGACAAACTCTATGTCGATCAGCCTTCTGTCCCAACACTCCCGAATGAAGTGAAATTTTACATCAATGTGTTTACTCCGGTCGTGATGAACAGGATTCTTCATAAGTGCGATAGCGGACTTGTTGTCCACCTTGAGCTTTGGTGCGTGGACAGCTCCTCCGATGAGCTCTGCTAGCAGACGCGCTAGCCAGACTCCTTCGCACGCAGCTCCGGCCGCCGCTATGTACTCTGCTTCGCAGGACGATAGGGCGACGACCTTCTGTTTCGACGATTGCCAAGCAATCGGACCTCCGCCCAGGAAGAAGATGAGACCGCTAGTGCTCTTGCCATCATTCACGTCCCCAGCAAGGTCACTGTCTGAGTAGCCTGTCAGCTGGGGCGCTGAACCCTTCCTTCCTGCCGGTCGGTAGTGCAAACCCCAGTGCACCGTGCCTGCCACATAACGAAGTACTCGCTTCACGGCTGCAAGATGCTCCTGTCGCGGCGCCTCCATGAACCTGCTGAGGTACCCAACAGCGTATGCTAGGTCCGACCTTGAGTTGCATAAGTACCTCAAGCTACCGATGAGGCTGCGATACTCGGTGGCATCAACAGCCGGCGTCGTACCTTCCTTCAGGAGCTTCAGCTTCATCTCCATAGGCGTGGCGCTGGCATTGCGCCCCATCAGTCCGCCCTTTTCAAGGATCTTGGCGGCGTAGGCACTCTGCCGCAGTGTGATGCCGTGAGCTCCTTGGGTGACCTCGAGCCCAAGGTAGTAGGACAAGAGCCCAAGGTCACTCATGCGAAAGGTGCGCAGCATCTGTCCCTTGAACTTCTTGACGGCGTCGGCATCACCACCCGTGATAATGAGATCGTCGACATACACGCCCACGATCAGGCGCCCTGTGCTCTTGCCACGGGTATACATGCCATGCTCGTCGACGCAGCGAGTGAAGCCGAGACCGAGCAGAGCAGCGTCGAGCTTCTGGTTCCACGCCCTTGGGGCTTGGCGAAGCCCGTACAGAGCCTTCCGGAGGCGCAGCACCTTGTGCTTGTTCTTGCTGTCGACAAATCCGGGAGGTTGCTGGACGTAGACTTCCTCCTGGAGTTTGCCGTTCAGGAACGCCGATTTGACGTCCATGTGGTGGACGCCCCAGCCGAAGTGAGCAGCAATGGCAAGAAGCAGTCGGACTGACTCCAGCCGAGCGACGGGGGCGAACACTTCTTCAAAGTCGATCCCGGGGCGCTGCACGTACCCCTTGGCCACGAGACGCGCCTTGTACTTGACGATGGCACCATTCTTGTCACGCTTCACTTTGTACACCCATTTTAGGCTGATGGCGTGTTGGTCCCGTGGGAGATCAGCCAGCGACCATGAGTTGTTGTCGCGGATGGACTGGAGCTCCTCCTCCATCGCCGCGTTCCAGTTAGGATCGCCGTTGGCATCCTTGAACGACTTGGGCTCCTCCACACTGACATTGTGTAGTTCAGCTTCCTCGACGTCGCGGTGAGCATGCCCGGGCACGGTGTTGGTGCCCAGAATATTCTGGAGCGTCCTGTACCGGTGCTCTAGGTCTTCGTCGTCATCGGCGTCGAGGTTCGGGTCGTCATTCAGCGGCGACGCGTATTCCACTCGAGGAGGTGAACCTCGAGCAGAGCCTCGAGCAGAGCCTCGAGCAGGTGAGGCCCCTCGAGCAGAGCCTAGAGCATGTGAGCCTCGAGCAGAGCCTCGAGCAGGTGAGGCCCCTCGAGCAGAGTCTCGAGCAGGTGAGTCTCGAGCAGGTGAGGCCCCCCCTCGAGCAGGGCCTCGAGCAGGTGAGGCCCCTCGAGCAGAGCCTCGAGAGCCTCGAGCAGAGCCTCGAGCAGGTGAGGCCCCCCCTCGAGCAGACGTGGGCGACGTCGAGCCCGAGGCTTTCGATGAAGAACCAGGCACGGTCGATGTCGAGGGTGCTGGTGGCTGGTGACACAGCTCATACTCCATCTCGATGATGAATGGCACCGAACTGCCACTCGCCGCGGCGCTCCCCCAGTCCCAGTGCGCGTTCTCGTCAAACACGACATCGCGCGCGACCCGGACACGCTCCGTGGCGGGGTCATAGAAGCGGTACGCTTTCGCTCCATCTTCGTAGCCGATGAAGACTACCTTCTGCCCGCGATCCTCCAGCTTGCTCGGGTGCGGTCGAAGACGCTTGATGTAGGCGACACACCCAAACACTCTTAGGAAGTGCACGGGTGGCTTCTTCCCGTACCAGGCCTGGTACGGTGTCTGGCCGTCGAGGACGGCCGTTGGCGACCGGTTGAGGAGGTACACTGCTGTGTGCACTGCCTCTCCCCAGAAGAAGCCTGGCATGCTCCGCGCGCGAAGGATACTCCGCGCCGTGTTCACGACCATCTGGTTCCTCCTCTCCACGACGCCATTCTGCTGCGGAGTGTGTGGCGCGGAGTGTTGTCGAAGAATTCCCTCGCTGGCGCAGTACTCGCCGAACTGCACCGAGGTGAATTCACCTCCGTTGTCGGTGCGGAGGACCTTGAGCTTCTTGCCGGTCTCGCGTTCCACCTTTGCCTGGAACGTCATGATGGCCGCCGGTGCATCTGCCTTGGTACGCAACAGAGTGAGCCACATGTACCTGCTCATGTCGTCGACCAACAACAAGAAGTAGGCGTTCCCGGCCGGCGTGGACGGAGTGATCGGCCCGCAGAGATCTCCGTGGACCAGCTCGAGCTGCTCCTTCGACCGGAACTTGGCAGCCTGCGGGAATGGAGTTCGCTTCTGCTTCGCGAGAACACAGTCCTCGCAAACTTGTTCGACGTGGTCGATGTCTGGCAGGCCCTTTACCATCTCACCACGGTTCAGCTTCCGCAGCGACTTGAAGTTTAGGTGTCCGAACCTCTCATGCCACTTCCAGGTGACATCGTCGACGTGCGCGGTGAGACACACCGGAGCGGCGATGGTCATTTCGAGGTAGTAGAGGCGGCTTGGGGATCGGTGAACCTTGGCAAGCAGGAGTCGTTGCAGATTGAAGATGCGGAGAATGCCTTCCTCGATGGCGACCTTGTACCCGTTCTCGTCCATCTGGCCGAGGCTCACAATGTTGGTGAGCCGCGGGATGAAGTAGACTCCGTCGAGCCGGCGGTGTTCGCCGGATCTGAGGGCGAAGAGGACGGTGCCCTTCCCCTCGATGTTGACCACCGACCCGTCGCCGAACTTGACGGTGCCAGTCACGCTGCCGTCGAGCTCGGAGAAGACATGACGCGAACCCGTCATGTGGTTCGTCGCACCGGTGTCAAGGACCCATCGGCAGGGCCCCTCTGCCTCCTTCTCCTCCTCTCTGAGGTGGAGGAGGACCTTTGGCTCGTCGAGTTGGACGCGCTGCGGCGGGTCGACGATGCGCAGCGGCAGCGGCGGCGAGGAGTGGGGAACGGATGCGCGTGACGCGGTTACCTCAGACTCGACGGAGATGTACATGAGGGCTCGATCCTCTTCCTCCTCGACCTGGGCCACATAGGCCGTGGCCTACTTCTTCTTGCCACGGCAGTCTCTGGCCCAATGGCCTTTCTTCCCGCAGTTGTTGCAGAGGGTTCCGGGCGGAGGCTTGCCACCGCCAGCGTTCCCGGCGCCGGCGTTCTGGCCGTCCTGGCCGTTTCGCGCCGTGGAGCCTGCACCGCCACGAACGCGTCCGCGCCCTTGGCGCTTCCCGCGACCGCTGGAGCTGCCGCTGCCACCGGAGCTCTCCTGCTCGCGGCGGGCCTTACGACGTGCCTCCCACTCGTCTTCGCAGAGCAGGAGCCGCCCCATGCCGTCCGTGATTTCCTTCGGCTTACTGCGTTCCTCGAACACGCGCAGCCTCCCGACGACCTCCTCGATCGAGACCGTGTCCAACTCGAGGAACATCTCGAGGGAGACTGCAGCCTGGGAGAGACGATCCGGAACGACCTGCAACAATTTCTTGACTACCTCGGCGTCCGTGATCTTGTCACCAAGCGAACGGAGGTTTGTGGCGAGCGTCGTGATGCGCGTGCCGAACTCGGTGACGCTCTCGCCTTCCTTGAAGGAGAGGTTCCCGAATTCCCGACGAAGCTGCTGCGCGCTGGCGTCGCGAGAGCGTGCGTCCCCGATGCGCAGCGCCTTGACCGCATCCCAAGCCTGCTTCACAGTCGGCTTTCGGCCGAGGGTGGTCCACATCTCGGAGGGAACCGAGCGCAACAGCCCGGCCATTGCCTGGCGATCGGCGTGGTACTCGTCGTCGTCGGGATCTTCGTCGATGCCGATGTCGACGGCGTCCCAGACGCGGAGCGTCTGGAAATTCACTTCCATCACCAGCGCCCACTCTGGATAATTCGTCCGTGTGAGCATCGGCCACGCGACGTTCGCAGACGAACGCTCGATGACACGCTCCACGATCCGTGAGCCGGAGCGGTGACGCGAGTGGCGACCCGTCGAGCGTCCACGACGACGCGGCGGCGACCGCGACGGCTTGATCTTCTCCTCGTTGCCGGAGCCATTGGAAGGAGACCGCGAGGCCATGGCGACGACGGCAACCTGGCTCCGATACCAATTGACAGAAATCCGAACGGAGGAGGGAGATACACACGCAAAGTTTTATACTGCAATGCCGCAGCATTTTCTGGTGTCTCTCTATTCGTTATAAA
>CM041634.1:7085504-7389806 GCA_023333625.1 Bothriochloa decipiens | reverse complement strand
GGCGCGCCTGGTTTTGTATGTACTACTGATTTATTACACCACACGGATACAGTAGTACTCACCTCCAATGCTACATCGGTGCGCACCTTAGCGTCCCCAGAGTTTGTCACGGACTCCGTCAAGGCCGATCTCGGAGTGGCGGCTGTCGACAGCTCGGCTGCTGCCTCGGTCGACGACTTCATCGCCTCCTTCAAGAAAACACTCGAGCAGTCGATACTCCATACCCCGAACCTGCGCGTCACCAAGGCAGTGCACTTTGACGACGGTGATGACTTAGACTGGGTGCCCAAGCGGAGTGCCCGCCTTGCCGCAAAGAGCAAGGCAGACAAACCTGACGCGCAGGCTAGAAAAGACCTCATGAAGAAGCTCGGGTTTGATGTCGAGACTAAACATTCAGACAAGGCTTCGTTCGAGGAGTTCCATGAGGCAACATTCCTGGTGGCGTTGGCAGGAGAAGCGGAGGAAGCCATGCAGGATCTGCTCCATGGGAGGAAGAAATGGGGTGGTCTAGGCGTGCTGGTAGCTTTTGGTCATAAAATGTCACACCCGGTTCTAAGGACAAACCAGATATACACTATATGTGAGTCTTAAAGGAAAAATCTCACATATAACTACAAATAGTATCAATTACAATGCTTTAAATATAACGTACACAATATATAAAAGATCACCTAAGGAATAATCAGCGGAAAGATGACTTCAAACTCCGGGTGTAGACTCCACTCTACTGAATCCAAACTGACTGGTTGACAACAAGCCTAACACTCCTCCTGAGGTGTGAGGGGAAAAAGCAAGAGTGAGTTCATTGAACTCAACAAATATAGCAATAGGGTAGTACCCATCAACTCATGATCAATATAACATAAATAATATTGAAGCATAAACGGTAAACCATGAACATGTTAGCAAACAAAAGTCATCATCTTAGTGTAAAGATTCCAAGGCCGCCCTGTCCGTGGGCACGAATGATATATCGGTTTAACTCTGCGCAGAGATGTACACTTTCACTATGGGTCGTGATATCCAAATGCATGGGTAAGCTACTCCCATACACCGAAAACCACTATGAAGTCCCCCAAAGATTTTTCTAACAAGTTGGGCCGCGGGACATCAGATGTAGGAACCCCCCTTTCAATATGGCACAATCCTTCCCGGCTATACTCATAAGGACAAAGGTTGTCCTATACCCAAGTCACAAACCTCGGACCTGCTAGAAAAGGTCCCTTGAGAAACTAAAGCCAGAGCCATATAGCACCCATAGTTGTACGGTAAATCCCGGAGGTTCTGTTACGGATAAATCATCAAGTTGCTAAATTATCATTTTTATCGTTTATTGCTTAAACATTAATTAAGTCACAAGATCACAGTCACATAAATAAAACCCCAAGCTATACTTGCCTCAAACTTGCTTAAACTTCCTCATACTCTGCTTCTAGTCATCTCAGCTCCTTCTTCTGATCTTCACCGCCCACAATCGGTTCTCGTTCTACTCGTAAAGCAAGCACCATGCACAGGCAAACATACAAGTACAAGAAAAAAGGACAACTAAGAACACTACACTACACAAGTAGACATCGTACTAAAAGAGAACTCTAAGTGACATGATATGAACTAATGAAAAAGATATTGAATTGCATGAGACCAAAGAACGTATCATGCAGATTAAACAGTGGCTAAGCACCTTTAGAGTTATTTGGACAAATCTGTATCGATCCATCGACAACTGATAAAGGAAGAATTAGTATACCAGATAGGAGCTTAACTGAAAACGTGGATGCTTATTGTTAGCAGCCTGTGATCTTCAATGGCCTTGTACATAATTGGAACTTGGCCTGCATGTGCCTGACATGAACACGTGAATAGGAAGTCCAGTTTGCTGGTCAGTTGGAACACCGGCCTTGGACTCGGCGGACGGCCGGCAGACAGTGCTGGCTCCTTCACCTTCTCGGGGCAGGAGGAGCATGGCCCCGATACCAGGCCAGAAAGGTCGGGACAGCTGCGGCGGCATGTCGGAAGGCGACGCTGTGCACGTGATCGGCAACTGCCGATGGAAAGGATGGGGCAAGTACATTAGGGAAACAACGCAGAAGAGATAGATCAACGCAAAAGATAGGTCTTCACGTCATAGCAGATAGAATTTGGAAATAGATCGAAAGGATAAATTATTTTGGTCCCAAATTATTGTACGAGATGATATTTGCATGACATATGGGATTATGGTTTGATAAATAATATGGCGAGAATACAGAAAAGAGAGGCACGACTGACCTTCAATCATGGACGCAAGTTCAAAGTGCATGCTTGCATGGATGGGCTTGCATGCTTCCTGGTGGCCAGCGGCATTATAGGTTTTGTCAAGACCTGATCATATAGCTGCAGGGCAACGGTTGATGGCAGAAAGCGAAAGTGACGGCCAAGCGATACAGAGAACAAGAAGATGCAGGGTGGCCTCACCGACGACAAGGCAACATGCAGATGCCATGGAGCGTGCAGGCCGGAATAGGAGACGACGGGCGGCAGGGATAGCCTTGTGTTGCCGATGTTGCTTCGGAAATTGTGAAGAGGCGATGGCGTCACGATGGCGACAGATCGATTGCAAATCCCCGGCAACATCAACAGGGACGGTGGCCAGTACAAGCTAGCATAGGGTAACCTAGCAGAAGATGGTGATTAGTTTCAGAGGCAAGGCGAGGGAGCAAATCCATGGTGGCTTACCCCGGCAAAATTCAGAGTAGAACATGCACGGATTACAGACCGTGAGCTCGGACGATCGGTTCTTGGCGCTCGGCTTCAAACATGGCAGCGGCAGCTAGACCGTCTCTGCCTTGGAGATCGATGACGGCCTTGGATGAAACACGGATAGCTGCAGCAGATGGAACTATGCTGACGGCATTGACGGATGGCCGCACCCCACGCGCCTGTCGGCGACAACGAGCTCCATGGGAGCTCCACGAACTGGCTTCTCTCCTCTATCTTCGGTAGATGACAAGGAACACAGCGGCGACGTGCCTCATGATAGATTAATTAGGTTTTGAAAGGATACGGCCGATGGGCTGAGTATGCTATTTATAAGGAATATGTATGGGCACGTACACGTGATGGACCTGATGTCCTTTGGCCTGGTTACACACAACACAAGGAACAGGCCAAGGCCTTCTTCGACGTGGTGGAGCAAAAGCACGCAAGGCTAAGCCTTTCGGCTTAGAGGTAGAGAGAGAAAGGATTTTTTTAATAAAAACTAATTTTCTCAAATCATATAAATACGGTTTTGAAACATATTTAATTTTCACTTCAAAATCACACTATACAGTAAATATGTAATAGCATGTATGCAAAAGCAGGTTTCTAAACCTTACACTAAATTTTAATTTAATAAAAAAAATAGTTTCCTATGTTTTTGTGTGCACGAAAATCCATAAATAAATTATTTTGGCTCTATTTTCAAAAGTGTAATTTTTAGGGTGTTACATAAAATAGTGCTAGTATGTAATAGCGAACATTGTATCTAGTAGTTAGGTTTCATTTCTTGTTTGTTTGGCTTCGTGATATGGGCTTTTCGCCGCCATTGCTAAGTCCATGGGTGTATCTTCCACTCTATTCTTCTTAATAAAAAAGGGTGAAGTCCTGGTCGCGAAAAAAGCAAATTACAGAATGAGTAACAATATAGAACGGTTCTGGTATATCAGGATTGTTTTATAACGTGTGAGTGTGATGTATCAGGATTGTTTTACAACGTGTGAGTGTGATGTACTAGCACATAGTAATATATTTTAGGAGCAGTGAAGATGTTTTTCTGCATTTGCGTGGAAAATCGAGATGAGGTGGTCTTGCTCAGGAACAATAAAGATCGGGCTTAGGCAACCTTGGCTTGGGTATGATCATCAGTGGCGTAGCCTTCTTCATCACGAGTCCGAACTGCTCGGATAGGTCCAGCTCGGTACCCTGCGGCATCTTCCAGTCGAACGCCTGCAGCAGCATGGCCAGCGAATACATAACCATCTTGTCAGCCATGGCGATGCCGGCGCATATCCTCTTCCCGGACCCGAAGGGGATGTAGTCGAACTGGCTGCCAGTGAAATCCCATTTGCGCCGGCCGTCGTCTATGCTGAACCTTTCAGGGATGAACTCTAGAGGCTCGCTCCAAACCTGGGGATTCCTGTGGATGGCCCAGACGTTGACGAAGACACGGCAGCCCGCGGGGACGTGGAACCCGCCAATCGTCGATTCTTCGCTTGGCGAGTGCGGCACCAAGAGGGGAAGTGCTGGGTGCAGCCTGAGCGTTTCCATGGTTACAATGCGGAGGTAGTGGAGCTGAGAAATGTGGGACTCCTCCACGACGGTGTCCCTGCCCACGACCTTATCCAGTTCTTCTTGCACTTTCTGTAGAACATAAGGTTTGCGTATCATCTCTGCAATGGCCCATTCCACGGTATTTGACGCGGGCTCCGTAGCCGCGGCTACCATGTCCTACACATATATATGTGATAATTATTATTGTAAGTGATATAGAAATATCCAGGTTTTTTGTCTAAAAGAACCAACGAGAGACTTGGCTGATATATGTTAATTAAAAAGTAAGAAAGCCCTGATAGACAGAGGAAAGCGAGGGAAAAAATTAGTTCGACCAACAAAACAGCAGCAACCACAAAAAAAAAAGCTCTACCGATTCTTGATCTAGTTTCCAGTTGTTCTATATCCACCGGGTACTTTTCAATTACACGTTCAACTTTCTAAACTTATCCCGAGTTTTTACCTGGTCCTAGTACTTGTAAACTGCATATTCGACTCTTTAAACTTGTCTTGAGCTGGACCGGTCCTAGCATAGTACCTACAAATTGCACACTCAAGTACCTAAAGTTGTATTATTATATTCACTCGCCCCCTGCACCACCGTCCTCACCTCTGCCACACCACATACGTCTGCCTTACCCGTGTGATGACTGATGAGCCACATAGCATTGCACCACCTTGCTTCCCCGTGCTGCCTATATATGTTGTATCATCAGTGTGCCGATAACATCTTTTTTACGTTATCAGATAAAGATACTTTGTATCTACACATTGTAGCTCCTGATACTACAGTCATATTTTCAATAGAAATCGTTAAGATATTAAAATAATACAAATTTTCACCAACATATTAATCGTCTACTAAACTTCACCTTAGAAATATTATATCTTTCATTTATATGGTTGGATAAAGATATTTTTTATAGTACAAAAGTTGTGATGCTCAATGAGGGTGCCGTTCGGCTCGTCCAATGCTGGACTGGTTTCGGCAGAACTGCTAGCCGGTAGGACCATAGGACTACTGGCCGAACAGCTTCAGCCGAATTCAGCCAGATTCTGTCAGCCTAACACGCCCGAGGTCTACAACTTTCATGTTTAAGTTTTTAAAAAAAAAGTTATTTAGATTTATTTGAAATTGAAAAATAACCTAACATTTTTTTGACTAAAGAAACTCAAAGCTAGAACCAATGCTATATAAGAAAGATATAATTTTTCAAACATGACAAGTTTGGAACGCGATTAATATGACCTAAACGTTTCTAATTTTTTGAGCAATTCAACAATTTGAAATGGATAAACTCAAAACTAGAAAGTTCCAGACCTCATCGGGCTCCACAAGTTTCTTATACAAAGTATTTTTGTCTGACACCATATAAGAAAGATATGATTTTTCCAATAGGACAAGTTTGGTACGTGATTAATATGCTGCTAAAAATTTATATTTTCTTAACATCTTAATGATCTTGAATGAATAAAAAACTCATAACTATGTTTACGAAGATACTTGGTCCGATAACATACAAGAATTATATGATTTTTCTAAGATAAATATTGTGCGCAATTAATACACTCCTGAAACTTTATAATTTTTTTAACTATCTTAATAATCTCGAACGAAAAAATACTCAAAACTAAAAAATTATAGTCTCGTCGGGAGCTTCAATTTTTATATAAAATCATGCTCATCTACCGTTGTATGAAAAGTACAATTTTTTTTATGATTTGCCGCTGACATGTAGGTTTATCACAAGTGTTGAGTCAGCATGTCGCGTTAGCAACTGGATCGGATAATAAAAACCCTTTTGTATCTGGATAAGACCCGAACTAACTTTATGGACAAAAATACATTTCTGAGATTTTCGGACCTATAACACCTATAGACCACTTCTGTAACCTGGTGTGAATTTCACTCAAGTTTATATATTGATAACCCTCGGACGTGTCACCGCGCCAGTGAGCCAACCGGGCCGCGCGGTGGGAGGGGGACTTTGCCTCGGATGCTCCGCCGTGCGATACGCACGCATCCCCATGTGACCCACGAGTCCGCGCAGGACCCCTCTCCCCCTCACCCATGCACTTCCGGTCGCCCACATCCACTTGCTCGCTCCTCCCACACGCTCCTCGCTTTCTCCGTCTCTGCTCCGCTGCTCCCAGCACCGAGCGCTGCTCTTAGCGTCGCTCCTACGCGCCCGCCGCTGCGCGGCCGTACATCCATGATGAGCCGCTCCTCCCTCCCATCTTCTCCGCCCTCCCTCTCCCTCCCTCTCCCGTGGTTTCCATGGCTTCGGAAGTGGAGGGCGACAGTGAAGGCCTCCGGCGAGCGCGCGCTTCCTCCCTCGGCCACATGTGCCCCTTCCCAGCACGCCCTCATGCCTCGCCAGCGGCGAGCCCCCCTCTCTTCCTACCTCCCCTCCAACGTCCCTTCCTCCCTCCCTTCTCTCCCCTCCTTTTTTTTCTCACCCCGTGCGACTTGTGCGTCTTATTTTGGCACCGAGCGGTGGGGTTCGATGGCGGCTGCTTCTGGAGAGCCCGCACAGCCCCCTGCTGCTCTCGCCCTTGTGGGATGTGACCTCCGTGCATCCAGAGAAGAGGACGACGATGCAGCTCCGGCGAGGTAAGTGGGGAAGGATCTGGATCCGAGTCCTCCCTCCCTCTCAATCTACGCCTCCCTCCTCGTCCCCCTCCCCCCTCCTTCTTCCCTGCTCCGGATCTAATGTTTCTCTAAGTGTTTCACCGGTGGTTCAGTTTTTCATTTTCAATGTTTCACAACACATGATGTTGATATTTATCTGATGTTGCCACTCCCCCCTGTGGATCCAATGTTTCTCTAATGTTCCGCCGGTGGTTCAGTGCTCCATTTTCAGTGTTTCACGCACAGATGATGAGATGTTTCTCTGATGTTGCCCCCTCCCCCCTCCTCGTACACCGCTCTGGATCTAATGTTTGTCCGAGTGTTTCACCGGTGGTTCAGTTTTTCATTTTCAATGTTTCAAAACACATGATGATGATGTCCCCCCCGGTCCCCTCTGGATCCAATGTTTCTCTCATGTTCCGCCGGTTCAGTGCTCCATTTTCAATGTTTCATTGGTTTCTTCCGGTTTGTTTCGGATAGGTTTCTTCGGGTGTTTTATTTTCATTTTTTTTGTTTCATATATAGGATCCCGGCGATGCTCCGATGAGGCTCCGGTGAGGTTCTGTCGGAGGCAGGGGGTGCGTGGTGGGCGAGCTGGTAGCGGAGGCCGCGGCGGGTGCATGCATGTGCGTCGGGGAGTGCTGGTGGCGTGTGTGTCGGGGCGATGGAACGCCGGGGGGGGGGGGGGAGTGTGACGGGGTGTGCGTGTCAGGGGGTGGGCCAGGCTCGGGCGTCCTATGTTTAGGACGTCCCAGAGCCAGCATGACCCTATATATATACCTATAGATAGAAAAAATGACTTATATATGCAAACAAAGTGTAGTAGGCCACAGAACAAAGATTTATACCAGGAGCAGAGACTTGACGTCGTTCATTGTGAAGGTGGCTTTGCCGTCCCCGCCTTGCCTCTCCATCTTGAGCATGGACTCGAGAAAGTCAGTGGCCATCTCGCTGCCGTCCTGCTGAGCCTGGAGCCGCTGCTGTATGATCTTCTCGAATATGTGGTCGAAGCGCGCCCTGATTCGCTCCATCTTCTTCCATACGCCCTGTACGTCGAACGGTGCTAGCACGGGGAACAAGTCGGATAAGTTTGGTGAAGCGAGCAGCTCAGTCAACATGTTAACGACTGCCCTGAACTCCTTTCCTATGGCAGCTCGCTCGCTCTCGCTCCCGATCGTGCCACCCCAAAGGCTGCTGGTGACCACGTTCATCATATTGACGAACATCACGGAGCCGAGGTCCACCGGCTCGCCGGCCTGGGACTGGGTGTAGAGGTAGCTCAGGGTAGATCTGAACTCGCGCCGGCGGTGGCCGTACAGGTTGTGGAGGCCTGTGGGGCTCAACATCTCCTGAGCGCAGAGGCGCCGGAGCAGGCGCCACTTCGGTCCGACCGGGACGCTCCCAATGCTCTGCACGCCGTCAAACTCGATAGCGCGGGCTGCTTCGGGGATGACGCGGTTGGAGAAGGCAAGGTCCTTGTCCCGGAGGACCTCGCGGGCCAGCTCCGCCGAGGTGACAACGATTTCCATCTTGGAGCCCAGGCGGATGGCGAAGACGGGGCCATGCTTCGCGGCGAGGTCAGCGAAGCAGGCGTGTAGGTTCCGGTGGATGAAAGGGAGACTGCCCACGAGCGGTAGTCCCGTCGGCCCAGGCGGCAAGTGGCGGCTGGTGCGGCGTCGGTTGACGGCGAGATACAGTAGCGCAAGAAAAAGCAATGCAGCAGCATAGAAAAGGTTTGCTGGTGTCGTTGCCTCCATGGCTATATTTGGCGCTGGCTGGGAAGCTTGTGTCTAAGTCGTAGTACGGCCCGGCGTCGTTCGTATATACTTCTCGAGTCGGCCCAGCAAGCTCGAAACGTCAGCATATTCTGGCGTGATGCTAAAAGGTATCGGAGGATGCGAACAACCCAAGATGCTATGTCAACGCTTTTACTTTTTGTACCTACTAGTCGGTGGTATGTTACCTTCCAAAAAAGTCAGTGCTATGAATAATCCGATGCTATGTCAACGCTAGCAGTCGTCTTTTTGTACCTATATTAGTATACATGGTTTAAATAATCCCGAGGACCTACCAATATATATTTTACAAACGTATAATGCTGATAAATAATCAATGGCGGAGCTGCGCACAGAGCCACAGATCAACTGCTCTATAGTGATAAATAATCAGGCCATCACATCCGTAGGCATACTTCATTTCTACTTCCTGCTTTTCTTCATCAAAAGTGACAGTATCTCCGTGGCTCACAACAATTAGTTTGCAATACATCTCTCCACTCTCAGATGGCTGTAGGCATGCTGCAACAGAGCTCTTGCCAGCCTATAAAGGTCGTCGTCTTGTTCAGTATGTGCTTGCAAAATGGCCCCCTTGATTGGGCTTCACGCCCCGCCATAGTACCGGCCGCAGTGGTGGCATGGAGATTTTCTAGAATAATAAAATAATTGTGCAATTTTTAGCGTACTCAAAGTATCGTATTGATGTGATTATATGTGAAGGTAGTGCAGATCCATGGTGGTTGACTTGTGTGTATGCTGAAGCCCAAGTCATGAAGATATAAGACATGGGATGGGACATGTTGAAATCCATCAAGCCCAACTCGAGCTTGCCCTCGGTGTGCATTGATGATTTCAATGAAGTTTTACATCCATCAGAACATGTAGGCATCCCGCGTCCAAGAAAGGAGCTACGCCCAAATTGCTGGTTTCCGAGAGATGGTTGATGTATGCGGCCTTTGTGATTTAGGTTAGGAAGATCGTAGTTCGACGTATGAGAAGAAGGTGACAAGAAGTGGATCCTTGGACCGTGCGTTATTAGCAACACCAGAATGGAGCGCTCCTTTCCCTCTAGAGAAGATTGCCCATCTTCCTGCGGCTGCATCAGACCATGGACCCATTGTTCTGCAGTGGGAGGCGGTGCAGGTGCGTCAACGACTGAGGGGACTGTTTTGATACGAGACGATGTGGGAGGCACATGAGGATTTTGCTAACGTGATGTCACAAACCTAGCAAAATGGAACAAAGGCGACTACAGCCCACGAACTGCAAAGCAAATTGAGTAGTGTGTCGTGTAAGCTGAATCACTGGGAAGTGAGAACATTTGTTCAGGTTCGTAGAGTTGAAAGAGCTAAGACTTGAACTCGAGATGCTGCGGGCTAATATGAACCATCAGAGTCCCTCACATAGGGAGCTGAAAATTAAAGAAAGGATCATGGATATGAACCACAGGGAGGAGGTGATGTGGAAACAGGTGCTAGGATCCATTGGTTATCTGCTGGAGATAAGAACACCCGTTTCTTCACTTACGTGCTAGCCGGAGGAGAAAAAGAAATATGATTGTTATATTAAAAAGCAGCTAGCAAATGGGCAAGTCACGGAAGACAAAAAGGAGATGGGCCAGATGGCGACGTCCTTCTTTAAGGAGTTGTATACTTCGAAGGTACGTAGAATATGGACTTCTGAAGGTACGGAGAATATGGAGGCAGTACTTGGAACTGCCCCAATTAAGGTGACAGCTCAGATGAATGATAAGCTAACTGCACCTTTCTAGGAGATGGAAATTAAAGAAGCTATTTTTCAGATGTTTTCGACCAAGGCGCCAGGGCCGAATGGCTTCCCAGCATATTTCTTCCAACATCATTGGGAGCTCTGCGGGGCATTGGTGACTGCAGTTGTCCTTACGATCCTTAAAGGAGAAGACGATCCGTCGGTAATTAACAATGCATTTTTAGTTTTGATACCGAAGGTGACGTGTCCAGAAGAATTGGGCCAATTTAGGCCAATTAGCCTATGTAATGTCATTTAGAAGATCGCTTCTAAAGCGGTGGCAAACAGATTGAAAGTATGTCTTCCTGAGATTATATCGGAAGAGCAGTCAGCTTTTGTTCTGGGACGACTTATTACAGACAATATTATCACAACTTTTTAGTGCTTGCACTTTATGAAACGCAAACGACCAAAGGATCAGAGGTGTTATGCGCTTAAGCTGGATATGAAGAAAGCATATGACCGTGTCGAGTGGGCCTCTTTATGAGCTATTAAGTTGCGTTTGGGTTTTCATAGGCTCTTCGTGGAGATGATAATGAGGTTGGTGACTATAGCTTCTTTTTCAGTTTTATTTAATGGTGACTGCCTTGACAACTTTAGGCCATCAAGGGGCATTCGCTAAGGGGATTCTGTCTCTTCCTATCTTTTCTTCTTGGCAGCAGAGGGCCTTTTGTGCCTCTTAAAATCCAGAAATCAATCATCAGTGCTCAAGGGAATTAAGGTGGCGCCGTCACCTCTGATGGTGAGCCATCTACTCTTTGCGGATGATAGCCTACAGTTTTTCATGACAAATATAGAGAGTGCACTGGAGGTAATGGAAGTCCTAAATATATACTATCGGGCATCAGGCTAATAGGTAAATATGGATAAATCATCGATTCACTTTGCAAAGGGCTATAGTCAAGATATTAGGGAAGTGATCAAGAATGAGCTAAATGTCCACAATGAGGCACTTAGTGAGAAACACTTGGGTATGCCGTCAGATCTGGGTATCTCATTGATTGGTAGTTTTAAATACTTGAAGGATCGAGTATTTACCAAAGTCCAAGAGTGGATGGAACAATGTGATCCAGCTGGATGTATATAGAAGTGCTAACCAAAGCAGTAGCTTAGGCGATTGCCACATTTTCCATGTCATGTTCCAGACTCCCTAGAGTTTTGTGTCAACATATCAATGGTATTTTGTGGAATTTCTGGTGGGGTAGTAAAGTGGAAAAACGGAAGACATGTTGGGTGGCTTCGGATGACATGAACAATACAAAGTTCCTTGGTGGTCTGGTTTTAGAGATGTTGAGCTTTTTAATCTAGCTTTGTTAGCTAAGTGAGCATGGATGGCGTTGTTGGTGCAGATTCTCTATGTGCTCGCATCCTCAAAGTTGTTTACTTCCCAGATACTAAATTCCTACAAGCTAGGCTTGGTAATGCGCCCTCTAGGATTTGAAGGTCAATTCTAGATGGCAACTATGTCCAAGACCAAGGTTTGATTTGACACATCGGTGCAGGAGAGGCAACAAATATCTAGACTATGAATTGGCTCCCACGTGATGGCCTGTTGAGGTCGGTGAAGAGTGTCTGATATAATAGTTTGCAGATGGTTAATGAACATATTAACTCCACGACAATGTCATGGGACATGCAAAAGCTAGGTGAATTTTTTTGCTCCCATGGATTATTGTAAATATTCCTTTGAGCACACGGAGACAAAGTGATTTCTAGACCTGGCATTATGAGAAAAATGGCATATTCATAGTCAGGTCAGCTTATAGGAAGCTTGTACTTAAGATAAATAATACGATGGCCTGCTCTGACAGTGTTGTAGGAAGATCAAGCACTAAGGTATAGTGTTGTAGGAAGATCAAGCACTAAGGTAGATGAGAAAGAATGGACAACGTTGTGGCATGTCCAGGTGCCGTCAAAGATTAGTGTCCTATGGAGATTAGCTAGACAGTCTCTTGCTTCAAGGGATGTCTTACATCATTGGAATATGAAGGCACAAAGCACTTGTGCTATTTGTGGTGCCATGGACTCATGGAAACATTCTTTGATAGACTGTTATATGGCAAAGTGTGTATGGGCTTTGGAAAGGGAGGATATCATTGACACTTATGCATTGTGCCAGTTGAGGATGCTCTAGGTTGTTACACACTATAATAACTACCTTGAAGCATGAAGATCTTACACGGGTTCTAGTTACTTTGTGGGCAATTTGGTGTGCAAAGAGGCAAGTTGTATGTGAGAATTCCTTTGAGAGCCCTCTGTCCATGCATTGTTTTGTTAAGAGTTTCCTATCAGATCTGGAGCTTTCGGAGGCATGTCACCAACGCCAGAATGTACAAAGGCCTTTATGGATCCCTCCATCGGGCTTCATGAAAATAAATTTTGATGCTACCATATCTAAGAACTCAACTAAGGCATCAACTTTGGCAGTGGCAAGGGAATCCTTGGGTAGGTCTGTTGGGGTTTCGATTGTGGTAACCGAAGGCATTTCTGATCCTAAAATCATGGAGGTAGTGGAGTGTAGAGAGAGCCTAGTGCCAGCATTGGAATTGATGCTACAAAATTCGGCGTGGCTTGTGATAATATCACTATTGTTAAAAATATCTGAAGCATAGGCTTTGGGATTTATGGCCATATAATTCAAGAGATCAAAGCACGAGGAGAAAGTTTCACTTCAATTGACTTTGTCCATGAAGGTCAATGTCTAATAGGGATGCCATAGGCTAGCGAGAGGTTCCTTGTATGAGACAGTAGTTAGGCATGTCTGGTTTTCAGTCCGTCGGAAGGCGTGTGTACTTCTTATTCTCAAACCAATTAATAAAGTTTGAGATTCTAAAGAAATATGAAGTAAGATAGATAGTCAAGTGTTGCCAAATAAATTTTTGAAAACCCTTGAGTTGTCTAAATTCCCATTAATTGTTTATGTTACTAAAGTGCTTAGTGTTATTCTAGCTTTTGAACCCTATCATCATCTCTTACTTCAGCAACAAACCTTGGCCTCTTCCCTAAAATTATTAGACTACCCAATGTCACCCTCTCAAACCACCCAACACAACCAACCACCCCCGAGGACCCTCATTTGAGGCAAGTCCATCTTGCACAAGGACGTGTTGTCAGTCATCAAACACCGACAACAGTTGGCTTGACTCTACAGAGGTGGTTGGGCTAGCTGGCTCTCCCATTCCTTGTCTCTAATTCCTGAGCCGCCTCCAAAAATTAGATTTCTAAAGGCACTTGAAATCAGGAGCCACCTCTGAAATTGATTTGTAGATGTGGTTGCATTTTCAGCCGCCTCTACTAATTGTTGTCTATAAATCATGGATTCGAGTAAAAAAATAATAAAAGAGAATCCAAAAAAAATACCAAAAAAACTTGAGAGACCATACTAGGTAGCGACACATGTGTGCCACCACAAGTCACATGATTCTTATGGGGTTTCCCTAAAAATAATGACATTTCTAGAGGCAGACCCCTTAAAAGGCTTGCCCCTAAAAATAGGCCCGGAGTCTAGGATGACTCAATATTATAGTCGCATATATGCAAGAATTAGGGTTTCTCGTCTGACTTCTTTCGTCATCCACGAACACTGTCGCCTTCAATTTCTCTGTCCTCTCCACCCACCCAATGGATGGCAACACCGCTGTCTCCTCTACTCTCTCTCAGTTCTCTCCTAAGCCTTGTCGTCGCACCCCCCTAACTCCCTCTCTCAACACCGGCAACTGGATCAAATGTGTGCTAACCAACCAGGGTGCGCACTGCCTCCCTAGCAATGGAGCTTTCGGGGCTCACACTGGGACCTCCTCCCATGGTGTAGTTTGTGTGCCCCTTCTACTGAAGCTCACATGGGTACTAGTGGTGCTCATGTGGTTTGCAGCGCGCGACAGTAGTGGCGCTCATGTGGTTTGCAGCGCGCGACAGTGGTGGTCACGTGCTTCCCCGGTGGCGATGCTCACATGACTCCTCGCCTTCCCTAGCATCAATTGTCCTAGATCCAGTGTGATCCTGTTATCGCCCTCTTTGACATCTCTCATCCTCTTAGAGATTTGGTCAAACTAGATAGGGCTTCCTCTCCCTGCAACATGACATTGAGGCTAGGCAATGGCGACTAGCTTGGGAGCTGGATGGTCGATGCTAGCTGGTCTAGAAGCAGGGTTAGCGATGGCTGTGTGCCGAGGAGCAAGCTCAGCAACGGTGATAGACTATGAATTAACTCATTGGTGTACATGAAAATAGGCTCACCAATTGTAATAGCCCCAAATGGCCAGCGAGCCCAATTCACGGTATGGGCCGGTGTTACTGTAGCAGGGAAGTGGAGACGAGCACTGTAGCAGTCTGTTACTGCACAATCCGGACTCTGGGACTGTAGCAGTGTGGTACTGTAGCTCGGGCACTGTAGCAGTTTGTTATTGTGGAACCGAATCGGGCCGGGACAGGTTGGTTTACTGTAGCACAGGGACTGTTCACTGGGTACTGTAGCATCACGAAGCACTGTAGCAACCAGCGTTTAGTACCATGCCGTGAACTCTGAGGTGAACTGACCAGCTTAAATACCAGGGCCAGGGATGCGTATTAACCTTCGGTTAACCATTTTGAACGAAGCGAGGACGAAAGTTCAAGCGGGTTTTTACGCAGGCGGGACCCGCTCCTCGGTAGAGCAGGCCTGGGCCGTGCGCCGAGACTGGGTTGTTACACCAGTGGGCTCAGGATCAGGTACACCTGTGGGCTCATGCCTTTTTTAATCTACCAATGGGCTCAGAATCGGGTGCACCTGTGGGCTCATGCCTTTTTTTACTATACTTTTAGAGACCCCTAAAAAACCAATTGCCCTCTCTTGGCATCGACAACTGGATCCGATGTGGGTTGTCCCAACCTAGGTGTGCACCACCCCCTAGCGATGGACTTTCGGGGCTCGAAGTGGAAGCTCCTCCTATGCTGTAGCTTGTGTGCCCCTTATAGCGAAGCTCATGTGGGTAGCAGTGGTGCTCGCGTGGCTTGCAACGCACGACAGTGATTGAGGAGCTCATGTGCCCTTGTGGCAGCTCATGCGGTCACATGCTTCCCGGGTGGGGATGCTCACATGACTCCTCACCTTCCCTAGTGTCAATGTTCCTAGATCCGATGAGATCCATCGTACTCTTTGACATCTCTCATCCTCTCATAGGTTTGGTCAAACTAGCTAGAACTTCCTCTCCCTGCAGTGCGACACTGAGGCTAGGCGAAGGCGACTAGCTTGGGTGCTGGATGGTCGATGCTAGTAGGTCTGGAAGTGGGGTCAGCGAAATTTAAAGTGACACTTTTTTGAGACAGGTGAAGCATTCGCATTCTTTAGTACTGCAATCTTGTCCTTTCTCGCTTTCTTTATTACCCACATCTTACTCGATTTCTTTATTACCCGCTTTGGAACAAACCATCCATGCAACAAGCACAATCTTACTCAAGTCTAAACATCTTGCATGAGTAGGCCAAACACCAACACATTGCATATATTTATGCATAAATGTAGGTCTTATTTTTGCAATAAATGCATAAATACAGGGGTCAAGTCTAGTGCAAGTGACCAATCACACCTTTATTATTTCCTTTTGCAAATAGAATGTGCATATGATCATATATGTTGCACCTTTATTTGCACAAAGACATATCAAGGATCAGAATCAACACCATCACCGATCTAATATTATGTGTGCCTCTTGATGGCCTAAAGCTTGACTCCATATTTGAAGTGGACCACAACTCCAAACTGAATTTCTAAAGGGGACTCGGAACACGTACTGCCGGTAGAGGTGGATCAGAGCAAGTTTCTTTTTGACGAAAATAGGGGCTTTAGTTATGCAGGCAACCATCTGGCAGAGTCTGATTCCAGGATTGTCGGTTGTGGGCACAGCCCTTCTGCACATACTTGTCCCTCTGCATCCTCAGCCAAGGCACATCGGGAGAGAACACGCCAAATTGTGAGAATCACGTCGCCCACTTATGATTCTTGGCAACGACCCGGACCCCAGCTGCCCCTGTTCCACTCACAAAAGAGCCATCAACATTGACTTTTATCCAGCCATCTTGTGGTGGATCCCAGATTTGGATAGCAATCTCCTGAATGGAGAACTTCTGGCCGATGCCGATTCCAAACGGGATGAACGCATAGGGGTCCCGCTTCTTCTACTCATCACAGGCAGGGTCAAAGTACTCCGGCCGAAAGAGCTCTGGGCCAGGAAAGTTGATGGGGTCGTTTGTCAGAACCTCGTGCCATCCACACGCATGTACCCTGCACAATAAGACAGAAACATTTCATCAAAAATCAGAATTCGTGAAATGGGAGCCATTGATATATGAACTGGAATAACAAATTGGGGTTCTGACTCTATATATCAGTCATATAGTTCTAGCAAGAGGAAATCTTGCGCATATGCCCCCCTGCTAGTCTGTCCATTTGAAGTTAGGATTCACTGCTGCTGATTATGTAAAACCACCCAAAGCTTTATATTTACCAGTAACATATATACATTCAAGCGTAATGATGTAAAATAATTGAGGTGGACTCACATAGCAGCCATACAATGTTTGCAGATCAAACATTCGTACAGGAATTCTTATAGGCAATATTTATATAGTGCAATACATTGATAGCTCTGTTAATTATATAGTCTAGAAGGGCAGGGAAGGTGCGCCTGTTTGTAGTTACTACTGATTTATTACACCTGTTGTGTTGTACCACATGGATTTCGTACAAAGAAGGAGTAACAATATAGAACGGCTCTGGTATATCAGGATTATTTTACAACTGTGATCTACTAGCACATAGTAATATATCTTAGGAAGTAAATTACTGAAGATGTTTTCTCTGCATTTGTGTGGAAGATCGAGATGAGGAGGGTCTTGTTCAAGAACAATACAGATCGGGCTTAGGCAACCTTGACTTGGGTATGATCATCAGTGGCGTAGCCTTCTTCATAATGAGTCCGAACTGCTCGGAGAGGTCCAGCTCGGTACCCTGAGGCAGCTTCCAATCGAACGCCTGCAGCAGCATGGCCAGCGAATACATAATCATCTTGTCGGCCATGGCGATGCCGGCGCATATCCTCTTCCCGGACCCGAAGGGGATGTAGTCGAATTGGCTGCCGGTGAAATCCCACTTGCGCCGGCCGTCGTCCACCCTGAACCTTTCAGGGTTGAACTCTAGAGGCTCGTTCCATACCTGGGGATTCCTCTGGATGGCCCAGACGTTGATGAAGACACGGCAGCCCGCGGGGACGTCGAACCCGCCAATCGTCGATTCTTCGCTTGGCGAGTGCGGCACCAAGAGGGGAAGTGCTGGGTGCAGCCTGAGCGTTTCCATGGCCACCATGCGGAGGTAGTGGAGCTGAGAAAGGTGGGATTCCTCTACGACGGCGTCCCTACCCACGACCTTATCCAGTTCTTCTTGCACTTTCCGTAGAACATAAGGATTGCGTATCATCTCTGCGATGGCCCATTCCACGGTATTTGACGCGGTCTCCGTAGCCGCGACGACCATTTCCTACACATATGTGATAATTAATTAGTTATTGTAAGTCATATACAATTTTTCAAGGTTTTTCTAAAAGAACCAACGAGAGATTTGCCTGATATATATTAAAAAGTAAGAAAGCCCTGATAGACACAGGAAAGCGAGGGAAAAAATAGTTCGACCAACAAAACAGCATCCTTGAACTCTAGAGGCTCGCTCCATACCTGGCGATGTGGCAGCACAAGTGTGGTTGGCACACACATGTAACATAGTTTGAGAGAAGAGGATGGGCTGCAATGATACACTCATACAAGTTTAGACAGCTACTGTGTATTTTAAAGATATCGATAATTAGGATAAAAACTTTTGATAATTATTGAGAGCTAAATGCACAATCTGAAAAATACTAGTTCTTGAATAACAGCTTGAATATAAGTTTTAGAGAGCTGAGTGTTTAATTTAAAAGTGCCGAGACCTGGACAAAATCTTGGTACAAGTTCGAGGAGCTCCTGTGACATTTATTCTTGTTGGAATGTACAAACGATGAGTAGTAGAAGATCCGTTAAAACATCTTACCTTTGTGTATAGAGTGAAAGCCCCTAAAGTTGTTTGTAGGTGTCATATAAGTTCCCGAAGTTGGAAAATGCATTTTTTGTTCCTTGAAGTTAGTTCAAATCTCATCCAGGTCTAAACGGGTGTTTGCCTGACCCGGTAGCTAATGTGTCATGTTGCGTGTTATATAGATCTGACAGATGATCCACATGCAAGTAGCAAAGCTTAATCTTTAGAATAGCCATAGTTTTTTCCCATGACCTCGAATGACTATGATTTTGATATGGAAATTGTAGCCCTCCACAAGTCTATTACTTTTAGTTTTGAGTTTTTTCATTTGAGATTGTTAAGATACAAAAATAAATTAAAAAGTTTCAGCACCATATTAATCATGAATAAAACTTCACCTTAGAAAAAATCACATCTTTTTTATGTTATTGGATAAAGATACTTTGTATCTAAACATTGTAGCTCCCTATACTATAGTCATATTTTCAATAGAAATTATTAAGATACTAAAATAATATAAATTTTCACCAACATATTAATCGTGTACTAAACTTCACCTTATAAATATTATATCTTTCATTTATGTGGTTAGATAAAGATATTTTTTTATAGTACAAAAGTTGTGATGCTCAATGAGGACTACAACTTTCAAGTTTGAGTTTTTTTTAAAGTTATTTAGATTTATTTGAAAGTGAAAAATAACATAAATTTTTTTGACTAAAGAAACTCAAAGCTGAAACCGATGCTATATAAGAAACATATAATTTTTCGAACATGACAAGTTTGGTATGCGGTTATTATGACCTAAAAGTTTCTAATTTTTTGAGCATATCAACAATTTGAAATGGATAAACTCAAAACTAGAAAGTTCCAGATCTCATCGAGTGCTACAAATTTCTTATACAAAGTATTTTTCTCCGACAGCATATAAGAAAGGTATGATTTTTTTTTCTAACATGACAAGCTAAGTTTGGTACGCGATTAATATGCTGCTAAAAATTTATATTTTCTTAACATCTTAATAACCTCGAATGAAAAAAACTCATAACTATGAATATATAGATGTCACTAAGAGCTATAATTTTTGTTTACGAAGATACTTCGTCTGATAAAAAGATTGATATGATCTTTCTAAGGTAAATATTGTGCATAATTAATATACTTCTGAAACATTAATTTTTTTAAGCGTCTTAATATTCTCAAATGAAAACTAAAAATTTATAGTCTCCTCATGGGTTTCAATTTTATATAAAAATCATAGTCACCTAGCGTTGTATGTAGGTTCATCCGTCGGATCGTCCATACAAGCGATGAGTCAACATCTCATGTTAGCAACTGGATCGGATAATAAACACCCTTTTGTATCGGGATGAGACCCGATCTAATTTTATGGACCTAAAATACATTTTTGAGACTTTCGGACCTATAACACCTATAGACAACCTCAGTAACCGGGTGTAGACTTCACTCAAGTATATATGCACGTATAGACAGAAAAAATGACATACACAAACAAAGTGTAGGACGTAGGCCACGGAAAACGGGAAATGAACGGAAAGATTTGTACCAGGAGCAAAGATTTGACGTCGTTCATTGTGAAGGTGGTTTTGCCGTCCCCGCCTTGCCTCTCCATCTTGAGCATGCACTCGAGAAAGTCAGTGGCCTTCTGGCTGCCGTCCTGCTGAGCCTGGAGCCGCTGCTGTATGATCTTCTCGAATATGTGGTCGAAGCGCGCCCTTATTCGCTCCATCTTCTTCCATACGCCCTGTACGTCGAACGGTGCTAGCACCGGGAAGAAGTCGGATAAGTTTGGTGAGACGAGCAGCTCAGTCAACATGTTAACGACTGTCCTGAACTCCTTCCCTATGGCAGCTCGCTCGCTCTCGCTCCCGAGCGTGCCACCCCAAAGGGTGCTGGTGACCACGTTCATCATATTGACGAACATCACGGCGCCGAGGTCCACCGGCTCGCCGGCCTGGGACTGGGAGTAGAGGTAGCTCAGGGTAGATCTGAACTCCCGCCGGCGGTGGCCGTACAGGTGGTGGAGGCCTGTGGGGCTCAGCATCTCCTGAGCGCAGAGGCGCCGGAGCAGGCGCCACTTCGGTCCGACCGGGATGCCCCCGATGCTCCTCTCCACGCCGTCAAAAGCGACAGCGCGGACTGCTTCGGGGATGACGCGGTTGGAGAAGACAAGGTCCTTGTCCCGGAGGACCTCGCGGGCCAGCTCCGCCGAGGTGACAACGATTTCCATCTTGGAGCCCAGGCGGATGGCGAAGACAGGGCCATGCTTCGCGGCGAGGTCAGCGTAGCAGGCGTGTAGGTTCCGGTGGATGAAAGGGAGACTGCCCACAAGCGGTAGGCCCGTCGGCCCAGGCGGCAAGCGGCGGCTGGTGCGGCGTCGGGTGACGGCGAGATACAGTAGCGCAAGAAAAAGCAATGCAGCAGCATAGAAAAGGTTTGCTGGTGTCGTGGCCTCCATGGCTATTTCGCTGGCTGGGAAGCTTGTGTAGTTGTGTCCATGTCGTAGTAAGCCCGGTGTCGTTCGTATATATACTTGTCGAGTTGCAGGCAGCAAGCTTGAAACGTCAGCATATTCTGGCATGATGTGAAAAGGTATATCGGACGACGCGAATGTCAACGAGCTCGAAACGTCATCATATTCTGGCATGATGTGACAAGCCATCGGACGATGCGAATGTCAACGAGCTCGAAGCGTCAGCATATTCTGGCATGATGTAAAAAGGTATCGGACGATCCAATGTCAACGCTGTCGTTTGCTTTTTATACCTACTACTAGTACCAGTGAGTGCTATAAATAATCCGATGCTATGTCCACGCTATCATTTAGAGATACCTTATCTTATTATTATTTTATTACTAATTAAAGGCTTTAATGGACACTTCAGTTAAGTCACGCGTTAGAAAAAAATAAATGCTAGAAATTCTCACGTTAATCAGAAAAATCCGACCATTAAACCATTGATTAACACAATCTATAACCATCAGATCTAATTTAAATTTTTTAAAGAAATTACCCACCACTTCCATTCTATATACAGATAATAATAAAACAAAGAGCCTAACTATAACCGGTATAAACCCGGGGGCACGTGGTGGCACGAGGGTGCAACGGCAAGGGGCGGCGGACGGGGTTGCGGCAGCGGCGCAGGAGAGGTGGAGGAGAGGGAGAGTAGGGGTTTACCCCTTTCTTTATCGATTTGATACCAATGATTGTATCTTCTATTTATAGTTGGACTAGTGCAATCCTAAGCTAACTAGGTGATCCTCATAATCATGGATTCTTCTTTTACAATTCGACCCTTACTTTATTTATTCAACTATTTTCAAACCTGGGAGACTCAATTTGGGAAACCTAATAGACGATTTATCGTGGCGGCTCGGGGATTGCACCCCAGCCCCACGTGCGCGCGTGCCTCTCTAGGGCGGCGGCTGGGCCCTTCTCTAGGCCGGAGTTAGCCCGAATTCTTCCATAATTGATTGAGCCATCGTTATACTTGTTAAACTAAATCTTTACGTATAGAAAAATCTTGAATTTTTTTAGGACAGGCATAAATTTCTTAATAAATTAATATCTGATGGGACTACCAACACGTTCCCTTGGTGAGCAAAGCAACGCCCTACTACCTTCATGTCAACTAATTTATATCTTTTAGATATTTTAATACTAATCAGGCAAAAAAATTTTGGCAATCATATTTCATGCTAACCGTGAGGAGTAATATTTTATTAATATATTAACCAAGCTTTAAGGTTATTGTGATCATCCGCTAACAAGAAATAATGTAAAATCAGATATCGAGAAAATCAATCTACCGAAATGAGGTAACAACTTTCCATATCGAGCACGTGAGCATGAGCATTGAGGAAGCAAGCGCCAATCGACGTTGTCCGACCTGGCACCGACTACAACATCTGGCCGTGCGCCGACCACGGATGTGATCCAACCACATCGAGGGTTCTGACGGACGGACATGTGCCTGTATCCCGAGGACGAAAGGATGGTGTGAGCAGGTGTCGTCAACATGGCCCTCATCTACTTCAAGCGTGTCTGGAGGAGATCGACGAGGGATCTACATCTACCAAGAAAAGGATACGGGTGGTGCCGGAACAAGCAGGCACAACATGGTCGGCATCTATCAACGTTGGCACTTGCCGCACCCGTAGACTAAAGGTATTTTTCTAGATCTCATAACTATAATTATTTTTGTTTCCTGTGACGTACATGATATGATTCATTAGGTATGATTGTCATTTTAATTTTAATGTGGTTGGATTGCTTCACAAAAGTAAATTTTGATACAATCCTTATTGGTATATTTTTCTACCAGTTTAATAATAGTGTAAATGGAATACTTCAAGTTTACATGCTAAAGGTGCTGAAAAAATAAAATGAGATCGACGATGAGAAGATGTACATCAAGCAAGGAAACGAAATGGGTGGAACAGGCCACTGGTGCCATGATGTTTGGCATCCACGGCTTCATCTACATCAACAGCTAGTATCGTGGGTGCGCGCCTTGGCGCGCCCGTGGGATGATGCGGTGATCAGAGCTAGGAAATTTCACGGATACAATAATAGTTATCGACATATAATATTAGTGCATAAATACATATTAAGTAAAGGTTCTTTTGGTCTGAGGTACAGGCTACATAGATTAGGACTGAACATCGAGGGTACGATATGTACATATATTCTCCTGGCTCTGCAGCAATATGTCAAATTACAATACATATATTCACGCGCCCGTGCAGCAATACGTTTAATTATAAATATGGAGATTTTGATATGTACAAATTGCTCTCGGCCGATTTTTGGTCTACGCTAATCATCATAGCTCCATTTTCATGCGGCCTTCTTGTAACTTACCTGTTTCCAAGCGACAATTCAGGTCAGGTGTCTGAGTCAAACATTTCAGAATATTAGTGTTTTATTTATCAACAATGAAAGCTCTGCGCTGAAACTGAAAACCCGTTCTCCTGGCTCTGCCCTTTGTTGTCGATGTGGAAAACACTCTGGAGGTCCTCCTCCCAGTAGCTTATTTGCTGTAAAATTAAAAAAAGTAGACCAAAGCTATGCGAGGACAAAGATGATTTGAGTTTTCAGTAAGATAGCTAAATGGGTAATGAAAATTAGCTATTCAAGCATCAGTTAGTCTACCTGCAAGTCTGTGCTGGCTGTTTCGTCTTCAAAAGCATGTTGTCCCATTCTTTGCCAGGTCAGTGGGTTAAGGCTGCAATGGTTCTCGAAGCTGTTTGGAGCAAACGACTGGAGCACATATCCTTGTGACTGAACAGAAAACATCACATTTGGCGGCCAACATAGCGAGCAGAAACATATTTTGGTTAACATGCTGCATGCGCAGCAGCAAACAGTGTCAGGAAAAATATTGTAATCTAAGCATAAATGATAAAAAAATGTGAAGATGGAAATTAAGGAGCACATACTGAAGCATAGGCAAAAACAAGCAGATATCAGTAATTCGCAATGTATCAATCAACCATGGCTGCCGGTCATTACATCAAACAACCTGAGGGGTGCACATTATGACTAACCTTGGTAAGACTTGGCCATGGTGTTTGATGGTAGAAGGTGGGCGGCTCACTTTTTCAAATCTTCCCACAAATGCTACTATGCAATCTCTGAATCAACATTGGAAAAAGGAATTAAGAAAATAAGAGACAATGAATATATGGGGTGAGAGGCACGGGATGAGGGAATATCTCTTTTTTGTTTGCTTATTTTAGTATTCCTACAAACCACTGATGAGTAGTTCAATGCTTGTTGAACTGTAACTAAAGTCCTTACTAACATTACCCAACAGAACTACGTGGTTACTGAAATCCATTCCCAATGATGAACACATTAAAAATTGCAGATGTATTAAGCAATTGCAGGCTATAGCAGATATTGTAGAAGGTAAGCAGCAGGAAGAGTATTTTCACCAAGATAAAAGTGGTAAAGCAGTTCAATCATGACTATGTAAAAGTAAAATGAAAGTTTTGGAGCAATTAAAAAAAAAGTTTACATGACAGTAGAAGGGCTGTTACCTTTGTACCTCAATTTCACCGGGTTTGTTCATAGAACATCAACATTGGAGAATTCAAAGAATGCTGGAAGCAATCATAACAATCCGGTGCCATCACCTTGTTTTCCATGGTTGTAAATATAAGGAAGGAGAATGATAACAGAAGAACCTAAGCTCCAGGATACACACCCAAATTCCATTCCAATAAGCCTAATTTTTTTGGAGGTTTTAGACATAATCTTGAAATCATTTCTATGTGAAAAAAACTCAGAGGCTGTCTGAGAAGCTGTGAAAATAACAATTACCAGAGCCAATGTAGCTGCGCTTGATGAATTGTAGAGAATAACCAGCGAGCGGCTTTAGTTTGCCACTGACAACCATGGCAGCCTTCTCCTGCAACCCCAGGATTGGAAGATCAAATGACTTCCATAGAAATCTGAAAGATAATGTCAGCAATTAGCATATGAGAAATGTAGAACAAAGGTAATGATCCATTAGTAGGAAATAACAGATAGGTATTGAACAGATAGATATTGCATGAATTTTATTGGTTTAACATTTGTGCAGCTGGGATCTGTTCAGGCCAAAAACTAAGGACGTATGATGCACATCGAGACATCAGCCATTACGTTTCAATGCAAACAGAGACCGATTTGGGAAAAATTGGAAGCCGTGTTTTGTATTCATGCTCTGTTTCTTCACATATAAGCAAATTTTTATTTTGCAAATTTAAACATCAATTCAATTAATTCAATCACCATACTGCACTTGATCGACAACTAAGGCTGACTGAAACCAGGAGAAGGTGGAAACACTTTTTTTTTGTCCTGACATAGGTAGTGAAGCTGAAAAATACCAAAGGCAATATGTAACGAACAATTTCTTTGAAGGACTACAAATAAATTGCAAAACCCAGTGATCTATATTGGTTCAGATGCAAACCAGAAAGTATGACTATTTTTATACTGGTATCCTAAGTTAAATTTAAAGGAATTTAAATGTTCCTCTAGAGTCAATCCTACAAAAAGAATCAGTGTACAACTCTAAGTGGGAAACAAATCAAAGTGGTTGTTCGAATCAGTGTGCAACTCTAAATAGGAATCAAATCAAAGTGATTGTTATCCTCATGACCTGTTTATTTGTTGTGTAACATTTGTTAATAATGGTATTACCTCATAAAGATTAGTCCGAGCACCGATACAATCTTCATAGATTTTCTGAATGCCAGAGAATTTGTCTCCTAAACTCATAGAGTTCACTTAACACACAAGTAAACTGCATGAGGCAAATAGGGAGGCATGACATACTGATCTTATGAATAGCAGACAAAACCAATAGAAATGGCAGCGCAGTAAAAGACATCTTCACAAAGTGTAGCTTGACAAAAATACAACTCTCACTAAGGATCTCTTTTCAGCCAAGCATCTATTTGGGGTTGCATCTAACACTACCATCTAGATTAGACTTACGAAAAAGCATTTTTTTTTCCCTGCAGTAAGCTACAGGCCTGAATTGATAAGGCTGTATGGTCATAAAAAAATTACACAGGTAGCCCTTACCACTCCAAACTCTTGGTTTAACTTACTCAATCCTGTTTGTTTGAGACTACCAAGATTACGCTGTTTGCCATCAAAGGGTGTCCTTCATAATGTTCTGCAACCAGAAAAAGGGTAGATGCCATTGTATCCTCAACAGACATAATGCAAGGGACCAGGAAGTTGTATACTGATGTAGTTAGTATGACTATTTAATTCTTGCCTGGAATTCTTGCCTCACATCTCATCCTTTATGTAATGAATCAACAACACAGATCTGCAACAAACCCAAAGCTGAATCACAAACTCAGGTTATCAAAACGATAGTATGTATTGACCACATCTCATATGGGCATTCCATCGAGCACATGTGATGCAAAGTCCTCACATTTTGCTGGTTAAAAAAAATTGAAGCCACGAATCATAGAACCAAGATCCATGTATACGCAAAATTGGAGAAAAGAGTTGGGAGGGAGAAGAGCCGGTGACTGACCATGCTGCATACATGTCGCTCTGAATGGGGTCGTGGATTAAGCTATGGTTTGGGTGTTCATGTCGCACGGTAGACAGGGAACAGAAGGGATGTGCGTACCTGGTGGGTACTGCTGGCCATGAGGCTGCACCGAGAGGCCACCACGTCGGGATGCGGGCGCCTGGATGCCACGCCACCACGCTAGAGGCGGCCTCGCCGAGGCCCCGTGTGGCTGCCCTAGGTAGCGGCCTCGCCTGCGCATCGTGCCCCGCCAAGCGAGGGGTTGCACCCCGGGATGGAGGAGGACCAGGGCGATGACCACCGCGTAGCCAATAGCGCCGCCACCCCACTTGCCTGCAGCGCTAGGGTTTGACGAAGCGCAGGCAGTAGGTGCGTGACGACGACACAACGCAACAACGTCAGGAGAGAGGAAGGGAGAGAGCCCTGAGGGACGGAGGGTAGGAGCAGTAGAGGCGGTGTCCGCCGGCGCCGCCGCGTCGGCGAATCGGGAGAGGGAGACCGAGAGAGCTGAGGGAGAGGTGAGACGGGAGGAGGAGGCGTCGGTTTTTTTGAGTCGGGCATGGCCGAGAAGCATCGTGAAGGAGATGGGGTGGAAGCTAGGCCACAGCTATGTATATATTTGATTGGTTCGATTTGGATGAGAAGCCGGAGAATCTACTAAAAATAGATGAGAAGCCATGGAAGGTAAAAAGAATCGGTAGAAGCTAGTCGGAGTAAGAAGTTGATTCATTAAATCAGCCGTAGATTCTGAGATCTGACCGTAGTAAAAATTTTAGCTAACGTGGACAGCTTTCCTGGCGAGAGAGCTAGCGCCCTTTGTTGGATTTAATGTTGGCACTAGCCACATGCAGACTAAAGGTATGACCATCTTGCTTAGATTCTAGAGTTACAGTTTAATTTGTCTCCTACTACGTACATGATATGGTTCTTTGTATAATTTTAATTTTAATGTGCTTGGATTACTTGGCATAAATATATTTTTATATATAATCCTTAATGATCATCGGGTATATATTTTTGTGTCAGTTTATATGTGGAAAAATTTGAGACCATGATCCATGGAGATACCAATAATGCCTCTACAAAATTGAATATATTTATTTCATAAGCTCATCAAACGTGGAAAAATGTCCTTAACAAACCACTCAGTAATCACATCTACAATTCACTTTATGTTGTGTTTATAGTCATGATAATAAATTTTGAAAGTTGTTGTCTTGAGAAAAGTTATCATATGAATATTACTAACTTATCTAAGCATAATTTGTTTAATAATACAATACTTATATGACACAATCAATTCAACACCTTGAGTGCCATGGTACATGCTAAAATTAAATAACTATTTATCAAGATAGGACAAGACCTAGAATATTATTTTAATAAAACAAAATATGAATATTGGAATAAATGATCCAATAAGTATTAGAATTTCAAATTTACATATGTAAAATAATAACTAAATCAAAATTTAAAATTTAAAATGTTGATCTTCATGATATATCATATAAAGAGATTAATCCTAGAAATTATTCTCACAAAAATCTACAAATACAAAAGATAGATGCTAGAAAAATAAGAAACATTATGCCATCAAACTGGTGGACTAGAACAACCATTCTAAATAATAGCGGTTGTACCTGAGCAATCCATTTTTTTATAAAAGAATCAAGTTTAGGTTGATCATGTAGTCCAAATATAGGTTGCAGCTAAAATTATCATAGTTATGTTTAAAAGCAAATGTTTCAACCAAATGTATATTGGCGATATACAAAACGTGCTTTGTCATGGCGGGGTTCCTTGCGGTGAAACCAACACACCATGGTTAAGTGTTCGACATGGCTAGAGTGATCACATAATCCTGGATTTATTCTAGGACTTAACAGTGCTACTTTCAATAGTAGGCAATGGCAAGAAGTCTATGGTGACTTTCCGTGATAGATGCTCATAATAGAAGGGTTTATTCTAAAAAAAGTGCTATGTAGAGAAAAATATGCGGATATGGGCGAAAAAATATAAGAAAATATACAATAGATTATCATAAACTGAACATGTAGGCTATAAAATACCTATTATAGTTACTATTTTAGAACATTAGTTGAAGAAAAAAGATATTTAAGATAAATAATTTTATTGGGCAGCACTCCTAAGATTCTAACCCTGCGAGAGCACGGGTTGATGAATTAGTAAACTTAATATCAGGACCGGTCCGGAGATTTTACGGGTCAAGGCCAAACTATCTGAGGCCCTCGTACATGATAGTGGAAATACTTATATTTAAAAATACATATGCAAACTGTTGCTAAAAACATATTTCGTGTATTATATGAAACAATTCATTGAATATAATTTACCTTAAAAACTTATGGACAAACTCTCTCTATGACTATTTCAACTCATTTACTTGAATTTTCTTTTCTTTTGTTGTCACTATCAGAAGCTTAGTGTCTTGATGACATGATATTGTTACAATTTAGAGAATGAATTGCATCAAAAAATAATAACACCAATCCGATAATTCACATTCACTTAAATTTGAAATTAAATCATTTTTATTATGATTGCAACCTAAATATATAAGCGTGTTCAATTCTAGAGCATAGAGTAGGCCAACAGAGAACGTACAAACCTATCAATATCTCTTGTATAGAAAAACTCCACTAGCTAATTCTCTCAACATGCAAGCTATCTAACAAGACAATCCACTATTACATCCACTAAGCAAGACTACTGTTGACACTCCTTACATCACTTAAGCTAGGTTGTCATCCCTGGCATGGTGTAGGAGTGTGATATTAATGAATGCAAATGCTCCTCTAGAAATAAATATGAAATCCGCAAGCACACAGATAATACCGATGTAGTATTTTAACCAGGAGTAAACCAGGTATCGTTATTTATATTTTTACCCATAGGAAGGAATGGCTAAGGATAATGAGCACTGAGCATCACTGCATGTGGTAATGGAGAGTATAACCATGTCTTTGTCTATCTCTCATACAGGGTAAGTGTCACATAAAATAATATATATAATGAATGAATGGTAAATGATAAATGATAAATGATCAGCGCATAGCCACATGAAATAATAACACATCTCAATAGAAGACTCTAAGTCTAACACTAGCATGGAATTAGGACAAACTACAAGAATAAATCCGAAGTTATTCTAACTATAAAATCAAAGCGTACAATGATTAGTGCAATTACACTTGGCAATCATGGCAAGAAAAGGTTATACTAAAGCATAGTGAGTATTAGAAAGGAAGATGAAGAACATAGCAATCACTTTCCTGTAATAGTTGCGCTCTACCTGCCCTATACTCAGAAGGAGGACTACAAAGGACTCAACAGGACTCTCTTGATAGATTCGGAAACCAAGCGAAACTTGACTCCTTCTAATTCTAATCCTATGTAGCTATGCTATGACTATGGAGCTCTAATTGAGATGGTGGCTCTAGGGCTTGATCAGGGCTTCTCCCTTGATGAATGAAGTTAAGAATGAATTAGGGAATGAATCAGGATTTCTTCTAGGGCTAGGGGCCTTGTTTATATAGCCGCCTAGAATGCACCGCAGCCCTCGGATCAAACTGACCTTCATACATGGTGAAGATTGATCCCCAAAGGCGGTTGGGGCAGGATTCGCGAGGTTGAACCTCATTGGTCTACGTAGGAGGGCGGACACCCTAGTGGCTAGGGCGGGCGCCCTGCCCACGTGGCCAGGTGGCCTCCGGTCTGGTCTTGTGTCTTCTGGTGTCTTCTAGAGTATTTTTGTGCGTGGGTTGATTCTCTCTATGTAAATTTTACATGTGGGCCTCCTTTGGTTGTTTTCTGATATCCCTTCTGTAGAAATAGACATACACCAAAACTCATGGAATTCTGTTAGTATAACCCCTATAGCTAGATTGTATTTATATTTAGTCCTTTCTCATGCTAACTTGATGGTTAAAAAGAGCACTTATCTACCGTCAACAACTCCCCTAAGCTTAACTTTTGCTCGTCCCTGAGCAAAGATAGACCTAGTGATGGATCAGGAGTTGCTATAATGCTTTCACGCCTTAAAAAGTACACATGCATTCAAACAAGAACTCTCTTCCAGATTAGAATGAACTATTCTGATTATAGACTTACTCATATTACCTTCCACCATGGGGCTTGTAGCCGTCACTTGGGTCTTGAGTAGTTGAAAGACAGAACGGTCAAGTCAAACGCCATGTTTCATGCTCTTTGATCAACTGTTATTCCAGATTTTTTGCAAGATTTTCAAATAAAACTCAGAGATTCCTTTGTATGACCCTCTCAAGTCTCTCCTTTGTGGTATTTCTGGATTCTCACCAGGCAATAATGATGTATGCCTTCTCTCTTCTCCCAAAGTATGTGGTATTTTTGGTATTTGGGCATAGTGACATTATGCCTCCTCTCTCTCACCCTATCTCTAATAAGCTTATATGGAGTTCATAGGTGGGGAGACAAGGAAAACATACTTATAAATATTTATTGCACAATCAAACCATGGATCAGAGAAACATGGTCATACAATCAAATCAAGATATGCATGTGTATGGGATATATGGTATGTAGTGGATAAGGAGTAGATAGTAATTATGGTAAGGGGTGAAGGGATGATAGAAGTGAATACCTAATTCTACTAAAGCTCCTTTGAAGGGATTCATACATCTTATTTGAACTTTGAAAAACTTTGAGGAAGACTCGGGCTGCTCAGTGTATGCACATTTTTTTTGAATGGGGGTATAAGTATTCTTCTTTCCCCTCTTTCTTTCTTTTCTCTTATTTTTTTAAGAAAACAACACCTAAGCTTCTTTTGATGAATATAAATTGATAAGAGGTAGCAACAGAAATATTTGGAGCTTTATGGGCTAGCAAGAAAATGGTAGAAAAATATGATGGAATATCTTTTTGGGTAGTTTACCCCCAGGATAGGAGTAGAACTAAATTTTAGATGGATCTGAGTGGAATACATGAATGCACACTTCCAGAATAGAAGTGGCATGAATGAATGGATGTATATATATGTGGATGTGTACTTCCAAGATAGAAGCAGCATATGTGGGTGAATAAAAATAGGTGCATACTTCCAGGATAGAAGCAGCGCATATGTAGGAGAAATGTATGGGGATCTTCATTTTAACCGCATGACCAGCTCCTAAGGGTCTACATAGCTCGACCATACTCAATGCTCACAAGCAGTAACAAAATTGAGTGCAGGGGTTTTCCTAATCTAGTAAGCATGTATATGGCTACGGTAGGAATTTAAAACTCTCATCATACAGGAATTCATTATGCAGCAATTTTAAATTTTTAAACTAAATTCTTCGGAACTCTAGCATCTCTAGGAATAAGATAAACATCAGCTCAAAACCTTCCCATATCATATGCGTCAATCACCTAGACTTATATCAAGCATTCGCTACCCACAAGTTCAGGTTTAGAGCAAATCTCAAATCAAAATCATTATATCCAAAACTCAGAAGAGTGCAATGTTGAAAACTAGGCACTTGAAAGGAATTACGGTAGGGCAACTATTCATCATTTCCATACAAGAGTTTATTCTAAGGATTAACTTTTAGTAAGGTTAAACTCTTCTATATTTTATTTAACAAACAGAAAAACATATATATATATAAATTATTTGGTTTCTAAAGGTTATACATCTTTTTATTTATTTTAATAGAATAGAAATATGTAAACCAAAATTTATATATAGGTAAGAAAATACTTAGCTGGATACACAGGGGATGCCTGCCCCAAGCTAGATGCTGACATAATCTTGGTTGATACAGCAGACAGACAGCGGAGGTGTACTTCCTCTCTAGGAGTGTTGATGATGACGACTGTTGAGACAACACTCCGACAGAGGATAGATCATGCTCTTGTCTGTTAACTTCCTTTGATCCTTCAAATTCTGAGGAGCTCAAATAGACAACAAAGCTTGTGGAACTGATTAAGTGTTAGTCATAAGTCTCTAAGCCTTTGGTCATATCAAACTTTCCTCAAAATATACATATAGATTTTAGCAGGATCTTTCTGATAACACATATTTTTATATTTTTGCTATGCAAGAAACTGTAAACATGATGAATGCATATTTATTTTATTTTTACGCCACCATAAAAAATATACTTATGGGTGTTATGCCACAAATTTATTTGCATGGGGCTTGACATTTATATGGATGCAATGCAAGACATTTATTGATAAAGTAAACATGTAACTGACTATGCATTTTTAAAGGGAAAGTAAAAATGCTAGAAAATTTAATGCAGTGCTTAAAAAGAAAATTGATAACTTACCAACTTTTATCTCTTGAAGCGGTGTTCGGCGATTTAAGTCCTCCAAACAGGACCTCTTGTTCACTTAATCTTCTTGGGGCGCCTTGGATGGAACCATTGGCTGAACTTCTTCATGTGTTGAATCTGGTACTGATTTTACCTTTACTTTCCATACCTGTTTTGTTAGTGAGGTTGACTTTGAGGAAGGAGCTGGTTGTACTGTCTTCTCTTCTTTGTTTTCTACAGGGATTCTTTCTGTTGGTGGTACAACTTCCTCCTTGGGATATCGATCTTCGTATCTTAATATTTCTCCTTCATAGTTAGCCCATCCATCCTTGGTGATTTGATTCTTCTGATGGGTACGGGTGCGACGTCTTCTTCTCTTTCTATGCGACATCTTCTTCTATTTCTATTCTTCTTGGAATCTTCATTGACTATATAGTTATCATTAAAGTAGCAGCTCACTTTCTCAGAGGGGAAGTGGAAATGCACTTCTCCTGTACCAATGTAGATGATTGCTTGAGTAGTGTTCAGGAATGGTCTTCCAAGGATGATAGGTGGATCATACTCATCTTCTCCCATGTCAATGACTAGGAAGTCTATAGGGATAAAGTGGTCATCAATCTAGACGGGGACATCTTTTGCTAATCCATCCACGAAGCAGAGTGATTGGTCTGCCATCTGCAGTGCATAGGTGGGGTGCAGAGGCATAGTGCCATTGAGAAACTCATAAGTGACCTTGGCCATTATGTTGACACCCGATCCGGTGTCACAGACTGCCTTCTAGAAAGAGTTGCGATTGATTGAGCATTCAATGGTTGGGACACTTAGGTCATCCTTCTTGATCAGATGTGGGTACTTAAGCTGATGGATATGTTCTCTGTGGACTGTTGTGAACATCCTCACTGCCTTCACTTGTTGTGGCTTCTTATTCTTGTTCTTCTTGTTGTTCTTCTTCTTTGGCTCATAGGCAAGTTGAGGGTGTGTAGGGAATTGTAACACTTGATTCTTGAATGAGAAAGTTTCCCTCTTTCCTTTGATGTTGAAATAGATCTTTGCTATGTTGGAGTAAATGATAGCTCCAGTGGTGTTCAAGAATGGTCATCCCAAGATGATAGGCGACTTCTCATCACCTCCTATTTCTATTACCACGAAGTCTGCAGGAACATACGAGCTGCCCACTCGTACACAAATATCTTATAGAATTCCTTTGGCATAGCAAAGTCTGCAAGCTGCAAGTGCATGGTTGTGTATGATAAAGGATAATCAAACATTCTTTCATATATCACCTTGGGCATAATGTTGACGCTTGCACCAAAGTCACAGATTGCTTCATGGAAGTTCATACTCCCAATGGAGATCTAGATGACTGGTATCCCTAGATCACCTTTCTTGATTGGGAGAGTCTCATCATATTGGAAATATGCCCTAGAGCTAATCATGTGGATGATGATATTCTGATTGTATCTATGATTATTATTAAGTATTTATTGAATATCCATTATAGACAACTTGTATTGATTGATAATTATGTGTTATGAAACTCATTTACTTGAATGGTTATTCTAATGTTGCCCTTGGTGGGCGTTCTTATGAGAACACACTTGAATATTAGACCAGCACATGTATTAGTTGATGGCTATGTTTTACAAGTCATAGACATAGAGATGTTGAACTAATAATGTGAGCACATGTATGATATGTAGGCTGGACTGACCTGACATGAGATTGTCTCTATTCACATCATGTATGTTATGTACTTAGACCTAGGATTATTGTATGTACTCAAGATGTGAAACGATCTACTTAGGGACTGCCAAACACTGCTTCATAACTGGGTAGTTATAAAGGTGGTCTTCGGATGGTCGAGAAGCATGCTATGAGACATAGACAGTCAAGATGGAATTTTCCCCTCTCTGTATGAGAGAGATATCACTGGAATCACTCAAGTGATTGGATCAACAAATGCATGGCCATGCTTGGGTTAATTGTTAATCCACGAGTTGAACCATATATCTTGTGGCAAAGGGAATGACTTGTACGTGGTCTGTGGTGGTTCATCTGATATGATCTTTGTGTATGCATAGGAGTTGTCACGCCTTACTAGAGGCCATTGTCAACTATTGGGTGAGTAGGAGTACTCGGACCATGTCTATGTGTGCGTGAACCCATAGGGTCACACGCTTAAGGGCTGGAAGCCTAATTCGGGTTGGACCCGAATTAGATAAGGCTTAGGGTTTCCTGATAGGCCTCCAGGTTAGGGTTGCATTGGGGACGCCTATAAAAGCAAAGGGTAGGGCATGGCTAGACTTGATCTGATCCACGCCTGTTGGTAGCTGCCGTTGCCACCCACGCTCACGCCTTTGTTCCCCGCGGACCTAGCAGTCCGAAGGCGCAATGCTTCTCCCCGCACGTGTGTGATTCCTTGGAGGTGCTGCATCTATGGCACTAGGACGAATCTTGCTGATCATGGTGGTTGGCAACTGGTCAGCGACTAGTTGGATTGGTCAGGAACCTGCTCAGATGATCTACGAGTGAAGGACATACCTGATGGACAACCACGCAACTGCATGGCACTGCTGCAACGCGTTCAACTACATCGAGTTTCCGCTGCACCTGCGCATCTACTGGTAATCTCATGACCTATATCTAGCAGTAGATCCTGGTTTATGAGATAAAAAGGTTTTGTTTTTGAGCTAGCGTAGCATCCTCATAACCCTACACATCATTCCAACAAGCTGTCAGAACACTCTAGTTGCTTCCTGCATTAAAGATGTCTATAAGATTTGCAGATTCTAATTCTTCTGGCTTCCCTAAAATGATCTTACCTTGGTATTCGGGATGAACAACCATAACAAGCTAGGATATTTGTGACTCAATCATTTTATTAAAGCTATGTTGATTCTTAATGGCAGTAGAAAAGTTATCCATCCTACTATTAATTTCTTCTAGCACTTTATCATTGGATGCTAACTTCTTAGATAGGTTACCATTAACTTTCCTTGATTAACACTAACTCTCTCAAAGGTGGCTGATTAAAAGAATTGAAAGAATTATTACCTTGATAGTTACCTAAGTGGTTACCTGAGTAGTTAGGCCTTTGTTGTTGGTTCCAACCTTGATTTCGTTGAGGACGATAATAATTGTTGTTGTTGTTATTGATGTAGTTCACATCCTCGTGTAACTCTGGGCAAGTGTTACCTGAATGCTTAGTTTCTCCACATTCTTCACAAGTCATGCAAGAATCATGAATGTGCATGACTTCTTTCTTCTCACTGGCTCTATCATCGAGCCTCTTCATTAGCAGGTCCATTTTGGTAGACAACATGTCCTCCTTGAGCTGGTGCATACCTCCACTTCTCTTGCGGCCTTGAGTTCTTTCTTCATTCCAACCTTGGTTGAATGCCATCTTCTCCACAAGAGCTGTGGCTTGAAAAATTGTAAGTGATAAGAATACACCTCCAGCAGCAGCATCCATGGCCTCATGAGTGCCGTTGTTGAGCCCATGATAGAATGTTTGCATAAGTAGCCAATTTCCATTCCATGATGAGGACAATCTAGGATGTAATCTTGAAAGCGCTCCCATGCTTCTGGAATGGACTCATCATGTTGTTGCTAAAAACTTGATATCTTCCCACAAAGAGCATTTGTCTTGCCCATGGGAAAGAACTTTGCTAGGAAATTAGTAGAGCAAAGTGCCCACGTAGCATTCTTCTCCTTGTTTTGCGTAGAACCATTGCTTCGCTCTCCCCAAGAGTGATAATGGGAAAAGGTGAAGTAGTATGGCATCTCCAGGGACATCTTTGATGGTGAAAGTGCTACAAATCTCCAGAAAGTGTTGGAGATGAGCACTAGCATCTTCATGTGCCTTCCCACAAAACTGGCTAGCTTGCACCATGTTGATGAGCGCAGGCTTAAGCTCGAATGGCCGCTCAATGTCCGCAGCAGGACTAGTCCGGATGTTAGCCATAGTTGGAGCTGAGAACTCGTAGAGTGACTTATCTGCCATGGCTTCGAACACTGGTGTCAAGTCATGAATTACTCTTTGGTGATCTTCTTGTACAGAAGGAACTTGAGGTTGATTTGCTGATGATTGAACTTTCTTTAGTTTGGCTCTGGTCCTTCTGATTAATGCTTCTGGATTATCAATAAAATTATCTGAAAGCTCAAACCTGTTGATATATTACCTGGCAAAAGATACACAAGTAGACAAAATAACGGTAATCCTGTAGAGAAGGGTTAGTATGGACAGGTTTCCTCAATCACATTAGTGGATGCAAGTGATGGCTCATATCCTTTTTGAATAGCTATATTCCTTCCCCAGCAACGGCGCTAAAAATGCTTGTTGATACTCCTTACTCCACTTAAGCTAGGTTGTCATCCCCGGCATGGTGTAGGAGTGTGTTATTAATAAATGCAAATGGTCCTCTAGAAATAAAAATGAAATCCACAAGCACACAGATAATATCGATATAGCATTTTAACCAGGAGTAAACCAGGTATCATTATTTATACTTTTACCCATGGGAAGGAATCGCTAAGGATAATGAGTACTCAGCATCACCATATGTGGTAATGGAGAGTACAACCATGTCTTTGTCTATCTCTCATACAAGGTAAGTGTCACATAAAATAATATATATAATGAAAGAATGGTAAATGATAAATGATAAATGATCAGCGCATAGCCACATGAAATAATAACACATCTCAATAGAAGACTAAGTCTATAACACTAGCATGGAATTAGGACGAACTACAAAAATAAATCCTAAGTTATTCTAACTATAAAATCAAATCATACGGTGATTAGTGCAATTACACTTGGCAATCATGGCAAGAAAAGGTTATACTAAAGTATAGTGAGTATTACAAAGGAAGATGAAGAATATAGCAATCACTTCCCTGTAATAGTTGCGCTCTACCTACCCTATACTCGGGAGGAGGACTATAAAGGACTCAACAGGACTATCACTCCCGTGATCTACCTCACGGTCCGGAATATAGGGTGTAATTGCAGGAAAATATGTTATAGGCACCATGCCTACATAATATTTACCACTCACCCATGATATCATTGAGCAAGCTCTATACGATCCCATACTTGAATATAATTCTAATCCAACTATGCCAAACATATAATCACAATAAACTAAGAACATCATAATTGAGAATATAAGCAAATATAGCAAAGTCATATCCAATATAATAGAATAGAGCAAAGTCATATTCATAGAATGATGAACAATATAAATAAAGTAAGAACGAATATAAAAGTAGGAGAGAATTACCAAGAACTCTCTTGACAGATCTGAAAACTAAGCGAAGCTTGACTCCTTCTAGTTCTAATCCTATGTAGCTATGCTATGACTATGGAGCTCTAACTGAGATGGTGGCTCTAGGGCTTGATCAGGGCTTCTCCCTTGATGAATGAAGTTGAGAATGAATTAGGGAATGAATCAGGGTTTCTTCTAGGGCCAGGGGCCTTGTTTATATAGCCTCCTAGAATGCACCGTAGCCCTCGGATCAAACCGACCTTCATACATGGTGAAGATTGATCCTCAAAGGAGGTTGGGGTAGGATCTGCGAGGTTGAACCTCATTGGTCCACTTAGGAGGGCGGGCTCCCTGCCCACGTGGCCAGGTGGCCTCCGGTCTGGTCTGGTGTCTTCTGGTGTCTTCTAGAGTATTCTTGTGCGTGGGTTGATTCTCTCTATATAAATCTTACATGTGGGCCTTCTTTGGTTGTTTTCCGATAACCCCCTGTAGAAATAGACATTCACCAAAACTCGTAGAATTCTGTCAGTATAACCCCTATAGCTAAATGATATTTATATTTAGGTCATTTCTCGTGCTAAGTTGACAGTTAAAAAGAGCACGTATCTACCGTTAACGACTACTATATTCACCAAGTCATCATACCACATAATCCAATAATTCTAATTTCTGCAGCAACGCGCCAAGAATTTGTCTAGTTCTGATTAAATCATTGACATTAGCATGGGTTTTTGTGGACTTGGTCTGCATAACTAGATCATATATTAAAAATATTAATATTACAAATATTAATATTTTTAATATATAATTGATCAAAGTTAAAAAAACTTGACTTATCAGGAATTAAAAATGACATCTATTTTAGGATGAAAGAGTATATTTATAAACGTATAATACTGATAAATAAGCAATGGCAAAGCTGAGCACAGAGCCACAGATCTTGCTCTATAGAATTTCAAGCAATCAGGACACCCATCCTTAGGCACATACTCCATTTCTACTTCCTGCTTTTCTTCATCAAAAGTGACAGTATCTCCGTGGCTCAGAATAATTACATCTTTCCACTCGCAGATGGCTGCAGGCATGCCGCGCAACAGAGCTCTTGCCAGCCTACAAAGGTAGTCGCCTTGTTCAACATGTGCTTGCAAAATGACCACCCTTGATTAGGCTTCACTCTTCGCCGTAATCCCAACATATATGAATTAAGATAGATACCCTAGTGTTGCCAAATAAATTATCGAAGCCCCTTCAGTAATCTAAATTCCCATTAATTGTTTAGGCTAGTCAAACAACTTATTGCTTAGTGTTATTTTAGTTTTCCAATTTTATCGTTATTTCTTACTTCGGCAACAAACCTTAGCCTCTTCCCCCGAAACTATTAGACTACCCAATGTCACCCTCTCAGACCACCTAACACATCCAACCACCCCGAGAACCCTCTTTTGAGGCAAAGGAAGTACATCTTTTATCATTATGTGTTGCTAGACATCAACCACCGACAACGGCTGGCTTGCCTCTATAGAGGTGGTTGCGCTAGCCGCCTCTCCCATTCCTTGATGGAGGAGAGTGAGGTGAGATCGCCCAGGTCTCACGAGCGGGTGTTTCTGGGAAAGAGGACCCACCTGTCAGCGCCAAATTTGTGGCAGGGAGCCGGGATCGTTTCACGCGGAGGTGAGGTGAAGATCGCATACGGAGGAAGGAACGACCCAACTTTTTTACCGCACGAAGCCGATGTCGCCTTTTTTACCTTTCTATTTGTGATTTGCGATAGATGAGAGATGTGAGATAAAACATTATTTTTATTTAGAGATAGAGAATGTATTATTAACTTTAAACATCGATTATTCCAAGCGCCCGCTTACATATGGCATCAGTTCTACCCGCAGACCGGCGGCAACTTAATTTTCTGTTTGACATGGCATCAGCCCAACCGCAAGCATCCTCCTGACCAGAACGCCGATACATGGAAACAATATTCACTACAAACTCAACTCCCTCTCATGTGTTAGTTAGATGCATATGTTATGAATATATAAGACAAACTATACGCCATGATTGCTATATGGTACCGTCCCAGTTGATCCCCCGCCGGTGCAGCGCCATAATATAACGGGAAAGCATGCCGAAAGCTGCGCAGCAAACTCGCGCCTCACCCTAGCTCACACACAAAACAAAGGTCAACTGCTCCATTGCTGTGGCCAAGGAGTTAGCTAGGAAGAAGCAGGATGTTGAGAGCCCTGCAACACGTTCTTAGAGTCAGGCCAGCCTCGTCGGGCTTCGTCGTCAATGCCGGCTTCTCCTCCTCCTCGGCTGCCGACTCTCATAGGTTCGGTTCGATCGATAGCTAGCTTCGGTTTTACAACTTGCTGTGCACTTGCATGCACACTGGAGACGCTCTTTACCTTGGTTTTGACCCGTACGTAGGTTAGCTGGAAAGGTGGCGGTGATCACCGGCGGTGCGAGCGGCATCGGGAAGGCCACGGCTGCCGAGTTCGTCAGGAACGGCGCGAGGGTCATCATCGCCGATATCCAGGACGACCTCGGCTACGCAGTCACGGCGGAGCTGGGCTCGGACGCCGCGCGCTACGCCCGCTGCGACGTGACAAACGAGGCGCAGGTCGCCGCAGTTGTCGACCTCGCCGTCGGCCTCTACGGCCGCCTCGACGTGATGTTCAACAACGCCGGAATCACCGGCGGCATGGCACCGCTGGGGGGCATCAACCTCAGTGACTTCGACCGCGTCATGGCCGTCAACACCCGGGGCATGCTGGCTGGCGTGAAGCATGCCTCGCGCGTCATGGTCCCACAAAAGGCTGGCAGCATCATTTGCACTGGCAGCACCTCCGGCCTGCTAGGCAACATGGCCCCCGTGGCCTACGGCGTCTCCAAGGCGGCGGTCCTCGGCCTCGTGCGCGCTGCAGCTGCAGAGATGGCACTCTCCGGGGTGCGCGTCAATGCCATCACTCCGCACGGCATCCCAACGCCACTGCTGATGGCTACCATGGCTTACGGGTTCCCCGATAAGAGCGTCGAGGAGCATCGGCGTATTATCGAAAAGGACTTCAATGAGATGGTTGGTCCCGTGCTGGAGGTGGAGGACATCGCCAAGGCAGCGCTCTACCTGGCATCCGATGAGGCCAAGTATGTGAACGGGCATAATCTGGTTGTCGACGGAGGGTACACGGTGAACAAAGCGCTCAAGATGCCGGCGCCTACAGCACCTTGAGATAGTATACTGTTTTTGTCGTGGCTTCACTTATGGAGCAGATTCACTTTATACTATAAAAAAATCCGAATTTGTATGACAAACTGAGATTGTCATGTTAAGTACAAAATTTGTCATAAAAAGTATCTTATTACGAAAAAGCAGCATTATGCCTGTCGTCATATAAGACCGTCACATAATGTACCTTTGTGCCGAATGTGGCATTGCCGTCTATGTTAATTCAATGATAAATGTCACACAGATGTTTTCACAATTCTCATCACAACTCATACATATCAGCCAAGCCATCATCCAATAAGACAAGAGTCACACAGCTAGTTCAAGGTTTCATCACACAAGTTCAAAGATATAAACAAATATTGCTTGGTTTGCTTCAAGTGAGGCCTGTTGTGCAAGAATCTGTGCTTACAACTGTGTTCCTGCTTTAGATGAAGGAAAATGTGTGAATCCTATTAGATATATGTGGACATAGGAGTTGCAGGCGGCAAAGCTCGAATCGTCAGCATCTTCTGGCAGGATGGGGAAAGGTATCGGTCGATGCGAACAAAGCAGATGCCAAAATGCTACCATGTCCGTTGCTGTCTCATTTGCTTTTTGTACGTACTTGCAGTATATATAGTACGTAGTTTATATTATATATACTGTATAAATAATCCTATATATGGCCGGCTACCAATAAACATATATTGCTAATAATCACTGGCCGGCGGCGGAGCTACAAATGCAAAGACCAACTTGGACACCAGATCCACTTGCTCCACGCGAATTCTCAGGCTATATAGGCTATAGAAATACTTACTCCACTAGAGTGCAAATACAATGCCATTATTTATTTATTACATAATAATAGTGCAGAGTCATGGCAGTTAGCAAGCAATCAGACCACGTCTGCAGGTATAGCTGGCAACGTAACACAATATATCCACAATCATTGCAGTTTGTCTTTAATCTATTTTATTAAAAGGAGGATAGTATAATCTCCATAAAAATACGATCAACAGTGATGTACCAAAGACAAGCTGTCTGCAGCATGTGTCCGGAAATCTGTTCTGACCGTCCGTAAAAATACTGAGTAGATGGCCAATTGATTCTTAGAGGAATCTTTGTTTCTCTTGGAACTGACAGACGGTAAGCATCTTCTCATTTGTACACGAGTCTGATGAGATTCATACGCCGCTATCAGAAAGATGTTTTCATGAGGTATCTTGTCGTTTAGAGATAAATGATTAGTAATAATATAATAACTTTTTGTAGTTGGCTAACTTCATCATAGATACAGGTTCATCATTTTTGCCACAAATTTAAGCTCGTCTATCAGTTCACTAACAAATTAAATAACATGATTCTTTGCGAAAGGCCTATAGCCCAGTGGTTACATAAATACTTAGCAACACCTTATGTACTAGGGATCGACTCCTGGTGGGAGCCAATATATATTACAGGATTTAACTGTGTTTGTGCTATTAGGTCAGTCTCAATGGAGTTTCATAAAGGATTTCATGTACATTTAATAGGATGTTATGTCAGTAAAACTGTACTTTTTGCATGAAACTAAGAGGAGAGAGAATAATTTTGTTTCATCCCCATGACACTACTCAGGAGATGTTTCCAACACGCGTAAAACGAGATGAAACTTGCGTTGAGGGCCTTTAGGCGTTTCATCCGGGTGACAATGGCTGCCGGACATGGGCAGGGAGCCTGCCGCGGGCCAAGGCCGCTAGGCACACGCGAAGGTTCCTCCGCCGCCGGGGAGCCGTCAGGCGTGAGTGGGGCACCTACGTTGCCGGTCGAGGCCATCGGGAGCGCGTGAGGTCGCCTCCGCCGCTGGCGAGGCCGCCTGGCACACGGGAGGTTGCCTCCTCCGCCGGCGATGCCTCCTGGCATGCGTGAGGTCGCCTCCGTCGCTGGCGAGCCGCCGGGCGCATGGGCGGGGCACCTACGCTACGGGTCGAGGCCTTCGGGCGCTCGCGAAGTCCCCTTCGGCGCCAGTGAGTCAACTGGCGCGCACGAGGGTGCCTTTGCCGTCGGCGAGCCCGCCTGGACGGGTGAGGTCGCCTCCGCCGTCGACCGAGGCCACCTGGCATGGTTGAGGTCCTCCGCTGCGGCGAGGCCGCCTGGCAGGGCGGGGCTCTACTGTCATGAGCAGGCAGGTGCTCCACCTCCACCGGCACGAGCGAGGCTGCCGCCACTGTCGTGAGCAGGCACGAGCTCCGCCTCCGCCGGTGCAAGCAGGCGCGACTCCGCCGCGCCGCCTCCACCGGTGCAAGCAAGCGCGACTCCACCACGCCGCCTCCGCCATAACTAGCAGGCAGGAGCTCCGCCTCCACCGGAGCGAGCAAGCGTCACTCAACCGCATTGGGCTTGTCGGCCACAAGCGTCCGTCCTCTTCTTTCTGGCTGGTCGCGACGCACAGATGAGGAAGGGAAGGGAGAGATTGGTGGGACCCACAAAAGGATAAGTTATTTATGAAATCGTGCTGTGAAATTATACATTAAGAGAGATAGCTGTTTCATTCTAAAATTTTAAGTGTTGGAAATCGAAAGGTGAAACACAGCATTGAGACTGGCCTTAGTGATAGATGATATTGCCATCGTAGCGAAGCATTTATGGTAACTTCACCAATCTCAAGGATTTGTCAGCCCCTCTTCGAAAATACAAGGTTTGTGTGTGTGCGCAGTTATAGATATGCATATTCATGCATTGTGAGTGTCTATGTTGTATCATGTAATGTAAAAAAATGATTTTTTCTCTCTTTCATACTCAACAAAAATCTACTCATAGCCTGTCATTATATTGCTTTATATAGACGGTAAAGAAAACTACTTTACGTAGGTTGTCCATTAGACCATTACACTTGCTTTCTCTAGCACTTGTATGGGAACAAACGGTCCATAGAACAAGCACAATCTTACTAAATACACATTCTTCCTCTATCCCATGAAAAATATTATTCTCACTTCTTGATCAATTAAATATTATAAATTTAATTAAATATATTTAATAAAATATTAATATTTGTTTTGCATAATTAATCTTATTACATACATCATTGAATATATTTTCATAATAAGATTATTGGAGATACAAGTATTGCTAATAATTTTCAATAAATATAGCGCGACTCGTATAGAGACTCTTTTTGCTAAAAACAGCTTGCATGAATAGGTCAAACACTAACACATTGCATAAACTTTGCCAATTTGTTTTGTTCTTGGCTACATGGTTTAAACTTAAATCTTAAAACCAGTCTTATAGTTTTGGTTTGTACCATGACTATCAGTTGTGTATTATTCTTGGATGGTAGAGGCTAGAACCTTATTCTATTATCTAAAATATAGTTATGTTGGCTTGAGTTGTATACTCCCTCCATCCTAACATTGCTCTGTATTCGTGCTTTGACTAGGTTTGTTGTTAAACCATTAGTAACATCTGATCTCCAAATAAATAAGATTATAAAAATTGATTCAATGACCTATCTAATGATACTACTTTTATCGCCAAAAGGATGCAACTATATGCGTTGCGAGCCAGTTAAAGTGTTTCATGTCTGACCAAATTTCTAATAGATATGATTTATGTTTATGATTTTAAATTAATTTATATGAACATACATTTTTTCAGGAATCTAATGATGTTTATTTAATATTTTAAATTTGTATATATTTATTTATAATTGGTCAAACTTGGTATACTAAAAATGTAACTGTTACAACATTGCATTCTTTGCGGACAGGAGGAGTACTAATTATGTGCTATAAATATTTATATTTTCTTGTATGTATATTTGATCAAAGTTAAAAGCATTTGACTTCTCGAAAAACAAGAAACGACACTTATTGGGACAGGTAGAATTTTGCTGCATATAATTAACAGGTTAGCTCTAGTTGCAAGTGACCAATGACTCGTATTGTTTCCTTCTGCAAAAATAATATCTATATGACCATATATGTTGCACCTATTTTTGAGATTACACAGTATAACATAGATGTCTAACACGCATGCACAATCACCTATATGAACACATATACATGAAATCCTACACCTATGAGCACCTATGAAGGACTGAGCTGGTAGAACTCGAGTTTCACGAAGTCACCATATTTGCCTATCAGTGAAAGCATAGCGCTAGTAAATCTTATAGTAAAACCAAAAAAAAAAGATGAGCTCCACTGCTAAGTCGAGGACTTAGAATCCTGGTGGGCAGGTTCTACCACAAAAAACCCCTTGTACATTGCACCATTATTTGTACAGACGTAGATCAAGGACGATCATAATCAACACCACGACCACCGTTCTAATATTATTTGTGCCTCTTGATGGCCTGAAGCTTCACTCCATTTTTGAAGTTCATCACAATTCCAAACTGAAATTCCAAAGGGGATTCCATGCTGGGAGAGTGTCGGAACACGTACTGCCGGTAGAGGTGAATCACTGCAAGTTTGATTTCCTGAATCGAGAACTTTTGGCCGATGCAAATCCTGGGACCAATTCCAAACGGGATGAAGGCATAGGGGTGCCGCTTCTTCTGCTCATCACTCGCAGGGTCGAACCGCTCTGGGCGGAAGAGCTCTGGGTCAGGAAAGTTGATGGGGTCTTTTCCTAGAACCCCTGGTGCCATCCACACCCATGTACCCTGCACAAGAAAACATTTCATCTACCCATGCTACTCTGCCCATTTGAAATGAGCATTGTCTATTTGTGTCGTGAGGATAAAAGTTTGACAAAAAATTTGTACTAATATATGAATTTTAATACAAAAACTGTAGCCATTATATATTAGATTCAAATTTGAAATATGCTTATGGTTATGATTATGATTTTATATCATATAAATGTTTTGAAGGTAAAGAATTAAAGATCAATCAAACACCTGTTGTGAAAGGGAAATATGTCTATTAATTTCAAATGGAGGAAGTATCTTAAAAGAAATTATGCCCAATCATAATTATAAAAAAAAATTAGGAGCACTGAGCAAACCACGATAAGCCATTAAACTCCCTAGTATGCATCATAGAAGAACCAAATAACTCTTAACTAGGCTGGCTCGTGGAAGCAGCGAAAGCATGCGCATGATGACCAAATCTTGCACGCATAGGTGATGCACAGGCGGGACAACACGCATGAAGCGCTAGGGTTACCTCTCTTTTTGCGCTATTCTTCGCATTATTACCTCCCCTTTTGTGCCATTCATCATCCTCATATGCTCCAAGCCCCTTCTTCCGCTCTATGCTCTCTTCTTCATGTCTGCTAGCCCCCCTATCCTTTTCTCTCTTTCTCTCCTTTGCGTATGTGGTGAACCTAGGATATATATGTGTGGTGACACTGCTCGATCGTTTGTATTTTTCTTTTTTACTAGATGCATATTTGGAGGGGATGCGTCACTAGTGATTGAAGGAAAACCTTACATCTATTGCCCCCCTTCTCTAACCGATCTACATGGTGGAGATACAATTGTTTTTATGTCATCTAAGTTTTGACGTAATACAACTTCTTTTGAGCAGTCATCTAGACAGGGGATCCCCACATGTATAGTACTGATATATCATCAATAACCTTGTTTTTAATGAGGCAAATCCCTTTCTCCAAGTTAAAACTGAACTAGAAGTAATACAACAGCCCCAGCACAAAGGGCGGCATATCCACTAATACGAAGCAACATGCTCCAACGCGTAAAAATTGGCATGCAACTCGTGGACCGGAGGCCTGGTACGAGGCACACGATGATTTGGCTCGGCCCAAGCACAATGTGGCCCGTACACCATTCGTGTTTGTGCTGGCCTGAATCCCATAGCAAGTCATGTGTGGGCCTCAACCCATGCACGTGGGGCAGAACGGTACAACCCGGTTTTTTGCCATAGGCCTAGTAAAGGCCCGTTAACTTGCCTACCATATATAACGTGCAACTTCTAACACTAATATCCTCATTCCCCGATCCCTATCCTAGCCTCTTCCCGCCGCCCTCAGAACTTATTGTCCCATCACCTCGTCGAAGCCCCATGAGGTTGCGACCCGTTCCCCCACTGCGAATGAAAGTAGCGAGCAAGTAGCTCCACACCACAGCTGCGTGAGCACTTCCTCCCCTCCCATGAACTCCCTCTCTGCTCGCAAGTGCTCCGCGACGCCATGGATGCAGCATCAAGACACCAAGGATGCGGCGACACTCCCAGACACCGTCGTGACCTCGCTCTTCCCTCCTGGAGTCCCCAACTAGGCCACGGCTCCTCCCTGCAAGCTCATCTATGAAGCCAATGTGACAGCGGTGCTTGCCCAACTCCCCCACGGAGTTGAGCGTGGCGCCCAGCCGGCCTCCTCCCCACGGAGTCGAGCGCGTTGGCCGGCCTCCTCCACCATGGAGTCGACGCGGTGGTCCGCTCCTCGTGGAGTGACGACTCCTTCCCCGGCCTCTCTTTCCTGTTTTCCCTTACTCACTCTTTCGATCTGTTGTGGGCCTTGGACCGGCCCGATGCACTATTGGGCCACGTGGTACTCAGGATGACACGGCCTAAAAATCGGCCCAATGTCATGCTTGGGCCGTTAGCTAGGCACGCTGGACTGAGGCGGCACGGCCCGAGGGCACGATGGGCCAACCAGGTCCGTGCCCTACCAGGTCGTGCCTAGCATGGGCACATGCCATGCTGTGCCGGATTACCAACACATAATCCAATGTAGTCCAATGGTAGGATGGTCCAGTGGGACGTCACCCACCAGGGTTCAAATCCTAGTGCTCAGCTTCTCGCACCTTTTTCTAGGATTTTCCTAGGATTTACCAAGGTGTTATGCATTAAGTGGTAAGTGATATTCCCGTCGATAACGAGGCGCCAGTGGTGACTTCGGGAATCTGCAGTTCTGTGGGGTGCTCAGTTTTTCGGAGGCGCTCATAGGGGTATTGTTTACATACGTGTGTTCATAGAGATGAGTGTATATACATGTCGTGAGTGTCTGCGTTGTACTGTGTAATTCTAAAAAAAAAGTTCTCCATGTGACATAAATTGGACCATATATATAGGCACGTCATATGACGAGGAGACGTGAAAATTAAGCGCTAGCAGGGGAGCTTAAAACGCAAGCGTTAAAAGCTACAATCTAGAATGTTATATTATGACATTTGTACCTTTGGGAGGACATAGCCACCAATGTCCACCTTCTCGGAGGTCTCTCTCGCAACCAGTGGCGAGACCATGAAAAATCTCATCGATTCCTTCACCACCTGCATATACAAATAATATGTGTCAAGATCATGTTTGAAGACATTAATGCAATTAATACGTACAAATTGAAAAATGTAGCATATGCATTCGTCCTGGCCTGATCGATGTAGGGGAACTTGCTCTGAAGATCTTCCGCCGTGGGAACGCGGTCCGGTGGTCCGGACGTGTCTATCTCCCTCAACAATTTCTCTTCCACTTTCGGGTGCTGGGCGACGAGGTAGAGCACAGAGGACAGCGTGAACGCCGTCGTGGCCGACCCAGCAAGGAGATGCTCGTAGGTGAGGGCGCTCAAGTAGTCCGGCGTGAGCAGCTTTCGTGCCGACTCGTCGCTCTCGCTGGCGGCGAGAACCACCGACAGGAAGTCCTTGTGCTGCCGGGATTGGGATGCAGGCGGTGGGGCGGCGCGCTCCCTCGCCGCCACCCTATCAGCGACGATGCCGTCCATCATCCTGGCGAGCTCGCCGTTAACACGTTGGATCTCCCTGTCGGCAGACCCGCGGATCCTCAAGAGCACCTGCCGTAGCGGCTTCTGCAGCAAGGGCACGAGCGTGCCGACGATGTTGGATAGAGACCCCGACAGGTCCATCTTGAGCGACGTGGTCGAGTAGATGTGCATTTTTATGAACTCCGATGACTTGTTCGCCGCCACAGAAGTTCTCCTGTGAATGTCTTCTTCTTCCCCATCATGTCCATGTCCATGGTGAGGCGCAACGTGGTTTCTGGTTAGGCCGAAGTCCGCGCCGAACGCGGCCTGCCCGATCACGTCAGTGGCGAGGCTGAGCGCAAGCTTGGAGAAGACGACCTCCCCGCCGTCGTACAGGCTCGTCGCCGCGCGCTCGATGTGCGACTGCATGCTCGGGATGAGCCCTGCCAAGTGCGATGGCTGGTAGATGGAGACGATGATGTTTCGCATCGCGGACCACCTTGAATCCCTGGCAGACGACACAACAAGCACACTGCATTCATGCATTGCATTCACGCACACTTTTAGTTTAATTTTTGCACAGTTTTATTAATCAAGTGGCTTTTCTTCTCTGTAATTAACAGTACGAGAAACTTGCAGCTTTATTAAGATCGATCAGTGAATGAATATGTATGGCCAAACAAACTTTCTTCCTGCTATATATATACCTTGTCGAGAAGAGGCCTTTGAGATGGATCGGAGAGTTGGCGATGGGCGAGGGTAAGCTCCGGTTTGGCATGCTCTTGAACTTCTTGATGCCTACCTCTTTGCAGAGCTCTGCGTTGGCCACGATGATCAACGGCTGCCTTCCCATGTGAAACCTAGATATATAGAGCATTCAGGCAGATCCCATGTGAAACGACCTGCATGCCAAAGAAAGAATGAAGAAGAGATGCAGGAGCAAGAGCAGAGGAGGAGCACCTGAAGATCGGACCGTATTTTTTGGCGAGCACGGGGAAGACGTCTGGGCCGTGTTTCGCCAACAGGTGGAGGTGTCCGATGAACGGCAGCGGAACAGGCCCCGGCACATGCCGCACCTTCCAGTAAGGCTCGTACAGGTACACAGCCACCAGGAACCCCATGACCATGGCGGCCAAGGTGAAGGTGCACTCCGCCATCACATCCAAAACCGCGCTTACCAACATCTCTTCGTTCTCTCTGTTTTGCCTTGTCTCCAGCTGCTTGGACTTTTTCTTCAGAAGACGAACGCCCCCTTGCTGTCACTTAGATTTATACATACATACAGACAGACATATAGTATATATGTATACACACGAGTTAGTCGCCCGATAATCGCAGATAATGGTAACTGGTAAGTAGTAAATATTATATGCAAATTATATATAAGAAAGGAAGATGCATGATGATGCATATATGTTCCGTTTGTATCCGGACCTTTGTCTGGGATCCGGAGCTTGATGTATCCCGGCCTCCCTGCGCTTCATGCATGTCTCAGTGGACCTTTATCCGGAGCTTGATGGACCTTTGTCCTAACATGTTTTGTACCTTTGCTTTTGATTTCTCTTTTAAACTCAAGTGAGGGATATGCCCATTTGTATCACTGGAGAAATGACGATGGTCAGAACCGGCGCGGGAGCTGCGAAGTGGTTATCGTGCATAACAGGAAATTATATCCCGAGCCAATTGGTGTGGTGGTTGGACCCTAAGAAATATATAACACACATTGACAGATCGAAGAATCTCACCACCTTGTGATGAGCCCTATACGTTGACTAAGCCTTGTTGGACTGATGCATGGTGCCAGAAGGTATATATAGTAACAGAATTCCCGTGTATCTATTAATTCAGATACAGTAGATGCCAATGGTATAATCCACGGCTCCACACTAGATAGATGCCATTTCCATCGCATTTGTCCGTATACTCCCTCGTTCCCCAACCAGCATTCGAATTAATATTGTAAGAAGAAAAACTTTAGTTTAGGAAACAGATTGTGGGGGCCCTCAACTATAGCTATATCTATAGTGTCCTAAAAACTACAATATGAGATGCTTGACAATTGCAACAAATTAACGGAGGGTTAGTGGAAGCACTGAGGAATAGTTCTCGGGGCCCAAGTGGTGACTCGAGAGCTAGACTAGCGTCTCTTAACCTAGCCATCCTTGAAAATAGATCTTTCGCTAGTGATGATTTACTTACATGAATTAGTTTGATCGTGGTCTGCAGCTGTACGTGAGAAGTTTGATCCGGACACACAATGGCTACAGAGTTCATCTAGTATATTTGATCACAAAACATGAATTAAATGCTACAATGAGCATATGAAATGGTGCAATGAAACTCGGCATTATGAAGATCAGTTTCGTTTATTGTTTCATGGTGCTTCGGCTGATGTGGCGTTTTAGAAACTGTGTAGTGAAACTATGCATTGAGACTGACCTTAACAAAACCGCATTTTTAGGGGAGGTTTATAAGTTCCGGGACATAGTTACAAACGCGCTTTGCTAAGTACACCATTCACATAAGAAATAGAAGTAGTCTTAAAAAGTCTTTTAAGACTACTAGAGAAGATGAACTTGTTTGATATATAAATAAAGAAGGGGATCAAGTTCGAATGAGCCAGGTGGGGTTGAGGCTGCCCCGGCCAAACTCTGTTCACCCTTCAATTTTCTTGCTTTAGAGAAAACTTATAGCCAATCGTCCGTCCCTTACGCCATGGCGCGCATTCGTCGACACCTTTGGCGGGATCGGCTTCCACTAGCATCTAGGACAATAGTGTCTGCTTGTCCTAGGTGCTTGTCGATTTTTTTTGTGATTAAGGAGGATCACCACCAGTGGTAGGCATAGGGTGATGATTAATTACATTCTGTTAATCGAAGCTTCTGTGGCCTAGTCATATGGTGGGCTTTGTTGAGGCTGCTGAGGTGGTGGCGACTCCTGCTGTCACCACATCAAAGTGTGCCCTCCATGTCAAGAGGTTTATTGGTTAGTCGATCCGTTTATGATTACGATGGATGGATAGATCAAAGGTCTCTAAATTTTGGACCATCACACTCTCTTCCTCACGGTATTTCTCACTGCTCTCTAGATTTTAAGAGTCATGTATGACAGAGTTTAGTAAGAGTAGTAATACATGATGATTTAATTATTAGAGTTCTAATTTTATTTATTGTATTGTAGATGCGTATGCGTGATCTAAACTCATGACTTATGCTCATACTACAAGCTAGAGTAGCACGTGTGCAATCATGGTATATAGTTTGATTCTCAAGCGTATTGAACAAATGATGGAAGATGTGGATTCTAGTGTAACACAGGTACATTTGCTAGTAATAAATATATAAAAATAAGAAAATTGTCATTTTATTTTTCCTCAGATGCCAAAACATGTACAGAAAGTAGGAGGCCAACAGCTAGAACTCATTATCACACTTTGTACCGTAGCCTAAGAATTATATTCATAAAAGAATATCTACAGTAAAATATGGCATTACAGACACAGGATGTGATGGCCATATATATGGACTTTACAATAATCTTTTGCCTAACTCTAACCGAAGGTAGAGTGATCCGTTGCCGTGTCCTTCCTGATGTTCCCTTGGTTACCTGGAGGAGTGTTCTTGGATTTGAACAGATTGATCCCTTTCTCCATCTTTGGCAGGTCACGGGGTGTGGAATTCGCTCAGCACATCTCGGATCTGCTTTCTGATCCGGGGCCTGTTTGTAACACTGGAAAATTTACCTATTTCTCAGTTTTCACGTGAAATTGAAATGATTTCTATGAAATTCCTATGCTATTTCGGTGATGAAATTCCTGCGTTCCAAACAGGCCCCGAATAATACTTTTGGCGAGTCCTCACTTTCGTCCTTGACAGCCGTCATTGATCAGTAGTTCCGGTCCCCCGCTTCTGCTTCTGCTTCTTCTCGCTCCGGATTCTCCCTACTAGCTCTCCTACTTCGCCGAATGGGTTCGTACTTGCTTGGTCACCGGAAAAGCTATTCCAGCATGGAGCAAATCAATCTATCAGACGATCTTCCAGATGTGCAAAGGGCATAAACGACGAGGCACGTAGGACTACAGATGTGATGATGACGTGAGATGGACCAAGTATTTGGCTGCAAAAGATATAGGGATATATGATCGAGATTGTGTCATAAAATATTCAGTAGCTGGGACTGTACATAAGAGAGATGAGATTGCAAGCACTGGCAGCAAGGAGGATGCATGAGCTGAGAGAGCAAGTCAATGAACGAGCTCCATGTATGCCCTCTGGCGGCCGCTCCATATGCATTAGCACGTTTTCCGATCCTCTGTTGTTGGTTCGGCATTGGCTACAACTACAAAGATGGCTGGCTTCTTACATCACTTCCCAGCTGCCTTTAAGTACACACGCCGACGCTCCTCGCCTCTGCGCGCGTGTTTATTTCGGCGCCGTACTCCGCTAGCTCTTGGTTAGGAAAATCGGCCGTCTCGCTGCAAGCAGCAGGCATGTTCGTCCCCGTCAGATTATTTGGAACGGTAGGTCAAGTGGGGCAGCAAGCAGGCTGTTGCTGTCCTCCAACTCCAAGAAAGGGGTATTATTTGGCTTGAGCTGATTTTATCCATTTACGCGGACACACTACCATCTAGCAGCTGAGGGCTTGAGCGAGAATCCCAGAATTTAAAATACCTTGTCCTGACTTGGCAGATGAGATGCGGTCGTTTACAAGGGAAAGATGCTTCCCGCTACGTGCCTCGTCGTTTATGACCGAATAATATATATATACCTGCCGTTGTGCCGAGGATTTGGACAAAACCGCATCTTTGTCTACGCCCAAGCCCAAATCCATATCTCCCAGCTACCCAATTCATATCTCCCAGCTATACCCCGGCCCATGTTGCACACCCTCCCCCAAATCTGTCCAAACTTATTTCCCCATAGGACCATATATATACCTATAGGTCATTCGGCAGCGCTGGTGCTTAGAGAGATTCTCCACCAATTTATACATCTCTTTATATTATATTATAGAGTTGATATATCTCTTTTGCAAGAAATATAGTCAATATTTTTTGCAACATCCAGGACCTTGGATCATCATCCAAGGGTGATATCTGTTAACAGTTTTTGTATTGTTGTTAAACACAAATAACGAAGAGGCCAGAGGAAAATCGCCGACTCCGCTCCGCCACGACGAGCTCCCCAAACACCGACGACTCCCTTCAGCAGGGTCCGATGTGTATGTCCGTAAGAGGTAGTGGGTGCGCTCACCGATCCTGGACCTGATAAACAAGGTGGACCTGGCAACAACCACAACTGGCGCACAGCTCATCCAAGAGAGCAGGAACGTCGCAAGAGACAACAACCAGTTTTCTTACGACAGACACGTAGGAAAAGTGATTATATTATTATTGCGTCATCTCCAATAAATTACTTTAGGATATATAGTACCTCAAAATCAATTCAGGACATAAGGAAAACATGGTTACCCCAACATGACATTTTTATGGGGATAGGAGGTATTGGAGGCTACTGAAAATGCTTGTTGGGGAGCAACTTTGCCAGGAAAATGTCGCACCCAAACTTTGGAAAGGAAAAATAAGTTATGAGTCAACATTAAATGAAATGAGTAGAGATGACTGGTGAAGATGACGCGACGGCTTCGCACTGTGCATTTTGCACTTCAATTCATGAATCTTATCCTTATTTCATGAAAAAAGTTTGGGGTGGCTTCGCATGATGATAGGGACTATGTGAAGTCAACAAATCAACTTCGCTCGAGAAGTTGGTCTTAACCATTAAGAGTGAAGCTATGTCAAGACAGAAAACTATCTGAGGACTTTAAGATTAGAATCAAGCAAGAAGGGAAGGGTGACGCAGCGAAGTGTGTTTTACCACTTCGTCCTTCTTCTTTTAGTTGAATGTATAGGGAATTGAAAGTGTAAAATTGTAATCCTTTTGTAATTTCGAAGTCAGGGGTCCATATAAATACCCCCTGGCGCCCATTATATAATCAGATTGAAATAATGTTGCGATTTTGCAACTAAGTTTCCATTTCGTATGATTGAGTGATTCCCTTCATCCAACAATGCTCTAATTAGAACACCTAGAACAAAGAGAGTCTCAGAGTGTCCATACCTTGATCAATAGATGAAGATGCCAATGGTCCTGTTGCAAAGTAGTGTGGTGTAGGTATTGAGATCGTTGTCGGTGGTACACAATGCATGCCTGGTGGCGGCAGCGGCCTTCCTAACATAGTTAGCACCTCCTACTTTGGCTTAATTAGGAGATATGTTTAGATGCATGCTTGACCTCTCAGGAAATGTTAGTTTCCGTGAGGGGCGGCACTCCATTTCATTTTGCGTTGCATGATAGAGGCATCCATGACTTAGTTTGGGAACACCTCATCAGGGTATGTTTGTTACACTACAAGAATCCCGATAATCCGCGATGAAAAATTTCCATCACCAATCACCAGAAAACCGTCAGCAAGCAAGATCCGTGATGGTTTCAGATATCGTCGAGGATTGAGCGTCAAGGATTGACCTGCGTGACGATTTGTTAAAAACTGTCGCGAATTAACAGAATTGGTGACGGTTTGAACCCATCGCGGTTGAGCCTGAGGCCTAGTTAGCTCAGCCCAAGCCCATAGTTTGCGACAAAAATTCTTTCACCATGTCACGAGAGACCGTCCTAACATTTCCGTCCTCCTGATCTTGAGGGTAATATTTATAACCATTCTTTATTGAAATTGAAACAACAATGAAATATGTAACCAATTAAGTGTTATCGAACATAATGACTATAACTCATCACTTCATCTCTAAAAAATGGTCATTCTTAGTCTGAAGGACAGATTGATTGGATTTTGGTCTCTCGTGACATGGTATCTCCTCTCATGACATATGGCACCTCCTCTCGTGACATTTTGGTCTCACCACTTGCATTTGGGACGAATTAGAGGCTTCCCAATAAAAATCCATGTTGGCGACATGGTACTTAAATGTATCGGATGGTAAGCCTTTAGTTATATTAGGCAACCAAGATCAATGTGTCACGCACATGGAGTTAGAAGGGTAGCACACAGACTTTATATTAACCGTTCAGGTACATGGTACCCTACATCCAATTTGGAATAGATCGCTTTATCTATGCTCGAGTTTACAAGAGGTTGCTGATGCCTATCCATCATAGCCTAGAATGGTGCAAGGTACCAATCGGGTGCTCGATCCCTACTTCCCCTTTTATAATGTATGGTGGTAGGGTTACATGATACTAATCGGTTTATAGATAAATTTCCTAGTTAATTAATTACATGAAAACTATAACAAACTAGTATTTATTGTATCATGTTGAAGTCGGCACCCAAGCTCCTTGCACTAGGTTGCTTGACCATATGTATCATCACGTAACCTAATTTAGGTGGGCCTCAACGTTGCTAGCCTCTGCCCATCCTGGCCGATGGTAATGGGTTTATATCGGGGCTGTGAGGTACCCTGCTAGGTCCATATCACCAATAATACTCAAATTTGATTGTTTTTTATTTTGCTGGAATCTATTGTTCACAATTGGTATTTAATGTCAACTTGTTTAGCAACACCACTTGACTTCACTAATACAGAAAGATGATGATAGTCGGAGTCCATCCCCTTGACTCCAAACCTACTCCCTTTACCGACAGTTTTGGCCCCTAGTTAGTTAAAGACGACGATGATAGTCAGAGTCCATCACCGACGAGTGCATACCGACGGTAATGAGTTGTACAACCGGTTGTAATACGTGCCAGGCTACTGCCGGGAGGACATGTCGTCCGATGGAGATTAATGAAACAACAACGCTGGTTCGTTGTATGATCCATCGGTGATGTTCAAAACATCAGCACTGGGTCGTCGTACGATCCAGTGGTGATGACATAGGTATCCGTGGCCGACACCCACCCCTCCACCTAGGTGTGGATGACTACCGATCCGCGCCTTCCACATTCGCGGGCGAGTCCGACATCGGCTCTGTGCAGCGTGGTGGCGGCTAGCAAACACCCCCCCTCTACACATGATTGACGACTGTCAACGGGTGCCTCCCACCTTCACGGGTGAGTCCAACGACGGCTCCATGCAGTGTGGCGGCAACCGGCATCTCCTCTATCCAAGCATGGACAATTGCCTGTGCGCATCTCCTACAGTAGCGAGCGAGTCCGACAATGGCTCTGTGCGGTGTGGCGGCATCCAGTAGCCCGACCTCCTCTTTCGAGGTGCGGACCCTCGCTGGTAAATGCCTCCCTTCGTTGTGGGTTTGTTAATTGGAGTAGTGGCAAACGTTTTGTGTGATAGCTCAGTTCAAATCATTCTAGACCACGCCCACAGGGACATCCTTCTTGAAGGCGTTACTGAGTTACCTCCTACTATTGCCAGTGCAGGCTACTAAAAGAGCTCTCCTGTTCAACCCCTTGCCAAAGGCTTGGGAAAAAGCCTTGCCAGAAGATCTTGCTATGTCACTTCTTGTGGCTTTGCTGATGACGGTTACGTTGCCGCGTCATCTGCCTCCATGAGGCATTGTCCTAGAACTCATGTTTCTTGGTGTTGTAGTTTTTTTTTCCTTTTCTCTCTTTTTTTGGTGTATTATTTGTGTGGATATGCCACAATCTATCCCTTGTGCTGGTTTGCAGTATTGTTACATCCATTTTGCTATGCATCTGAATATAATTTGAATGTACCAAAAAAGTCAAAACGAGTTATAATCTGGAACGGGGGAGTATGTACTTTTTATTATGCCGATGTTGAAAGTGACTTCAGAGAACTGTGTTAAGCAATTTGATGTATTGTTCTAAGAAATTTTAATAATAAGTATTCCATTGTCAGAGATCACACTACGTGTAATAATAAGCATACATAAGACTATTGTTTCAAGCATGACGATTGATGTCAAGAGTAGATATATTTTCAAGTAATAATATATATAGGTTGGCAAGTTCAACTACTTGGAATCAAAACCAATAGATTCCTGGCCTAATCGAGACAAAATGATCAGAGATCACACTGTTTAACGGGTACATTATTACTATCTGTTTCTCTTCTTAAAAAACGGGCCACTACTTTGTTTAGTTAGTAAGTCAAAGTTTGTATATTTTAATCAATATTAGTCATTACTAGGTTTTGCATACATACATGATATTTTGTGAGAAAATGGCGGTCAAAGTCTAGATAATGTCATAATAGACACCTTTTTGCCTGCAAGGTCACCTTTCTCGGAGGATACTATATATATATGTTACAAAATTTACGAAGACCACAATGTATAAAAGTGAAAACTTGTTTGACGACACGTATGACGATCTCTATTTTAGCTTGATCTGAAATAACATTTTGTTATTACTATACATGTCACATACAAGACTACAAGTTGATGTAGACTACTATTCAAGTGGGAGTACACACCATATGTGTAGTGATCCTGTTTCCGGCCTATAAATACCTCTAGATAGTCGACAGCACCTAGGGCAGCACTACAGACGTACTTCAATTCAAGGAAGCTTGGTGGTGCAGCTAAAGGGAAACAGTGGACCTTAAGGTAAGTGCACCAGTGCTCGTCTTTTATTTCAAAAAATATATAAGATATACTCGTTTTGGAAAAGAAAAAAATATAAATGCTATTACTGAATTTGATTTGATGTGAAACGATTTTAAAACACACTACATTTTGTTTAAGGAGGCACATCTGTAAGTCATCTAGGAGCCCAATAGCGTTTTAAAGATGTGTTTGTCTTAAGAGGCTCGCTTAACCAGTTTATATAGTCAGGTCTCATAAAGCGAAAAAATTATACTCCCTTTATCCTAAATTATATGTCGCTTTGACTTTTTTTACATTCATTTTGTTATGTATCTAAATATACTATTATGTCTAGATACATAGTAAAATAGATAAACCAAAACATCAAAATGATTTACAATTGGGAACGGTGGAAGTAACTTTTTCATTTGTGAAGACAATCTTCATATCAAAAATTATACAATTCAAACGTAATGTACGTTCAGTTTATAATTTGGAACAGAAGAACTAAGTTGTAGTATTATGGTTGGCATCTTGGTTGTTGCCGCACAATTTCCGCCTGTCACTTCTCGAGTTCGATAAACAACTTATATATCATAATATATAAATTATCTATAACACTATTTTATTACATGACTTGGCAAAAACTTAAATGCGGTCGTCATCTTAGTGTTGCACGTCACATTATTTTTGTCACCAATGGTCAACGTTTTGCAACTAGCACAATTCACAAAAACATGTACTGTACGTACCTGCCAAAGGCCGGCCGATTCTATCATTGAGTAATCGCTAGCTAGTACAATATATAAGCGCAGCGGCTACCGTTCAAGAGAAAGAATCTGCTTGTTCCCATTACTAGCGTGTTGCCGAGTTGTTGCAGCTACCAATCTAATTAAAGTCGCAAGTATAAATAGCCGCTTAAGAAACGTATAGTTACTTTTATCACCATATATATAGTTCTAAATTCTTGGTCCAAATTCCCCTATCAGAAATTAAAGCAGTAAGATTTGGGAATAAATAGCCTCAAGGTTCTCTCTTCATATATGTGAATGAATTCAAATCTTGCATATAAGCGGCTAGAAGGGAAATTTTCGGACCAGAGGGCTCCGTGTTCGGTCAAATTTATTGAAAGCATGGCAAGGTTGTGTATAGTTGATAATATAATAATATACCCCTTTTAGAGAATATAGTATTATAATGCACTTCATTAAAGTGCAATTATATTAGTTTAAACGTTCTTAATCCCCTTGATCGTATCCACCAATGCAAGCTGATAGCTTATTAGACGGAGTATTCCACGGCATACTTTGTTCCATCTAATTTCATTGATGAGAATTTATATTAAAAGAAATTTCATTAATGAGAATAATACAGTTAAAAATCTATGGTTCGAATACATCAAAGGTCATCTAATGGTGAAGGATTATCGGGCCGCATCGTGCCAACCCATTATCTATGTCATCCTTAGGCCAATACCACATGCCAACATAATGGCCCAAGCGCGGCAGTACGACCGGGCCATGCAAGGCACTGGCATTATGTGAGCCAGGCCGGACAGTGCCTAGGCCGTACTTTTTCATGTCGTGCCTGGGCCGACCTACAGTGTTAGTGCCAAATGAAAAACTATATATGCACCAATGCAAGCTGGTAGCTTATTAGACGGAGTATTCCACGGTCATCATATGACGGCTCACAGTTTACTCCGTTTAATTTTATTGACGAGAATTTACATTCAAAGAAATTTTATTGACGAGAATAATGTTAAAAATATTTGGTTTTAATTTATCATGGGATTACATTTAGCAGACGTCGAAATTAAATCCAAACAAACCGTCCGCGCCCGCAATGTCTTCTGGACTCCAATGCCCCGATGAGCACACTTCCATGAACGTGGAGGCCGTCCTCCACATGAAGTCAGGCCTCGGCGAGAGCAGCTACGCACAGAACTCTTCGCATCAGGTTACAAAATAAATACATACAAAATCTTCATATTTTATTTTTGAATCACCATTATATCGTACCTATGTAGCTTCTTCCCTTGGTCCTATCAGTATCGGAAAGGGCGTTGTTCTTGTTGTATGTTCCTTCATTCAACAAAGTAACGAGCGCGCGCTGTGTCGATCCTGCAGAAGAGAAGCACCGACACCTTGAAAAGCCTAGTGATCGACTCAGCAACACGAGTGTACGAGACACTCAGGCCGGACGGCTTCACCGTAGCTGATCTCGGCTGCGCCTCCGGGACCAACGCGCTCGGCGTGGTGGAAGCCATCATCAGGAGCGTCGGCGAGGTCTGCTGCGGCCGTGGATCGCCGCCGCCTGAGTTCTCAGTGCTCCTCAACGATCTCGCCTCCAACGACTTCAACACTGTCTTCTCACGCGTACCAGAGGTCACCGGCAAGCTCAAGGCCGACGCTAAGGCCGTCGTGTTCATGTCCGGAGTCCCCGGATCCTTCTACGGGAGGCTGTTCCTTTGCCGGAGCGTGCACTTGGTTTGCTCTTTCAGTAGCCTGCACTGGCTGTCTCAGGTTCGATTGACGGGTTGCTTGGCCTTGCTAGCTTGCACACAAGCGCATACATACCTAACAAATATGATACGTCGTTTTCAGGTTCCTGAAGGTCTTCGTGACGAGACCAACAAGCCCGTTAACAAGGGGAAGATGTTCATATCAAGCACAAGCCCTCCCAGCGTGGCGGCGGCCTACCTGCGGCAGTTCCAGAAAGACTTCAGCCTGTTCCTCAAGTCGCGCGCCGCTGAGGTCGTCTCCGGCGGCCGCATGGTTCTCTCAATGCTATGCCGGGAAACCGAGGACTACACCGACGTGAAGATGACCCTACTATGGGATCTTCTATCCGAGTCACTTGCCGCGCTGGTATCTCAGGTGAGATGATCGATGCCGTTTCGCTTGCTCAGTCAGTATTAGCTGCGCCTGCAGCTCAGCTGCTGTGTGCAGGAAACAACACATCCAATCCGTGCATCATCATGCAGGGGCTGCTCGAGCAGGAGGTGGTGGACGCCTACGACGCCCCGTTCTACGCGCCGAGCGCAAAGGAGATCGAGGAGGAGGTGAGCAAGGACGGCTCCTTCAGCCTGGACTACGTGAGAACGTACGAAGCCAGCCTGAACAGCGGCCGCGCGGACGCTGAGAGAGACGGCAGGACGCTGTCGATGGCGGTCAGGGCCATCCAGGAGTCCATGCTCACCCACCACTTCGGAGCCAGAATCATTGACGCGCTGTTCCACAAGTACACGGAGCTGGTCACCGAATCCATGAAGAAGGGAGAGGTCAAGAGCGTACAGATCGGGGCCGTCCTGGTCAGGATCTAAGCAGTTACTAGTAGAACCCATTCATATTCTGGGCTCACACAATGCTCTTCTCAAAATACAATGTCCTTTCACTCTCTACTACACAAAGCTCATCATCACCGGTTCGTCGTAACCCTCCTAGACCACTGGTTTCGTCGGCGTATATGAAAGCAAGCGGTGATAACCAAGATTATAACCGTCAGTTCAAAACTGGCAGTGATCGCCATACTTGCGTACAATATCTTCGGCGGTGATGATCTCTCGTCACCACCGGTCCGGCGTACCATCTAGCTGTGATGATCTATTTAACCACCGGTTCAACGTACAATTTGAAGGACCGGAAATGGCAATCACAAAATTTTCTTTCGAATACTTTAGGTACGACCACAAGATGCAAAACACAACCGGTAATGTCCACGACCCTATTGAGAGAGTGGATGTTCTCAAGGAACACATCGGGACACCACAAGGTCAGCGGGAACAAACGGTGATCAAAATCAGAGATCAAACGCACAAACCGCGCAAGAAACTCAGTGCTGAATCAGCAATACCGGACTTGTCTGGTATCATACCAGACGTGTCCGCTATTGGACAGCACACCGTGCTAGGAGAAATTTCCAAAACCCTATCAAACGTTGTCCAAAAATTATGAAAATTTATCCTGAGCTTCTAGACACCAAAGGGAAGGTCTCCATAAAATTTCAGCGTCAAAATGTCCGGTATGAGGTCGTACTTGTCCGGTATTAGTGAGCAGATTCTGGAAAAATCGATTCCAAGGCCAAAACTTGATCAAATTGACTCTAATTGACTTGAAACTTGGCAGAAAGGTTCTTGTGAGTGTTGAAAAGATTTTCTTCAAGACATCAATACTCAATTCAAATAAAATCACTTGGAAATCGAAAGGGGAAGAAAAATAACCAGAAACAACCCTAGAATAAGAATTGCTCGATCTTTGATCTCGTGAGGAATTAGTCAATTTCCTTCGGTGGAAAGCTTGCACTCACGTCATAGATCAAATCAATACAGAAAAAAAGAACCAAAACAGTCAAGAAACTGCGATCAAGCAAAGCTAGTTTGGGGGAAATGGAGCTCGCGATGAACACTTCATGAACCACAAGAACACATGATTTCAAATCATGGAGGAAACAGAGAGGACTAGGGGCCTCTTTTCCCTTGATCTTTGTTCAAGCACGAATTCTACGAATTCATGGACCTCTCTCTCACCAAGAAGACTAGAGGGAGAAGACCTAGCAAGGAAGAAAGAAAAATGCTGCAAATGGAAGAGGTGAGGGAGATGCGTGCTCCCTCATCCTGTTAAATAAGCCTATTACACAAACCCAGTTTTGCCCTTGGATACATGAGTCACACCACTTAACCCTAGGGGCGTTATGGTCCGACTCCTTGGTTTCTTGATCCGACGGCCACCGCGCCTTCTCACCGGTAGCCTTGCTTCGACATAATCTCCCCGGTGCCGCCACATGACGTCCGTCCGCATTGGGACCTCCACCCGGGTTTTGAGGCGCAAACCCACGAAACCCGCCGCTAATGGTTTTGAGGCAATACCACCAAACCTTCGCCGATGGTTTTGAGAACAAATCACCACACCTCCCGCGAGTAGCGTACCATGTATGCATCCCCTGCCATGTACACTTGCGCTTGTCGATGTCCCAAGTGTCAGTCACTGCCGCTGGCCACCCAGCTGTCTGGTTCTTCGGTCTTAGCCTCATGTCTGCCCTTCACCACACCCGGTCCGTCAGCATAGCATGCCCGGCCTACTTGACCTTCTCCTGGCTATTGCCACCACCTCCGGACTCCACGCCTGCACAACACAAGCCAAGATATACGTTTTGACACATAACCCTGTGCTAAGGATTAGCAGGACCACTGAACCAACCACACACCAAAGTGTTGCCACATTGACAATCGCTCATCACAAAGACGCTACACAATGATATGAAAAAACCATGTGTCCACATAATTTGGCAGTGATGAAGGGCTCATCAGTGCGGGTTCAGCGTACAATCCAAGGTGATGGAGGGATCAACAAAAAAACAACCGGTGCAGCGTTTACAATCATGAACCAGTATAGAATCTATGTCATGGCTTCAATATCTTCATTTTTGTTGTTATTTTGCATCCCTAGAACCCCTGTAAAATTTGTCTCACTACCTCAAAAATGATTTGTAAGAGCTAGCCTTATTTTTGTGTAGAGGTGCTTTTTTATTGAGGCGTCTCTATAGTGGGCTCGTAGTGGCCAGCCAAGCCAACCGCCCTTATAGAGGCCTGGCAACCGCCTCTACAATCACTACGGTAGTAGTAATGTCTAACACATCATTTTAGTGCACATGTTAGCCCTATCATCATTATGTTGTCGTCTCAGTCACCAAAACTCAACATGGTCATGTGCATATATGATCCTTACATAACACAATGTTCTAGTCATAACTATAATATCTAAATTAACAATTCACATAAATTATTATCATGGGCCTTAATATAATTTTAAATATTTTGTTAATACAAGGGTATATATCTTGATATGATGAGTTGCAAAGGGGGCAGTTTTCATTATTGAAACATCAAACATATAATATATATCCCAAAACGCATAGGATAGAAAACACGATGGGCAGTGGAAACGGGATCTCAAGAAATACTACATGATAGTAATTTGCCACGCCAGATGCGTGGAGACAGGTCGAATCTGACGTTACCTACTCACTTCCTATATATAAAGTTAGTAGTACATACTTAGCGTGTAGCACGAACAGCTAGCTCGAGCTCCAATGGTAACCATGCGTATACGTGCATAGTATTCAGATGGCGAAATCTCGGCCACATGACAACTGTAAAGGATCTCCATGATCGAAGCATATCAAATCAAATTGAGAAAATTTTACCAACTCCGATCATGAATCGATTTCATAAGAGCATCTCCAGTGGGGACACGTAATTGGGCCCCTACCTTAAATTTTAGGGGTTTTGACAAAAAATTAACTCCAGTGGAGCCTGTATTTTAGCTCTTATTTTTCATGCCCTCTTAAATTATAGATTCAGCACCCTAGATCTAGTAACCCCCTCTGCACGAGCCGCCGCCGGCTCCTTCCTCGCCGCCCACCCCTCCCCATCCCCCCGCCTCCCTCCCCTTCCCCTCCCACATCGAGGAGGCAGCACCGCCGATGGGGAGCTCCCGTCGGAACACCTCCATCTTGGCCTTCTCGGCTTCGAGGCTGCGCACGCAGTCTCGGAACCTCGCGGCGCGGTCGGCGGCGGAGCACCGCGACGCGGATGCGCGCAGCGAGTCAGTCACGGCTCGCGCTGCCAGCGCCCGTAGCTGCTGGTGGTGGTTGTCCTCCTGGCCGCGCTGGCACAAGGGGGACCGGAGGCTCCTGGTCCGCGGCCATCGCGGCGGCCGCCACATCCGCCCTCGCCCAAGAACGCCGCTCTGTTCTCCATGCTCGAGGGCGTGGCCGCCCTGCACCCCCTTCTCGATGTCGGAGCGGGTAGCGGCTTCAGGGGATCAGAGCAGCACCTCGTCGGTCCCTCCTCCGCCGTCGAATCCTTACTGCTCGCCGCGTCATGGCCGCCGCTGCCGCGGTCGCCCACCTCTCCGTCCACGGCCGCCTCCGCCGCTCCCCGGAGCACCGCCCGTCCACCTCCTCCTCTTCCTTCTCACCCGCCCACCGGTAGTCCCTCCTGCGGTGCCGCGTGTTCAAACAGGAGCCCGACGGCAGCGACAGCAACCCGCCGGAGCCCGACGCACGGAAGCGCAGGAAGGGCCCGCTGTACAAGCTCAAGGCGGTGATCCAGGGCGGCCTCGCGGGCTCCTGCTCCACCGCCGCAGAGGTATATGGGGGAGAGCACCCGTACCAGCAAGCCGTTGAGAAGGCGGAGGAGATCTTCTTCACGGTGAGCACCGCACCGCGAATCCTTGCGGCGTGCCCCACCCTCACGACGATGGCGTGGATGCCCGACGAATCCTTATCATGCTTGCTGTTTTTTTAGAAAAGAGTGTTAGGCTGGTAATACAGGGTGTTGGGCTGAAGTTAAAGTTAATTTTAGGTCCCTATTATATGCAAGCCAGCATGCAAATAAAAAAATAGAAACGTAATTTACATGCTGGGCTGGAGTTGCTCTAAACTTGCATTTTCTATATCTATATAAGTATGGCCGCCGGTTAATGTTGCCTCTCCCTTCCTTGGCCGACATCTAACAACGCATGCACACTGTACCGACGATTTGGTTTATTTCACACCAACGACAGAGACCCTAAGTTAGTTGGCTGGCTCTAGAGTAAACGGAGAAGATGATGGATATAGTCCTCGTAAGTCACTGTCGTTGCCGTCGTCTCTACCCGCAGTGGTCCTAGTGCTGCTTCTCCTCGTCTAATCTCAGTCTCTGGATTAATGAGCTGTTAAAACACTAAGGGTCCATTTAACTTCTTAGAATTGAAAGAATTGAATTCATTGTTATTTAGGCGCATATTTGAGCTAACTATATACTTGGAATGGAATGAAACGAAGTTAGAGAGTGCAAACATAGCATGCTTAATCATGAACCCTATGAATTTGATATAGGCTTATAAGTGAACTTCAAAAAATGGTGGAATCTCAATTTTTTTTTCTTCAGCAGCTATATTTATACTACGAAATTAAATTCCAAGAATTCCAAGGATACAAAGGGGGCCTAATAGTTTTAACAGCTCATTAAGCCTCAAAGGAAAACTATTACACATTTTCTCATGCCACATATTCACTGACAACCAAACATTCCTCGATATGCTCAACGAGGATGGACAAATACGGCAAGTTGGCAACCAACAATAAGCAACCTTTGTATGAGTTCTCCGGCTTTAAAAGCTTGCCTTAGCTCATGCAAGCCAAACTGGTGATACATACATATGCTATAATAACTAATATTCTAGTGTCCTGTTACATACAATTATTTATATATTTTTACACAAGTGGAAATGTAATTTACTCTAGTTTCTGCCTTGATGACTACTTTTCCCATTTAATTTATTATAAAAATAATTATATTTAAGGAGAGAGGCCGGTACTACCACTAAAATAGAGTTTGTTCACCTGTTTGTATGTGCTCTCAAAAGGTTAAAAGCAACCCCAAGGTGTTGTGAAAATTATATTACCCGAGTGCAGCCGCTTCTAAAAAAGTGGCTTCAGATTCCACTTGTCTAGATGGTGTTCTGTATTTTAGCAAAATAAACACTTTTCTGAAGTTCAACAAAACACAGTATAACCTTTATACTCATGTATATATAATACAGAAATTCTGATATGGTTGCAGTAAAATCACAAAGACAAATAAAATGGTCGCCGTCCAAACATATAAGGCCCAAAGGATTTACATTTCGGACCGTCAATATGGCAGGTGCTGGGAGGCCCATCCAGACTAATTCAGCCCACGCTTATATTGCTACAGATTCCGTTGTCTGCATCTATAATGATCTTTCTAAAACTTCCTTACCTCCGTTTTTTTCACTTATCACCAACTTTTTACTGTAGTAATTTTAACCGTGCGTTTCTTTTCTTCTAAAAAATCTTAGATACTTCAAAGTATATAACATTATTCAAGTATGTTCAATGAAGAATCATATATGTGAAAACTTGATATACCTAAGAATCTTTTATAGAAAAAACGCATGATCAAAGTTGCTACAGTAAAAATTTGGTGACAAGTAAAAAAAAACAGAGGTAGTACTGTCTAAATCCTTTTTAAAGAGCCATTATTCTAATAAAATCCTGTCACTATATCTCTTCATCCATGAACAATTTCTCTATATCTCGTCTTGCACTTTGGAGAGCTAGCTTTGTTCTCTATCTTTAGCGAACGAGGTATCATAAATAAAAGATAGGAATATTTGTAGATTAGTAAGAAGTTGTTGGAAAGATTTTTTTTTTGTCAAAATATATTCCTATTAATACGAAAATACATTTTTGGAGGCTCTTATCTCTCTCTCTCTTTCAATCTTCATTCATCAAGAAAGTAAAGGTTTATTTGTCCTTCATCGGTCACAGCTGTCTGATGGGGAACAGAATACAAAGGGTGGAGTCTGATTCGAGTTACTACAATCTCTCTCATGCATATACGAGTTATGATCTTTAAATTAAAAGAAGACGTGCCATAGCATCTGGCATAATATTTTATCACGTGTCATCCAACCAAAAAAAAAGAACCTGATAAAACAACGAAAGACATGCCATAACATCTGGCATAATATTTTACCACGTGTCATGCAATCAAGAATAGCGAACCCGATAGCCATTAGATCAGCCGACCACAAGATCGTATGGGTCTTCTACGCGACCTGTGACGAAGCTTCGCGGGGCAACGCTCCTCCGTCGCCCCCACCGTCCCCCACTGGCTCGCTCTCCACTCCACCCTCCGATTGCTGGGCCATTGAAGTTCGGAGTGGACCCTGAATCGCGATCGCGAGTGAGCTGACGCGGCGCACTGGCACAACGGTGAGCTAGCCCCTCGCGATAGGCTGCCAGGCAGGGATCTAGCGGCAGCTCCCTGCCCCTCCTCGTGTACGCAGCTGGCCGCACGTCGCCGGCGTAAGCCACCAGCGCGGCTCCCTGCCATTAACGAGCTGGCCAAGCAGCGGGCTCCGGACACCGCATGGGATCCAGGCCGGCGCGGCGAGATCGAGCTCACGATGACAGATTCACGTGCGTCCAGGGGGCAGGGGCGGCAGGGGCCGACCGCGCACGCGCCATGGAACTGGCCGCATCCTACTTGGCTACGTCGATGAGCCGGCCGCAGCCGCGTCGGTACCACCTCGGCTCCGCGCTAGTGGCCGATCGCCTCGCCCTGGCAGCCTGACACGTGTAGCCTTGCACAGCAGCTGCGGGAATCCATGCGTAGCGATACTGTGAGCATGTGTGCCCTCTGTTCGACGGAATGCCGCAACAGCCTGAGCACAGTCCAGACCTCGAGGAGGGACTGCTGTGGTAGAGTCTGCTACTTCAAAGTCCTGCGTGTAGGCAAACTGCCTAAGCAGTCAGCAAAGAACACGTTCATACGAAAAAGGTAAATGTTTTCCACCTTCGTATTTTTGCCTACTTTTTTATCCAAGTTCTACTTGACTGAACAGAATACATATCCACCTTTTTCAGATAACGATGCAACTTAATAAAGTACGATGACCACCTAACCGGTGACCTTTCCATTTTCTTTCATACTTATATGCTCCTTAACTAGAAAATTGTTGGTGTGGCATTGTTGTGCCTTTGTAGAGTTTTCAGTGACCTTAGCTTGGCAACATTTGGAACTTTGGAGATGTGTTATGAGGTCATGATAATATTGAGGGAGAGTTGTTAACTATAACAAGGCAACGTATGCTATGGAAACCAGCCTGCTGTACAAACTATAGAAACTCTAATCAACATCACAGGATTCTAATCCGATGGTTAGAAGTAAAGGTGAGTTAGTTTAGCACTTAAATCCTCCCACTCATCCTATCTAATCCCAGTTTATACAAAACACCCCCAACACTGCTGCCGCCTCCGTCCGTCTCTTCTTGACTCCGCGGGAGGCCGCCGCCATCGCCTCACAACCCCGAGCAGGGTAACGCAGGAGGAGCAAGGTCCCTGGCCCCCGCACTGCTGTTGCTGACTTGAAGACCAGTTCTGTCGCTGCCGCCATGGATGGACGCCTGGCTCTACTCGTACGGGCCCAGCGGCGTCGGGCAGGACCCGTCCATGGACCCTGCATACCTGGCGGTGCTCAGCAATGCCCGCAGGCCGGCAGCGACCCGGCGGTGCCCATGGACCCTGTCACGCCCAACAATTTCGACATCAACTACTACGGCAACTTGGCCGCCAGGCGCGACCTGCTCGCCCTCGATCAAGCGCTGGACGTCGCCGACCCAACCACCGCCACGCAGGTGGTTGGCAACACCAATAGCCTTGCGACATTCCAGACCGACTTCATCAATGGCATGATCACGATGGGTGGCATCTAGGTGCTCATCGGCACCGCCGACACTATCTGGACCAACTGCAGGGTGGCTAGCTAGCTGATTGATCCATCTACTAGTCGGATTGCTGACTGGGCTACAATGTGGGCGACGACGTGATTAAAATCATACGACGACAAATTGTACGTATGGCGTAGAGAGTGGTGTGGCGTAGCGACGTGATCAAAATTGTATGTGTCCATCGATGGTGGCAGCAGCAGCGGGGGGTCTCTGTCGATGAAACCTCGTCGGCAGTCTACCACGGGATACCCCAAGGCAGTAGATTGCGGTGAGGGCGCACTAAAATCTACGATCTAGATGTGAGACACAAGACAAACAACCAGGACAACCAGGGTTTATCCAGGTTCAGGCCGCTCGGAAGCGTAATACCCTACGTCTTGCGTCTCTGCTACTGTATTGATGAGTATCGGAGTACAATGAGAGAGGATCAGATGAGATCCGATGTCTTCCTAGGGGTCCTTGTCGGCCTTATATAGCCGGGGGACAAGGTTACATATCTAGGGTTTTCCTATGGTTGGTTACATTGTGCTGCATCCTTGGAGGACACGAAGATCTAACCAACTAAGACTCCTTGCACGCCAAGCAACCTTCAGCTCTCGTGCGGCCCACCGACCTAGGCGGTAGCGGACCACGGGCTCTGTCTTGTCGTCCGGCCCACCGATCAGGATGATGATGGACCAGCCTTCGTCTTGTGATCTGGGGCGTCTTGCACTGATCAGCCTAAAGTCTAGCTGTGAGGATATATGGGGTTTATACCCCCACAGCTAGTCCCCGAGCATCATGTATCTTGAGGGAGTCGCCGTCTTGACCTATACCGAGGAGTGAAGATGCAGACCACATGACACCGAGCAGCGCAGATGTAGACCACGTGACGCCAAGCAGTGAAGATGCAGTCCTCATATTCCCGACCAGCACTGATGCTAACCAGGTGGTATTGTCTGGCTTCTCCCAAGCAGCTCGTAAGTCTGCTCCTGACCACAGCTCCCGTCAAGGAAGGTGATCTGTCAAAAGATGCATGGTATTCTAAGAAAAAGAAAAAATCATTTTACGTCCTGAGACGTGGGCCCATGTTAACACGTGACACAGAGTATCACTAGAATGCTAACATGAACCAACCCTAGAGGTAGGGGTATCGAATCAGGAACATAAGATTAGCCCAAGTCACCGTGAGGTGACGTGAGCCCACGTAGTCCCCAAGCTCGATAGAAAATAGTATATGTTGTATTGAGCTTTTTAAGAAAAAAGTCAAGTAACGTGCCAGTCAATCATGAGCAACACTGAATACCCTTTTCTAGAACCTAGAACAGAAAATAAGCCCAATCACCGTGAGGTGACGTGGGCCCACGTAGTCTCCAAGCTCGATAGAAGATGGAATATGTTGTATTGAGATTATAAGAAAAAACTCAAAAACAGCACCAATTGACCGAGGCTTAGCATCGAAGGACTAAGTGTGTGCCAACGAAGTAGCAATCCCCAGGTGTGCTCGGAACAACATATGGCTCGACCAGATAGTGAATACTGGGAACCTATGGTTCGCAAGCACTACCAAGGCAAAAACCACCCTACAGTCCCCAGGTGTGCTCGGAACAGCATATGGACTCGATTGGGTCGAGGACACTGAGAACACATGGTTCGCAAACAAATCTGGGTGGAAGACTGTCAGGCAGTCCCCGAGTGTGGGAAATAAAAATATTTGACCCACCGCAGCAGTCCCCAGATTTAAGGAGAAAATCTAGGACAAATTTAGAAAGAAGAACATAATTAAAAGTAAATCTTGGAGTAAATCCCGAAACTGTCGGACACGTGCACAACTTCTGGATTAGATGCGCTAACAGACGCATGGGGGAAGAATAAAGTATCTCGGCCCATGCCGGCACTCGGGACCAGGGCGGCCCACAAGCCGCGTCCACACGAGTCAAGCGGGTCCAACCCTAGAAGTCAAAAGGGTGTCATCCGAATAGTATAAATAGCGGGCGTCGCCGGACGAGAGACGGTTCCCGCACTTGCCATCATTTACACACACCCACACACATTTCTCGAGCGCTCCGTGCCCACCATCCTTCTCGCAACCGCCGCCGCCGAGCAAATCCGCCGCCGCTGCCAGTCCTTCGTGCCAAACCCACGCGCCGCCGCTTCGCCATCGAGCAGATCCAGCGCATCCGCGCCGCCGCCGTGCTCCACTCAAGATGGCGAATAAGGGGGCGAAGAAGGTGGGAAAGACGTCCGGACCTGGCTCGCCAGGGCCGCATTGGGTGCAATCGACCTCCACACGGGAGTGGCTGTAGGCGCTCGCCGATGAGCAACTGCTGCCACCCTTTGAGATGGGGGCGTGGCGCGAGCCGTGAGGTGAGGACACTCCTCTCCCCCGGGAAGGGGAAATAGTCGTGTTCGAGGATATGGTGACTCGGGGGTTGGGGGCTCCAGTGAACGGGTTCCTCCGGGACCTGTGCATCTACTGGATGGTGTCCATCGGCAACTTGGACCCCAACTCCATCTTGTCCATCACCATTTTTATCGAGTTTTGTGAGATGTTCCTGGGGATCGACCCCCATTTCCATCTATTCCGCCACTTCTTTTTGCTAAGAAAGAAGGGGGTCGCGATCGAGGGGTCTCAAGTTGCCGGGGGGTGCTATGTGCGCCTCTGGAATGGCATGATGTCACATTGGCTGGGAAGTAAGCACCAGTCGGCCCCGAAGGGTTGGAACACTCGCTGGTTCTACATGAGCCAGGATGTGGAGGGCCGGAGGGTGCCGTGTGACGTGACGCAGGTGCTGGAGTTCAACCCTCGGTGTCGAACCCTCCGTCCCCGGACAAAATGCACCAGGTGAACGAGTTGTTGACGTTGATCAACAACAAGGTTGTCAATGGAGCACTGGTAGCGGGGAATTGGTTGACTCGTTGGATCCAAATGTGCAAGGAGTGGGTGAATCAGCTGTATGACTTCGCCGGCTGCGAGGACCCATCACGGGAGACCCGAGACCCCGACGCGGTGAGCCAGCGGATGTCATCCTTGTTTGAGAAGTTCGACCTGACCACCAGCTACCCAGAAACACGTGCGCGGCCTTACAACCTTACTCGATCACCACCAAAGGTAATCTGACTAATTCCATACTTCAATTTGAAATACTATGCCATGATATGTTAATAATAATGATTCAGGTGGTCTGACTGTCAGATATTGCTTGGATAGGACCAGAAGACGTTGTTCTCCATAGTGCCGGTGGAGCCATGACCTCAGGGTGAGGCGCTGGCCAACCAGCAAAGAACTGCGGAGACCCACTACCAGAGCCGGGCCAGAGCAGGGCAGGAGACGCTGGTTGTCTCTGACTCCGACGATGGAGAAGTACCTACTGCCCAGGGAAGACGCCGAGCTGCGGGCAAACAGTCCATGTCAGCCGCGGCCAAAAAGAGGAAGCCCTCCTCTCTGCTGTCCGGGGGTAAGCTGAACCTGGACGGTGGAGCAGGTGCCCCGAGTACCCCAGAGTCGTCGGCCTCTAACGACACCATGACGCTAAAGGAGCGTCAGCAGAAGCGTCAGGCCCAAGTGACTTTGACAGGGGAACACTGAGGCCCTCGCCCACTACAACACCCAGAAGATCTGCGCGGCACGCGCCACCGACACCTCCTCCCCCTCCGCGGGGAAACACTGCATCAACCACTTAGCTAGAGCAGGCCGGGGCGTCAACACCATCACCGCCACCCACGTCACACAGGGAGGCGACACCTCCAGCTGGTGCTGCTGGGTCGTCGGCGCCTCAGGAGAAAGGCAAAGTGCCAACTTCTCCGATGCGCCCGATCGGGACAAGCAGGATGGGCGAGGCGTCAGACCGAGTCCCTGGGCACGGCAGCGAGGCGACATGCGGGTCCCCAGGCGTTCTAGGCGGGGGAGCAGGCCGGACCTTCAAGGGAGGGTTCCGACGGCCAGTCAAGTAAATGTTGTCTGATCCGGGTATCTTGCATCTCCTTGACCATTGTATTGCTTGTAGACATGTTGCTTTTTTGGTATGATTTGCAGCCGTACTCCTTCGACACCAACAACAACTCTGCCTCCCAGCCAGACCACCCCGCAACCAGCCACCGAGCAGGCGACAACCGGCGACGCGGCGCAGGCTGCCGGGCAAGGGGAGGCAACCAGCAGCACCGTGATCCCCACCGGCCAGCCCTAACCTCGACCCATCAACTGGAGAGGCGGGTGGTCCTATTCAGGGCTGCGACGGGGGGCCTACCTCGCCGAGCACCGGACCAAGCAGGCCTGAGTAGGCCGTCTCCACCAGTGGAAGTGGAGGAGGTGCCGAGGGTGCCCAGGATGCCTAAACAGCGCGTCCATACGACGCGCAAGCTGGGGCAGGACAAATTTGTGTCCTATGAGGAGATCCCTGATGATGTCATCAACACGGATATCGCGGATGTGGTGGAGGTGCTGCTGGACAGGATCAAGGTAACCCTGATCACCGATGCTTTTTTGCCATACATGTCATGTTTGTGAATGTAATCATGTTTGTGAGCATGTGTCGTGCACAGTTGCTGCGGGAGACCAATGCTCAGCGGGGCAAAACCATTGACCGCTTCGCCGCTACCTGGGAGGAGTGCAAGACCCTCAGGATAGCCAAGGCTGAGCTAGAGGCGCAGGCCAAAGTCTACCAAGAGCAGGAGCTAGAGCAAGAAGAAGAGGTTGCTGCCCTGCACCGAGAGGTGGATGCCCTGAAGGAGGAGAACGACAGTAAGTCCTCACTCCTGCTCGGTACATGTTATGCTTCGCTGTATACTTATGCACAATTCTTGTAGAGCTGAGCGGCCAGAACGAGGCCATGGTCGAGGAAATTGCCAGCCTTCTGGGCCAGAAGGAGGCCGCCGAGGAACAGGCAGTGGAGCATCAGAAGCAGATTGCTGAGCTCACTGGTAGGGAGATATGCTAACCACCTTGTATTGCTTTTGCAGATGTGAAGGTTCGCTACATGCCTCAGTTCCAGGTGCTGGAGGAGACCATCTTCGCCCTCCAAGAGAAGATACACACCATGCGCGAGCATATCAAGCCGGCATTGAGGGACATCTTCCAAGGAGAGGAGCATCCTACCGACCCCGTGGGGGAGGCTGTGGTTGTCCAGGACCAGTGCCGGAGGCTATGGCCAACACTTCAAGGGTTCATTGCAGATGCTGGACGCTATGCGGTCGCCACTGCTCTTGCCGTGGTCCGCTCTAGGTACCCGGAGGTGCAGCCCGATGAAGTGGCGTAGGGGATTGCGCCAGAGCTTGAAGAGCGTGAAGCCGAGGACCTTCGGACCATGTCTACACCTGCTGCTGCAACCCTCATTGCTGACATGACTCTCATTGAAGATCCTGCAGAGAATGATGATGGTGGTCAGTAGGCTATAAACGTTGTGTGTAATGAAAACATTGTTTGTAAGTTGTGCCGAGCACGGGGTGCTCGTAAACTTTTTAGCCTTTTAATGCAAACAAGGTAGGCATGTTTAAGTGGGTGATAAACATCTTGCCATTTTTACATGCTTTAATTTAGCGAAGTTAGTTTTTCAAATTATGTCAACAATTAAGTTTTGCCCCCCACCCTCGAAGCAAGCTAACTCTGTCGGGTAACTAGGGATGCGCCAGTGAACAGCGTAGGACCGCCAAGATCACTAGGTACCTAGCACCGTTAGAGAGCGACTGCTAAAATCTCCTAGTGCCATGTAGCGAAGAGCTGTAGCACATCGTAAGAGTTTTCTGGACAGTGCCTTGTCAAGCCGTTCTCGCTGGGCAGAAAACAAAGTTTAATTATGATTTATGCAGGGCGCAAGTATGATAGGTATATGCATGAAAGTAAAGTTGTGATAGGAAGTGAACAGAAAATGAAACTTTATTAGGTATCTCGATAACAAAAAACTGGGTACATATCTTATTCTATGGATAGAAGCGGATGAGGTGGTCGATGTGCCAGGAATTGGACTCCTCGACACCCTTCATCGTCTCCAACCGGTAGGATGTTGGGCGTGTGATAGCCTTAATCCTAAACAGGCCTTCCCATCTGGATGACAACTTGTGCAAACCATCTTCTTTCTGGATTCGTCGTAACACCGTGTCGCCGACGGCGAATAGCCTTCCCTTGACGTTGTGGTTGTAGTACCAGCGCATAGAACTCGAGTGCCACCTCCTCTTTGGCAATGACATCTACTTCTTGGGTGTTGTTAGAGGCTTCTTCGTCATAGTGCAGGACACATGGTGAGAGGTGAGCAACCTCAGTTGGTAGGATAGCTTCGGAACCAAACACCATGAAGTATGGGGAAACTCCAGTGTTGCGACTAGGCTGGGTGCGGAGTCCCCAGACCACAGCGGGCAATTCTTTGAGCCACCGACCAGGTTTGAGGTCCTTGTCGTCTTGGTATACCCTTTTGCATAAGGCATCGATGATCATACCGTTGGCTCGCTCTACCTATCCATTTGCTCGAGGATGAGCGATGGACACATATTTGACCTTGATGCCATTATCATCGCAAAAGTCAAAGAACTCATCACTGGTGAACTAGGAGCCCAAATCAGTGATGATGGTATTAGGAATGTCGAAATGGTGGATGACATCATCAACGAATTGCACCGCTTTTTCTGAAGAGGCTTCCTTGATGGCTTTGTACTCGATCCACTTAGTGAACTTATCAATGAGCACAAAAACACACGTGTGTCCGCCAGAAGCCTTCTTGAAGGGACCGATCATGTCAAGCCCCTAGCATGAGAATGGCCAAGCGACCGGGATGGTCTGGAGTTCATGTGCAGGGACATGAATCTGCTTGGCAAACATTTGGCAGTTTCTGCACTGGCGTACGTAATCCTCTGCGTCGGAGACGGCTGTAGGCCAGTAGAACCCTGCTCGGTAGGCTTTGCCGACCAGCGTCCGGGATGCTGCATGGTTACCACAAGTGCCCGCGTGAATATTCTTCAGAAGTTCCTTCCCCTCTTCTGGGTTAATGCACTTCTGGTAAATCACGGACCTTGGAACTTTGTGCATCAGCTTGCCGTTAACCATGAGGTAGGCACGGGCTCTGCAGACAAGCTGTTGTCGTTCAATTTTGTCCTCCAGAATAAGGTGGTCATTTAGGTATTTGACAAAGGGCTCTCTCCAGTCTGGCTGGGAAGGCGCTTCCAACCTGGCTGGCTCGTCAGCCGGTGGCTGCTCACTACCTTCGTCAGATCCCTGCTGGCCAATGTGATCATCTTCTTGGTATTTGCCGCTGAGCGCTGCTACGAGCTGTCTGGTAGCGGGACTAGGCGCGGATGCTTCGTAAGCCTGATCAGGGATCGAGGGTTTAATCAAATCTTCGATCAAAATGCCAGGTGGTACCTCAGTTTGTGAGGACCCGAGCTTAGATAACTCGTCGGCACCTGTGTTTTCGGAACGGGGCACATGATGAAACTCTAGTCCATAAAACTTGTTTTCCAGCTTGCGGATTTCTGCCACATAGGCATCCATCTTCTCGTTGACAATATCCTGGCCAGTCCTTGCTGACTTGCTGAATGACTAGAGCCGAATCTCTGTACACCAGGAGCCTTTTAATGCCAAGCTCGACTGTAATGCAGAGGCCATGGAGGGCGGCTTCGTACTCGGCCATATTATTGGACGCCTTGAAGTGGATACGCAAGACATAGCGGAGCATGTCTTTGGACGGAGATATGAAATAGACCCCCTGCTTCGGTGCCTTCGATGTTCGAGGAACCGTCGAAGTACATCCGCCAGTGGTCGGCAGAAGTATCGGCCATGCGCAGGTTAAAGTCCGACCACTCCACAATGAAATCAACCAGGGCTTGAGACTTCACAGTAGTACGACTGCGAAAACTTAGTGTGAACTCAGAGAGCTCTAACGCGTATTTAACAATACGGCCACTGGCGTCTCTATTGCGGAGGATGTCGCCGAGCGCAGTTTTCGTGACCACTGTGATTTTATAGGCCTGGAAGTAATGGAGGAGCTTGCGCTTGGTGATCAGAAGTGCGTACAGCAGCTTCTGGACATGGTTGTATCGCTGCTTGGTCTCATTAAGGACCTCGCTGATGTAATAAACTGTGCGCTGTACACCATAGACGTGCCCAGGTTCTTCGCGCTAGACCACAATCACGGTGCTGACCACGTTAGTCGTGGCAGCGATGTAGAGGAGAAGCTCCTCGCCATCTCATGGGACCGTGAGTATTGGGGGAGTCACGAGATACTCCTTGAGCTATTTGAAAGCCTTGTCAGCCTCCTCCATCCACTCAAACTTCTCCTTAGCTTTGAGCAGCTTGAAGAAGGGAAGCCCTTTCTCGCCCATACGGGAGATGTAGCGGCTTAGGGCCGCCATACACCCGGTTAGCTTTTGGATATCTTTGACGCTTCGTGGTGGTTGTAATTCCAGCATGATTTGAACCTTCTCGGGATTAGGGCGTATACCGTCCTGGCTGACCACGTTGCCAAGTAGGATCCCGAAAGGAATGCCAAAGATGCACTTGTTGGGGTTTAGCTTCCACTGGAACTCATTAAGGGCCATAAAGGTCCGTCCGAGGTCTGCCACCAGTGTGCTAGATTCCCGAGTCTTCACCACCACATCATCTACGTATGCCTCGACAAGATCGTCGGCGATCTCGTGCTTGAGGCAGGCCTGGATGGCCCGCTGGTAGGTAGCTCCGACATTCTTGAGGCCAAACGACATGGTCGTGTAGCAGAAAGCACCAGAGCGGGTGATGAAGGCAGTCTTCTCTTGGTCCTCCTTGAGGGCTATTTGATGATAGCCCGAGTAGCAATCTAAGAAGGAAAGCATCTTGTAGCCTGTAGTAGAGTCTATGACTTCATCGATTCGAGGGAGATTGAAATCCTGTTTAGGGCAGTGTTTGCTGAGATCGATGTAATCAACGCACATTCTCCATTCCTTATTCTTTTTAAGTACAAGAACCGGGTTGGCTAACCACTCTGGGTGATACACCTCTTTGATAAAGCCAGCTGCTAGAAGCTTGGCTACCTCTACCCTAATGACTTCCTTGCGGTCATGAGTGAACCATCGTATTTTCTGCTTGATAGGCTTAGCGGTCTTTGAGACATCAAGGTAGTGCTCGGCCTTTTCCCTAGGAACACCGGGCATGTCGGCGGGTTTCCACGCAAACATGCTGATGTGGTCCCGAAGGAAACGGAGGAGCGTGTCTTCCTATTTGGGGGGAAGGTTGGCCCCGATCTTCATCGTCTTCAAGGGGTCGGTCGGGTCGAGCTAGACCACTTTGTGCTGCTTCACCTTGTTGGCGGGTCGCTGAGCAGACCCGACTGGGACCTCGAGGTCCGCGGGAGGCATCTTCTTGACCCCTAGGCTGGTATGCTTCAGTGCGTGCTTCAGATCCTCGAACTTGGCAGCTGCATAGGCATCGGTTTAGCACACACGGGCCATGTAGATGTTGCCGCGTAGGGACAGGACGCCCTACTCGATGGGTAGCTTGAGCACGAGGTACCTGTAATGAGAAACCGCCATGAACTTGGCGATCCCTGGTCGGTTGAGGATGGCATGGTAGATGCCCTCGAAGTCTGCCATGATGAAGTTGAAGTGGTCGATGCGAAAGTGCTGCTTCATACCAAACTGTACGGGCAAGATGATCTGCCCGAGGGGGTATGAGGGCTTGCCCGGCATGATGCCCCAGAACGGAGAATCATAAGGCTTGAGGCTCTCCTTCGTCAGCCCTGGCTTTTGAAGGCCGGATAAAACAAGATGTTCAAGGCGCTGCTACCGTCGACGAGCACCTTTTCGAACCGGATGCCATCTATCACTAGGTCAAGGACCAGCGGGAACCAACTGGCATCGGGGATCTTGGCCCACATATCGCTGCAGCTGAATGATATGGGTTGCTCAGACCAGGGCTGCACCTTGACGTCCGCAGCGAGCCCGTCTACCTCCTGGATCACCACGATGGCCCGTGTGAGCAACTTCTTGTCACAGGCGTTCTCTAATCCGATGTTATCGCCAAAGATAACGACTATTGCTGTGACAGAACCGACCAATTTATTAGAGCACAAGCACATAATTCGCCATTAAGATAGCAAACTACATGATTGAGACCTAATAAACCCGGTAGTCATTCTAAAATCTCGAAGGATTTCAAACATTTCCAGCACGACCAAGATCGTAATGAGTTTAGCGTTCACCATTCACAACGTACATAGTTTGCACATAGTTTTACACCATCAGAGTACGAATAAAGTTATCACAAACCAAGTTCAAATTTCAAAATAAAGTAGAAGCGATTTGGTTCAAATCCACACACACTTAGTTCAAATACTGTGCCAGGTCCTCGGTCAATATCCAACAAAAGCATAAGGTAGAGTAGAGTGACCATGCCCAAGGTCTAGTCATCTCCCAAGGCGGGATAGAAGCAGTGCTGACAATAGCCATAAAACATCTCACCATCTGCAACAACATGGGAAATAAAACCCTGAGTACGAGAATGTACTCAGCTAGACTTACCCGTCATAAACTAAAAATAAATTGACTCCAAGGAGTATGCAAGGCTGTATAAGAGGGATAGCTGACTCATAAGTTGCGAAAAAGCTTGCATTAAAGAAACAATTAATAAGAACCTTCTAGCAATGTATTTTAATCTGATTAACCTTATCATGCTACATTAGCACCTGTACTAAACAAGCATGGTAATAATTATTCAACAGGAAAAGTAACCAATTCCGGTTGAGTATCTTTCAATCTCAATAACTCAACCATCTCATCTCTTGTTTAAGTTCTTACTACGATGCCGCTGCTCAAGTCAAGTGTTCACTGTCCAGGAACGATGGCGATTATAATCGATTACTAACCAGCTGGTGGGTATTCCTCACACAAACCACACTCACCAGCCACGGCGAGCTACAGATCACCGAAAGTTCAATTCGGGGAAATCGCGAGATCAACAGGTACCATCGTATCCAGGAACCGCCCGACTGCCTTATTCAGGGTGACCCTGACCTCGGACTTACTCTCCGCGTAACCCGTGGTCCCCCATCTTCACCAATATGATGCGTACAGCAGGTCGACTCCCGGCCCAAACCAAACCCAGGCTTTGCGTTCGAAACGACTTATCCTTCCAGCTAAATGTGAGGCATAAATTCAATATGACTTGAGGACGTACAACGGATGGGGTCCTAGTTTGACACAGACGGGATAACCTCACCAAACCTCTAGTTCAGTCCCAACACCAATCCCGCCCGGTCTTGATTTATTATCTCCACATGGTTATCCAAGATAACAATGTATTCAACCATTCTGAGTAACCACCTATAACTCACGGATGATAGGAAATCACCCGACTTCTACCGATCTAGTTAAAGCAGGGCTAAGCAGATAATCGTACCTGAACCTAATAGGGTTGAAGTATAACAGTGGCAAGGAATATAAGTAATGCAGCAACGGTATGAAACAACGCCTATAACTTAATGCATCAAACAAGTATAGGACTCAAGTTAGATATTTTGCAAACCACAGGGAGAATGCTGCGGGGCTTGCCTTTCAGGACAGAGCTTGGCTAATGGTTGGGACACTCAGGAAGATCAACTTTGGGATCCTCTTCTGCTTCTATCTCCCGCACCAGGGCTTCCTGCTGGCTTTCCTCTCCTTGTACTCCGGGAACTACCGTTTCGAGCTCTGACGATCCTGTATGATGCATAGTGCATATGAATACCATGTATACATCAAAATACAATGCTGATGCGGATGGTGAATGAATGCTCAGCTAAGATAAAGGATATGATTTTGAAACATATAAGATAAGCACATGTCATCTACATTCTCTTCTACCGACAAATCTTAAACAAGCCTCGCATTACAATTTACTTACACATTAAAAGGAATTATAAACGACTATTGTTTTTCACACTACTCTCTACTGAACCAAAACCCATACAGATTATACACATCATAAATATCCTAAAAAGCATTTTTACACACATGAAATGATAGCTTTAAAGCATTATTACTTATTAAAAGAAATCAAGGCAGAACTGCAACATGACCTTAGACTATTTAGAAAATTCTGTAAAAATTACAGGAGCTTAAGCATGTCTAACGTAGACTACCATAAAAATTTCAGGTCAAAACAGTAAGTGTTTTATCCTACACAAAAATAACAAGGCAGCATAATTCACTGGGCATAAAATACTTTGTATATAGAAAAATGTCAAACAACAGATCTCAGAATATTCTTAGCTCTAGATTGACATAAAAACATCCTTCAAAAAGTTTCATGCACAAATTCCTTATATATTATTTATTATGAATTATTTATCATCTAATAGAAATAGGCACCATAACTAGACAAAGAAAACTTTTCACAGGACATAGCCTCACAACATTTTTCACAGATAGAGCATGATATAAGAAAACTAACAAATTTGGTCTCACATTTTTCTAAGCAACAGAGAATTACTTATGCATTTTCTAAGATAAAAGCAATTAATAGAGATAAATAAATCTATACAGAAAAGTATCATAAATTTCATATTTCATATTTTTCATGCATAGATCTCCTCATAAAAAAAAATACTGTAAGTTGAACCATCTCAATTGGACTAAAAATGAGGAAGTTATGATTTTTCAAAGGTTTAATAAAAATCTGGAATCAGTTCTGAAAAAGAAAAAGGAAAAACACTTTTGCACCGGAGACCCTGAGTTAACCAGAAATCCGCCAAGCCCTATAAAGAAGTTCTCTGTGTCTGGCAGTTATGCATGAAGACCCTTGACTTTGGTTGAATTCAAGGACAAGGTCCCTGCGTGGGAGAGGGGCAGAAGGACGGCGTCAGCGCGGCGTCGCCGGCCGTTGCCGGGGCTCTCCGGTGAAACTGAGCAGAGGGGAACCACGAGGGGGACTACGCGCGTCGATTAGAGGGTTCTATCACGGAGGAGCAAGGCCGAGGCGGCTTCAGCCGCGCACACGCCGGAGCGGCGGCTCCCCGGCCGACGGCGAGGCCAAATTCGGCGAGAGGTGACCCGCATCGGCTCCATTAGCTAGGGCTACAGCTGCTACTCAATGAGGCGCACCTAATGCTGGAGGAAGGAAAGGAAATGGCAGCTCCATCGCCGGGGCCACGGCGGACCGCGAGCTCGCGGAGCCACGGTCATGGCGGCGGACGGCAACACGCCCGATTGGGCCATACCTCGGGCTCGGCTTGACGAGGTGAGGGTAGCAGAGGATGGAGCACACGCGAACGAGCTCGATGGTGGCTTCCAGAAAGAAAATGGTGCAGTGGCGGGCGAAAATGGCGGTGGCAAATGATGGCGACGCCGGCGAGCTGCGCTGCGGGGAGGGAAGGCAGGGAGAGCAGGCAAAAAGAGGGGACAGGAAGGAGGGAGCTGCCGCGCTCGATTTAACACGGTTGGAGCGGTCGCTGCCGCCCCGGACCGCCGGTGGACGTGCACCACGTGGAGCGCGCGGGCTGGGCGCGATGGGCGGTGGCCGGCCAATTCCCTGACGGCTTTGGCCAACCGTCACTGAAATACTATTTCCATGATCTCTAATACAAAATTTTCTACCCTATAACTCCCAAACCAAGCCGAATTAGCCAAAACTTATATTGAAGAAAATGTATCTCTAGAAGACTAGAACATTTCATCTATACAAAGTTTGGCCAGATTCTACATCGATTTTGAAATACAAAAATCCAAATGAAAATACCCCTAAAATCCCTAAAAATGGAAAAATAGCCCCCAATTCTGCCTTTTTCAACATTTTTGAACATCTTCCAAGCATTTTCATGAAAAGTGATAATAACAACTTTTGTTCCTTATGAAATTCTATGAAAAATTTATTTAGGGTGCACACACATGCAAGTATTCTAGCTACCACTTTCAAATCAGTCAAATAAAACCGCTTTCATAGTCCACCTTGGTCAACCATGACAACAAAGCTTAATTAACCAAAACCATGAACATAAACCTAGGTTCATTTGGTGTCCTAATATGTCTAGGTTACTTTAGAGGTAACCAAACACCAAACACTCATACCACTTATCCAATTCATGTGAAATGCAACCATAATTTGAATAATTCAAACATCCACATAAAATAACAATTGCTCTTTTCATCAATGCCATGCATAATGATGCTTATGCTTAAGAATGCAAGGTTATGCATGCTTAACACTAGAGTGTTACAACCCTTCCCCCCTTAAAGAAATCTCATCCCGAGATTTGAGTAGACTAACCATTCTTTATGAAAATCGGGATATACTTCTTTTAAATAGTCCTCGGTTTCCCAAGTGGCATCGCTATCATCATGATTGCTCCAAGAAACCTTGTATTGCCTGACCACACAATTTTTGGTCACTCTATCTTTGACATCCAGGAGTCTCATAGGTTTCTCTTCATAAGTTAAATCTGAACTCAGCTTAATATCTTTAACTTTAACAACCTCTTCGGTTGTAACACGTAGACATTTCTTGAGTTGGGATACATGGAAAACAGGAAACACTGCACTCATCTCTTCAGGCAGTTTAAGCTTATAGGCCCACAATCCTTTTCTTTCTATTATCTAATATGGACTGACATAACAAGGTGCTAGTTTCCTTTTAACACCAAAACATTGCACTTTCTTCATAGGAGAGACCTTCAGATACACATAATCACCAACATTAAAAACTAGAGGTCTTCTTCTCTTGTCAGCATAACTCTTCTGACGAGATTGCGCAGCTGCTATGTGTTGTTGAATTGTTCAAACCTGCTCTTCAGCTTCTTTAACAAAGTCAATACCATAATATCTTCTTTCTCCAGGTCCTACCCAATTCACAGGCGTTCTACATCTTCGGCCATACAGTGCCTCAAAAGGAGCCATCTGTATACTCTCTTGGTAACTATTGTTATAAGAGAATTCTGCCAAAGGTAACCACTTCTCCCATGAACCCTTGGATGATAAAACACAAGCCCTTAGAAGATCCTCAAGAACTTGATTCACTCTTTCTGTTTGACCTGAAGTCTGAGGATGATAAGCGGTACAATGATTCAGTTTTGTCCCCAAATCCTTCTGCAAGTGTTCCCAGAAATGAGCAGTAAACTGAGATCCTCGATTAGATACAATTGTCTTGGGAATTCCATGCAAACGAATGATCTCCCTGAGATAAATATAAGCATATTAAGGCGGTCGATAATCTGTACGAACTGGAATAAAGTGCGCACTCTTGGTAAGTCGATCAACGATTACCCAAATAGAGTCATGCCCTTTTTGAGTGGTGGGAAGTCCGGTAATGAAATCCATACTGATATCTTCCCATTTCCATTCAGGAATTGACAACGATTGAAGCATTTTGGCTGGCTTCAAATGAACAGCCTTTATGCGACAACAGATGTCACACCGTGCAACATAAGCGGCAATCTCTTTTCTCATCTTGGTCCACCAATAGCGAGCCTTCAGATCATGAAACATCTTACTACCTCCAGGATGAATAGATAACTTTGATAAGTGAGCTTCATCCATGATTTGGTTTCTGAGTTCTCTATCTTTTGGTACGACCAGACGATCATCAAACTATAAGATTCCCTTCTCATCTACTCTAAAATGCTTGATTGGCTGTTTCAGCATCTTCTCCTTGATATGACCTATACCCTTGTCAATTTTCTGACCCTCGATGATCTTGCTTTTAAGCGAACAACTAATTTGGATGTTACGCAGCACAACAGGATGCATGAGGCCAAAACCATCTGCTAATAAAGGTTGAATAGCATGGCAATGTGATTTTTGACTCAACGCATCTGTGACTACGTTTGCCTTGCCTGGATGATACAATATCTCCATATTGAAGTCCTTAATAAACTCCATCCATCAATGTTGCCTTATGTTCAACTCGAGTTGGGTAAAGATATACTTCAAACTCTACCCAACAGGTAATGCCTCCAGATTTTTAGAGCATACACAACAGCTGCTAGCTCCAAATCATATGTTGGATAATTCACTTCATGCTTCTTTAACTGGCGTGAGGCATAAGTTATGACTCTTCCTTCTTGCATAAGCACACATCCTAAGCTTGATTTTGATGCATTGCAATATACATCAAAAGGTTTCCCTAAATCTGGTTGCACAAGAACAGGAGCAGTGGTCAACAATTCCTGCAAGGTACAGAAAGATGTTTCACACTCCTCTGTCCAGACAAACTTCTTCTCTTTCTACAACAGATTTGTCATAGGTTTGGCAATCTTCGAGAAATCTGGAATGAAACGACGATAATATCCGGCTAGACCAAGAAAACTCCAAACTTCATGCACAGAAGTTGGTGCTTCCCAATTCATCACCTCTTGTACTTTGCTCGGATCTACTGAGAATCCCTCATCAGATAGAACATGGCCAAGGAATTAAACTTTCTTGAGCCAAAACTCACACTTGCTAAACTTGGCATACAACTTATGTTCCCTAAGCCTTTCTAAAACAATCCTCAGATGCTCGGCATGATCTTCTTCATTTTCTGAGTACACCAAGATGTCATCAATAAACACCACCACAAACTTGTCTAGCTCTGGCATAAAGACCAAATTCATCAGATACATGAAGTATGCAGGAGCATTTGTTAAGCCAAAGGACATAACAAGATAATCATACAATCCATATCTGGTAGAAAAAGCGGTCTTAGGCACATCTTCCGGTCTAATCTTGATCTGATGGTAACCAGACCTAAGATTAATCTTGGAAAACACTCTCGCCTTGGATAGCTGGTCAAATAGAATGTCAATACGGGGTAATGGATACTTTTTCTTGACGGTCACAGCATTGAGTGGACGATAATCCACGCACATCCGTAGAGATTTGTCCTTCTTCTTCACAAAGATAGCAGGACAACCCCATTCTGACACACTAGGACGAATAAGACCCTTGTCCAACAATTCCTTCAACTGATTTTTAAGCTCTGCCAATTCATTTGGCGGCATCCGATATGGCCTCCTAGAAATTGGGGCAGTGCCAGGTAGTAACTCTATGCGAAACTCTACATCCCTATCTGGTGGAAGACCCGGAAGCTCTTCAGGAAAAACATCCGGAAACTCACACACGACAGGAATTTCGGGAAGAGGGGTAACACGAGTAGAATAGGATACGCTCTCCAGCTTAAACTTTTAGGGTAACAGCACTTGAAAGGTACCCTCCCCAAGAGGATTTCTGATAGATAGCATCCTATTACCTGTATCAATCACAGCACCCCAGAATTTCATCCAACTCATCCCCACTATCACGTCCACTCCTAAGCCAGGTAGAACTATCAAGTTTAACCAAAACCTCCACTTATCTAGGTCTAGGGTTGCACCCTGGACTATCTGTTTAGTAGTTATATCAGCCCCAGCTGAACTAACCTTGAATTCAATGCTCAATTCAAGTATCTTTTGATCATGCTTCTGTGCAAATGCTTGACTCATGAAAGAATGCGATGATCCAGAATCAAACAAAACAGCGGCAGGGATTTGATTCACAGAAAACATACCCGCAGTCACTGGTTCACCAGCAAGAATCTCCTCAATCAAGGTGTTGTGCACACGAGCTTGGTACTGGGCCTGCTGCTTCTTGGGAAAAGGGCAATAACGAGCAAAATGCCCTGTCTGGTTGCAATTGAAGCAAGGTCCATTGACAGGTGTCTTGTTAGCACCGGTCAAGCTACTCTATCCTGGTTTCCCCTGTGGAGCAGGAACCTTGAATGCCTTATGATGCTTCTGCAGATTCTAAGCTGGATAATTGTTATGCCTTTTCTGTTGCGGGGGCCTGAATCTCACCCCAGACATCGATGGACAAAACGGCGTACAAAAAGCAGTTGGGGCTCTTGCCTGAGAAGAACCACCTCCATCATGGGCTCTCTTGCGATTCTTGGCGACAGCATGAACGTTGTTACTATTTTCTTGCATAATACAATCATTCAGAAAGTCATTGAAAGTAACACAGGCCGAAGTGCTCATGGTCTTCATCAACTTGGAACTCAAGCCTCTCTTGAAACTAGCTATCTTGTTCTCATCAGTGTTAACAAACTCAGGAGCATACCGACTCAAGGTATTAAAGGCGTGCAGATACTCCTTCACATTACGAGTTCCCATAGTGAGCGACAGAAACTCAGTCTTCTTCATAGCCATCAAATTGGGAGGAATGAAATTCCCCCAAAAAGCATGTACAAAGCGGGCCCAAGTAATAGGAACACCCTGCGAAAAGGTGGTGCGATGTTGCTTCCACCACGTCCCCGCTTGTCCCTCAAGTTGATGGGCTGCATACTCCACTTTCAGTTCTTCTATTAACCTTAGAAGATGAAATTTATCTTCCATGGTGTTGAGACATTCATCTGCTTCAAGCGGTTCAGGAGCATCCTTAAATACCAGAGGTTTAGTGTCCTGAAAGTCCTTGAAGCTGCTATACTGATTTTGCTGAGGACCCTGATGAACATCACGGGCCAAGCTCTCATGAAGAAGCTGCTCCACATTGCGCTGGCTGCCCAAGAATTGAGCAAACAGCTACTCCGCATTGGTCAGAGGTGGGGACGGTACACCACGAGCAGTATTATCGGCACCCTCTTCAGCACCACCACTGCCATTACCACCCGAACCACTATGGGTAACCGGCATCTGCATATTTCAGCAATAAGTATTTATTAGGTGAACGTTGTCATAATGAGAGGTGAATGTAAAAATCATGCCAAACTGAATTTATTGAGGAAAATAAATTCGCACAATAAATAGAGGCACAATAATTCCAATTTTCACATCACAACATCACTACTAATATTACTCCGAACCATCGCAAAGCGTCCTACAACATTCACATTTTTCCAGCATACATACACTGGACTTTTAAAAGTGTACGGATATCACCACATCAAACACCATGATCCAACATTACTTCAAAGTCTCAATAGCGTGCAAAAGGGTTACATGACCACCCGACAGGAACACAAAAGAACAACTAGAGACTAGCGATCATCAACAAGGTTACTCTCCATTGTTGCTACTCTCACTAGAAGCACCGTCCAAGGACTTCCTAGCTGTTGCTAAGGCTGCTCTCAGGTGACGGATCTCCTCCTGTTTCCTGTGCACCTCCTCGTGAAGACTAGCATTGTAAGCACGAATGTCCTCCACGTCCTCTAGCACCTGCTGCTGACGGATGCTAAGACGACGAAACTCGGACCAGGCTTCATCCCTAGCCTATGCCATCTTCTGGCTCTCCAGCACAACCTTGTCTTGATGCTAAGACACACAGGCTACCTCCTCCTGTGAGTGCTGAAGCTCACGTGTCAACTCACGCTTCTCCTTGCATGCATCAGCTCGAGTCTCCTTGAACTCCTCACTCAGACGAAGTGTCTTAGTCTCCATGTTGACATAGGCCCTCATCACTACAAACATAGCACTCATGACAGGCGTGCTGCTACCCTGCGCCTCCTCAGGACCTGCCTCCAGTGGTTTTCCCTCAGCATGTGGCCACCTAGAAAGGCGGTGAGCAAAGGGAAACACTCCAGGAAAAGCCTGGGCAAGCTGGTGAGGTATCTCCTCCATCAAGTGCTCCACCACGTCAAAAGCTGCAAACGTGGCACCCGTCTTAGCAGTCCTGCCCGCACCAAAACAGCGCCACCCAACCCAGTGGGGGTCACCGTCCAAAGGTGGGACAACTACCTCCACCCGAGCCTCTCCATAGTTTACCAAGTCATCCTTGTCCCAGTAGTAGTGAGGCTCCATGCCCACCGTGTACCCAGCGTTAGAGAGAATACTCCAAAGAAGGCTAGGCATGGCGTGCTCCTTAACAAAAGTGTCCACCTCCCTTGGTGCCGACTCACAGATAGCCAAAGGACCACGGGGCACTCCTCCTCCAGTGGACTTGCGAGCAGTCTGTTTGGTTCTCGGCATCTGTCCAAAAGTTGTATATCCCATAAGTTTAAATTTTTAAAGAAATGAGACAATTTATTTATAAGGGAAGGAACCATGAATGCATGAATGAGCAATTTTAATCATGATGCATGCACGTTACATACGTCCTCACGAACTAATAATCTAACGTGCTATGCGGTGGCATACATCGTTCTCTCATTTACGTAAGTACTTCGTTCTACCGTTCACGCGGTTAGTGTACCTGCAGAAAATTCATTTTAGCCCATACCCCATATGAATGCAATTCGACGTAAAAATTCACGCACCTTTCGAACAAGGTGAAAACACCGATTATTTACTACCCCAACAAGTCACGCAGAAGACGACACCGCCAGAAGACGGTCCCAACATGGGATACCTTCATATAAACATGTGTGCAACATGTGAATAATCCGGCATCAATAAGCACTCCCCTAGACTGGCATTGCATCCAATCATGACCTCACAACTCACACTTACCAGGGCGTAGAGGCAATTTGATCCATACATTACCACTCAAGTGAATGGCACCCATACGACTCCGTCATTGTATAGGCAACGACAAAACAGAAAATATGATGCAATTCCCCAAGTTAGTACTTAATTAAGCCACCTGAATTCCTATTGGGCATAAAGGATATGACCACTAGCACACTCTAATTTTTCCAAAACCATAGATTTGAACACCTATGTATAGCTATACATTTTGTAAATACTTTTCGCAAACAAAAATTCTTTTATTTTAAATACTTATGAATAGTAACACTAAACCTTGCTCTGATGCCAGCTGTGACAGAACCGACCAATTTATTAGAGCACAAGCACACAATTCGCTATTAAGATAGCAAACTACATGATTAAGACCTAATAAACCCGGTAGTCATTCCGAAATCTCGAAGGATTTCAAACATTTCTAGCACGACCAAGATCGTAATGAGTTTAGCGTTCACCATTCACAACGTACATAGTTCGCACATAGTTTTACACCATCGGAGTACGAATAAAGTTATTACAAACCAAGTTTAAATTTTAAAATAAAGCAGAAGCGATTTGGTTCAAATCCACACACACTTAGTTCAAATACTGTGCCAGGTCCTCGGTCAATATCCAACAAAAGCATAAGGTAGAGTAGAGTGACCATGCCCAAGGTCTAGTCATCTCCCAAGGCGGGATAGAAGCAGTGCTGATAATAGCCATAAAACATCTCACCATCTGCAACAACATGGGAAATAAAACCCTGAGTACGAGAATGTACTCAGCTAGACTTACCCGTCATAAACTAAAAATAAATTGACTCTAAGGAGTATGCAAGGCTGTATAAGAGGGATAGCTGACTCATAAGTTACAGAAAAGCTTGCATTAAAGAAATAATTAATAAGAACCTTCTAGCAATGTATTTTAATCTGATTAACCTTATCATGCTACATTAGCACCTGTAGTAAACAAGCATGGTAATAATTATTCAACAGAAAAAGTAACCAATTCCGGTTGAGTATCTTTCAATCTCAACAGCTCAACCATCTCATCTCTTGTTCAAGTTCTTACTACGATGCCACTGCTCAAGTCAAGTGTTCACTGTCCAGGAATGATGGCGATTATAATCGATTACTAACCAGCTGGCAGGTATTCCTCACACAAACCACACTCACCAGCCACGGCAAGCTACAGATCACCGAAAGTTCAATTCGAGAAAATTGCGAGATCCACAGGTACCATCGTATCCAGGAACCGCCCGGCTGCCTTATTCAGGGTGACCCTGACCTCGGACTTACTCTCCGCGTAACCCGTGGTCCCCCATCTTCACCAATATGATGCGTACAGCAGGTCGACTCCCGGCCCAAACCAAACCCAGGCTTTGCGTTCGAAACGACTTATCCTTCCAGCTAAATGTGAGGCATAAATTCAATATGACTTGAGGACGTACAACGGATGGGGTCCTAGTTTGACACAGACGGGATAACCTCACCAAACCTCTAGTTCAGTCCCAACACCAATCCCGCCCGGTCTTGATTTATTATCTCCACATGGTTATCCAAGATAACAATGTATTCAACCATTCTGAGTAACCACCTATAACTCACGGATGATAGGAAATCACCCGACTTCTACCGATCTAGTTAAAGCAGGGCTAAGCAGATAATCGTACCTGAACCTAATAGGGTTGAAGTATAACAGTGGCAAGGAATATAAGTAATGCAGCAACGGTATGAAACAACGCCTATAACTTAATGCATCAAACAAGTATAGGACTCAAGTTAGATATTTTGCAAACCACAGGGAGAATGCTGCGGGGCTTGCCTTTCAGGACAGAGCTTGGCTAATGGTTGGGACACTCAGGAAGATCAACTTTGGGATCCTCTTCTGCTTCTATCTCCCGCACCAGGGCTTCCTGCTGGCTTTCCTCTCCTTGTACTCCGGGAACTACCGTTTCGAGCTCTGACGATCCTGTATGATGCATAGTGCATATGAATACCATGTATACATCAAAATACAATGCTGATGCGGATGGTGAATGAATGCTCAGCTAAGATAAAGGATATGATTTTGAAACATATAAGATAAGCACATGTCATCTACATTCTCTTCTACCGACAAATCTTAAACAAGCCTCGCATTACAATTTACTTACACATTAAAAGGAATTATAAACGACTATTGTTTTTCACACTACTCTCTACTGAACCAAAACCCATACAGATTATACACATCATAAATATCCTAAAAAGCATTTTTACACACATGAAATGATAGCTTTAAAGCATTATTACTTATTAAAAGAAATCAAGGCAGAACTGCAACATGACCTTAGACTATTTAGAAAATTCTGTAAAAATTACAGGAGCTTAAGCATGTCTAACGTAGACTACCATAAAAATTTCAGGTCAAAACAGTAAGTATTTTATCCTACACAAAAATAACAAGGCAGCACAATTCACTGGGCATAAAATACTTTGTATATAGAAAAATATCAAACAACAGATCTCACAATATTCTTAGCTCTAGATTGACATAAAAACATCCTCCAAAATGTTTCATGCACAAATTCCTTATATATTATTTATTATGAATTATTTATCATCTAATAGAAATAGGCACCATAACTAGACAGAGCAAACTTTTCACAGGATATAGCCTCACAACATTTTTTATAGATAGAGCATGACATAACAGACTAACAAACTTGGTCTCATATTTTTCTGAGCAATAGAGAATTACTTATGTATTTTCTAAGATAAAAGCAATTAATAGAGATAAATAAATCTATACAGAAAAGTATCACAAATTTCATATTTCATATTTTTCGTGCATAGATCTCCTCATAAGAAAAATACTGCAAGTTGAACCATCTCATTTGGACTAAAATTGAGGAAGTTATGATTTTTCAAAGGTTTAATAAAAATCTGGAATCAGTTCTAAAAAGAAAAAGAAAAAACACTTTTGCACCGGAGATCCTGAGTTAACCAGAAATCCGCCAAGCCCTATAAAGAAGTTCTCTGTGTCTAGCAGTTATGCACGAAGACCCTTGACTTTGGTTGAATTCAAGGACAAGGTCCCTGCGTGGGAGGGGGCAGAAGGACGGCGTCGGCGCGGCGTCGCCGGCCGTTGCCGGGGCTCTCCGGCAAAACTGAGCAGAGGGGAAGCACGAGGGGGACTACGCGCGTCGATTAGAGGGTTCTATCGTGGCGGAGCAAGGCCGAGGCAGCTTCAGCCGCGCGCACGCCGGAGCGGCGGCTCCCCGGCCGACGGCGAGGCCAAATTCGGCGAGAGGTGACTCGCATCGGCTCCATTAGCTAGGGCTACAGCTGCTACTCGATGAGGCGCACCTAATGCTGGAGGAAGGGAAAGGAAATGGCAGCTCCATCGCCAGGGCCATGGCGGACCGCGAGCTCACGGAGCCACGGTCATGTCGGCGGACGGCAACACGCCCGATTGGGCCATACATCGGGCTCGGCTTGACGAGGTGAGGGCAGCAGAGGATGGAGCACATGTGGACGAGTTCGATGGCGGCTTCTAGGAAGAAAATGGCACAGTGGCAGGCGAAAATGGCGGCGACGGACGATAGCGATGCCGGCGAGCTACGCTGCGGGGAGGGAAGGCAGGGAGAGCAGGCAAAAAGGAGGGGGACAGGAAGGAGGGAGCTGCCGCGCTCGATTTAACACGGTCGGAGCGGTCGCTGCCGCCCCAGACCGCCGGTGGACGCGTGCCACGCGGAGCACGTGGGCTGGGCGCGATGGGCGGTGGCCGGCCATTTCCCTGGCGGCTTTGGCCAACCGTCAATGAAATACTATTTCCATGATCTCTAATACAAACTTTTCTACCCTATAACTCCCAAACCAAGCCGAATTAGCCAAAACTTATATTGAAGAAAATGTAGCTCTAGAACAGTAGAACATTTCATCTATACAAAGTTTGGCTAGATTCTGCATAGATTTTGAAATACAAAAATCCAAATGAAAATACCCCTAAAATCCCTAAAAATGGAAAACAGCCCCCAATTCTGCCTTTTTCAACATTTTTTAACATCTTCCAAGCATTTTCATGAAAAGTGATAATAACAACTTTTGTTCCTTATGAAATTCTCTGCAAACTTTATTTAGGGTTCACACACATGGAAGCAATCTAGCTACCACTTTCAAATCAGTCAAACAAAACCGCTTTTATGGTCCACCTTGGTCAACCATAACAACAAAGCTTAATTAACCAAAACCATGAACATAAACCTAGGTTCATTTGGTGTCCTAATCATGTCTAGGTTACTTTAGAGGTCATGAAACACCAAACACTCATACCACTTATCCAATTCATGTGAAATGCAACCATAATTTGAATAATTCAAGCATCCACATAAAATAACAATTGCTCTTTTGATTAATGCCATGCATAATGATGCTTATGCTTAAGAATGCAAGGTTATGCATGCTTAACACCAGAGTGTTACAGTTACATTCTTCACAGGATCTCAATAGGCATGCCGTGGGTCCTGGTCTTGAGCTTCTTCCTCGTCCGCATCTTCTCTTGGACAGCTTTCTTAGCTTCAGCTTTTGGGGCCGGGCGCGGCTTCTTGATCGCTGTCTTCTCGAGTGCCCCTTTCAAGACCCGGCACTCGCCTAGCGTGTGGCCCTTGCCAGGATGGCGAGGGCAGTCCTGGCTAAGGACCTTGTCAAGCTCTTCGTCGCTCACCCACTTCTGGCCCTTCACCGCGTCGACGGAGGAGTGGTTGTGGTTGCGCCGGCCATCTTTGTAGGCGTCCCGGCCATGGTGCTTGAAGGAACGGTCATCGTCTCGGTGGTCGAGGTCACAGTTCTGTGCATGAAGTTCGGAGTTTTCTTGGTCTAGCCGGGTATTATCGTCGTTTCATTCCGGATTTCTCGAAGATTGCCAAACCTATGACAAATCTGTTGCAGAAAGAGAAGAAGTTTGTCTGGACAGAGGAGTGTGAAACAGCTTTCCGTACCTTGCGGGAATTGTTGACCACTGCTCCTGTTCTTGCGCAACCAGATTTGGGAAAACCTTTTGATGTATATTGCGATGCATCGAAAATAGGCTTGGGATGTGTGCTTATGCAAGAAGGAAGAGTCATAGCTTATGCCTCATGTCAGTTAAAGAAGCACGAAGTGAATTATCCAACCCATGATTTGGAGCTAGCAGCTGTTGTGCATGCTCTAAAAATCTGGAGGCATTACTTGTTGGGTAACTTCTGTAAAGTCTATACTGATCACAAAAGTCTGAAGTATATCTTCACTCAACTCGAGTTGAACATGAGACAACATCGATGGATGGAGTTTATTAAGGACTTCAATATGGAGATCTTGTATCATCCAGGCAAAGCAAACGTAGTCGCAGATGCGTTGAGTCGAAAATCACATTGTCATGCTATTCAACCATTGTTAGCAGATGATTTTAGCCTCATGCATCCTGTTGTGCTGCGTAACATCCAAATTAGTTGCTCGCTTGAAAGCAAGATTATCGAAGGTCAGAAAACTAACAAGGGTATAGGTCATATCAAGGAGAAAATATTGAAACAGCCGCTCAAGCATTTCCGAGTGGATGAGAAGGGAATCTTGTGGTTTGACGATCGTCTGGTCGTACCAAAAGATAGAGAACTCAGAAATCAAATCATGGATGAAGCTCACTTATCAAAGTTATCTATTCATCCTGGCGGTAGTAAGATGTTTCATGATCTAAAGGTTCGCTATTGGTGGACCAAAATGAGAAAGGAGATTGCAGCTTATGTCGCATGGTGTGACATCTGTTGTCGCGTAAAGGCTGTTCATTTGAAGCCAGCTGGAATGCTTCAACCGTTGCCGATTCCTGAATGGAAATGGGAAGATATCAGCATGGATTTCATTACCGGACTTCCCACCACTCAGAAAGGGCATGATTCTATTTGGGTAATTGTGGATCGACTTACCAAGAGTGCGCACTTTATTCCAGTTCGGACAGACTATCGACCGCCTCAATATGCTGATATTTATCTCCGGGAGATTATCCGTTTGCATGGAATTCCCAAGACGATTGTATCTGATCGAGGATCTCAGTTCACTGCTCATTTCTGGGAACATTTGCAGAAGGATTTGGGGACAAAGCTGAATCACAGTACAGCTTATCATCCTCAAACTTCAGGCCAGACAGAAAGAGTGAATCAAGTTCTTGAAGATCTTCTGAGAGCTTGTGTCTTATCGTCCAAGGGTTCATGGGAGAAATGGTTACCTTTGGCAGAATTCTCTTATAACAATAGTTACCAAGAGAGTATACAGATGGCTTCTTTTGAGGCACTGTATGGCCGAAAGTGTAGAACGCCTGTGAATTGGGTAGGACCTAGAGAAAGAAGATACTATGGTATTGACTTTGTTAAAGAAGCTGAAGAGCAGGTTCGAACAATTCAACAACACATAGCAGCTGCACAATCTCGACAGAAAAGTTATGCCGATAAGAGAAGAAGACCTCTAACTTTTGATGTTGGTGATTATGTGTATCTGAAGGTCTCTCCTATGAAGAAAGTGCAACGTTTTGGTGTTAAAAGAAAACTAGCACCTCGTTATGTTGGTCCATATCAGATAGTGGAAAGAAAAGGATTGTGGGCCTATAAGCTTAAACTGCCTGAAGAGATGAGTGCAGTATTTCCTGTTTTCCATGTATCCCAACTCAAGAAATGTCTACGTGTTCCAACTGAGGAAGCCGTTAAAGTGAAAGACATTAAGCTGAGTTCAGATTTAACTTATGAAGAGAAACCTATGAGACTTCTAGATGTCAAGGACAGAGTGACCAGGAATCGTGTGGTCAGGCAATATAAGGTTTCTTGGAGCAATCATGATGATAACGATGCCACTTGGGAAACCGAGGACTATTTAAAAGAAGTATATCCTGATTTTCATAAAGAATGGTTAGTCTACTCAAATCTCGGGACGAGATTTCTTTAAGGGGGAAGGGCTGTAACACTCTGGTGTTAAGCATGCATCATATTTCACTTTAAGAGCATAACCATCTCAATTGCATCATTTTTGTTACATGAAATGATAAGGTTTATATATGTGCACATCTTGACTTGAACTAGAACTATATGAAGGGTTGCTTGTTTGAGGTTGAGTGTTAAATGAAGTTTGTAGAGAAAATTATTTGGAGCAAAACTTATTTTGGGGTCATTTCATGAAAAGGCTTGGAAGTGGGTCAAAAATGTCAAAAACAGTTTGTAAAAATGATTTTCTTTTAATTTTAAATCCCCATTTTTGAAATTCAAATTCTAGGCAGAATTAGGTTTTGATGTTTAAAAGTGAAATGTTCTACTCATCAAAAGAAACATTTCATCTTTTATGAGTTTCTTCAAATTCGGATTATTTTGGAAAATATGGGGTTCATCAAGTCTGCACGAATCTTGGCGCAGTGGGACCCACCGCACAGTCTCTTCTTCCTCCTCTCTTCTTCTTCCTCGCGACGCTGTCCGACCCGACGCCGGCCGCGTGGCGTCCGTACGCCGGGCCGCTGCCGCTGCCCGCTGTTCCGGCCCCGCACCCGAGCGCCGCACGCGGATCCCCTGCACCCCGCTCGCCCGGTCCCACAGCTCGCCCACGCGCCCTCGCTCGGCCCCGCTCCGCGCGCATGAGTGCCACGCGCTCGACGAGCTCCGACGCCGCGCTGCCTCAGTCCGAGCTCGAGCGGCCGTTTCAAGTCGCCCCGACCGCGTCAGTCTCTCCCTCCCTCACTTCTCCGCCACCAGACGAGTCCTTGCCCTTCATCTTCCACCAGAGCCCGAGCACTCGGACGTCGGCCCGCCATTGCCGCCGCCGAGAGCTCGCACGTCACCGCACCCCGTAGCCTGAACACTTTTTGCCAAGGACTCGCCAATCGCTCCGCCTCGACTCTGGCCACACCCTGCGCACCTCTCCTGCCACCGAGACCCAAGGTAGAGGTCGAATCGACCTTCTTCTCCTTCGCCGGTCATGGCCGCCCGACCGCCGCGCGGTCTGCCGTGCCCAGCGACCCCTCTCTCTCTCAATTAGCTAGTGAATCGTGTCCGTCTGATCGAGTAGAATCGATTGGAGTAGTTCATGAGGTCGATTAGCGTCTGAGCCCGACGAATTTGGCCATCCGCCGTCGCGGATTCGCGCCGCCACTCGCCGGCGTACATTGCCGACGTTGCTCCGGCCATCCATTCCTCGCTTGAGCTAGTCCGTTCGAACCGTCTTGGTCTGCTAGAGCTGTTAGGCTGGTCCGTTTGCCCCGCCGTGGCCCGAGATGGCCGGCGTACCGAGAACCCTCGCCGCCGTCCGCTGCTGTTCGTCGCCGCCGATCGAAACCTGGCTCCCAGTTCACATCTTTTACACCAGTGCGCCCGCTTTGACGAGTTGAGTCTGTTGGTCACCGTGGCTCGGCCGGAGACCTCGCCGTCGGCGAGGAATCCCGACGCCGACGACCATCCCCCGCCGCGTGGACCTCGGGCAGGATTTCTGTCTTTTCCCGGACTTAAGCGTAAAGTCGCCAGACTCAGTGTATTTCTTAATAGGGCTTGGTTAGTTTCTGGAAATGTCAGGGTCCCCGGTGTAAAGTGGTTTTTCCTTTTTCTTTTTCAGAATAGATTTCAGATTTCAGTTTAAACTTTGAAAATTCATAACTTGCTCATTTTTCATCCAAATGAGTTGGTTCAACTTGTAGTATTTTTCTTATGAGATGATCTATGCATGAAAAATATGAAATATGGAATTTGTGAAACTTTTCTGTATAGCTATATTTATCTCTATTAATTGTATTTATCTTAGGAAATGCATAACTAATTCTATGTTGCTCAGAAAAATGTGAGACCAAGTTTGTTAGTCTTCTTATGTCATGCCTATCTGTGAAAAATGTTATTAGGCTATGTCATATGTAAATTTTTCTATGTCTAGTTATGGTGCCTATTTTCATGTGAGGATAAATAATTCATAATAAATAATGTATAAGGAATTTGTGCATGAAACTTTTTGGAGGGTGTTTTTATGTCAATCTAGAGCTAATTATGTTCTGAGATCTGTTGTTTGATATACTTTTATGCACAAAGTATTTTATGCCCCTGGAATTGTGCTACCTTGTCATTTTTGTGCAGGATGAAGTACTTACTGTTTTGACTTGAAATTTTTATGGTAGTCTTTATTTGGTATGATTAAGCTTTTGTAATTTTTACAGAATTTTCTAAGTAGTCTAAAGCCATGTTGTAGTTATACCCTGATTTCTTTCGTTTATAGATAATGCTTTAGAGTTATCATTTCATGTGTGTAAAAATGCTTTTTATGCTATTTATGATATGTATGATCTTCTATTGGTTGTGGTTTAGTAGAGTGTAGTGTGCAAAACGATGGTTGTTTATAATTCCTTATAGTGTGCGAGTAAATTTTAGTGTGAGGCTTATTTGGAGATTTATCGGTAGAAGAGAATGCAGATGACATGTGCTTATCATACATGTTTTCAATATATCATATCATTCATCTTAGCTGAGCATTCATTTACCATCACCATCAGCATTATATGTATATGTATGCACGGTATTCATACGCACTATGCATCATACAGGATCGTCAGAGCTCGCGACAGTAGTTCCCGGAGCACCAGGAGAGGAAGGCCAACAAGAAGCTTTGGTTCGGGAAGCAGCAGCAGAAGAGGATCCCGAAGCTGATCTTCCGGAGTGTCCCGACCACCAGCCAAGTGCTTTCCTGAAAGGCAAGCCCCGGAGCATTCTCCCTGTGGTTTGCAAAATATCTAACTTGAGTCCTTACTTGTTTGTTGCATTAAGTTATAGGCGTTGTTTTATACCGTTGCTGTATTACTTATATTCCTTGCCACTGTGTATACTTCAACCCTGTTAGGTTCAGGTACGATTATATGCTTAGCCCTGCTTAACTAGATCGGTAGAAGTCGGGTGATTTCCTGTCATCCGCGAGTTATAGGTGGTAACTCGGATGGTTGAATACATTGTTATCTTGGATAACCATGTGGAGATAATAAATCGAGACCGGGCGGGATTGGAGTTGAGAATGAACTGGAGGTTCAATGTGGTTTATCCCGTCTGTGTCGAACTAGGACCCCGTCCGTTGTACGTCCTCAAGTCATATTGAATTTATGCCTCACATTTAGCTGGAAGGATAAGTCGTTCCGACCGCGAAGCCTAATTTTGATTTGGGCCCGGAGTCGACCTGCTGTACGCATCGCATTGGTGAAGATGGGGGACCACGGGTTACGCGGTTGTAAGGCCTGAATATAGCATGGTGCGCCCTGCTGGCAGCCGGACGGTGCCCGGATGTGATGGTACCTGTTGATCTCGCGTTTTTCCTGAATTGGATGTCGGTGACCTGTAGCTCACCGTGGCTGGTGAGTGTGGTTTGTGTGAGGAGTAACCGCCAGCTGGTTAGTAATCGATTATAATCGCCATCGTTCCTGGACAGTGAACACTTGACTTGAGCAGTGGCATCGTAGTAAGAATTTGAACAAGAGGTGAGATGGTTGAGCTGTTGAGACTGAAAGATACTCAACCAGAAATGGTTACTTGCTGTTGAATAATTATTACCATGCTTGTTTAGTACAGGTGCTAATGTAGCATGATAAGGATAATCAGATTAAAATACATTGCTAGAAGGTTCTTATTAATTGTTCTTAATGCAAGCTTTTCCGCAATTTTAAATGAGTCAGCTATCCTACTTATACAGCCTTGCATACTCCTTGGAGTCTTTTATTTTAGTTTATGACGGGTAAGTCTAGCTGAGTACATCCTCGTACTCAGGGTTTTATTTCCTATGTTTTTGCAGATGGTGAGATGCTTTATGGTTATTGTCAGAACTGTTTCTATCCCACCTTGGGCGATGACTAGACCTTGGGCATGGTCACTCTTCTCTACTTGATGCTTTTGCTGGATGTGGACCAAGGACCTGGCACTATATTTCAAATGTGTGTGTGTGGTATTTGAACTTAAATCGCTTCCGCTTTTATTTGAATTTGAACTGGTTGTAATAACTCTATTTCGTACTCCGATGATGTTTTAAACTTGGTGCTTGTGAATGAGTACGCTAAACTATTACGATCTTGGTCGTGCCGAAAAAGTTTGAAATCCTTCGAGATTTCACGGACTACCGGGTTTATTAGGTCTCAATCATATGATTTGCTGAATTAATGGCGGATTATGTGCTTGTGCTCTAATAAATTGGTCGGTTCTGTTACAAGATCTTCCGAGAATAGGACTAATCTACTCACATGTCGGTGAGTGCGAAATTGTTCATTGAGGTGTTCGCGGAGATCGTGATCGCAGGGCTACACGACTTCCTAGTCACGCCTTGCGCGGCGATTGGCCTGTTGGCAGATAGCACATTGGAGATTGCCGTGTTGGTGCTGCTCGTCGTGACGCACCTCCGTACTGGCGAATAGCACATTGGCTGGCCGACGTGGCTCCGGAGGAGGTCCGCCGTCGTTGGATTCATTGTTAGTGCCGCTCTTAGCAGGCTGGCGGTGATGATTGCACCTGGACCGCCGTGACCGATGAGATATGGACAGCGTGTCGGCGGAGCGGAGCTGAACCACCTGTGCTTCGGCGGTGATCAAAAAATCTTGAATTGCTACGACCCCGAGTGTGTTCGGGGGAAGCTGATCAAGCTGCTCCATAGCCACCGCGATGTTGGCCGTGGGGGTTTCCTTGATGAGTTGGTCCCCTACCATGTTGAACTTGCCGTTGAGATCATGTTGAAGGCGGCGAGGTCGAGGACCGGTGTCGTTGCCTCTGTTTCCGCCGTTGTTGACAGTTGTGCTTCATGAGGCGTCGGCGCTCATAGTTGGCGTTACGAGTCTCCCTTTCCACCCTCTGTTGATCTATTTCATTTAGGACGGGGGGCTCGTTCTCACTAACCATGAACACTACGCCATGGAATCCTAGTGGAAACTCGGGGGTGTCCGGTGCAGTGTCGTCGAACTGCGCCTGGTGAACCGACATGGTCGGACGTCTCTTCTCGACATACTCCTGACCCCAGACCTCATGACTCTCTTCATCGGAGAGGAGAAACTCAGTGAGATTGAAGGAGCCGGAGGGGGTCCTGTCAAGCCCCGAGAGCATACCAGACGAGTTGTCATCCTCGGGGATCGTAGCTGACCCGGATGGGATTAGCTCTAGGGCCACCATGCCGATCACGGGCCTTGGGTCTTTGGGGACCAGAATCAGGCTCTGATCTAAGTCCAAGACAAGATCATCACATCGCTGGAGAACAGCCAGCAGGTTCCTCTCATAGGACACTACGGCGTTGTTCAACCCATGTGGAAAGACGGATGCATTGTTTGGGCTGAGGGCGATTGGATCTGCTGGCCCTGGTGTAGGTTGCATCTGTTGTGCTCGGCACAGCCGCCGCTGCATAGCCCGGTCCTACTGACTAGTGCTGGTGCATGTTAATGAACTCGTCGAGCCTGACCGGAGGCGGAGCACGTATGGCGACCATATTCGGATCTGGTCCACGTTGGCGACGAGCCTGATTGCATGCACGATGCTGCTGATGGTGCCCTGGTTGGGCGCCGCTCGTTGCTGATGCCATCCCACAACTGTGAAGGGTTATGAGGGTGCTATAGTAGCCAGAAACAAAACTTTTTGACCTCATAAACCAAGATCTACTGCTAGTTACAGGTTACGGGATTACCACTAGACGCGCAGGTGCAGCGGAAGATGACTCGATGTAGTCGTACGCGTCGCAACAAGCAGTGCAGTTACATGGTCATCCATCACCTCAGTCCCCTCGCACAGTTCGTCCCAGTGCTCCAGATGCAGCACCTCCGAGGAATCTCACACGTGCAGGGAAGAAGCGATGCGCCTTCGGACTGCATGGTCCGCGAGGAGCAGAAGGCGCGAGCGTGGGGAGGGCGACGGCGGCTGCCAAAGGCATGTGTGTCCCTGACCGCGCCCATACCCCTTGCTTATATAGACGTCCCCAATGAGCTCATGGGTTGGAGGCCATTAGCAACCCTAAGCCTTACCTAATTCGGGTCCAACCCGAATTAGGCTTCCAGCCCCTTAAGCGTGTCACCCTATGGGTTCACGCACACATTGATATGGGCCGAGTACTCCTACTCGCCCAATAGTTGATAGCAGCCTCTAACAAGGCATGACAACTCCTATGTGCACGCAAAGATCATATTAGATGAACCACTACGACCACATACAAGTTATTCCCTTTGCCACTCGATATATGGTTCAACTCGTGGGTTAACACTTAACCCAAGCATGGCCATGCGTTTGTTGATCCAATCACTTGAGTGATCCAGTGATATCTCTCTTGCGTAGAGAGGGGAAAATTCCATCTTGATTGTCTATGTCTCATAGCATGCTTCTCGATCACCCGAAGACCACCTTTATGACTACCCAGTTACGGAGCAGCGTTTGATAGTCCCTAAGTAGGTCGTTTCACATCTTGAGTACATACCACAATTTTAGGTCTAAGGACATAACGTACATGACATGAATAGAGACTTTCTCATGTCGGGTCAGTCCAGCCTACATGTCTCACATGTGCCCACATTATTAGTTTGACATCTCCATGTCCATGACTTGTGAAACATAGACATCAACTAATAAATGTGCTGGTCTAATATTCAAGTGTGTTCTCATAAGAACGCTGACCAGGGATAACTTTGGAATAACCATTCAAGTAATTGAGTACCATAAACAATTCACATAATCGCCAATCAATACAAGTTGTCTATAATAGATATTCAATGAACACTATTAATCATGGATACAATCGGAATATCATCATCTACATGATTGGCTCTAGGGCATATTTCCAACAGTCTCCCACTTGCAGTAGAGTTAATCTCTTAGATGTCTAATCCCCATAGACCTCATGTGCGCCTCATGCTTAGGCTGTGAAGAGCCTTTGTCAAAGAATCTGCTACATTTAAATCCGTATGTATTTTGCACAATTTGATCTCTTCTCGTTTCACAAACTCTCGAATGAGATGAAACTTTCAGAGTACATGTTTGTTCTTCTGGTGATCCCTAGGCTGCTTAGCCTGTGCAATCACCCCATTGTTATCACAATGTAAATTCAATGGATCCGACGCATTCAGAAACACACCAAGCTCAATGAGGAACCTCCTCAACCAAACACCTTCCTTTGCAGCGCCAGAAGTTGCTATGTACTCGGCTTCTGCTGTAGAATCAGACATCGTCTCCTGTTTGGAACTTTTTCAGCTAACTGCACCACCATTTATTGTGAACACAAAACCTGATTGAGATAGTGAGTCATCCCCGTCGGTTTGGAAGCTAGCATCGGTGTAACCGTTTACAACGAGCTCCTCCTCACCTCCATAGATTAGGAACACATCCTTAGTCCTTCGTAAGTACTTTAGGATGTTCTTAACAAGCGTCCAGTGAGGTTCACCCGTATTACCTTGGTACCTGCTCACAACACTTAGAGCATATGAGACATCTGGGCGAGTACATATTATGGCATACATGATGGTACCAACGGCCAAAGCATATGGAACCTTACTCATGCGGTTGCGCTCTTCATCTGATGAAGGACACTGCTTGTCACTAAAGCGCATACCATGTGACATAGGCAAGAACCCTTTCTTAGACTGTTCCATGTTGAACTGTTTCAACACCTTGTCAATGTATGTGTCTTGGCTTAATCCTATTAGCCTTCTCGACCTATCTTTATAGATCTTAATTCCCAAGATGTATGCTGCTTCTCCTAAATCCTTCATAGAACAACTATTATTCAGTGAAGTCTTTACAGATTGCAACATAGGAATATCATTCCCAATCAATAGTATGTCATCCACATACAAGATCAGGAACACAATAGCCCTCCCACTTACCTTCTGGTAAACACAAGGTTCTTCTTCATTCTGGCAGAAGCCAAACCCTTTGACTACCTCATCAAAACGAATATTCCAACTCCGAGATGCTTGCTTTAACCCATAAATAGATTTCTTAAGCTTGCATATCTTTCCAGCATTATTAGGATCAACAAAACCTTCGGGCTATATCATATACACGTCCTCTTCTAAATACCCATTTAGAAAGGTTGTTTTAACATCCATCTGCTATATCTCATAATTGAAATAGGCAGCAATTGCTAGAATGATCCGAATAGATTTAAGCATTGCTACCGGCGAGAACGTCTCGTCGTAGTCAATTCCTTGAACTTGCCGAAAACCTTTTGCGACAAGTCGAGCTTCATAGACGTGAACATTTTCATCCATATCCTTCTTCTTCTTAAAGATCCATTTACTCTCTATGGGTCTAACCCCATCAGACAGGTAAACCAAGTTCCAAACTTGATTGTCTCCCATGGAATCTATCTCGAATCTCATGGCACTTTGCCATTTCTCAGAATCTGGATCCATCATAGCTTCCACATAATCCGCAGGTTCGTCATCATCTAACAATAACAAATCCCCATGCAATGCATGAAGTCTCGCTGATCTTCATGGTTGTGGCGGTGTCTCCACTGCCACGGGTGTCTCAACTTGCTCTGCTATATTAGCATCACTCGTAGAGTCAGTCCCTACTGGCTCATCTTGAACTTCTTCAAGATACACCTTTTGTCCATTCTTTTCTCTTTTGAGAAACTCTTTCTCTAAGAAAACACCATTTTGAGTAACAAACACTTTGCCCTCTGACCGGTTATAGACATAATACCCTAAAGTTTCCTTCAGATATCCCACGAAAAAGCACTTATCCGATTTGGGTGTAGTTTATCTGATATAAGTCGTTTAACATAAACTTCACAACCCCAAATTTTTAGAAAAGATAAACTGGGACTCTTACCAGTCCACATCTCATATGGTGTCTTAACTACGGACTTAGATGGTACCCTATTCAATGTGAAAGCGGTTGTTTCTAGAGCGTATCCCCAAAATGATAAAGGTAGGTCCGACTGGCTCATCATAGACCGAACCATGTCCAACAAGGTCCGATTACGTCACTCAGACACGATGTTTCTCTGAGGCGTTCTAGGAGGCGTAAGCTGTGGAACAATTCTACAACTCTTAAAATGATTGCTAAACTCGTGACTTAGATATTCGCCTCCATGATCACATCGCAAGGCCTTGATCTTCTTGCCACATTGATTCTCTACTTCATTCTAAAATTCTTTGAACTTTTCAAATGTTTCAGACTTATGCTTCATTAGGTAGACATATCCATATCTACTAAAGTCATTAGTAAAAGTTATGAAGTATTAAAATCCGCCCCTAGCTGTCATGCTCATTGGTCCACATACATCAGTATGTACAAGTTCCAACAAGTCAGATGCCCTCTCAGGAAATCCTTTGAATGGCACCTTGGTAATCTTGCCTAGCTAGCAAGCCTCACATGTCTCGTATGATTCAAAATCAAACAAAGTTAGAAGACCATCATCATGGAGCCTCTTCATGTGATTCTCACTTATATGACCCAAACGACAATACCACATATAGGTAGGACTTAACTCATTAAGCCAAGGCCATTTAGTACTAACATTACAGACAGGTGCATTATCAAGATTTAAAATAAATAACCCATTCACAATGGATGCAAAAGCCACTAACACATCATTCTTTGAGATCATACAACCATTGTCTTTACTCGCAAATGAATAACCATCCTTCATCAAGCATGAAGGTGACACAATGTTTTGACTTAAACTAGGAACAAAATAACAATTATTCAATTCCAAAATAAATCCTGACGGCAAGGGAAGTTGCATCTTCCCGACGTTCAATGCAGCAACTCTTGCATTATTGCCCACGCAGAAATCAACTTCTCCTTTCTCCACGCTTCTACCTCTTATCATTCCCTGCATCGTATTACAAATATGAGCAACCGATCCAGTATCAAATACCCAAGAATTGACATAAGAGAGCAAGGAAAATGTCTGTAACATGAACAACAAGAGTACAAGCAGTAGCAGTACCTTTACCGTTGTCATCCTTCTCTAAGGACGCCAAGTAATCCTTGCAGTTTCTTTTCCAGTGACCTTTTCCCTTACAATAAAAGCAATCTGAATTTGCAGATGGTCCATCCTTGGCAGCAGATGGGTTTGGCTTAGAGATCTCATCTTTAGCCTTGCCCTTCTTCTTCCTCCAAGAATTACCCTTCCTCTTAAAACGAGGTCGGTTCTGGATCTCCAACACTTGGCTACTGCCGGCACCTTTCTTGATGTTGGCCTCTGCTATTTTCAGCATGCCACACAGTTCATTCAAGCCCCTCTCCACTCATGCATATGGTAGTTCGAGATGAAGTTTCCATAGCTGGCCGGAAGCGATGCAAGAATGAAATCAGTAGCCAACTCTTGGCCAATTGGGAAGCCTAGCTTCTCCAACCTCTGAGTGTAACCAACCATCTTGATTACATGTGGGCCAACAGCTGCGCCCTCTACTAGCTTGGTTTCTGTAAGCGCCTTAGAGACATTGAACCTTTCAGTCTGCGCTTGAGTTTGGAACATATCTTCAAGCACCACAATCATATCGTTTGCTGAATGATTGTTGTCGAACTTCATCTGTAGATCAGGTTCCATACAAGCAAGCATGAGGCAACTCACTTCAAGATCCGCATCACATGCTTTCTTGTAAGCGTTTTTTCAGCAGCAGTTGCATTTTCATTAGGCTCATCTGGTAATGGGGTGTGTAGAATTTCTTCCTTTTTCTCAGCCCTGAGAACAATTCTTAGGTTGCGGATCCAATCCACGTAATTTGTTCCATTCAACCTATCTTTCTCAAGAATTGTACGCAAAAAAATGGTTGATTGCGAGCAGCCATCTACAACAAAAGTAACGCAAAATACTAAGACAATGTATCCATGAAAGAGTAAATAAAATCTACTCCTACTAAAATCAATATCCCTCAATTGATACTTAGTGATTCAAGACCCACAACTAACAAGTCAACTAGTGAGCTTTAGCATCACCGCTAGAAGACATGGTAGATCGGTAAGAAACACTTTGCTAATCATATCACATATGACTCTCGTTGTTGGGCAGCACCTCTATGCTACACTCAACCTACCCATGCTCCAAGGTCCCTAACCATTAGGATGACCTTGTTTAAGTAACCAAACCTTCTTGCAGTAAGTATCCGATACGAACCTGCCTAGTCGAGGAAAACCAGTGGCACCCTAATTTCATAGACCCACCACCGACTGTACAAGACTTATGACAGTGCAAGGTTTGGGGAAGCATTTAACTTAAACATTGTTGAGGGATCGTTCTACCTCACTACCGCACTCTTGTAGACAAAAACATAATAGCATGTGAAAGTAGAACATAGTAAGAACAGCATAACACAAGCATGACTTGTTATAGCCCATTATTCCTTTGGGGATCTCCATCTCCATCAATCTGTGCATCACGGTGATCTCCATCTCCATGATTCGAGTATGCCATCCTTCAGTGATGATTCTGCCAAGACTAGCTACTACTAGCACAAGTAAAATGAAATTACATAGTCGCAGATAGATCATCACAGATTGGCACACAGGCCATTACATTAATTTTGACAATATGTAGGTGGCTCCTGCCCATATTGTCCTCATGACATGCAAGCCATGAATTAAATACATACATGCATCACATACACATAAGGGCTATACCAGTCATCAATACCAGGCAAAACAGAGTAATCCGAATCCGACATCTAATCTTGCAACGCAGAAAACTCTATTTTCCAAGCCTTATTTTGAAATTCTAATTTCACCGAATGTGGCGAAGCTGTAGAGAACCAGATGTAAAATTTCGTTCTCTATGATTTTCATTTAGAGTTCATCTCAATCTGAGTTACGGTTCAAAAGTTACAGCTGTTTTACCGAATAACACTTTTCTCGGCAAACCGGCGTCCGGTAGTAAATTCTATCTACCACCGCCGCGCATCATATGCGCTTGGCACTTGACCTAGGGTTCAATTCGATCAATCTGATTGATCTCTAACTCACCATGACTGGATTTACATGAATCACTTAACTCGGATGGCGGAATTCCGACTGGTACGAGTAGATCGTTTCAAGACCAACACGGTAAGATGACGAACCAAGGTTAGAGACTCATCTACAACCACTCATATCACCATATGCACAAAACTGAACCTATAACAAGGCAGTAACAGCTCTGATATCATTGAAGGGTTATGAGGGTGCTACAGTAGGCAGAAAACAAAAATTTTTGACCTCATAAACTAGGATCTACTGCTAGTTACAGGTTACGGGGTTACCACTAGACGTGTAGGTGCAGCGGAAGACAACTCGATGTAGTCGTACATGTCACAGTAGGCAGTGCAATTGCGTGGTCATCTGTCACCTCAGTCCCCTCACACGGTTCGTCCCAGTGCTCCAGATGCAGCACCTCCGAGGAATCTCACACGTGCAGGGAAGAAGCGATGCGCCTCCGGACTGCTTGGTCCGCGAGGAGCAGAAGGCGCGAGCATGGGGAGGGTGACGGCGGCTGCCAAAGGCGTGTGTGTCCCTGACCGCACCCCTACCCCTTGCTTATATAGGCATCCCCAATGAGCTCACGAGTTGGAGGCCCATTAGTAACCCTAAGCCTTATCTAATTCGGGTCCAACCCGAATTAGGCTTCCAGCCCCTTAAGCGTGCGACCCTATGGGTTCACGCACACATTGACATAGGCTGAGTACTCCTACTCGCCCAATAGTTGACAGCGGCCTCTAGCAAGACGTAACAACTCCTATGTGCACGCAAAGATCATATCATACGAACTACTACGACCACATACAAGTTATTCCCTTTACCACTCGATATATGGTTTAACTCGTGGGTTAACACTTAACCCAAGCACGGTGATGCATTTGTTGATCCAATCACTTGAGTGATCTAGTGATATCTCTCTCGCGTAGAGAGGGACAAATTCCATCTTGATTGTCTATGTCTGATAGCATGCTTCCCGACCACCCGAAGACAGTTACGGAGCAGCGTTTGATAGTTCCTAAGTAGGCCGTTTCACATCTTGAGTACATACCACAATCTTAGGTCTAAGGACATAACGTACATGACGTGAATAGATACTTTCTCATATCGAGTTAGTCTAGCCTACATGTCTCACATGTGCCCACATTATTAGTTTGACATCTCCATGTCCATGATTTGTGAAACATAGCCATAATAAATGTGCTGGTCTAATATTCAAGTGTGTTGTCACAAGAACGCCGACCAGGGACAACTTTAGAATAACCTCAAGTAATTGAGTTCCACAAACAATTCACATAATCGCCAATCAATACAAGTTGTCTATAATGGATATTCAATAAACACTTTATTAATCATGGATACAATCGGAATATTATCATCTACATGATTGGCTCTAGGGCATATTCCCAACAAACCATGGGGGCCCCACCCCGACGTGGAACCAGGGGCCCACCCCTATGATTTGCAGGTGGTGCTCAGGCCAGAGCTGGGTTCGCACCTAGTCGATGTGACCCGCCAGCTTGGCCCGGGCGCCCTTGCCGGCGCCGAGCGTTGCCATCCTGACGGGCAGGTGGCTGCTGACGATCCATGGGTAGATTCAGATCTGCGTGACGTGGTTGGTGGTTAGGCCCGCCTTGCTAATGAGCAGGGGGCTGTGCCGGAGCTGCGGGCAGATTTGGATCTGCGCGGCCTTGCTAGTCGGGGCGGTTCGTGCACCCGCGTCAACGCAGACGGACGGGGGTGAAGTCCAGGTACTGCTCGTGGAGCCGTGCGGGAGTAGACTCCACGTACTCTAGGAGCTCGGCCAGACCTTCCCCATGCCGATCGATCAGGTCGGGGTTGTCGATGTGCCTCCTCTGGTAGCGAGGAAGCTCTCGTGGAAGCGAAAACCCCGGGGACGGCCCCGAGATCTGAATTGTCGGTGGAGTGGTGGATGCGGTCGGTGCTGGGGCCGACTACGATGCAGCCAGAGCTGGGATCGGCTGTGCTGGTCTCGTGAATGCGAGCGACGTCGCCACGCCAGTGGTCCAGGTGAAGGAGCCGATGGTGAGGGAGACGCTTGTCTTGAAGTCCATGGAAGCCGGGAATGAAACCATCTGGATCGCCTGCTAATCAGATCGCGCACCCCCTACCTAGCGCCACTGTCGATGAAACCTCATCGGCAGTCTACCACGGGATACCCTGAGGCAATAGATTGCGGTGAGGGCGCGCTAACATCTATGATCTAGATGTGAGACGCAAGACAAACAACCAGGACAACCAGGGTTTATCCAGGTTCAGGCCGCTCGGAAGCATAATACCCTATGTCCTGCGTCTCTGCTACTGTATTGATGAGTACCGGAGTATAATGAGAGGATGAGATCCGATGTCTTCTAGGGGGGTCCTTGTTCGCCTTCATGGGTCGGGGGTGTTTTGCATAAACTAGGATTAGATGGGATGAGTGGGAGGGTTTAAATGCTAAAATAACCCACCTTTACCTATAGCCATTGGATTAGAGTCATGTGGTCTTGATTAGAGTTTTTATAGTTTGCACAGCAGGCTGGTTTCCATAGCATACGTTGCCCTATAACAAAGCTATCAAATGTTACCAATGCCTTCTTCTTAATGAAAAGGAAAACCACCATAGGTCGATATGCAGTGATGATTAACATCCACTTATTGATTTTTTTTCTAGACTAAGGTATACTATGTGAACATGCAATGATGATATCACTCTTTTATAGGTTGTACCATGACCTGAGCAGATCACTTATTAGAGATTATCAATTCAAGTTCAATACGTAATGTGAATAGGGACAAAACCAAATGAATAAGTGCAGTGTAGGTGCAAGCGTTAACATATTCACTAAAACTTCTTTGGTAAACATCAAGCAAGAACTATTGATCTCTTTTGCAGCATGATGGGCAATCCACCTTTTCTGTGGGCATTTGCCTCCTGAACAACCATCTACCAACCGGAGATAAAGCCACCACCAATAATTCATATTTTTTCACCACGATGCATAGCCGCCACCACTACTACTCGTATGTTCTCTTTCGAAAAAAGCCCTAGCTGGCGCGTCAACGCCTAGCCATGTGTTTCGATTTTGTTTTAGGATCAGACTTCAGACCATGCTTGAACACAATTGTTTGTATGGACACGAGAGAGAATGATTGACCATGCATGGAATCACATTGTATTCCGATTGATTTCGAATTAGACTCAACACAATGCTTCTATATGCTACTAGAAAACCATGGGCATGGCTAGCCATCTATAGCTGCATATGTAAGTGTTATTGTGAGACCCTTTTATGCGCATATATATATATATATATATATATATATATCAATGTACAAGTCAGAGTGAATTAAGTCAATGTAATGGATAGAGGTGTGGTGTCGCTCACAGATTATCATTCTCGGATGATTGGTTGATTTGGGGACATATATATGTGACAGAAGGAAAGGTCGATGGCGAAAAACAGAAAGGGAAGCAAAATCCTAGTGATCGATCGCAGGGTCCCTTCGTCCTTTCGGGCTCCAAAGTAGGGTTTTTGATCAGCGGAATAGGGGCCCTCATGGTCAACAAAGGAAATTGGTAAAAAATTTTGAGCACATCGACGTTGTCAAATCAAAACTCCGAAGGCCCGTTGGAAGCTTCATCGTTTTTGATAGGCGGTATGTCCCCTAATTTTGGCAAGAAGGGGAGCATGGCTAGTTTCTCTCGATGGTGATCATGTGCTTCAAGGTCTCTATTAGAGGGCAAGACCGCAAGAGGAGGTTTGCCAAAAGAGCTCTGGTTTATTTGGGTTTTGAGAGTACAGTGAGGCTAAAGGTGTCCTCAGTGAGCACAATCAAATAGCTAGCTTGTTAGAAATAAAAAAAAAGGAGAACAGTTCCAGAGCTGGAAGATGAACGTAGAAAGGTCAAATTCTCACCAATGGGCCGACCAGTTGAAAGAAGAGAAAGTCTAGGTACAACTTTGGATCCTATATTGAGAACTTTTACAACACTCATATACCCCACCTATCTCACACCGATGGATTTGGGTCAACAAGACTAGGTTTCTCAAGATATAGTTGTTCATGGCCCGCGACATATGGTTGCCCACCACGAAGCTTGATTTTTTGGCTTGGCCAAGGAACCGCAGCCTAGTGGGCAGAGTGCCCAACCCAGCATGGTCCTGTAGTGAGCTGCTAATAAACAGGTGTATGTTTTTATTCAAAACTCAGGCGATGTTTTCCGTCAACTGGATCGTGATTCTGTGGTCATCGCTCTTTCTCCTTTCTCGCATCTGCAGCAACAATGTCACTTCATTTTAGCATACAGACTGCATGTACTCGCCTCCACATACCGTCAGCCATCCACTGTCCACAACAACGACCCGGTCATCATGTCCGACCCACTGCCCCACCCCCACCCCCTCCTCCTTGCCTTCGATAACCCCGTGTCATGGGGCCATCCCCAAGACTCCCTCGTCCTTCCCTGGTCCGGCCGCCATCCTTCTTTGCCTGTGGCCAGCAGCGTCAACGCAACGCGCAACGTCATCTCGCTGCTCCGCCCCCACTCCTGCCTCCTCTGATCCTCCTGGCCAGCCTACTATCGAGTGACTTTCTATTAAGGTTACCAGCAATGGAATGACAACACAACAACCCTCTTCCCAAACTTGACACCTAAAATGCATCCCAAGATTTCAGCAGACTTAAAAATAGGAGATGTGCGTAAATAAAGGTTGTTCCACAGCTACCGCACGATACACATGAGAAACATCATGTATTTGAAACTAGGTGAACCCCACGCTTTGCCACGGGAATTTCAACAATAAGAATTTTAGATAAATTCTATATGAAGGAAGGTTAGTTAACATCAAAGAGAACACATGAAAAAAATGAAACTCGACATCATCTTATAGTACCTGTATTCCAACTCTAATGAAACATTGCATGGACAATTATCTCAGCACATGACAGTGGGCAAAACATGGATTCACTGATGCAACTGTGATTCTTGTTTATGAAGACACGGGGAAGCCTTTTTGTCCACCGGTGTCAACGATTTAGCAATTAGCAAATGCACATATAGATGACTGTCAGCCCTCTCATCTACCAGCATGCAGTGCTTAGCACTTAAAACACATGGGTACGTAGCAGATCAATTTTAAGAAGACAATTGGATGGGAGAGGTTCTCTAGTGCTGTGTTTCAGTTGCAAAGTTGGCTTCAATTAAGTGGATGATGATGTGGCAAAGTTTAGTGACATCTGGGACCCTTTGATGACATGGCGCAAGGATATTCTAGAGAAATAGATTAGTGGGTATTAAATTTATAGGAGTTTAAGATCTCTTCTTCAATTTCATTGCTTGAATTCATCAGACACTTCAGAGTTTAAGAAATTCATCCGATACTTTAGAGTTTCAGGCATTCAGACTTGAGACTAGCTAGCTAGCAACAAGGAAACAAATTTTGTAGCGATGGTCCTCATCAAAACATGGTGTGAATGTGCAGCTGACGTGTATACCATGAGGCATCTGATTTACCATGCGTGTGGTTAAAATGACATGGCGGTCCACATGTCAGTCCGCCCCATTCACCACTCTCCCAACCGATCGCTCGGCGCAGCCACACCGCGTCTCCCGGTGCTCTCACTTTGCTACCATCACCCGAACGAAGGCGCACACTCTCGGGTGGAAGAAGAAGAGTTAAAAATTAGGAAAAAAAAGATCTCAAGAATTATTACAGCTTATTTTTCACGATCCAGCCTTCACCCGTTTTTCATTAAGAGAAGAATTATTACAGCTTAATAATTTGCCTCGCCAGGTGCGTGGAGACAGGTAGAATCTGACGTTAAATCACTCCCTATATAGTCTGCGTGCATCTCAAGAAGTTGGCACGAACTGCGCTCGAGCTCCAAAACTAACCATGCGTACCAGCATACAAATATATAGATTCAGATGGAGAAACCTCGGCCAGATGCAAACTGTAAACGATCTCGATGGTTCGAAGGTAGCATAAAAAACTGAGAATTCTATATATCTACTACTAACTCCAATCATCATTATTGATCGATTCCTTGGCTTTTCCTATATAAGTATGGTGTTTCCCCTCTGGCCCTCTAGCCGATATCGTCCAACAACAGCAACCCTATAGCTAGCTGGCTCTATAGACTATAGAGTAGAAACGGAAGAAATGTTTAGTCCTCCTAGGTCACCGTCGTCTCTGCTCGCAGTGGTCCTAGTAGTGCTTCTCCTCGTCTCGTCCCCGAATTCTTCGGAAGGCGCCGATGATTTCCTGCAAGGTAATAAAGGAATGCGTGTGCGTGCCTGCTTGCGCCATGCAGCATGTGTACATGTGCTCAGTGCTCTCGATCGATCGAGATCCACGTAAATGCATGTTACGTATGCTGTGCAATTTGATTTGTTCTGATGTGTTCCCGTACGCTCAACGATCTCGGTCGAGTGCAATTGGGGGAGCTAGCTGCACCTGTCAGCTGCAGTACGGCGGCCGGAGACTCCTGACGACCAACCTGCGTGCGGCACCGCCGCCCCCGTCTCCGACCAGCACACCTCCGATCAGCTATCTCCCAACCTCTACTCCTCGCCACCACCGCCGCCGAAGGACGCGTAACGACCCAAGTGCGTATCATCTAGCAGGCATCACTAGGCCCATCGATACATATGTCTGCAATTAGCGCAAGCGCGGCTATAATAAGTCGTGTTTTTTCTTCTATATATATAGGTGGCGAATTCACTACCAACAACTTTTTATGTTGCGTGTCATGCGGAAGTCCGGATCAGAGTGCTTCCAATTCCAAGATAATTATATTAACTCGGTTGAATGATTCTGAAATGTGGTAATAAATAAAACCATTTTTATAAAAAAAAAAACTGTACATGTGCCATGTATAGTGTGCATTTTGACTATATGTACTGCAGTCATTTCCTGAATAGAATTTATCGCCTGAAATCTTTTTGACAGTGTATAGTCATTTTGACTGTAATACATCTAAAAAAGTAGCTTCAGGTCGATCCACTGGTTTAGTTGGTGTTCTATATTTTAGCAAAATAAGCACTTTTTAGAATCCCAACAAATAAAACACATTATAACCTTTATATACTAATGCACATACAATGCAGAAACTGTGATGGTTGATGTAAAGTCACAAAGGTATAAATAAAATGGTCGCCGTCCATGCAAGTACTGTATGGCCCAAAGCATTTACCTTTGGGACCGTCGATGTGGCAGGGTGGCAGACCCATCCAAGCTAATTCAGCCCACGCTTGGAAATAGTACTTGCCATTCTAATAAAATCTACTCTCAGGCGCACGGCATCAAGCGCTTGGTATAGTTGCCAGATTACAGTATCTAGAGTGTTTAATGGCGATCAGCATCCTACGTTTTTTTAGCATCCTTTAGGTCTGATAGACGTATTTTGGCGTCATTTTATTGACTTGGTGGTTAACAAGTCAGAGTTTCTTATTAAAGATATAAATTTTTATCAGTTTATTTTAGTTGTACCAGTGTTCTCGGGTGACATAAGTCTTTTCTGTATCACTAGGTGCCTTTGTAATAAATATAGCCTGATGTATCCTCGTGAGAGGCTAACTAAAGTCAGAAATATATTTTCTATTATCTAAAAAAAATAAAATCTGCTCTCTATATCTCTTCATCATCCATCAACAATTTTTATATATCGTATGTTGCACTTTTTGGAAAGCTAGCTCTTTTCTCTATCGTCTTTGACTCTTTGGCGAGCGAGTAAATTGTAAGTATATGTGTAGATTAGTTTAAGAAATTATGGGTATTTTTTGCTAAAAAATCTATTCCTATTAACACGGAATATATATAAAAGTCAGCCTCTTGGAGTACTCTTATCTAATTATCTCTCCGCTACTATTGAAGAAAGTAGGGTTTCTTTGTCCTTCATGGCTCACAACTGTTTGATGGGGAACTGAATAACCCAATCCCTCTTGTGCCTATATGAGTGACAAATAGCATATTGAAGCACTGTGGAGTCTGATTCCAAGTCGAATCAGAATACGAAGATTCCATGGTCAATCATTGTCTCTCATGTACGATGAAATCTTGTAAAAAAACACAAGCCACAGGGGAATGATGTCCCCATCGGTTTTTCATTAAGAGAACCTCTCATGCATCTCACAGAAAACCTCAAATCCCGGACCCACCCATATACAGCAGCAGCACTATATCCCTATGAGAAGAGACAGACCTATACTATGAAGTGAGACAGACGAGAGAATTTTATTACCCTTAGTTGAAATTCGCTCTTTTGGGAGTTCAAAATCAGAACCTGAGAAGTGCCGCCGGAACACCTAACCAGTTGGGCTTGAGGACCATTGGCGTAAAGTCTAGTCCTAAAACTGAAACTGAAACTGAAACACATGGCGCAATCATTGATAAATCTCAAAACCTCTCCGAGCAATACGTATTCAAGTACGGTATGGAGTTCAATTCACACAAACAAATTGAAATGCATTACGTGATTGCTATATATAAATCTCTACTTAGGTTGCAAGAGTCGTCTAATAAGTAACCCCGCAGTTAGTTGAATGCCCTGTGCACGCACGGATATAGTACGTTTACTATGATGTTGATATAAAAGAATAGTCGATTAAATGGCATGATATCAAAGTCAAACAATGAATCCAACCTGTTGCACTGCCTTCAATGTTTTGTTTACGGCGATCGATCGACCCAGTGTGTGGTTGACTAACGATATACTAGTAGCAGTTGACTCCTACTAGGAGTCCTACTGGTAGTTGTGTCCTGGTGGGCCTTGCTGCCTGCGTGGCAATCTAACTCATAAGTCACATACACGTATAAGTAGTATGTCTGCGTACCGCACGTGCACGTCCGCCACTCTCGATGAATCGCAGCTGTCCGCTCGAGATCCTAGAGACCACTCACATGCATGCATACGTGTCGGCTAGCTGATGCAAAGTTCTACTCACTACCGGTAGTAAATTAATCCTTCTTGACCTTCTTGATCACAAGCAAGTGTAAGGCAGTGCCCGTACATGCATATATATACGTTCCTGCCGTATTCTTGCGAGCTCATTACTCTCTACTGCAGGCGTAGAATACAGGGCGGGCGGGCTGTATTGTACGTACAGATTAAAGCTAGTACCAGCAGTACACCACGCTGACTGCTGGTGAGCGCCATCAATTGTACAGGACGGTCACGGACAGGGCCGTCCCTGAGGGAGTGCGACCTGTGCAACAGCACAGGGCCTCCATTTTCTAGGGGCCTCAAACTTTGAAGTTGGAATACATGACGAGTAGTAAGATGTGCCGATCGTTGTAGCTGTAGACTGCTCAACGCTGGTGCTGAACTGCTTTCACACTTTATTACTTGACATGATGGGCAAAAGGCAGCAAGTACTGCATTGGACTGCTGGTTGCATCTGCCTTCATCAAGCGAACAAGTTCATTTCTATGGCTTTTATTCATTGGTTCTCAGTCTTTCGTAATACTTCGTAATATGCATATCTATGATTTTTTTTGTCTTATTTGTTCTTGTGTATTTTCGTGTGTAGCCATAAAGTGTTTTAAGATCAAAGGATATGAATCTAATTACGAAAAACGTAAAAAACAGAGAACTGAATATGTAGGAGCTAGGGCCTATTTCAAAATTTTGCACAGGGTCTCCATTTATGCCGAGACGGCCCTGTCACGGAAGATGTCATCTCACTGCAAGTCATTGTGGTCTTCGTTTCCACTCGCGCTCCTCCTACTGGCGCTGCTCGTCGTGGCTTCATCGCCGTATCCTCTGCTGCAGCTGGAAGCAGCAGCTTCTTACGGCGTCCTCCAACATGGTACGTATCGTATTCGTGCTGCATGCATGCCTGTGGTGTGCGTGTGGGGTGACTAACTGTGCTACATATGGCTTGATTACAGATGTGGGGGCAGCGGCGGCACTAGCAATCGTTGGTGCCAACGACGACCAAACCGCGCGCGACAAGCGGCGGCAGCAGGAGCCGCCGTGCGGCGGCGGCCGGAGATGCCTGGCCCTAGCCGGCTTGAGGCCCACGACGCCACCTCCCGCTCCGGCTGGAGCACCTCCAGTCGGCACCCACCCTGCCGTCATGGTCCCGCCGCCGCCTCCGACAGAGACTTGACGACCGGGCCGATGACCCGCGGACAGCAACAGCAACTCCCAAGGAGGAACGTCGTCTGTCGTCGAAGAATCACAGTCGTCGCAGGTGGCTGTTGGGCCGCGCCGGCCCAACTTAGTCGTTGAAGAATCACAGTCGTTGAGGATCGCCGGCGACGAATGGTTCGAGTATAATATAAGCTTGAGTTGGTGGTGGAGTATAAAGCTTGAGTGTGTGTTACTGCAGTGCAGAAAAGAGACCAGAGATCGACTTTGTATGATCACCATTCAATTCTAAAGCTCTAAATAGTACTCTAGTTTGCCAGCGTCGTTCTGAATCACGCGTTTCCTTCCCCGCTGCTGCGCATGTTCTTGCTTTGTTCATCCGAATTCCCCATCTAGCTAGCTAGATTCCTCTATCGATCACCTGGTGCATCTGCTCTGCAGCTAGCCACGACCACTTACTTCAATCGTCTCGTTTCAACAAACGACCCGACACACCTCTGCTCAGTTGCCAAATGGGCCCGTGTTCGTGTTCTAACACAGATGGGCTGAGATTGGCTCATCGAGTTGGCAAGTGGCGTGAACGGCCCAGTCGTTAGATGATGTGCTGTTGTCTGTTGTGTATCAACAAAATTCAAGGGGCCCCCGGAGTCTGAACATTTAGCGACTCGGCCCATTTCTTCCAGCCCAACGCCTTAAGCCCAACTTGAACACTACACCAGCCACATTCGTATCCCTTTTTGATTTTTTTTCCTTCTCACATGCTGGTACTCTCCGGTGCTACTGGCCAGAACTGCACTCACAACAGTACAACACCAGCGCCACGCCGATGGAGTACAGTACAGGGAGTAGGTCGGCTAGTAGCCTTAGATGACGAATAGGATGGAGCTAACTAGGCTAGGCTAGGTGAGGCTGGATGCATTGCATGCCGGCGGTACGCATGCAGTGAAAAAACATGGCCGTCACCCGTCAATCCAGAGATCTCTTGACCCAACATGTGTAGCATGTATGCAAATATATATAATCCCTCGGTCTCTAAATATCTATTTATCGTTGTTAGTTTGGATGCTAATAAAAATTTGACTATATTTATAAAAAAAATAATAACAGCATTTATATCTTCGAATAAATGTATAATAAAAATAGATTCAATGATTATCTATTGATATTAATTATGTATCATAAATATTAATATATATTTTTTATAATTTTAGTTTAAAAACAATATTTAAAATGGAGTATATGCGTGCATGACACACCACATGACTAGCTCTATTAATAATTAGTTCCGCACCATATAGATGATGATATCCTAGCTAATCAAGATGAAAAGAAAAAGGAAAGAAAAAGTCCGGTTAGGAGCAATACTGTTTTAGGAACGTATAATCAGCAAATTTCAATTTATTAGTGTAATCCATCTCTAACATTTCTTATTATTATTGCATAGCTATATCAGAACTTGAAGAACCTTTTCAAAATATGTTATAAATTCCTATTTTCAAAATGTGCTACATAGTACAGCCTCCGATGCAAAGAAGGATGCAAGACAAATAGTTTTTCTTAACTTCAACTAAGTTTGTTAAAAAATATATTAATATAAATAGATATACTATGGAAATATATGTTACTTCCAATATAATGATCCTTATTCGGTATCACAAATATTGATATTTTTATATATTCAGTCAAAGTAAAAAATAACTTCACGTGAATAAGAAATTGCATTCTCTTTTATAGAAAGGGCAATAGAATAATACACCATTCGCCTAGAAAAGTGTATTTATACTACAGTATCAAGTTAAAGTATCTTAACTTTTATCAAGTATATATAAAAAAGTATTAATATTTATGATATCAAACAAGTATCATCATGTTTGCATGACATATATTTTCATAGGGCATTTGTTAGCTGTTATATACATTAATATTTCTAACTTACATATTTAGTCAAACTTTAGATACTTCAACCAAAAAGTGTTTAAAATTGTATTTAGTCATAATTTAGATAATTATTTAATTAACAAAATATATAATGTATGACTCTACAAGTGGGGCCTTGTTTAGTTCGTCAAATTAGCGCTGGAATTTCTGTAGCGGAATTCCTATAGCATTTCATTTGTATTTGGTAAAAATTATTCAAATTTTGTATTTATATTTGTACTCTATTTTTGTAGGCTTCGTGGAGTACTCTATTTTTGTAGGCTGTTCGATCGATTCTTTGGAAAACCTTAGCAGCTACACATTGAGGGCCAGACGAGAGATGAGGCTATCTGTCTAGCTTTATAGCTTTAGTAAGTAGTAGGAGTAGTGTGCGCGATCGCTCCCACTTTCGGAAGTGACTAGAAAGATCTGACAAAGATTGCTGCGACGTGCTGCTGAATATCACGGCCGGCCCAGCAGTCAAAGGAAGAAAATTGTTAGCCCGGCATCGCCGGCTTTCAGCGTGCCTTGCGTTATTGCTGCAGCACGCTAGACGACAAGCTAAAGTGATACTCCTTCCTTCAAAATAAATTAACTTTTAGAATTGTCTAAATCCAAACTGTCTTCAATTAATGAACGTATAGAAAAAAAACTACCAATATTTATCACACTAAAAAATATCATTAGATTAATCATAATCACAGAATATATTTGTATATTTATGTTCTAGATAGTAGTACTCTTTTTTCTATAAAGTTCAATAAACTTGGATAATTTTAGAAATTTATTTATTTTAGTAGGAGAGAGATGTTTGGTTGCTAGGCACATTTGGCCGCACTTTACCTCAAGCAAGCTGACTAAATTGGTAAGTGCTTGGTTGAAAACCAAACTTAGACTTTTGGGCTCCACATTGCATGAAGTAGAAAAAATATGATAAGATTTTGTTTGGTTTAGAGGAAACATGGGGCGCTCCCATCTTCCTATTTGGTTGAAGGTAGGGGATTGAATCATCCTTGTTTTGTATTTGCTAGAAGGGATGGACAAGCATAGGATGGACAGTTGTTTTATTTATGTTAACAACCGTTAGCGTAGAGCTCATTTGTCATCTGGTTTTTCACCTTCTTCTCTCCCCCACAATGCCATCGCTATCATGGACGCCGCTACCCAGCTCGATTCGCTCTTCCTTCCCCCTCAGCACAAAACCCGGAGCTCCCTCTCGATTCCCTGCCGTCGCCACAGCACTCACACCTGCAGGGGAGCTCTCCCTGTACGTAAAAGGGCACGACCTTCCTAGGGACGTTGGCATCCCCTTCCCCAACAAGGGTTCCCTTCCCAAGCCACCCATCCTGAGGTCTCTCCTGAGCTGCTTGCTCCGTGCCGGATGTCTGCTCCCAACATTAGCTCGTGGCCTCTCCTGAACAGTCCCTTCCCGTCCCCGCACCACGTCGAACGTCCGTCCATGACCATGTTGTTGGTCGCCCCACCCTCGGCACAAGAATATGAAGACCCACCCCTACTCCCTCGTCACCGCTTGTTGTTGATCATCTAGTTCTCGTGTCTGGAAGACGACAAGACAAGACGAAGGAGAACAACGTGAAAGATGGATGAATGTGTAACTCTTTTTTTTTTTTGTGGTGGGGTGGGGGAGGGGAGCATCCCTGAATCTAGAGGAATTAATAGTCGTCGTTGGGATGATTTTGTCCCTTACATCCACGAAACAAACACCACCACCAAAAGTTCCCCTCCCAACCCATCCAAACACCACCTTAAGCTTGGTAAACTATAGCTTTCTACCTAATGATTTTTCAAGCATGTGACATGGTCGACGCAAACCGTAGCCTGATATGATCTTGCAACAGAGATTAATATTGTCCCGAAACGGACTGGAACAGGCTTCAACGTGACCCACGATACCTAGCTAGGGGGATCATCGGGGCGGTGCGCGTGACTGCATGATTTTCGAACTTGTGATATGCACGGTGGTGCAAATTGTGGCCCGATCTTGCGATGCTAGTCACGCTTTTTTGTGGTTTGCTACACTTGCCTAAGTTTAGTTGTGATAAATTGTGCCTAGGAATCAAACAACGCTCTAGAGTTTCTTTTAGAGAAAACGCCCTAGAAATTTTTCATATTCAAAATCAGTAATAAATTTAAAAAGGCTTGATCGATGTGCTCATGTGTACGGGATGCTTGTTTTGTGCGCACTTGATAGAAATATTATCTCCATCATAAAAGTATTTAAATTTATCCCAAAATATTTAATTTTAGTGCATTCCGATGAATCTTTTTCTTTTCCCAGTATATTTTCCTTTTTTCCATTATATCGATCTCTATCTCCATATCTCTCTTCTTTAGTTCTTCGCGTGCCATGCATGCATACTCTTTTAGACTTCAAAATTATGTAACCCAAAACATATAATCGGCTATTTTAGGACAGATGGAGCAGCATATATGTGGTAGTGATCCTAGTTTTTCATGGAGATGACTGACGATGAAGGATCATAGTGTCTGTTTCAGACTTTGGATCCGATGACATGCTTGAACACACAAGAACTTAATCATAAGCAAGTCGTTGTGTATCGAACGACGGCTCATGCAGTGATGCAATCCAGCAAGTCGATCTCTTCAATTCTTGGATCTTCATATATGCACCGCAGCTGACTAGCGCCTCATTTAGATGGCCAGAAATTTCATCATAAATTCTTATAGCATTTTCATTTGTATTTGGTAATTATTATCTAATTATAGACTAAGTAGGTTTAAAAAATTTATTTCAGAATTAATAATCAAATTATATAATTAGTTATTATTTTTATCTATATTTAATACTCTAAGTAGCTAAAGATTGATATGACGTAGAGAGAGCGAAAAAACTAACAATTCCGACCACAGCTAAACCTGGCTAAAATAATCGATCATCTGTTACGTAATAATTAATCTACCGCACCTAACTAGCTATAGTGTGGGCGCGGGTGCGCCATGAGAAATAGCGGAGGAACACAGTCGAAGAACACGGCGAACAGGGCGGCGGAACTGCAGGGGCAACAGTGCCGGGCGAGGCCGACCCCCATCCGATGTGACCGCTACTACCTGCTCAATGTGTGCATATGTGTCACCTGTCACCTGTCACTTGTCACCACCAGATCGGCTCCTCAGCCCGCGTTATACTGGGTGTGTTTAGTTGCTTATCACTATAGTATTTCGTTTGTATTTGGTAAAAATTATTTAAACTTTGCGTAACTAGACTTAAAATATTCGTCTCGTAAAGTACAACAAAACTATGTAATTAGTTTTTAATTTTATCTATATTTAATACTTCATATATATACCGGCATTTTGATATGATGGATGATAGGAATTCTGCATAGTGAATTTTAAGATAATTTTGAGGAACTAAACACAGCCACTAATGAAAGTTGAACCGAGCTACTGTACTCCGTAGCATGCATGCGCTGGCTTTGCCCATGAGCAGTGCAGTGCACGTGAAAGCCAAGCACAGTCGTAGCTGCTACGACCGATCTAGGGCCACTGTAGCCCAACGTACGTATAATACACTAGCTAGTTGCTGCTTGGTGTCAAAAGGTCACTGTACCTTACGTATAAGGACCTGTCATGTCCATATATGAGACATCATAGTACCGTACCTACGTATGTACGACTACATGGCACACCGGATCGTCTCCAGCAGGAGAACTGAAAGCCGCCTCTGGCTAGCGTTTGTTCATCATGAGATTGGTGAAAGTTATTATCTATTCCATAGTTTATGTGGCTGATAAACCGGTTGATGTTATCTTATTCGGAGAGAAAAGAAACTATATCATGGTAGATAAGTCAACAGGCCATTTGTGAAGACACATATTTCTAAACTTGAGCTTTTGCAAAACGTTGTATCACGACTTCATTGTCTAGTGTCGATGAATGAATACTTATAAACAGAGCTTTTGCAAAGTTGAGATGGTCTTAAAAAGAACTACTAACCTTTAGGACCATTTATGGTTATACGTAGAGCCCCGACGAGACCTTATTGTGTCCGCGGCGGCCTCCTCTCCCTAGCTCCCCACTCCAGCTCCACTCCTGCTGTCGTCGCCATGGCCACGCTCGCCAGTGAGCCGCTGCGACGCTCCCGCCCTGACTTGGCCTAGCCATAGGCATTGTCGCTAGGGCCCATAACTGGCCGACCGCCATCCCCACCGTCCGGCTTCTCTGTCTCCTCCGACTCCCTTCCTTCTAAGCTCGCCAGAGTTAGAGATGAGTGAGAGAAAGAGTTGCCGGAGATGAAGACGAGAACGGCGCCGGCGAGCTCCGGCGAAGGTGCAAGCACGGTGATGTGCAGGACCGAGTCGCGCCCGCCGGTGGGGAAGAAAAGCGTACGTTGCTCGCACACGTTCCAAAGGAGACTTCGGCCCTAGCGCGTTGTGCGGACACATGGTTTTTGCATAACCGTTGTGGAGTATCCTTATTGTTCTGATGAGCGATTGTTAACATGGCAACACTTTGGTGTGTGGTGGTTCTACTGATCCCCTGGCACCGGGTTATATGTCGAAACGTGTCTCTTGGCTCGTGATGTGCAGGTATGGAGTCCGGAGGCGGTGGCAATGTTCGGGAGAAGGTCAAGTAGGCCGTGCCGTGCCGACGGACCAGTGCGGTGAAGGGCGGACGCTAGGCTTGGACTGATGGACCAGACGGCCGGGTGGCCAGCCGCGGTGGCTGATACTTGGGACACGATAAGCGCAAGTGTACATGGCGGGGGACGCGTACGCGGTACGCTACTTGCGGGCGGTTTGGTGGTTTGTCCTCAAAACCATCGACAACGGTTTGGTGGTATTGCCTCAAGACCACCGGTGGCGGGTTTCGCGGGTTTGTGCCTCAAAACCCGTGCGGAGATCCATGTGGACGGACGACACGTGATGGCATCGGGGAGATTGCGTGGAAGCAAGGCTACCGATGAGAAGGCGTGGTGGCCGTCGGATCAAGGAATTCCAAAGGGTTGGACCATTACGTCCCTAAAGCTAAGTGGTTCGGCTTATGTGTAACCAGGAGCAAACTGAAAATATGTAATAAGCTTAAGACAGATAAATAAGGATGAAGGGGCACCCATCCCCTTACCTCTCTCATTCTAATTTTTTATTCTAGGGTTGCCCAATCTATAGATTTCTCTGTCTGTATGAGTGAGGTCCACTGCAACTCTGTAGTGTTTGTTCGTGGGAAGAGCACCTTCGTAGTGCGCTCATGCCCTCTGGGCTTTTGGATTCATGAGTCTCATGTGATTTGTTATGTGTTCTTGGTTATCCATCCCGAACTTCCTCTTTCCCTCTCTATTTCGAGTTCGATTGCTTCGTTTCTTAGACATTTGATCTCATTTTTCTTGCTTTGGATCGTGCTATGACGTGAGAGAATCATTCTCACTGAAGGGTTTGAGCTAATTCTTCACGAGCAAGTAGATCGGTGAAGTTTTGTGTTCACGATGAGTTCTTAGTCGTTTTTCACCCCCTTTGCGATTTCTCAAGATTCTCTTAAAATTGGGTGTTGATGTCTTGAAAAAATCTTCTCAACATCCCTAAGAACCTTCCTGCCAAGTTTCAAGTCAATCGGTGTAGTTTCAATTCAGTTTTGGTCTTGGATTCGTTTGTTCCAGAATTCTGGCCACTGATATCATACAGGTCTGACCCTAACCCGGACATATCCGATATTTCCAATATTTGATTTTGTTGGAGTTTTGGGCTGAGATTTAGTGGAGAATTTTGGTGTCTAGAAGCTTAGAGTAAAATTTCATAATTTTTAGACACTGTTTGATAGGGTTTTGGAATTTTCTTCCATAGCACGCTGTGCTGTCTGGAATATCGGATCTTGTGCGAAATCAGGTCGGACATGTCCAAAATTTGCGAGCTGAACTCATATCGGACATGTCCGGTATGAACTCAAACTAGTTCGGCATAGCCCTATGCAGCAAGGTGTTTTTCTCGTAGTTTGTCCGTTCGTTCTCCGATTGCTTCACCGGTTGTTTCGTTGGTCTTGTAGTGACCCGCTGTGTTCCTAGGGAGCATCTACCCTCTCAATAGGGTCGTGGTTATCACCGCTTTGCTTTTCGCTTTTGGGGTCGTTTGTTGAGCCGAGGACCTAAAGTTTCAAAAGAAAATTTTGAGGCTCCCATTCACCCTCCTCTGGTTGCTGTTTTCGGTCGTTCACATTGATTTTCGGGCGAAGCACGCTCAAGTCAAGTACATACTTCACAGCATAACATATACTTCTTCCGTTCCAAATTATAGTTACTTTGGTATTTTGGTGTATGTATTTTGCTATGTATTTAGATAAATAATATGTTTAGATATATAGTAAAATATATGAAAAAATTAAAGTTAACTGTAATTTGAAACGGAAAATGTACGTTCTAGCAATACATGAATGCACGTGGACGTTGGTGGGCGAGCATAAATTCTATTAAAATATAGCAAGTATTATAAGCATTATAATAAAAGAGAATAAGATAAGAAGCGAGCGAATGGGACTGATTATTTGGCGCACGCATGCACGCGTAATTGGGGATTGCGCGGCGGGCGGAGGCGGAAAGCGGAATCGATAGATTTGACGTCCGCAACGCAAACCAGCCACCACGACGGACCGACGACGACCACCGACAGAGTTATTGGGCCGGGCCTACTCCGCAACGTGGGCTGGGCCCCACGGCCCTCGACGAGGACTGTGCGTGGCCATGGCCCGTCCCGCCGCGCCATATCCCCAGCGTGGTGTGTGCATTGTGATGGGACGACTCGCCTATCGGCTATCCCTCCGTCACCGGTGCCTGCAACTGTAATCCCACATCACCTTCTGTTCCCGTTGATGAGTGCATATGTAGTATGTACTACTACTTTACTAATCAGTAACCACTAGATATGTACCTTCCGGCCGGTCGGCCGATCGATCTCGATGATATTGATAATCATTTGCATTGCTTGCATGTTATTTACGTGGCCAAGACCAATAGCCCAATATATAGGCCCTGCTAGCTAGTACAGTTCACCATTGTCAGTCACCTTCTACAGTTTTCTATAGTATATATAACGGAGGGGAAGGAGAAAATGGTACTACGCCACTGTGGCCTCATATGAACAATATAATGGAGTTGCTCATATATCTACATCATCTACATGAGCATTAAGGGCCGTCACCATCTACATGAGCATTAAGGGCCGCCTGTAGAGTTACAGCCTTATTACAGGTACCAGCAACGTACAGCGCAAGCTAATAGGAGCCCGAGCGGCCGAGCTACATCTATACCTCTATACCTGTCTATAAAAAACAAAAACTTCTCCACTTAATTTTCTTTCGCCTCCATGTTTAGATCGGTGACGGTAGGTTTCTCTCTTCTACGTCTAGTCTGTACAGGATTAGGATTATATTTAATTTTCTGTCTCTCCTCCCGTATGCGTTCAGAGTCTGTTTAGAATTAGGATTATTTAATTATAGCATCCTAGTTTCTATTCGGACGGTGAAGATCGGGTAAAAGGTAAATCCAAATCCAACAAAAATAGTACGCAATAGTAAAGATAAAAAAGTAGTTAAAAAAAATTTGACATGAATGAGAATTGCCTATGTTGTTATCGTTCAACTTTGACACTTATCATTATGGATGGTCTCCCATCTAAATTCAAGCTCAAATAAAAATAGCTCCGGAAACACAAATAGCTTATAAAATCAAACCAATCCACTCATACACAAATCGATCGATTTGGAAATCAGATCAAGCCTCCAGGTCGCCCAAAGTGCCCGCGACGTGCCTCAGCGCCGCCATCAAGGTCCACTTGTGCAGGCAAGACGGCGAGCTTGGCTAGCACGAATTGATCCAAGTGGAAATCAGATCAAGACTCCGCGCCCCGGCTTCCGCAGTCTGCACTGCCAACCAGGTCCACTTGTCTAGGGGAGGCAGCGAGCTTCGCTAGCTAACGCTGCGAGGACCTCGTCCGCGTTGGACTAGACGTGGAAGGCCATGATGGTGGTAGCTAGTCACACAAGGCCAAATAAACGGGAGCCGCCACTGGCCTTAGCGCCGCTGTTGAGGGCAGCTGCTGCCACCACACACTGTAAAATGAACATGTGACGCCGCTAGCCATAGACATAGTCGTCTATATTCATGATTTATATTCATGCGAGTTAGATAGCATATGCCCGACCAATGTACACTATATGATTCTAAAGTGTACTAGAACAAATAACACAAGTTATAATTCCCGTTGTAACGCACGGACATATTTGCTAGTATCTATGAAGAGGCAAAATTTCTTCGTCTCTTTTTTCTTTCACCTCTCCGTGTCCTATATGTTTACGGTTAGAAAACCATAATTGAAACCATAATACCTATTAATAAATCTCCAAAGTTTCCAACACCTTTTTTGTCCGGTCTTTCAATTCCGTTTTGTGTCCGCCGGTGAAAAGAATAAAAATACCATTATCATTAGGATTTGAACCTTGGTCTCGACTGTTTAATTACAGAACGTTACCACCACAACACAAGGGGTCACATGATGCGTAAGTCAAAAAAAAGACTTACATGATGCTAAATGAAGCTTTTTTATTTAACTTCATAACAATTTCAAATACTCATATCCGCTAGCCAAACAAAAATACTATAAAAATATAGTATTGATAAGTATATGTATATGTATATATATAAGAATAATCTAGCAAGACAACAAAATATAAATAATAAATCAAACTATAAAAATATGGTATTACATGTATTAAAATAATCTAGCAAGAAAAAAATATAACTATAAAATATGATATTGCATATATTAAAATAATCTTCCATATATTATATATAATTGTATTAAGATATATCTACGGCTAGACTTAGAACTACTCTTATACAGCTGGCTATAGAATAATTTCATTTATAGCCATGATAATTACAATACTAATTTATGAGATTATAGTAAATACTTACTATATGATTTACTATAACATCATGATAAATATCCCCATTGTTACAGTAACATAATTGTCGTAAATATTTAGTCATAGTTATTATATTATATTATTATAAATAGAGGTCAATAAGTACTAATTAGTTTCAATGGCCATCCATTGATATATCTATGAAGCTACTAATTAGTTTCCGTCGAGAATAATAGTCCATATTCATTTTTGTTTAATTAGGTTACACAATCACCAAAAGACATACTCCCGCTTTATTCATTTGTTGGGGTCGTTTTAGGGTCAGGCCAAATGACCAAGGAGGAGCGGTGCATGTAGTGTTGCCCATTAATAGCTGCTTTCTTTTAACTCCGCCGGTGACTGTTGAATTAACTCGGCCAATGAGGAGGAGCCGCATGAGCCTGGGATGAGGTGAAAACCGCGGGCCTAGCTTAAACGACTCTGATTCTTAGATATTTTTTTGGTAAGATGACTTTGATAAATGGATGGAGGAAATGATATAAAATATAAATTTTAGTTGGTATTAACTGTGCCTGCTATGTCACCCACTTGCACCTCTTCTCAATACGTCTTCACGGACCAACTAGCAAGCCAAGGACGACCGACCTTATAATTATTTTATTTATTTAACATTGGCTTAAATGTAACTAATAAATTTAATAAAAAATATTTTATTACTATCGGTATAGGAATTATGCAATAGACATGCGTCCCGTTAAAACGCACGGGCATTTTTGCTAGTATCTATAAAGAGGCAAAATTTCTCCACCTAAAGAGGCAAAATTTCTCCACCTCTTTTTTCTTTCACCTCTCCGTGTCCTATATGTTTACGATTAGAAAACCATAATAACAATAAAATGCCAAAATTTCCACCTAATAATCTGTCCGCTCCCTGATTCAGAAAAATTCTGTCCGCCCCTTCAACCGCTCCACCCCGTCACCTCTCCGACTCCAACTCCAGTACGGTAGTGCTACAGAGATTAGATTGGGAATAGAACAAAAAATAATATAAGGTTTCAAATGAAAACAATACAAGAAAGAGAAAAAGGTGGAAGGGCTTTAATAATTTTTGAAATAGGCTAGGGTTCCGGATGCAAAATGTTAAAATATTATAAAATTCACAAAAAAATCACAGAAAAATCAGAAAAATGCCAAACCAATTTTATTAGTTTCATAAAAATATGATCCATCCATATATGTTGTAAATATAATTAGGTTGTGTTTTTGTCTACATGTGTGTTAATCATCCTTATATAGGTTGCATGCATATGGTTTGAATATGTACAGGATGTCCTCTTGGTCATTGTCCCCCCAAGTCTTCACGGACTTTTCATTGTCCAATTCCTACCCAAGATAAGGCTCGGTTCATAATCCCTACTTTTCAACAATTATTATGTTTATTTCTGCATTAAATTTTGAGGAGAAAGATTTACACCACCAATTTAGTTTTGTTTAAAAATCAAATATGGATTAGTTAATGGCACAACAAATTATTTCATGAACCGAAAAGTGGAAATATATAATTCTTGATTTTTTATTAAAATTTTGACGAGAAAGATTTACAACATCTATGTCAATTATATTTAAATAATTTATTGATATTTAAATATAGATTAGTCAATTGTATAACTAATTATTTCATGAACCGGAATGTTCAGCATATGTGGTTCATGACAAGAGCTACTATGTGAAAAAAATACTGTCATAATCATCGACGAACAGAACAATCCTAATGCAGTTACGAAAGTTGGTATGATGATGCGTAAAAAAGCTACAAAGGTCGATATCCATGAGCAGTATGAAAAAAGCTACAAAGTTATAATATATTTATTTATATCTAAATAACTATACGCTTTGCAAGAAAAAAAATATACCAAAGTATGTTAATTTGATGCAAGTTTAATATGCCATTGTTATTTATTATGAGCATTAACATATATTATAAATATGATAATCATCATAAAATAAATCATAAAAACATAAAACTTAAGTTATCATTCATGTTATCATTTTAACGAATTTTAATAATTCTTTTGTCCTGTTACAACTCACGGACATATTTACTGCTATATTATACATCGTGTAGTTTTCTACTTTCTATACGTGGACGAATATATATACATATATATGTATATATAATAATTGACGACAGAGAATTTGCTGGGGTGCGCTGGCACGTACCACGTACACAAACCGACCGTGCGTGTGTGTGTGATTGCGGCGTTGCAATATTGTCACGTCAAATCGGAGCAACAGCACCACGACGTTTTTATAGACAGGCACCTACTCCATGTCAATGTTGTAGCATCGTCATCAACTGTTGTGCGTGCATGCTGTGTGTACCCTCCTCGAGAGACTCTACGTGCTCCGATCGAGCGAGTAGCGTACAGTGTCGTCGTGTCCAGGCCCGGCCGGTGTACGTACTGCACCATATATATGCTGCTGCCTGCGTGGCTGCGTGTACGTACATATATGCATGTATACATGCATGGATGCTTTTGTTGTGCTGCTTATATATGTATATATAGGAGAGACACCGTACCATGTACATATGCAGTGTGAATGTGATGTGTACATGCATGTTTTCCCGGCCTACAAGCAGCAGCTCCAATATATACGTACATGTGGGATGCATGTTCAGTCTCGATCGTGCATTCGTGCAGTGTTGTGTTATTTCAATTATTATTCATCTCTCGCTCTCGATACATCTGCGGTCGATGTGCTGCGCGGTGGGGGCCTTTTGTTTCTTTTTTTTCCTGCAAGAATTGATATTTATGTGGGATTTTGCATTTCTGCTGCACTCATTTTGCAACAGTTTTTAGTTTGCCTCTGCCGCTGTGCGAGCGCGCGTACTAACAGTGGATGGGAAAGTAGCAAATAAGGGCACCCGAACAACAGGAGATGGAAGCGTAAACACGTTTATATATATGCTTTTTGTTCCAATCCTTTTTGGAATAAATAAATAAATAAACCGAGAGCTAACACTAGAAAACAACTAAGACAGTACTAGAAAACAACTAAGGCAACGCCTACTTGTAGTATCATGATATCAACAAACGCCCCATCAATGTCGCGGATTCTCCTTTTGGATTGTTCTAACTCAAAATATGCTTGTTTTTCTTTTCATATTATCGATTTTTTTGCATGCTGTATATATAAATATGAGGCTTATAGACAGTCTTAGTCAAATCTTTTGGTACCTCTATACTGCATATATTTTTTCATTAAACTTTTTTTATTAAAAATATCTCAAACTCTACAATATAATCATAGCTAAGTGACAATTACATACGACAAACATGGGCTTCATAACAAAGTTTTCAACATCATTAGAATAATAATAACGATATTTTTTAAGGAAAATTTTCAACATCATTAGAACAAAATTTTCTAACTAGCTTTTACACAAAGTTTGAAACTTTGAATATCTAGGTCCTCAGTTATTTGCACCAACCTAAACTGGTAAGGCAGGGTGTTCGCTGATTTGGTGTGAGAGAAAAATATTGTAACATAACTGATAAGCCAAGCGCTAATAAGTTCAAGCGATCAGAGAATCTATGAACTTAGATCATTACACTAGAGAAAACAAAAAAGGCATAAAATATTTAATATTTAATAAAAGTAGGTCAGTAATACTTTCAATAATGCCTTAATTGGTGATAATGTATTTAGACAATTTTCTTATAGAATATATATAATAAGAGTTTAAACTGGCATAACTAGAGGATGCAATGCTGTGTACATGTGCACCTATACTGTTTTTAATCTAAAAATTCCTCTGTACGTATATAGTTGTCATGCATAATGGGAAAAACTGTTCTACATATATATACAGTGCTGGTTGTGTAGTATGCTGGATGCACATTTGACAAATCTCTAAATGGATCGGTAGGAATGACAACTGATTAGACGCCAACGGGCAGTGTAAGTCGACCTATCGTTATCTTTCCAACCAATAACTTGTGCTATTCTTCTATTAACTAGGATAAATATGGCATAAAGACATGTGGTGTCTTGTCAGCATAATATTCCATATCGATCAGTTGCCAATTAATTAGCACTATAATGCACTGATTTTTTCTTGTAAGTGAATGTCAAACCTGATCGATTTGGAACCCAAATGCATGCATAGCTAGTGCCAAGAAAAGGGCTGTATTAAAGGATAGCTTACTCGAGGACCAACTTGAAGGACTGTGTGGGGTCACGTAGACCATCCTAGCTATACTGTTTCGAATGACAAAAATATAGTATATCGCTAGCTTTTCATGCTTAAATCTGTACACATTTGTCCAATCAATGTACAAAATAAAGAAGTGTGCATAAGAAATGTGACGTGAATAGTGCATGATATGAAGATGATGCAGAGGCACACATTGTAATTGCTTAGTTTTTTTTTTGAAGTTAGGATGACACTTGAGTAATATCTGGTACGTTGGACTGAAAACAGTATTCCAATCATCACGTACGCAGAAAAAAATGTGTGGAGATTATGGTGGTTTGTACTTATAATGCACGTAGCACCCCCATAGCTACTTCGAATTGGATCCTATCGTCTGTGGCACAATTATTGACGCGGCGCTTTTCAGGCGCTACAACGTCAAAAAGCTAACTTTAAGGCCCCCTTTGATTCTACTGTAGACAGAGGATAGGAAAAGGAAAATTGTAGGAATGCAAGTGCGTGACTTTACAAATAACAGTACACATTGGTTACACGCCCTCTCGCTCCCTCAGGATAATAAATACAGAAAGACGTGGTGCTGCAGAAACTCCACCGACCCACCCGTCCCACGGCTCTCTCTCTGTCCACCCCCGCTGCTCTCTCTCTCCGTCCGGTTCGTTCGCTCGCTCAGCACGCCCTCGGCACCATGGCCGACGGACGGCGGCGGCCCCCATCGGATCCGGCCACTACTCTGCATCAGTTCGTTCTGCTTCTCTGTTTTTGCTTGGAGCTGCAGGCTCCTGACGCCAGGAACAGCCCGGCCAAGCCCGTGGCCAGCTCCACGTGCTTTTGCGGCTATTGTCTGCTCGCCGCAACCATCCCCCACCCCCAAATCCTCCTCTTCCTTGAGTATAGCCAGTTAGCGAGCGGCCCTGCAGCGGCCTGCGGGCTACGGCGAGCGGCATGGCACGGCGGCGCCGGCGCACGGCATGGTCAGGGCTGCGGCCAGCGGCGCAGGCGTGGGCAGGGTTGGGGCGAGCGGCGCAACGACAGCAGTTGCCGCTGGGAGCCTTGGCTCTCGGGATGCCTGCGGTCCCATGGGGAGCTCCGCCTCCGACTTGCTTTTGATGTGGAAGACCGGAAGAGTAACGCACTTGCAGGTAGATAGGAAAAAAGAAGGAAAGTACCTGGAGGACTGAGGAACATGGGATGTATGGTTCCGTACGGCGTTGTCGTTGCGAGTGCCGGACCTGTTGGCCGGGGATAGGTTCCGACGGATTGGGTCGCCGACGTCGGAGCAGGCCGACTCGATGGTCGGCGATGCGAATGGCCTCGCGCCATCTCGTGTAGAGGTGATGGGGCCGCCGATGCGTCAATCGATGATGGGGCGGCCATCGCCTGCGCCGCCGACACCATCCCGGCGGTGATGGAGCTGCCACAGGTTGTCCCTTGGCCCGCGATAGGGATTGGGGAATTATTTTCGTTGACCAAGCGGTGGATGGGAGCGATACTAGGGAGTGGGAAACGAGCGAGCAAGGCGTGAGAGGCATCCGTTTTGGCACCAGGAATTTTTCCAAGAGCTCGGAGCTTATTTTTGTTTCCTGTAAAATTAAGACATAGAAATCCATAGGAATCGATTCCTGAGGAATTGTTCCTTTATTTTTCTTGCCAACCAAAGGACATGCATAGGAAAGAATCCATAGGAATCAAATCCTTCAAAAATCCTGTATTTCTCCCCCGATCCAAAGGGGCCCTAAAGGTGTGCATGCCTGAAGCCGGAAGCTCGTGCACGCTTCTCATAATAATCCAATCACAAAATACAGTTGTTTTAGTAGGCATTATTTCAATATATACTAGCTAGGTCACAAGGCAAAATGTGTTATAACATCTCAAAATACAATTAATCACATTATTCGCAAAATACAATTTTAATTTTACCTTAGACTCATGTTCTAATATATGTGCATCATTGATAGAGTATGATACTATATAAAATGTTTAATGCCCATACAATTATTTGTTATTAGAAGGAATCTTATCATGGTTAAAAAAATACAGAAACGTTTACATTGAAAGCCTATGTCAACCCTCACCCATATCTCTTTTTTAGTTCAAGCAAGTTTAATTCAAGAAGGAAAATTAAATGACGGGCCAAATATTGCCTCCAAGCACCACACATGTGTACCTTTGTTCATTTTACTACCTCTATCCCAAAAAATCTTGATGTTTTATTAGTTTTTTCCTAAGTCATCAACCTCTCTTCATAAATTTGACTAATATTAAATTTATAGACAAGATTTTCTTAACATTTATGAGATAGGTAAAATGAAAATATACATGTTCCATGATGAAAGTATAGGTATACTTATTTGGAAATATAATTATTTATACATTTTAATATAAATTTAGGGCCTGCTTGGTTCACTTCCAAAATTTACCATGCTAAATACTTGGCAAGCCATCATTTTGACTAGTATTTGGTTCGCTATGAAAACTTGCCAACCTCTCACTTTTAGTTGACAAATCTTGGTGTGGAAAATTTTGGTCGCAAACCAAGCAGGCCCTTATTCAAACTTGAGACAATTTGCTTTAGGAGAAAACTAAAACTTCAAATTTTCGGGGGAGAAGAGATACACATTCACATATATTTTTCTCTATTTTTTAATGAAGTATTTCAGTGGATGTTTGTACATGGGTGAGTTGAGACTCAATGAGTAGACTAAAATCAAATAGACTATATATACATTTGAAAATAGGATTTAACATCAGAAAATAGACATTACGAAAATGTTGCAACAAAAAAAATTAATGTCAGCAACAGTTTCTCCAAAAGTCATATGTTGGACATCTGTGACTGGAGTACCTCTGATCCAATTCTACGAAAACTACTCCCCCCGTTCTAAATTATAAGTCATTTGACTTTTTTTAGTTCATGCATTTTATTATATATCTAGACATATATATCGAGATACATAGCAAAATATATGCATCAAAAAAAGTCAAACGACTTATAATTTGAAACGAGGGAGTAAATGACATTTGACATGTGAGTGAAAGTCAAGCACAAGAATCTTGGATTTCACACAAAACTGAACCTAGGGTACGGTGTTTGTAAGATGACTTTTGAGCTATTAATTTGGCTGAAAGCCGCAATATGCCTTAGAAGTTGCTAGTTCTGGCCGGCTAACTAACTTTGGCTGAAAAGGGGTGTATGACTGTGGTGGCCTTGTGGCAAGGTGACTATATCATGCAACAACAGTTGCCGTAAAAAAAGAACTAGTATACACTATCAAAATCTAGTCAAACTTGCCTAATATGAAACTGCATGCTGGCCGGTAAGTGCACGATGGTGCTGAACCGGCCAGCCACACCCTCTGGGCATGCATGGAGCCAGAGTATGGTTAAACGGGACCAACAGTGGCATCAATGCAAGAAGGGTACACACTTGAATACATAATATGGGCAGAACTAGAAGGAAGTGCAACTCAATGATATCCAATAAATATATCCACAAGGAATCCTACAGTACACAATTGACATCTTAGATCTTGCTGCTAGCAGATGGAACATATATATTTAAGCATGCAAATTAAAGTAGCGGCCAATCCAATGAGAACCGCAGAATTTAGAAAAAGGCTTAATGTCGATGGAGGAAAACTCTAGGCGATGATCGATAGAATAAATACATGTACAATGCACCAACAGTGAGATCCATAAAAAGTTCTGGGACCTATAAGAATAGTGCCCGGAATACTGCTTTTCCCATGCCTTTACAGTTTACTAACATGGACGGGAAGAATGTCTGCGGAAATGATGTGATGCTCGATCACCATATATATATAATTTATAAAAACTAACTGTGTTAATCTCCCTAGCTATAGCTCTCCCAGCTGACTATGAAGCATCTCACCATCATATATCTGGAGCATATATGCAAGAGCATAGGCCACTGGTGCCTATGACATATGATATAAGATGCAAATCAGCTTAGTACTATACTACTACTACTCATGCAAGCATGCATGTAGGATCCTGCTGCTTTGATTATTGTTGCCTCTTATATTTTATTTGGCCTAAAGGTGGTTGTTTTGTTATCTGATCGCAAAGCCAAAGCATGAATGCATGATGTGTATACGGAGTACTAATGACTGATCGATGGATCCTGCGAAAACGAAGAATTAATCATGAAAAGAAGAGAGATCAAGATCTCGATTCGATTACATTTAGTACTCCAAAGTATGGTTTGCACAACACATGCAAAAAGGGGATGCAGTCGATATATATATATATATAATTCATGTAGGCTATATAGCGAAAGGTTGATAGATAAATAGATAGTTATATAGATATATAGATAGATAGATTGCTCCTTAGCTCTTAATCAACCTGAGATCGACCGATTCCCCCTGAAGCTTCCTTCCTTTCCTTCACCAAGCTAAGTACTCCGATCCCACACAGCTCATTAAGGTCAAGGGGGCTCAAGTGCATGCATCCATGTCTCCACATCTTAACAAGGAGCAAGTAAATCACTGCACAATACCTACAAGCATAGTAAAAATTATTAGAGCCGCAGATAACAACTGCATACGTAAAAACAGAAACTAGCACACCTATACAGTATATACATACATACATACATACATACATAGTTACATCATGCATGGGCATGGCTGCCGTGCAGAAAATTACAGCTTACCATTCACGGCGGGCGGCGCTTCCTGCTTCCTTGACTTCACATGCTGCTGTCTCCCCCTTCCTTGTGATCCAACCCACCAATGCTCTCTGATCCAGAGGTGGTGGTGGTCGAGGCGCTGATGGCATTCACGGCCCAATTAGCCACGGAAGCGTAAGGCAGGACGGGCGCCACGTCAGCGCCTGGGGGGCTACTCATGACGTTGCTGTGGTTCCGCATGAAGTAGCAGCCGCCCGCGACTGGCGGTGGCGGTGGTGGCGCCGCTACTACGCCGTCCAAGACCCCGAGCCTCCGGCTGCTGCCGTACATGCCGGCGGCGGCATGCGCAGTGGCTGCCGCCGCTGCGAACTGCCCGGGGCTCGTTGTCGTCATTGCGGTGGAGAACCTGGGGGCGGCGGCGCTGACGCTGACGCTGACGCTGACGGGGAGCGCGGTGGGGATGCCCGCGGCGACGTCGCCGCAGGCGTAGCGGAGGAGCTCGGCGTGCGCGGCGTCCAGCTCCTTCTGGAGGCGGTGGACCTGGCGCTGGAGCACGGAGATGGCGCCGACGCAGCCGTAGACGGGGTCCTTCACGCGCGCCTCGGCCTCGTAGGCGAGCGAGCTCACGGCGTCCTCCCGCTGGTGCGGCAGCAGCTCGTTCAGCAGCTTGGTCACGTTGCTGGCGCCGAACACCTTGTGCACGTTGGCGAACTTCTGCGGCTCCTCCGGCGGGAAGTAGGGCGCGAACACGCACCCCGGCAGGCACTTGCGCCGCAGGAACTTGCACGCCGCGCACGGCGCCCCGGCACCGGGCGTCGTCATCCCCGACGCTGCCACAGGGGAGAGGGCCGAGTTGTTGCTGGTGCTCGACGGCGATGCCATTTCCTTCTTCCTGGCCTGCGAATAATAGAGAAAAAAAAAAGGCGTTGTATTATCATCAGTTTTTTCCCCAAAGAAATATGATGAGCTGTGAATACGGATATCTTCTTAGGGTTAGGGTTTTCTTGGACTGAGGATTGTTCTGGGAAGGCAGAAAAAAAATCCGAAGATTAGGGTTTTGGAGTGCGGTGTTCTGATCCAGCTATGCATGTGCAATCTTTGGGAAAAATGGGGAAGTTCTGCTCTTCCCTTTTTACTTTGGGTCAAAGAAAAGGGACAAATGAGACTGTAGAATCCTTATCTGCGGAAATAGTTTGACAAAGGGACCATAGAAAATCAACAGCATGATCATGAATACAAATGGAGGATGCATGATCCATAGTACAGATGCGTGGGTGTGCATGTATGATGATATGGCACAAGAAGCACAAATTTCCAAGAAAAAGGGCGATCTTTGCTCAAATCTCAAGAACAATAGTACATAATATAATACTCCTAGTACCAAGCAAGAGAAGCCAGAGAAGCCCGGAACGAAGAGTGCAAATCAAAGCTTATTTTGTCTACTAAAATTTCTCATACATGGGCATGTTGCAGGGAGAGGCCTGCTCATATATATCCTCACCTCTGTAAGGTCGCAGGAGAGACAGATCTGCAGATGACCTGGTGGAGAAGGGCCGAGACTATGAATGAAGGATTTCTTTTCTGTCTCTCTATCCTTCTCCCTGCCGCTGCTGCTAGCTATCTACCTTGGTTCCTCCATCATACATCGATCCACTGCTATCTACTAACAAGCTGCAGAAATTCTTGCTTCAGTTTGTGTGTGGATGGAAGAATTGCTGGAGGGTCATATGATCAGGTAGAACAGCCCAACTCTTCTTGTCTCAGGCTGGCTGGCTGGCTGTGATCGATCTATCTATTGTGGGGAGAGGAAGGAGATGGAGGAGAGATATGGCCGAAGAGGGAAACCCGGCTCTCCTCTCTTCCAGCTGCAGCACTCGGCCAACTGCAGCAAGGGAAAGGTGAGGAGGTGCATAGATCGACCGCCCACTAGAAAAAAAGGCAGAGAGCGAGGCCAAGTATTGAATGAGAGGAAGAGAGGGTGTTGAAGAATATTGTGGAGGTGTATGTTGCAAAGAAAACAGGGTCCGGCCGTGGGTAGCGAGGAGAGAGAGAAAGTAAACAGATAAATAAGGACAAATCGAGATTAATGCCAGTACAAGAAAAAGTGTGAGGGTGACATTGCCACTACTCGCAAGAATATCTACCACAGTGCTGCCTCATCTCGTCACTTTTCACGAATAGTTCCCGCTTCCCATGGGATACATACATATTATTATATATGTATAGCCGAAGAAGTGTACTGTATATATGTACGTATAAATCACTCAATATTGGTTCATAAAGATAGGCAATTAAGTTTCAAAGGTTTGATTATCTTAGGACGTCTTCTAAAGCATCAAGGGGATTTGTGCCACAAGAAAGTAACAGTAGTACATGTATATCCCGTGTACAGACCGATACATATATATACTTGATATATGTGTGTGTGTGTGTGTAATATGTATTTCCTAGCATCCTCGAAAAAAGAAGAAGAAAATTGATATTATACGTATATATAATAGTAGTACCAGTTAATTTCATGGCATTCCTGAAAAGGTAGAAAGCCATAGCTAGCCTTCGTCAGTGCGTCCGGTTTAAGAGTAATCATGCCCTTTTTTATGCATATGAACTGGCTTAGCTTAATTGAGCTTTGCCTAAGCACAGCACAATCATAAAGAGGCCGGCGATGTAGACTGGCACACCGTGTGGTGATCAATGGCGCACACAGCAGCACAGAGTGCTTGTGCAATGCGGTTTAACAACCAATTGAACTAACCAGCTTGTCTGCTGCTTCCATCTCATAATTAAAAGAGCCTCATCGGTATAATTGGCAATCATTAGTGACGAACTGATATTGATCAGTGCAGGTTATCGGCATGCACTGTCAAGCCCCATTATTTATATTACATAGCTAAGCTAGGGGGATTAAATACATTGTCTTATTAATTAGGGTTAGTCTACAGATGTTCTCTGCTTATATGATTAATTTTGGGCTCACGCTAGCTATAGCTAGCTCAGCGCCGTGTCAACATTTTGGTTCTGTTTGGATACTATAGCACGGATATAGGTTAGAGGTAGTTTCTAGCTTAGGATTAACCGTAAACTAACTCTAAAGAGGTGTTTGGATGCCAGAGTTAGATGGACAATAAATGTACTTTCCTAATTATTTGGTTTATTTAAACATCTTTTTGGCCGGATTTGGTGTGACAGGCTCTTGTGTGGCCTCCTCTCGCTCACAAATAACACGAATAAATTATTTTTTCAAATCAAGCTGAATCTAAATTTTACTTTGTCCATTCAAATAAGATGTCTCACGCAGAACTTACAAATCCTCAACCAAGCTAAATAAAAAAAATTACACTCCATGAAACAGAGCATGAACTAACTCATCATGGAAGGCATTCATGTTGACATCTTCAATAGAAGGTTTATCTTCTGGACATCGTGATGCAGAAGAACTAGGCATTGGATTATAATTTTCGTCCGCATCATACGCATCAAATTCCCTATCCGCAATTCTGCTCTCCTGAATAAAATTATGAAGAGCCATACAAGCAACAATAATTCAAGTTTCTTGTCCTCTGAAAATCTTGGCATGTTCAACAAAATCCTAAATTTCATCTTCAACACTCCAAAATTTTGCTCTATGACATTCCTTACTTTGGCATGTGCATGGTTGAAGATTTCTTTCATAACTTGTGGCGGCGGGCCATTTTGCCATTGCTCCACATGGTACCTTGTACATTTGTATGGTGAAAGGTAGCCTAGCCGGTTTGCGTACCCCGCATCAACCACATAATATTTTCCTACATATTTTCAAAGGGACACAATAAGACTAAGATGAACAAGTGTAATTGGATAAAAAATTGTTGCAAGATAGTTCAATTGGCAAACCTAGTGGTGGATGTGGAAATTTGTGATGATGAGCAGTTATGGCATCTTTGAAAACTCTCATGTCATGTGCTGAACCGGGCCATCTCGATAACATAAAGGTAAATCTCATGTTGAAATCACAAACAACAAGCATGTACATTCTAACTGGTCTCATTGTGCCTATTCAATTATGAAACCATCTTACTCTTATCCACCACAACCTTCACATGTGTCCCATCTATAGCTCCTATGCAGTCTTTGAAGCGTGTGGCAACCCCCTTCTACCAAGTAAGCAGTCGACAACGACAACTTGGTACCCTTCACCACTCATTTGTGAACCATTATATGTTCCTGCTCTACGTTGCTCTATGCACAATTATAACAAGCAAGCATTATTTGCATCATTCCATTGGGCTTGACTAGCATGGCTCACTAAGGGACCGCCAGAGCTCGCTAACTCCACCACATCATCATCCATTATTGCATCGTCATTGTCCAAGGGAGCACAAGAGCCAGATGCTTGCCCACAGACGGCGTGTGTGCTCGATACCCTTGGTGCTCGGGAACATAGTATGCACTGGCCGCCACTGCCACAGGACACTGTGTTGGTGCACTGGGATGCTGGCCGGGTGTCGTGGCGGCCGAGTTTGCGTGCTGCCGAATGGCGCTACCTGCCCCGACGATGACAGCCAGGGAAGATGCCACCGTTTCCTCCTTCGCGACCGGCTGCCGCCGAGGAGGAGCCGCCAAAGTGCAGTTTTGCATGGCGTAGGGTGGCGTCGGAGTCAGCCTTGTGTCTCCTGCTCTGGCACATGATGGGTGATATGGAGGGAGACACGATCATGGGGGAGCTTGTCATCGTCACCCTAGAAGAAGTCACTGTAGAGCTAAAGCCCCCGAAACTTCGCCGCCACCGCTTGCCGGTGCTTGCGAGTTAAGGTCGGGACTGCCGTGGACAGCCGGAGCATGCACAGGGCCGGTCGCAAATGGCTATGAGCGTCGTGCATAGTGGTTGAAGTTGTCTCTGTCCATGGCGATCCGTCGGGCGACAGTGAAGTTCTCCTGCAGAAAACACCAACAAAGATCTTGAGCGAGCGGGCAGCAAAGAATTTGAGAGAGTGAGCGGCCAAGAATGAGGGGAACTCCCCATCCCCCCATGTGAGAAGGGGCAGTGGCGAAGAACTTGAGAGAGCAGTGACACAGGCTGGGGAGACATGACTTACTTCGAGGCTGGGAACATGCTGCCGGGGGGCCACCATTGCTACTACTTTCGCCTTGGGGCCATCGGTGCTGCCTTGGAGACGGAAGGGCGCGAGCGGGAGGCAGGCAGGGAGGGAGGCGGCGTGGGCTTAGCGGTGGTGCGCCTAGGGTTTCACCATCGAGCAGGTGGCATTGTGGGAAGATGAATGTGAAGAGTAGCGATGGCAAGGGAGGGATGTGGCATGGGCGAGTCGCGAGGGTGGGATCCGATGCGGGTGGAAGGAATAAAAAATAATGTTCTAGTGGGTCCCATTAGAACTAGCCCAAATAATCACCTTTTAGTGGGGATAGTTTATTGGGGTGGGTTAGATGCAAGTAGCCCAGTCTGATACTTTAGGGCTATTTGAGCCCTAAGTAGCTCAAACTAGCTCTACCCATGAATCCAAACAGGGCCCTTGTACACATGATAATTCTAGCCGCTTAAAAAAACAAGGCATTAGTTTGTTTAGATATAGTGTACAAACTATCTTTTAAAAAACTTTGCCCACTAATAAATAATTACATATATAACTATTTCTAGGATTGTTTGGATTCACTATCTGATATTAAGTAGCTTGCTAATGCTTCATTATAATCTGATGGTCTAGATAGTGGGATATTTGCTATCTAAAGATCTAGCCAAGAATTAGCTACTCTATAGCTATACCGGTTTAGATAAATTGGTTTGGCATTCTTGCTTTTTGCCAAAATTCATGAAATCACCTCTCCAACAGTTTGGCAATTAGGCTCGGTATTTTTATCAAGTTGGCAAATACTCCTCTTGGCTTGGCATATATGCCAAACAAATATGGGGTTGGCATCCTTCCCCGCGATACTTTCACGACGCCTTCTCTGCCTCCGCGCTGCCCCGACACTCCTGCCTTGGTCGCGCCACTGTTCTTCATACCTCTTCGACGCGAAGCCAGGCCACCGCCGCCATTCTTTGAATCCCTTCGATAATCATGGCAGGAGTAGCTAGGAGGAGGAAAAGACAGGCCGATGGTAGTAAAAGTCTGGGCAACGAACGAATCCTATTATTAGATGAATTAAAGATGGGTGTGTGGATGCTCTGCAAGATGTGCAATGCACATGGGTCCTGACCGGCGATCAGGCAACGGCAGCGACCAAGCCGTGCTGTGACCGAACGTGGAGTTTTCGATGACCTAGCGATGGCACGCGAGGAATAGCGCGCGACCGGCCTAGATGCGGCACGCAGATGAAAAGGCCCGGCAAAAAAAATCATGTGGGACCACAATTTTGGATTTGGAGAGTTAAATTTGCCAAACTCTTGGAGAGGGGTTGTTTTTTGACTTGGTATTTTCTTTTGAGAGTTGGCAAATCATAAGATTTGTCAAATAATATTTGTCAAACTGTTGGAGATACTCTTATTTGCATATACTATAGGATCGAAAGAAGCCCTATTTTTTATCGACAACTTATCAGAATGGCATTGTTTTTTTGAAATTAATGGCATTATCTAAATATTGAAGTCATGCTCAAGGATCTAGGATTCAGCAGAGATAGTCCGAATTTTGGCGAAATTCAACCATCTCGGTTAGGTCCGAAACGAACTTTGTGTTTCCAAGTCTAAAAAATTCAACGAATTGTTTCTGAAATTAGACCGAAATTTCTTGAAATTCATCCATTTCGGTTGGGGCCAACAAAATTTTCCAAAATGAATCCCAGAACCTTGGTCATGCATACATTTGTCTAAAATAACAATTGATAGATACATGCTCAGCCAATTAATATAAAAAAGTTTCCACGTTGGAGTCATTGGTTCTAATAATACTACAAAAGCATCGATTCAATTGTATGTACTGCACCTAACTCAAAAAACAAAATGGTAATCAACAACCCACTCTATGGCAATCTAAATATATATATTAGCAAACTAAAAATAGGCACATGACATGCTACGTCAATGTTTCGATCCAATACAGTAGGTAAGGAAAAATCTCATTGCTGACAGTTATTGCTGAAAATAGAGAAATTTTTGTACCGATGTCCTAAGGAATCAACTGATGATCCAGACACGGACTGGCCCCTCATACGGTTAACTGATGAAGGTACACAGCAGGAGGTTAGATCGATCCTCATGTGTAACAAATCGTAACAGATTACTTTGCAAAGCAACAAGTCGACGAACAGGCCCCATAAAATAATTAGAAAAGTACATGTGGCCTTCAATGATGGCCACTGTTACATCATGATAGCTTCCGCTTAGATTTTGTCATCTTTGTCATTTATAGGTACGTAGCTGAAGCTTATATATAATTAGTATCATCATGGTCTACATAAATGCATCTCAACACAACGTAATTACTAGCTAGTTGCGGCAAAGTTTTCAAAACTAAAAAGTTGCAAAAGGCATCCACAGTCCAGTCTGGCCAACAATCATGCAGATCAATGAGACCAAGTGACAGTACAGTGTGTTCATACCCCAGGCAGCTCTTTATTTTAAAAAAAAAAAGAAAAAAAAGGTGTCATCTTTCAGCATAAAAGAAATCAGTATGGCGTATACCGTGTATATAAGATGGATCGTTACTAATTTGATATTACTATTTGAAACTGTACGGATACTACAATAATACAGTTACTAATAACACAACCACTGTGACAATAGTGTTTCTGCTGGGCTCTGCTGGCTGAACCCAGAATTACATTTTTTTTTTAGATAAAGAACCCAGAATTACATAGCTGTGGGTCAATTTAAACTTTCCTAAAGGGAAAAGCCAAGTCAATTCGAGTAGTCAACAGAGCAAACATGTAAAAGCTCATCACGAAAGAGAGCGAGCTCACGGTCTCAAAGAAGGCAAGAACAGAAAAGTATAGCTTCACACACTAAACTCTCTTTTACAGTGCTAGTACGTGGTAACAGGAAGGCCTAAGACGAGCTAGGCCCCACCATTGCCTAGCTAGGCCGCCATTAGTTTTGTTGAAATCAACATGTAAGTACAATGATGCCGCATGACACATACATGCATGGAATGAAAAAGGGCCCAGTCATGCATATGCCGCATGACACATACAAGCAAGACGATTTCAAAAAAATAAAAAATAAAAATAAAAACAAGCAAGACTTTGCCATCATCTCCTCTCTGGAAGGCATGCAAAAAGGTTGTTTATGTGCTAGTATACTATTATATATAATATAAAAGTAAAAACTAGATTGTGCTTTTGCTACGAATAAGAAAGATGAAATATCATAAATCATAAATATTCTAGTTATAGGACTAGCTGCAAGTTCTGGCGCCATTGTGGATCACGGACTGTGCTCAACCCTTCATCAGCTTAATAAACAGCGCCCTGCCAAGGTCTGCCCCTGCTGCCATACCTTCGTTCACTATTATACCTCCACTACTATGCTCGGCCTACATCGTCGTGGGTTGGCCACTGCCGCACCTGGCTTGTTGCCCCGGACCTGGTCCTGCCGGCACGCCAGGGGCATCACTTGACGGCGACGCATGAGAAGGCTATGGCGTTATGATTTTAATAAAGTTGATTGTAGTACATCACAGTTTGTCGTGCTACAGCACAACAGCCACGGCCCTTTGACCCTTGGGCGACACAAAATCCAGTTATCCGGCCCACAGTGAATTCCTTCTCCATCGCTCACCACTGTCGTCGGAGCACACCGCCGCCGGTGCTCCAGAGAACACAATTGGCCAGGGGTGAATCTAGAAAATGGAGTCACCAAGGTCATCATCGTCAGAGAAGTTGGTGTAATATGATGTTTTTATTATGGTCATAAACAAAGGATTAACAAAAATCGTCAGGGTCAGCAGACCTAGTAATTAGTGTAGACCTGCAATGGGGCCTTCTCTTCCTTTATTCCCGCGGAGCGTTATCGTCATGTTTTTTCCCAATGGCTTTATTGGAGGCTATATGTGCCTTGTAAAATTGACAACTTAGAGTCAAGGGGTGTTGCGAGCACAATGGGAGGCAATGAGGTGTCATGGTTACATGGCAATGTGGAGACACTTTGCTCTAAGCTAGGTGTGGTAGTTCCTCTCTTGCATGTTGATTTGGGCTGGCGGGCAATCCTCAAGGGTCATAAGACTTAGGTTAGATGAAGGCACAAAGCTATAGGTAGCAGTTGATGTGGCTACAATGATAGGCAGTCCTGCATTGCGGTTGGTTGTTTCGGTGTGATGAGGCCTTCTGATGATATCTAAAGGCATTGCATGGCATTTTTAGACTCCTCGTTGAGGTGATTAGGGTTTTATTGTTTACTCAGTTATGATGCTCAATCTCGGAGAATGAAAAATGTGGCAATGATGAACACATTTGCTTACATATCAGCTTGGTGGTTTGTAGTGGGCTATCTATAGCGACCAACATGACAAAGGCTAGTTTGGTATATATGGGTTAGCATAGTTGTTGAGCTGAACTAGCTAACCTTACTACCCCAAATCCACATTGTAGAACCAGCGAGTCACCAAGATTCATTTGTGCTCCTTTGACTCACCAAGTATCCATTAGCAAAATACTTCCTCTCCTCTCCAGAAAGGTGGTTTTGATATCAAGCACACCAATATGAGCCTCCCCACAAGAACAGGCACCTAGTCCACTATCAGGGTGTATAGGTGATGGCAAAAGTTTTCAACCTTCACTAGATGGAAATCAAGCCAAGAACCCTAGAAGCACAATAAGCACAAAATCCCTCTATATATGTGTCACATCTTGGGTCAAAAAGCATCTCAAAATGAGCTAGTGAAGACATATATAAGGTGTGAAGAACCTTTAGACACTAGAAAAAGTCCACGAACACAAATATCACTAATCATCTATGGAGAGCTACACAGTTGCACCGAACCGTATGGAGATTATGTTCAACCGTGTTTTACAATGGTTACAAAGGAATATGCTCCACCGATGGTCTGAAGTAGTCCACACAAGCAACACAGGATAATATGGCACACTTAAGTAATAACTCGGTCACTTGACACACAATTAATTTACTACTCGACCGGATGATATAGTGCCAACTAGGCACAACGGATCTTACGATGAAGTCTAGTACATGGCCATTTAACATAGTCAAAACTCAAAACATAGCCTCAATGAATGATCCACCAAGTTCCACCAGGGCATACTAGACCATACGGTGACTACTGTGGCCAAATCAATATGAACTATGCACGCCAAATGATCTGTCAAGCAAGTTTCAATCTGAGGTATGGTGCATGTTAGGTGCATATTTCTTATCGATTCTAAGTCTAATCTCGTTTAAATCAACTTCTTTGAGATCTTCAATTTAAAACCTATCTAATGAGACTATTCTTAAGCTGACTTGGGAGAATGTACCACAATGCGTCAAGTGCATAAGAACACTGAATTTGCACTTAAACCCTACAGTGTCCTTAATTTTCACGAGTATCCTTACGTCCATACTTGAAATCAACTTTAGGGGGGCAAAAATAACCACGTGGCTGCAATTTAATTATAACCCACTTAATGTGACATAAAACTTGTAAAACACATGTTAATCACAAGCAATTGTTTTTATCAATGATCATCAAAACCCCATATTCGAAGTTGGGATCTAGATCTGTTTGTGTTCCAAATAAAAGGCCCTAAAGTAGAATTAAAAAAAATGAACTCGAGAAAAACATGTCTAAGAAAAGAGGCATGCGAATCTTTTTATTTGGGGATGTGATTTCTTTCATGTTTTTTTTCTTTTTGCAACACAAATAAGTTTAAGGGAAGTTTGATTGAAGAAAAGGGTGACAGCACACCCATCATCAGCAGTTCAGCACCAACTAGATCTTTGCCGCCGTAAAGATGATTAATAAGAAAAATGCAACTTACAAAAGGCCAACAGGATCTTCCTAGCTAAAATCCCCCGTAAGAACACACAAGATCTCGTGTGCAAGCCACTATCCTAGTACACCAACATTAATACGATCCTGAAATCCACAGACATCAAATCGTTGGACCTATTTATATAGCTAGCTAGCTAAGGTGATGAGCGATCGAGAAGAGGGGAGGAGAGGGTACTGAGCTAAGCTAGGGAAGCTAGGGCGAGCTAGTCCCTACGCTTGGTGTCTGCATAAGCATGCATGGCTGCTGCAGCCTTTCCCAGGTTCACGACCTAGCATGCCTGCCTGTCCTTTTGAGCTGCATCCTCTAGCAACTTGCATCCAAGTGCTAAAAACCCACGCTCGTCAGTCGTCGCCAACAAAATCGCAAATCTTTCAGTGGAAACAGCAGCTAGTAGTTGTCTGTAGCTTGCCAGACCGTAGCCCATGCCATAGCCCATAGGCATGTTTGGGATGTCTCGCTTTTTTTTTAAAAAAAATGTGTGGCTCGGCTTTTTTATCCCGATCCTTTAAAAGAAAATTGGGTGGAGGGACTACGGCTTTATATAGAGAAAAAATAATCTTAATTATTTCTTTTTTTACAAAAATCTATCCATATATACTTAATTTATTTATATCTAGGTTACAGGCTAAAACTTTTGACATTTGAGCTAATCGTGAACTTAATTAATAGGTAGGAACAAGACTCCCTTCAATCTACAAGTAATTTAGTTTTTTTTTAAAAAAAAAGAAGAAAGAAAAGAGAGAGAAAAGAGGGATGTGGGGGCGGTGATGCATTCATGAAAAAGTACCAACTAGCTAGCGTGTGAACATTTGTGAAAGCTGATGCATTACATGTCTACGGCTGTGTGGGAGGGAGGGAAATATATTGTGGTGAGCTGAGCTGAGCTGGTGGGTCCTGCTTGTGGTACAGATGTTTTACACACTTGCACTGTAGGAGGGAACAGTCCCTTTGAATTCTGGTCACAAGGGGGCGTGAAGAGTGGGGCGGGGTGGAGTGGTTGTGCACGGGCGTGCATGGAACCGTACCTTTAGCTAGAGAATCCTGTCTGTCTGGTCTGGCTGGCCAGCCCATGCATGGGGCTACCCCCGGCTGTGGTTCAGAGCTAGCCATGCACGCATGCCTTCAAACCATTCTCGATCACAAGACATGTTGCAGGCGGTTTTGTTTTGTTAGTGTGGTGCATTATGCAGATAATAGTTACCAAATATAGTATCACGGTACTGACCTTCGCCTGCAGAGCTACACGTTGATTGTCGAAGCATAGTGGTGATGGTTGATTATTGGAGCTAGCAGGCTGCTGCTGCATGCTGATCCTCCCATGCATGATATGATCATCTCTGCTGCCACCTTGACAAACAGCTCTGGTCTGGCTGCATCCTGGCCGGCCGCTTGCATTGTGTGTGTGGAGCCAACCAGCCAGGACGTACTATTTATGTCAGAGCAGTTTAAGTCCTACCAGAATTCACAAGTCAGTTCAAAGGGTCCAGTGAAACAGCAACATCATATATCTTCAGAGCTTAAGGAGGGGCCTCTTCCGTAATGTGTACACTGGGGGAAAACAATTAAGAATGCAGTTGTTTCTGCGCTAATATGGAGCCCAAGGAATCTTAAAGTGCATAAGCAAAAGTGGTTCATGTGACCGCGTGTAAGATCCCTGTCTCTATTTTTATCCTTACTCATTACCATCATATATACAAGGACGATGTCAGTCGTGCCCAACTGCGCATGCCATCTTTGGATTTCATTTCAGCAAACAAAATTGGATGGTAGTATATATGTCTGCTGAAGATGCATGAATAGTTACACAGAAAACCTTTAATTTACCTCAATAAACTCCTTTCATATGGAAATTATATATTTTCTGCAAATCATGACACACAGTTCTATGAATTCCCCCCAAAACCTTGACAGCCACACAAGGATAAACTATTGAGCCTTTAAGTGATCTAGCAACAAGCGGACTCGCAGCCATGTGATTGGTTGTGCTCTGGGGCCAGGTGCTATGATTGGTCCATGCATGTAATGTAATACTGAGGATAAAATAAAGTGAAAGTGAAAGGACATGGCTTTGATAATTACTATGTTTGGCAGAATCCTTTAATTAGACGTACATCAAGAAATATCATACTCGAAAGTGTAACCAAGCAAAGGTTTCTGGACACATCCAGTTTGTTCTTTCATTGGAACAGCTTCAGAGAGATGTGTGCAGTGCAGGTAGCCGCGGAGATGTGTGCAGTGCAGGTACCGCGGGGGGCTGCAGTTGACAGCATATCTTATCGCAATATACTAAGGGGGATTGATCACGATAGGAGAATCTAGGAGAAAGGTTTAGCCATGCTAATTTGCTAAAGCCCCTTGGGTGACCGGAAGGGCACACTATGGGACTAGAATACTAGATATTGATTCCGTTAGCTTTCCATCTATATTTCATTCGTCCGTACAAGGGCTGTGGGCAGGATGGAAGCTACCTATGTCCAAAAGTGACATCCAGCGACATCTATCTATGCCTTGGATTTGACATTGTCTATTCGGTTCATTTTTACTTTTCAGGATGAGATATAAATTTTCCCGTTTCCATTTTATCTCCCAAAGTGATGCATAAGTGAGTATCTTTTCTTCATAAATTTTTTTAGTTGTATAGGCAGAACACAGGGCTAGCTTCCCCATGCAACTAAGCCAATTGATATATTTAAAGTCTTCTAGACATTCTGCGTTTAGTTCCTTTTCTATTTTTAGTAATACCGATAAGTTCTTATGATAAGGTCCCACCCCTAAAAAAGTCAATGAAAGAAGCTTTAAGGAAACAGTATGTGTGGGAATTGAAGAATCAAATACGATGCTTATGGGGCTTTTGGCGAGAGAACGAGAATCATTATTAGTGACGGCTTTTTTGTGTGGAACATTTCTATAACATAATCGGATTGTGACTTAAGAAAGAATTGGTTAGAGCGTGCACCTGACGATGTATTCACCGGCCAATTGGGATGCACACTGCACTTCACAATGACAATTTTCTTCGACAGAAGGGTAAGCAAGTTCAATCCCGATCCTGACTCGAACGCAAGACACCCTGTATCGTATTAATGCAACACAATTGGAGAAACATTGTTCTAGAAAGATGCAGAAAACAGGACCTCTGTGCTCAAGGCAAATGTACTATTGCTATTGGACTTATTTATGGTCTACCTCAAAAGTTTGCCCCCATCAAATTGTAAGGCATTAGTAAACTGCTCATAAATTGTTCAGGCGGGAAAACATTGCTGAATTATCAGCAGGGTAGGGTACATCAACTTTTTTACAATAATTTTTTTTTTGACAACAGGGTACATCAACTATTGAAACATGACTGATACTGTACATAAAATGTATACATACATAAAATAGAAAAGAAAACACGTCTCCCTTTAATTAGAGGGCCTCAAGATTGGCAAGCTTCAGCTGCTTATCAACAGACAGGTAGTCCTGGACTGCAATGCATGTAGAGCGCAGAATATTGGCCAAAAAAGTCGCAATCTCAGCTTCACTTCTATGAATATGATCATGTCCAGGTTGGCCGTGTCCGTGAGCCAATCCTTCAGCCCAAGTATTGATGTAAGTGGTCAACAACCATAGCCTGTCTGCCACAGAGTTCCTGAAATCATCCGAAACGCTGGTGGAGAGAAAGGAAGGCAGGGTGACAGGCAAGTCGCTCAGTACATTTATGGAATTAACAACTAGAAGCGGCATATAGATGCAGCAGCTACCACATAACAAGCCAACAAAACGCAGCACCTGAAATATTAGAACGAGAAATTTTAAGAATGTTTGTTTTTGCAGGGAAGCAACTTTTGAGAATAAGCACCCATCCACACATTCCAACATAGCATCTTCAATAATTACCGTTGAGGGATGAGCTGTAACACAGCCAATGTCTAATGCATCCAGAAGCCACTGCCTTCTGATGCTGTTTTCGGCTGAGTTCAAGGCTGCAGTGATTTCAACAAGAACACTCCACCAGACACCTGAAATAGAATATTCATTAGCTTTTGAAAATAATATATAGATCACCTACAACTATCATAGGATGGGTGAGATAAGGAAACAGAATTCATTGAAAAACCGAAGGCATCCAAAAACCACATTAAAAGGAATGCAGTTACCATCAGCTTTTGCACGCAATATTGCGGCCTTTATATTTCCCAGCTCATGTGCTGAACCACAACCAGTTGCACACAATCTTGCTCTGAGGATAATCTTTTTTGCCACATCAACATGTCCTTCATTGACTAAGGCAGTATTTTGGATCTGAAAGGAAAGGTTAACATAGAACTGTGAAACATACCTAGAAAGAACTACTAAAATAAATCATTCACGGAGAATGGTTCATAAAGAACAGATCTGTGCTGTTGGCAACCTGCAGCATATCACCCAGCCAATTTTTCTGTGCGTTGGTAAGACACCTGATAGCAGCAGACCACTCTTTCATGAATTCAGGTTGACCATCACTTTGGAGTGTCAAAAGAGGCAACAAGCACTCAATGCATTTCTTAATGAATGAAAAACCACCAGATTCTTCAGAAACCTCCACCAGGCACATATAAATTCCTTCCCAGAACGACATTCTTAGTATGCTTCTCTGTTCAGATGAGTAATTCAAGTATGGAGAGGTGGGGGAATACAAATATTCAGTAAAATCCTCATAAAGTTTATCCAATCTTGAATCAGAGAAGAGCTTCATTAGGTGTGACAGATGTTGGAGCAAAATAGACTGAACATTTATATCTAATCTCTGGAATCTGAGTATGTCAGTCAGATCATCCAGAAACTGCAGAAGGGGACTTATATGAGCAGCATGAGCTAGAGTCAAATATAAGCATGCTTCCTTTAGTAACTTTGGATCTTCCTGATTGGTTAGCTTATGAGAAATCTGCGCCTCAACTTTAAAGCACCGCCGTACAATAGCTCCCCATTCTGTAGTTGGCAATCGAGGAGCTTTGGAAAGGCATTTTAAAACTGTTCCAACTGTACTTATTGGCACCACATCACCAGACTGTAGATAATAAAATGACAAAAGTCAATAGAAAAAAAAAATGAAATATGATTTTCTTCTCCAACCCAACAAAATCAAAAGTGATACTGACCATAGTGAAAAAAAATGTAACCAGTCATAACTTAATAGCCACACTAAAACAACTGTCTTATGGAGTTATGATTTGCAATATTTTTCAGGGTACGTACAATATTAAGCATCAAATCCAATAAATAAAATAATGTAATAATGTATATAGATAGATGAGTATGCATTAGTAGGGATTCTTTGCAAGTAAAACATCAGTTTATCCACAGCAGCAGTAAACGGTATGCAACCACACCTAAATGTCAGGAAGAAATATTAGAAGATACTAAAATGCTTAGAAGCACAACTCATAGTTTGCTTCATATTTCAAGTTTGGCATTTATCCTAGGCCATAAAATAATGATGCACATATTCATATACTAACTTAAGTCCTTAAATATACAATTCAGCATGTAAGTGTGCATAGCTTAGTTCATTTATGGCAAATAAAAGAAATCTTTTTAAAAAATATATAATTTTTCCTTGAAACAAAGATGTACATTTGAGATACAAAAGCTAAGCTACATATTTTAACAGATGAGAGCATTGTAGTCATTCTTTTAAGGATTCAGATCAGACAACAACATAGCCTATCAGTCCCAAGCAAGTTGGGGGTAGGCTAGAGTAGAAACCCAGCAAGAAACCCAAGTCCAGGATTCAGATCAGACCTTTTCAAGTTTTAGATTACTCAACCAGAGACTTAAGTTCCAAACTAGGCTTTGTTCAGAAAAACTTGAGGCATGATCACGATCACCAGAACTTCTATTAGAACCATTGTCCTCATAAAGAATCTGATTCTGATTCTTTGACCACCTACTTCTGAGAAATGAAATAGCCCATGCAGCATAATCTTGTATATGCTTATCCTTAGCATCCTTAGCAAGAAGAAATATTTCCTGAATCATTGATGTTGACAGAGTCTCACTGACAGGGCTTGTCAGTAATGAACCTCTCACAAAAGATGACTCCTGTGCACACAACTAAATAAGTTATTCTAAGAATTTTACAGAACATTAAGTGTTAAAATGTATGGAGGAAGGAGACCTCGTGTTTGATTTGAGAAGTCATAGGCTTTGAAAACACCCCAGTAAGATCCCCTGCGCCTGCACCAAAAGCGTTGACTACACCAAACATGCCTCCCAAATGAACAAGGGGAGGAAAAGGGTGGGTATATATATGTCTGAGAGTGTCCAGAAGGCTTTTAACACCATTAAATTCCATAGCATGCACCCCATCATCCAATATAGAAGACAGGAAAGATCCAGCACCAATACAGATTGCCATCAACAAATTCTGAAAGATAATCCCAGATTTATTCAGGTTCAGGAGCTCAGAAGCTAAAGAAGTGTAGCGATTGAACAATGCATCCAAGTCGTCATTCAACAGCTCCACTCTTTGGCAAAAAGACACGACAAAGGGAAGAGCAAGACATGAACCCATGCATAGTGATACTGAATCTATTTCATCAAATAATGCAGAGTTTGAATCAACATTTGGTATCCATGATATCAATATGTCCTTGACTTCAGTAACTGCTTCATAAGCTCCAAGTCTATACAGAGCAACAACAGAGTTTCCCAAACCAATAATAAGTCCAGCGACAGCCCAAGGATCATCACTGACACTGTGAATATTTTTTTCCAGCCCTCCCATGGAGGATATTCCATATATACTAAGCTTCTTCAGAGAATAGCATGAGGATGGACATAGTTGAATTAAAGAAGTAACCAAAGCATGAAGAATATCCTCAACAGATGCCCGTTCATTGAGTTGTGTAATAGCCTCTACTTCTGAATCAGTAGCATTATGTGCTCTTGTCAAAATACCGTGGCAAGCATAGCCTAATGCCAGTCCACAAGCTCCTTTTACAAGACAGCTTTCAGTTTTTGAGATAACCTAAAATGTGCAAAAGAATAAGGCATAATGAGAAAGTATACACCACACAAGTTTAAACTTCGAAGTATCCTGGATGTATCATCCAAACAACTATAAATTAGTTTGCATATCATACCCAAAAGGCACAAAATGTAGAAGACGAAACTTTCCACGAATGGGTGTAGCTACACTGTGTAACATTCATTGAATAAGGAGAAATTGTATTTGAAAATAAGCTGTCAGCAGCCGTAGCCAATTGCAACATGGACTGGTCCTGCTCCAGATTCCAGCATCATGAACATTATTTCGCTGGGATGAGGCATGAAGCAAGGCATACTAAGATGCTAATGATCCAGTCATATTGAATTCTTATCTGGTTCGGTATACCAATCATTATGCATAGTGACACAGTAGTATGCGACAGTAGGAGAGCGACTAGTTACAATGAGCCTACAACATAGCTAGCAGTGGTATCTCCATAATCTCCCATGTTATAATTATGATATGGTACCACACAGCCTATGAGGTTATTGCAAGTATGTTAAGGTGCTAGTGAACATAGCGCAATAAATTGCTAACATCAGTCTAGGCATCTAGCAATCCATCACTTTCTCGGAAAAAAAAAAGAAATGCAATATTAGTGGAGACGGCATTTTATACCTCAAGAAACCCATTAATAACCTGAAGTCTGCTCTTTTTGTCCGTAGGATGAAAACAATTGAATATTAGTCCAAGAGAGAGAGCTGCTGACCATTGCTGGTGCTCATGCTCATATTGAAGCAACCATTTTAAAAGAAAATCTGATGCCGAAGATACTACCAAATGAGCAGTTGGCGGAACAATCTAGAAATAAGGTAACATCGAATAAATCATAATTAGTAAAACATCCCTCAACCACTGGTAAAATCATAAGAATACACCAGAGCTTATAGGCTAGAGACAAGGAAAAGATACTTGAAATGTGTTCACGGGTGGAAGGAAAGAATAGATAAAACGATAGGTAGAAAAATCAATTATATCATACCATAGAATCTGTACAGTGTGAACTTAGGAATTAATAAAATGTGAATAAAGACCCCTTACCAAGCATAGTGCTCCAATAACAAGAGCTATGTTAACAGCAACTTGAGGAGTAGATACTGGAACTTGATCACACAGAATCTGTAATCACAAATAGGAAAACATATGGAAATTTAGGGTTAGCATGGTAAGGATTAAGGAAGTTAGTGCAGGGGGACAGCGTAAAAGGGATGATAAAGGAGCACAATCAAGTAGTATGTGCTAAATGTGCTAAATAAACCAAATCACCATACACAATAATATATTTGTCCTATGTCGCAATAAAAAAATACTCAGGTGTCCATAATTCTTTCAGTTCAGCACCTTGAAAATTAGATTATTATAAATAGTATCAGTTCTTTTGAAAACTATGAGGGACAGTATGCATCTGAAACTGGCTCCTGTATAAAAGACAGCTGATATACAACAAACCTGGAAACTGTTGTTTCAATAAGAGTACTATCACTTAGAGTGGAATTGTGGAACAAACAGATACAAAGGAAACAAGGAATACGCTAAATATATAAAGATAAACCTTAAATATATCATTAGCGGCTTTCATTGCTTTGTTCAACTTCGACGACTCATTAACGTCAAGCAATGCCACAACTGCTTGCATCCAATTGGAAACAAATGACTTCCATGACTGCAAGGCAAGAAGAGCTACCGCTATGTTTCTTGACATATACATAGATTCAGCAATTTCCACAAAAGCTTGCTCAAAAGTAGAATGAACTCTAGGCAAATCCTGCAAATGAGATCAGGAAACACAGATAACACATAACGTAAGAAGGAATCAGCTTTTCAAGTGGTGACTAAGATAAAATAGCATCAACTGCCATTAAAGATTTCTAACCTTAGGTTTCCCTTCATCAAGTATGTTCTTTGGAGTAAAATTGAGAGTTAAAAGAGCAGCAGCAGGCAACTGATGGTGAGATAACATCCCTGCAATTCGAAAGCAATAGTCAAATGGAATCTAAAAGATGAAACTGACACAATATTCTTTTATAGACAGAACAACATCTCATATAGAACATGGGATAGGAAAGGCGCAAGTATTTGCTCTAGCATATGAATGGATAATAGAATGCATTCAAGTATTGAACACTCCAGTCATCAACTAAGTGTCCAATTAGATCACAAGCTTACCTTTAAATACAGCCTGAGGGAAAACCTCCAGTAGCTTCTCAAATTTACGCATTGCAGCTCTTTTATCGGTAGTCACTCGACGACGATTTCTATGCGAACAGGGTTCATTAGTTAAGAGTGTCACTAAGCATCTGAATTCAGAAGAAAGACAATAAATATACTAACATATGCTCATATTTGATGATCTCATCTTGAAGGTGCTCCATGGCCTTGAGAACTGCCAGATTATGTTCATTCGTAAAGAACTCATAGTTCAGTTTCCAGAAATCAGGAATAGCATCTTGAATAAGTGAGACCTGTAAGGCACCCGTTGTTAAAAAAATATAAAAATTTGAAATAGGATTTCAACCAAAAAATAGCAGTTAAGCAGATAACATAGAAGTATAGAACAAAGAAATAACCTTGTAGTTGGACAAGGAGTGAAAAGCAGTTCCTCTTGCTTTATCCCAGAGAGGTTCGGGATTATCTTTCTTGGATGTTCCAATTCTCCACAGTGTTCTTATCAGGTTACTAGATATTCCGGAATATGCCTCAGCATCCATTGCTCCACACCTCAATAGAACACACAAACTGTATAAAAAAAAAGAAAAAAAACATAGAGTGAGAAGCAAATATCAATACACAACTGAACAGTGTTGGTACCAGTCCACCAGACCAGACACATCTCCGTATTCAGTGGAATGTTTGCAGCATTCTTACCTGTGAGCAACAGCAGGCTCAATGTAATAATCAAGCACCTGCTTTGATATAACTTTCCATGCCGTGTAGAAATCTGACATACAAGGGAGGAGCTAACTTCAGGTGTGAGGTCCAGCAAATATGACTTTTACACAAAAAAAATACTCCCTTACTGATTTTCAGAACACATGGCTTCTTATAACATTGTAATTTATGCTTGCAGTAACTTACACATTTGTTGAAATGTAGGCTCAGAACTATGTAATTAGGTTAATGGAAAGTCAGAAAGTTGAACTTACCAACCACATCTGCTTCACAAAGGTATGAGAGGCTGTCCAGGCCAAGAGCTTGGACCACAGAATCACGACTCTCAATACAAAACTAAAGGTATTTGACTACATGTTAGAAAGAAGAGCAACTAAACAATAAAGGTCAAAAAAAATAGAGAGAAAACACTCACAGAGACAGATAATATTAGATCAACACCTCTATCTGGGTTCTGCTTGCAAACATCACGTATTGACGTGGCAATACTTGCAGAGATCTCTCTGTCAGAGATGAAATTGGAAAAATTCTCAGGATCCAGAACTACCTATGTTAGAAGGCAAAGTTAGTAGCAATTTTGTACAATTTGCCAGGAAAACTAAAAATTTCAGAAATTATCAACCATTCAACTGTCATATTGATGATTTCCACTTTTCAGTAGAGTTACATGAAAACCCTGACTTCAAATGTTGTGATAGTGGTTTCACCATCAATTATAGTTAGTAAACATCACTGGAGGTCATACTCAAACTTAATCTGGTATACGAACAATAATAACTAAATAAAAATATGGTATACTTCTATTTTTTAATATAAATAGAATCATATGGTTTTCAGTTTTCACTCATTCAAGTATATGAAAAAGATCACCCAAATTTAAAATATATGATAACAAAGAGCTATACTGAAAAAATGTAAGCCCTGTGAGGACAGACTAGTTCTTAATTATTGATATGATAAGCAGCTCTCCTGCATATACAAGAAAAAAAAGAAGACAGGCTGGTAAAAGGCTCGACCGCTTAACTCTCTCCATTTCAAAATGCAAGTATTTAAATGATGTACATTGATTCACAGCATAAGTGCGCCAAGGATATCAAAAGTGCTGTCATTGTAACTCGCTTCCCTATTTTAATGATGTGAATGGGATTAGTTGTACTGTTATAGTACATCACTCAAAAGGGGTATGCAAGGCCCATGGCCTACATATTGATTTTGGTACCTCCTTGGTCTCTCTATGGTGGGCTACAACTAATGCCTTTAACACAAGGTGTCAACTTTGAACTTTTGCTGTGGAATGGAGTACATAGCAAACTCTAGTGAGACTGTAAGAGACAGCATGATTATCTTCTTATAAAGTACATCATGTTTGAAAAAATATGAACATTTTTTTCAACATAACAGATCACAGATAGTTTTGGAACAAACATTTTAACAGTTCACTTTAGTTTTCGTACTCAGCATTAAAAAACAATGTTTTAATATCGAATTGAAAATGCATTCTTACTTGTAAGTTTGGAAATGCCCAATCAGTTATAACCCATATCTTGCAGAGTAATCGAACAGCTATAGCATACAAAACCCTGCGCGAAACTCATGTAATATAAGAATAGCAATCAAGTAACACAATATTTGTCCCCTTACTCTATTTACAATAAAAAACAAAACATCTGCAGTAATATAAAACATAGCCTTGTGTCCCAAGCAAGTTGGGGTAGGCTAGAGATGAAACCCAGAAGGGACAAGTCACAGAGCAACACATAAAAGTCATGGTTCAGGCACGTTTACGGCTAGCCTCCAAGCGCTCCTATCCACAGCTAAATCCTTGGAGATATTCCACTCCTTAAGGTCTCTCTTAACTGACTCGTCCCAAGTCAGTTTAGGTCCACCTCTACCGCTCGTCGGCCTGCTTTAGAACCTCACTACTTATTTCAAAATGTGATGATCAGAATTAAATTAACTAATGCAACATCCATAGGCTAAACATTATTCAGCCAAATACTCGCAATTTTTTCATCTTATATGTCGACGGTTTTGTACAATTTTTTGTATCTTAATGTGGATACAGACGTTCTACTTTTCCATAAAATAAATGTAATCTGCACCATTGTACATTGGCTCTTTTCACAAATTGTCCACTTCATGTGTTTTTGATAATATCTGATAATCTGAATGCTGAACTCTATTTTTTCTCCAGTACCAAATAAAGGGATATATTTTATTTGTGTTTAAATATAAAGGGAGAAATGAAACCAAAGAGACCAGGCAATCTATAGGAGTATATCTCAGAACAAGGCAACTGAGCCCATTAGGCCAAGCAAATAAGGAAGAACCTAAAAAGAAACTGAAGTTGGGCTCACTTGTGATTAGTGCATTTAACTTACAAATTTGAGTCCCTTTTAAGCATTGGCACTAGCCATTGCAGAGCTAGTGGAAGAACAAAACCATGTATAGCAAGTGATGGCAATGACTCTAGCAAACTGAGCTGCAATCATATGTGAAACAAATGTCAGATGCTCTAATCTTTTTGCAATGCTCTAATCTTTTTGCAATATATGTGATGATCTTTTTGTTGCTTTTGCAGTTGAGGCAAAATAGAAATGTAGCATGTTCCAAAAATTAAAACAGCATCAGCACTTGCAGAGTTAGGTACATATCAGACAACTGAAACCACAATTCAATATGCCCAACCACTTGTGCCACTGATGATTAATGGAAGTGAGAACAAGCAAAAGCAACTATTAGTCATCTTGGAGACAACATGGTCAGACAATCTACAATGTGAGGAGGTGGTTGTGGGGAAGAGGCTGGGCATAGTGGAGGTAAGGGCTGCCAACAATGTGGTGCCACCCTGCAGCGGTAGGGGATTGAACCTAGGAACCCTTTCATGTCACCAGAACCTCCTCCATCACAAGTATGTATGCACTAGTAGGTCTCAATTTTCTTACTTCTGGATCATACAAATAAATGATTGTGACCCCTTCTACAAACTGGTGTCCATATCCTATTTTCTTTAAAAACATGGATTCTCAATTTGCAAGGCTACACTATGGATATTGAAAATCTTTTTTAACTAGTGTCCTTCAGTTTAGATTTGATTATTAAAAGCTCATCCTAGTGCACTTTGGTTCCTCATTATTTGCATTCAAATATGGAAGAAACGTGAACTCACTCACCGAGATTTCTGTTGAAAAAATACCGCTGCTGCATAGAATCTTACTATAGTAGAGGATAGCTACAAACAGTGGCATACCCAATCTTGGGTCTGATGCGCCAAGCATGGCCAAAGATTCTGCTGCAGAAGTGCCAAGTTTTGGATGCATTACCAAAACAGATGCTACAGAGCTAATCAGAGATGATATGGCTACTGCAGGAGATTAGATGGAGAAATAAGTTAGAGGGTCGTATAAAGATAAATGGATAGGCAGCTTATAGAAAGCACAAGTAAAAACCTCGACCTGAAGATGTCTTTTTTGAAGACAGAACATCTAATGTATGCTTTTCTCTGCGAAGGACTGTAAGATAGGCATTTATTTGATGAGTCCAATAACTTGCTTCCAAGTCGCTCTGACCAGAATCAGGCGAAGCCTTGGTAGCTGTGTACTTCATAAAACTGAAGCCTGATGAAGATGGCTGTGGACAGGAAGCATAAATAAATTGGATAAACTTATATGAGTACATACTACACAAGAAATCAAAAACAGGATTTCTGAGGATGGACAGGAAGTCAAAGCAACACAAGTACTTATAACAGGGTTAACTGCACCAACATAGTACCATACAACGTCACCATCTGCAATCATTAATAAGGCTGCAAAGTATTGGACTGCCAATGCACATGTAATCACTATCATCTAATGTGATGCCAAAAAGAAAAGTTCAACCCACAACAAATGCAGGAGAAAACAGACATAATGGACTAAGGACAAAAAGATCACCTTAGACCATATATGATGCAGAAGTTTAGGAAGAAGAAGTGCAGGTTTGCTTATGTGGTAACTCGTTGAAATATTTTGTTCCTCTGATGAATGAGAAGGTGGCAAGTCTAAAACAAACAAGCTGAACCTTGACAGAACATAATATGCCACTGCTTTCACAGATTTGGATGGTGAAATGGTAAGGTTGATAACTGCTGGAACACAAAGAAGCTCCACACTGACGTGTTGTGTTCGTTCTTTACTGTCAAGCGCTGCATATATGAAATTTTCCAATGATAACAATGAACAAGCATTGTAGGTCATGTCAATGGTAACAAAAGTAAGGTTAGATTGACTGTACACACACTATAAAAGGATTGAACTAAACATCACTTGCTCTGTATTCAAATATGCTCTTTATTTCCAAATGTTTCAACATTTTGTCATAAAAATCTGAAAACTTACTGCTAACAAATAAACTTGTAATCTTACTATTTTATCTCTGGAGAGATTGTTTTCTAGCTTATATATCATATCAGTGTGCACCCAGTTTACTTTGAATTTCATTGATTTTTGTCCAGCCCACAAGAAACACATACATGAAAACATGAAGTGACAAATATATGAATGATATGGTTTGGGTTTTCGTTGAAAATATAGATAGATAGCCCTCTAAAAATGGTGATTTTATTTAGCCCAAGTGATTTGTATGCTGCAAACCTTCTCCATGAGGACTATTACATGAAAAGCAAAGCAAAATTCTTATCAAATTTAGAGAAGAGAAATACGATATCCATTCCATGTTCCCCAATTCATTTTTTATTCTAAAGAAGGTTACTGATATATGAAATAAAACACAGTAGCTTAAGATTGGAAAAATAGACAACCAAGTTTCTATTCCCTCCAACAGTTGGTTTTGGAAATTTACAGAGGGGGGCTTGTGATTATAAAAATTTGAGAATGTACCATTTTCATATTTCCAATCAATCAAAAAGCTCAGAAGTTTCAAGCCAGCTAGCTGTTCATGTTCAAACTCTAGCCCAGAGAGAGAGTAAGAAAGAGAGCTAAGGACAATAGAAATCTCAGGTAGATAGCATAATCCAAGGCCCTTTTGCACCGAGAATATATGTTTTGATAACCCAAAAACTGTTGAATCAATTCCCAGAAACTTTTCATGAACTGAACACTGTGATACAAGTGTTCCCATCAATGTCGCACTACTTGCTTGAGCATCATATGTTGGCTGTTAAACAAAGAAAGTCACCAGTATGTTATATAGATGATATGATGCACACCAATCATATAAAAACTTGAATTCAAGTAATCATGAGAATACAAACATTGAATAGTTGCACCTCATCAATGATTAATAAAACAAGGGAGAATTTCACACGTCAAGTCAACCTAATTAAGTAGTAAAAACATAGAAGTTCATATGTCAAAACAAATCTACAAGGGGTACTTCTAAAGCAAGGGATCTGCTCATAACAATTACAGAATAGCCCATGCACCAAAGAAACGATGTAATAACACCATAACATCACACCATGCAGGAGTATACACATCGCAAATCTACCAATTCTCAGAAAATATTGCATGTGATCTTTTTTTTTAATTATTGTAAGCTGTTGTTTCATACATCGTGATAAGTCAAGTGAAGTACACTGAATTACTGATAGGTACATATGTCAACAGAATGCATCAAGTATAAGCAAAGTAACAAACCCTGCCCAAATGGATAAGTCCATTAATTGGAATAGTATTAAATTTCATCAAGTGATAAAGATTCGACCTATGACCATCCTCAATCCATTTAAAAAGTTCTAGATACCAGCAGATATCATCTCTATTAAGTGCAGAAACAAATTTTCTAGTATTAATAAGAAGAATAACCTAGAGTAGAGGTCATCCAGACATCTCATTGGCTAATTCACAGCCATTAGTAACTCCAGTATATATTTGCACAAATTAAGCTAAAGGCAAAGAGTGGTACCATTTGAGCATGAGTTAACTTCCTCAGTAGCACCACGTAAGCATCAACCAAGCACTCTGCGGAACTAAGCCATAGCCGCACTTCCTGTAGAAAAGAACGAATATGTCATTAAAATCACAGATAAAGATAATTTATTGCGAACAGCATACCACAATGTAACAAATTTCCAAATATGACATAGGAGTATATAAATCTAAGCTTCTCAAACCTAGAACTTTTTTCCCTACTTTTTGTTTTCTTGCTGCAATGTGATCTATGAACTATTCTGGACTAGACAATAACAGTGGAGTCACCTATGACGCTGTCACTTCCAGGAATGCACACCAAAACTGCTATCAGGATTAGTCCAAAACATCACATCAGCAGGCTCCTATTTGCACAACCACTCGCAGCATTGCCAACTACAGCATCACTGAGAATACGAGAACAGACATCATCCTTGAGTTTTAGACCGCACAAATACCTGATCATCCCCGTGGCCGAAATGCAGCATGCTGTCTTCGAGCATCTTCAGAACCGGGATCGCGACACCAGCCTTCCCAGTTGCCACGGCTGCTGCGGCCAGTGCGCCGATCAAATCCCTCGCAAATGCAGCGTCCCCCTTCCTCACCACAGAGAACATCACGAACGGCCTCAGAAACCCGACCACCCAATCGACCCCCTCGGCAACCATCCTGGCTGCCTGCCGCGTCAGCTCCGCGCGCGCGCCGTCAGCCCCCGACGCGAGCGCCTGGACGAAGGGGTGGTCGTGGGGCGGGAAGCGAGAGCCGGAGCGGAGGGCGCAGGCTGCGACCGCGGAGATTGCCTTGACGAGGCAGGAGGCAAGCCCGGGGGACGGGGAGGTCTCGAGGGGCGCGATGAGGAGCGGGAAGGCTAGGTCCGAGGGGAGGAGGTCGGGGCGGGAGGCGGAGAGACGGGCGAGCGAGGCCGCAGCGTGCGCGGCGACTGCAGGGTGGGGCGAAGCGAGGAGGGCTGAGGCGGCGTCGTGGGCGGCCGCGGGGAGGGGCGCGGGTAGGGAGAGGAGGTGGCGGAAGAAGGCCGCCACCGCATGGCGCTGCAGGGTGGGGTCCGGGACACGGGTGCGGTCGACGAGGCGGGAGAGCGCCGCCGTGTTGGAGGCGGTGGAGGAAGCCATGGCCATGGGCGGTGGCCAGAGACGGCAGTGGCCACTTGGGAGAGGAGAAGGGGGCTTGTTTTTGTAGCGTTGGGCCTGTGTTGGGAGCCTGTGTCTTTATCCCCTGTTAGGACCCCAGCCCAACATCTCTAGCCTTGTCTAAGTGCATAGGGGACCTCGGCCTCAAAGTGTATATGGGCCAGACCTTCTCTGTATGACGTTAGCATTGTTGTACTCCCTGCAAAATATACATGTCATATTTTAACTTTGGAAATATATGTTTTTTTTTTCAAACTTCATTTGTTTCCCTGAATTTTGGATGGTGAACTTACAACGAGGACACAAAGAAAAAAAAAATCCACGATCGTCAAGACGTCGAAATGGTTGTCAAATAATTCCTGGAAGGAAGAATTAGCTCTATAGCTCTGGAGAAAAATAGAAATGGTTTTCTTAATTTTGTTATATAGTCTCAAAACAGATTTTCTTTGGTTTTGTGGTCTTCCGTCTGTTTTGAATGGTTGACGGTGAAAATACGGTTTTATTGCTAGCAAAAAATAAAGTTTTATTTGTTTGTTACATATTTGAAGTAATATTAAGCAAATAAATTCACACAAAACATAGGGTAGAGTTACCCTTGCACCAACATAAGGTAGAGTTGCCCTGCTCTCTTTCATTGGGGCATTCCGTCGAGCATTGGCGGTCACAGGGCTCCCTGTCTCGCCGACCGTCCACCTTCTTCGGCCTGATTCCTAAGACTTTTTTGTTTTGAAGCCTGACTCTCAAATTATTTTAAAAAAAAAGTCTCTTATTCCTAAGCGTAGTTTTTTAGAGGCCAAATTCTTAATTCTCCCAACACCCATTTGTAAAAGGGCTTCTCCACCGAAGCACAAAGAGCCTGATCCTTTTTTCTACTACGTTAACGGAGCCACGAAATCAAGCTTCTCCTCGCTCCTCCTTCATCAGGACGCAAAAAAGGACACAGTTGTCCTCCATCGCTGGTTCGAGTGCATCACAGGGGTTGATGGCTGATGCCAGTGGATTTCCTCGCGTGCCCATGCTATTCCTGCTATATAGGTAAAGAAAGAGGAGGATCTGTGAGCAAGAATAGAAAAAAAACATAGGGTTCCCAATAAAAGAGAAAAAAACAAAAGATGACTCAAAAATTTAGATGTAGACTAATGCAAAAAAGTTTAAAAAAAAGTTTCTGATGCAAAAGCAACCGTTAGCTTCTCCTAAAATATATCAAATCGCTCGGTACTTGTAAGATACATATAAATCACAAAAGTATCAAAAATTGCAAAACTATTTTATTTGGGTTGGGATCAACTAGAACTACGCCATAGTAAAATAATAAAAGGAGCTATTATAGATATTTGCCATATTTTATCCATTCCAAAAGAATAGGAAGAGTTGTTTTGTCAAATGTTTTCCAAACAGCTTCAGCTTCTTTAGAGGAGCCAGAGTCGAAATTGCTTTTGATGAAGCCAAAGCCCTACCAAACAAGCACGCACTCTACGGTGACCAGTCGGCACAAAAACCTCATAGAGGTAAGTTGTGCCGGTAAGCTATACCCTTCTCTCAATTGTAGTCCAGATCCACACGCTCCCCACACGTCGAGCATAAGCATCAAATTTCTTCTTACTCTATCCCCGCACAAGGGTCCTCAAACCCAAAGACACAATGTGTAGGGCCATATGCCCCGGTCCTCGAACCCAACGGCGCATTGTGTAGGGACACATGCTTAAGGCGATTTTATGCCCTTAAGGGCATATGCTCTCAACACATTCACCATCGGATTCGTATTGAGATATGGATATCTCAATACAAATTCGCATTGAAAAGTGTGTATGCACACTCAATGCGAATCTAAGAGTGACTCCAAATGTTCATCTAAAATTAAGAATAGCTATGCAAAATATATATGAAATATAAAAAAAGAAGAGATCTACAAGAGTCTAGCTAATTTTCATCTTCTATATATTATATAAAAGTGGGACACAACATGTAACTACCATCAAAACTTTTTCGAGAGCAGGCATATAGCCTGTATTTCATTGAGAAGAAGAGAGTGGTCAATAGACCTACACATAGTTGGTACAAGAGGGTTCATGAGTAATCCCAGGATTACCAACGAAGACCTCAACATAGAAACGAAAAGCAATAACATAGAGGTGGGGGACCCTTCACCAACAATCCCAGCAACTAAGCCTAGTACAAAATCTATCTCAACACCTAGGTAGATAGAAGTGATAGGAGCCATAGATGAAACAACGGCAAAGCATCCGCTAGAATCCTGACGGTAAAGCATCCGTCAAAGCAACCTCGGCAGCAAAGCATTTGCCGGAAAAGAAGACGACCTTGGTGGCAAAGCATCCACCGGAAAAGCACATCAACGGCAAAGCATCCGCCGAAAAGACCTCGGCGGCAAAGCATCCGCCAGAAAGCTCCTCCGAGTCACTTAGGGCCAATGCCCACGGGACCACGGGACCACGGGCGAGGAGACATACTTGAAACAGCAGCACCGGCGGCAAAGCATCCGCCCAAACAGACGACTTCGGCTACCACTACCAGCAACTAGACATACCACGGTGATGAGAAGCATGAAGCGCAAATAAGCTCAGAGCAATATCCCCGGATTCCAGATGAGAGGAGCGACAGGCAGGAGACCAAAATGAAGGAGACAAGCAATGGGCACCAACGAAGCCTTCAGGAAGGAATTGACATCTGCGGACGCCAAATTCGTTGTCGATAGTACCCAAGGATTTTCATCCCCAAGCTTGCCCTCAACGGGCTCTGACGACGGACTGAGGGCAACGCCTCAAAGAAGGGGATGATGCAGGGCGCCACCATCGTTAGCTAGCTAGGGAAGCCCAGCAGGGTTTTCACTCCTGTCCGTCATCGGTCGGGCCATGAAGGCCGTCATCTGGAGCATGACCAAGAGTCGAGTGCGGTGCGGGGAACGGCTGGTGCCACCAGCCATGCCACCACGGCAAAGCTAGCGCGCCACCTGGCCGCCGCACATCACACTACCACGCCGTGACAAGCATGAACCAAGAACACCGCCGCTGGCCACACCACCCTAGTGACGCTGAAGCACCCACACTGGCACGCCACATTCCAGCAGCCAAAGGAAACAGCTGCCGCGGCACCCGCAGCAGGCAGACCCACCTGCCCCGTCCCGGGCAATAGACCCTAGATCCGGCCCCAGAGGGGCTAGGATCCGACCACCCCGCAGCCCCAGCCGGCCATCCCGCCGCACCACCGAGGAGGAGGGAGGGGGAGCACGCCGGCAGCCCCCAAGGCACCGGAGCACGACCGGGCCACCGAAGGCGCCTCCCGGGGTCTGCCATGGCCTCCCGGCGAGGCAGCCGGCTCGCCATGGTCGCCGCCAGGGGGAGGGGAGCAGCGGCCACCAGACCTCAAATCCGGCACGCAGGGGCCAAGATCTAGCGCCCAAGGACCAAGATCCAGCGAGCCACCACCATTGTTGCCGATTGGCCGGAGGAGAGAAGTGGTGGTGAAGGGGAGACGCGGTAGGAGCGAGAGGTGGGAGTGGGAGGTGCGCCGGACGCCTGTTTCTGGGCGCCATCGCTGGCCGCCGCCGCCGCCACCGCGCGCCGGAGGGCGACGGCGACGACTGAGGAGAGGTGGTGCCTGGGAGGCTTTCTTGGCGGCGGCGGGGCCCCCCGAGTCACCCCCGAGGGAGCGTCCGAGGGTCAGGGGAAGGAGCATTTTTTTGAAAAGGTCGCCATTACTATCATCAATTTTTGACCATTTGCTAGGTGCGTAGGAGAGGAAACCACAGGCGAGAGCCGTAATGGTGAGCATGCGCGGCTCACAAAAAATGGCGAGCGAGATAGCCATGATCTCATTTGGGGAAAAAACACACACGATAGAAGAGCCCTTTGGACGTATTTTTTGGCCAAAAATTGCTAAACTGGGTTCTAAGGAGCATTATACAAAGGCTTAGAAACACATGTCCTAAAAGGCACATTTAAATTTACCGGCTGTACATAGTCTCTTCCTTCTATACTTCTATTCATCTTCACACTCCACCTTCCACTTCACGCATAGAAATAGTGGTGGCGTCGATTTTGCCGGACATGTCCTCACTGTCAGTAGGAAGGAACGGCGAGCCTCACTAGTCTCTTGCGCACTTGGGGGTTCCATTCCAAGAGGTCGTATGGAAGCGCCGAATGTTTGGATACACCCCCTCAAATGTTGAAAGGTCTTTGTTTGGTTTTGGTAATTAAGTGACAACTTTAGGTAGGCTAATATATGTTAAATTAAGAATACATAAGAAATTAGTCTACATATGATTATGTGATGAAGGAGCTAAATTGCATACGTGATATGACATGGAGTCATTTAATCAAGGTGGAGAAGATCAAGACAAGACCTGGCTCGACGGACCGGTTTCAAGTGTGAAGGGCAAGTTGAGTGATGACTTAGAGCCGATGGACCAAAGCAACAGTGAAGACCAAGTGAAATCAAGACGATGAACCAATACGATCATATGATGATATAGAGTGGATCATATCATTTTTAATTGATTAGTGTATGTGTTGCATCCATATTGATGGAGTTGAAATAGAAATACGCAAGCCAAAAATATAACCTATAGGGCATCAATATTGTTTCTTTGGCGTGCACGGTAGGCGCCGTGGGCGAGCAGAGGCATTTGGCGCTGCTGGCTTTTGAGCTGTTGCTCGCTTGGGCCACTAGCTACGCAGCACTCCGTGGGCCGGCCCATCGTCTGCTGGGAGCAGCCCGCCTGCTGCCACAAGGCCCATGCTTAGCTGCTGCCGCTGCCTTGCCTTTTTTGCCCAGATGGAGAAGTTGCTAGATGAGAACGCCGCCGCAGCTGCTTGCTTGCTTGAGACAGAGAAGCGCGGTTCTGTTTCCTCCCGTTGCCGAGCAGAGGGTCAGGGGCGGTGCTGGTTCCTGCCGTTGGGAGCTGGGAAGCTTGTGCCGACCGTTGGAGAGGGGCCAACCGGAAGATAAGGCTCATATGGTCCAAGCCGTCGGCCTCCTTCTGTGAGCTCGCCCACAAGACAGAAAAGATAGTGAGCTATCTCTTCCCTTTGTTCTCAGTGAACTAGGGTTCATCCTTCCCTCTCCTTTCTCCTATGATTTGAGGTAAGATTTTTACAGAGAGTTGAGAGCCCTATGTAGGTGTGGATGAGAGGTTGAAGATCCATCTCATCTTTTTTTTTTTTGTTCATCTCAAGCCTAGGGCTAATTTGAGAGGGGATTGCAACCTATTGTATATGCATTTCAGGAATCATATTTGTGACACTAGGTGGTGATTGCATTTGAGGATTTCTTGTTACTCTTGGTGATAGTCATCACCTAGACGGTTTGGTGGATTGTGGCTCCGTCGAAGCACGCTAGGAGATTGTACGGTGCTCCAGAGAAGAGATTGTGAGGGGTATTGTGCTCACCCCGTGGAGATCATGAAGAGCAACTCTAGTTGAGATCGTGGCTTGGAGGATCCCTATCTTGTGTGTAACACCTCTGGTGTTATATCAACTAAAACATGTCATGTCATCATATGCATTGCAAAGCATTCATGATTAGGTTAACTTTGATGTGCATCAACTAAAACAAGTTTATATTTCATAGGTTGCTTGTGTTTATGAAACATTGTGTTACATGAAATCATAAAATCTAATTTCGAACGTCATCCAAAATATTTAGTTTATACTCCATGTACTTGAGGTGTAAACCGTGTTTAACCTAGTGTCAAGCATAGTGTATAAATCTAAGTCCAACCCGTAAAAATGATTTTCATATTTGGAGTTGAATTTAGATTTCAAAGCTTATCCCCAAATTTTGTAATTCGAATTTAAATTCAAACTGGAAAGCTATAAAAAAATATTCTTCAAAAGTCAACTTGGTCAACTAAGGTTTTCATTGGGTCATTGACCTAAAAATATACTTGGATGATATTTGTGATCACTAATGTCCAACCAATTAATTTAGAAACCAAATCGAGTTTGAATTCGGTTTGAAAAACCCTTTGTTTCAAAAGCTGATTTTACCCCCTTTTGGATAATTTAAAATCTATATAAATTTGAAGATACTCTCAAAATATAGTTTGTAGATCTTGATAAGAGATACAAAGTTGGTACTCAAAGTTTTTTAAGTTTTCAAAAAGAATTTCAAATGAATTTGAAAATATAGTTTTCCAACATTTGTCCCCTTTTGATTTTAAATTCATAATTCAGAAATTATGCATTATTTGAGAAAACTTTGTATATGAAAAATTTTTGGTTTGAAAAGTTGAGAATTTCATAGATTTAAAGATTTTTAAGTTTTATTGAAAAATCAAAAGTAATTTCAAATATTTGTTTCTAGGGTTTTTCTCTCCTTTTTAATTTGAATTCATATTTCAAAAATTAAGCAGAATTTCAAAATGTTTGTTAAATGAAAATTGTAGCTCTTGAAAAATCATGCAAATAATATTTTGGGATATTTTCAAGTTCTTATATAAAATCTAGAGTAATTTGTAAATTTTACCGAGTGACCTCACTGTCTACGGTACTGCTGACGTCATCATCATCCTTCTCCCTCTCTGTTCCTCGCCGCCGCCGTGGCCACCTTGCCCATGCCGGCGTGCCGCCACTGCCAGCTCGCCTCCCGCACATGAATCTTCGCCGTAGGCGTGTCGGCCGCTCCTTCCTCGCCTCCGCGCTATAAATGGAGCCAGCCATTGCCGTTTGGCCTCTTCTTGCTCCCTGCTCGCCATAGCCGTCGACCTCCGCCCGTCGCTCGAATTCACCGCCGTCGATCCACCGCTGCTCAATTGCTCTTACCAGAAGCTCTGCCCCATCCTTGCGCTCCGTTTGAGCCCGCTCGCGCCAGCTCTTGCCGCCAGAGTCGCCAGTGTGCCGTCGTCTTCTTCGCGCGCGGCAACAGCGCCGCCGCGCGTCATCTCGTCGACATCCGCCGCCGCCGCTGGTTACTTTCTTGCATCTTGTTCATCATCATGCTTGCCTTGTTGTGCTTCCTCTCATGCACTCCTTGGTTTGTCCGTTGGCGCTCAGGACTCGCTGGAACACTCACCTTGCCACCGGAGCATTGCCGCCGCCATCATCGCCGCCGACTACAGCTCGACTCAGCTCGCCTCCGAGCCAGCTAGTGTGTGCATTAGACCCGCGGTGAGCTCGTTGTCACTCCTGTGCTGTTAGTTTGGTCTGAGTCACGCCGTAACAGCCGGCCGTTGTGGCTCGCCGTCGGCATGGCCTTGCCAGTGCCGCCGCGCGCGTAGCCGTCTGAGCTAGGGGCTAGGAACAACTTCATCTTCTGGCTCAACGCGTTCGCATTGATGTCATGCACATGCCCGTGCGCTCGCCATCACCGGAGAAGTCTCCGTGAGCCGAACCGCCGCGTCGGAGCTCTGCCGTGCCGCCATGGCCGCCGGCGAGCCTGCTGCTCTTGCTCCGCCGCTTCATTAACTAGCCTAGAATGTTCGCTGTGCCGAGAGGAGTCTGTAGGGCCAAGCCCCGACGCCGGAGACCTCGCCGCCGGCGAGAAATCGCCGGTCAATGGCGTCGGCCAGCTTGGTCAGCGCGGGAGTACTGTTTCCATTTTTTTTCTTTTTCTATTTTCAGAAAAATGATTTAAATGCTTTTTTTTAGAAAATCATAGTAATTCATATATAGCTCCAAAAATTCTAAAATTTTTTGTGTATGCTCTTTATGATATCCTCTACCTATAAAAAATATGAAATACCAAATTTAAGTACTTTTTGCATAAGTTAACATTAGCTCTTTTAATTGAAAAATGCATCTTCTATGTTTTTTAATAAATAAAATAAATGGTTTTTATTTTTGAAAATTATTTTTTCCATATAATTAGACCAAGATCGATCCAAAATAAAATTTTGTGCTCAATTAGACAATTTTAATTTTATGCCTTTATTTAAACATTTTTAATTAATTAATTAACCCCTTTAATCATAATTAATCATATTAGGGTTGTTTAACTTTGGGATTGATTGATGACCTTGGGTCATTAACCTTAATGACTCTTGGCACTTTAATTAATTATTTGTGCTTACCTGGATCATGCCATTAGGGTTTAATCAACGCTATTTTATGTGTTTAATGAACTCTTTTATTAATTAGTTAACCCTAACAAATTTAGTAAGTAAGTTTTGTTGGCTTGCAACTTTATCATGAAGGAAAGTTGTACTCAAGGCCTTAATCTGATCATGCATCCATCAAGCATCATGTTTACTATTACATCTTGTTGACGCATATCATTTTATCGTATTGTTTCTGTTAACGGAGAGTTTAACGTTGTCGCACCAGATCCCAAGGAAGAGCAGAATCAGGAGTTGGGAATTGATCCAAAACTCGAGACCGTCTACCCCGAATACCAAGGCAAGCCCCGATACATTTAAACCCTTCCTTGATTTTATAAAAGTTTTATCGCTTCAGTTATGTTATGTTGTATTAAGTACTAGGAGTTGAGTGATAACCTACCAATTGCATTACCTGTCTTATTTCCATATTCCTTGTTACCTGTTTTTGAAAAATGCGTAGTTATGCTTATTCCTGCTTAATTAGTAGGTTTTTAAAAAAGAAAAAAATGAAAATGATGAGTTTAGCTTTACTTGTTGGAATCATGATAATAGTTAATAAATCGAGTCCGGACGGGTAACTTGCATTGGGAAAGGAGTCCCTCTATAGTGTTTCCGTCTGTTGATGCCCTAGGTCCCGTCCGATGTTGAAATGGTGCTATCAAGAAACTAGAAAATCTACATACAATGGTGTGGTATACTGTAGGTTTGAGTCCCACGTATATCGATACACTATGGGTCGAAAGTCCCATGTGTATCGTGTGGTCGGTATACGTGTTGGTTGAAGCCTCATGTATATTGTATGGTCTGGTATGCATTTTGGTTGGAGCCTGATGTATATTGAGATCTAGGTCCCAGCTGGGTATAAATGGATTCGAATTGACGTTGCTTCTCAGAGAAGAAGACTCGATCGGTGTTCATCATCGTAGTAATAACTTGAATGATGTTTAAGGTTTCAGAATGAAGTTGGTTGGTAATCTTAATCTAGAGCAAGACAACTCTACTTTCTGCCAAGCTTTTCTGTAAAAATTCTTATCTCCTGCAAGCCTTACCTTGTCCCTCTAGCCTGCATTTACTGAGTCTTCACCCCTCTTTTTCGTCGGGTCAGTCTTGTTGAGTACTTTTGTACTCAGGGTTTGTTGAACCCTTGTTGCAGGTGAGTCCCATGGACAGGAGTGCTTTGCACCCTGTTGCATGACAGTCGTTGTGGAGAGTGAGGACAAGTAGGATGTCTAGCTCTTGGGCAGAGCACACCGACTGGGTTTTGTAAATAAGTTATCTATCACTACTCCACTACTACTATGGTTTGTAATATTTTAACTTATGGTTTGTAAGATGAGAAACTAAAGGGTTTGTAAACTTATATTATTGTAACTCTTCTGCTGTTTTACTCTGATGTATATTATTTGTATAAAACTATTGTAATACTGCAATGTCTCTTTGTAATGATTGATCCTGCTCGGAGAATCGTGGATGATTCGGGATTTACCCGACAGACCTTTTAAGTCTTATGGAATACATTCATGGTTATTAAGAGTCTGTTTAAACAATAATAATGCATGTGGGCCATATGATTTAGGAGGTTCTGCCACATTGTGTTGGTTTCATCGCACCTGTGGCTGTGGGTTTGGCTAAGTGACACCAATTAGCGTGTGAACCTCCAAGTGGGTGTATCGCCATAAGAGGACGTAGCTTGGTGGCAACCAAGTGAACCTTGGTAAAACTCATCGTGTCATCTTGTTCTACACTTCACGGTGGTTTGCATCTCTATTCATAAGCTTGTATTTACTTTAATATATATTATGCTTGTGTTGTTGCTCCGATAAACTGTAGCTATGTGGGAAGGAGTTAAAGGTTGGAGAGCAGCAGGAGGTTTGCTTAGCGGGGGCGCTTGTGTCAGTACACCAGGAATATGCCCGAGCCGAGCTGCTGCCGTGAAAGCGCGTGAGTCGTGACGGGCTGACGACGACCATGGCTAGTGTGGCGGCGTACATGAAAATGGTAGGAATCCCGGCGATTCCCATGGTGGTAAAACAATTTCAAGTGTCGGATTGCTCCAATTTGAAATAGTTGGAGAAGTTTATATGGGTTAAGCCCATTGTTCGAACAGTGGTAGCTTTGTAGCAGTATGGGCCAGGCCCATTGTTCCTTTACTAGCATGGTATGCCTATATATGGCCATGCGGCCCGCGGGCCTTCGGCACAGCCCGTGGCATGACCTTTTGGCCTGGCACTAACACGGCACGGCCCGATGCCTAGTGCCGTGCCTGGGCCGCCATCCCAGCCCATGACACGGCATGGGCATAACATGGCCAAAGCACAGGCATAGTGGCGGCCCGGTGCCCCAATGGCCTATTAAGAGCCCATTGCACCCCAACAGCCCAACCCTAAGCCTTGTTTAAAAATCCTCAATCCCCTTCCACCGACCCCCCTCCGCCAAACTACTCCCGGACGTGCCGCCGTCGGCCACTGCATTCATTCTCTCGGTCTTGCTCCCCTCCCTTCCTTTTCCTCCGCGCGCCACACTAGCGTCGTGAGTTGCATCTCCCCGGACCATGGCGGCTTGTAGTGGCAGCATCCAGCCCCCGCGAGGCCACATCGCGCGCGCCGCGGCGGGCGACGAGTGCGAGCACCCCGCCTGCTGCTGCCGTCCTCCCCATCTATCACCTCCGTGGATACGCGCAGGCGGCGCACATCCTCTTTGTCCCTCTCAACGTCGGCGCACCTCCTTCACGCCCCTCCTCCACGCGCTCCACGCACCCCCTCCTCCTCCCCCGCCGGCTTCTACATCAAGTGCGTGCGCAGCGCGGTGGCGCCAGGAGCTCCTCCGACGTGTGCAGCCGCGTCACCCTCGAGCGCCCTCCGCTGGCCCCGGATTGAGCGCCGCCGCCACCTCCTGCCTCGGTGCCTCACCCTCTCATCTCTCGCCTAACGGGCCATGGGCTGGCATGACACGGCGAAAATGGCCGTGCCCAACAGACGACACGGCACGGAAAACCGGCCCATGTGCCGTGCCTTGGGCCGAAGGCCTGACCCATGGCACCAGTGGCGGATCCAGAAACAGACCAAGAGGGGGGCTAAACAATACTACAAGGCTAAAATTTTTTCTTGACAAAGTATAAGGCTAAAAATTACACTAACTATATATACTAATTATAGACAAAAACATAAAATTATACTAAATATATATTAATAATAGACAAATAACAATAAAATTGCATTAATTATACTAAAAATAGATAAAGAAAATAACATTTGCTCCATGCAACTTTGGCCACCGGGGGCTGGGCCCCCCCCCCCCCCCGGGACAGGCACGACACGGCGACATGACGCAGTGCCGTGCCGGCACGGCACGGTGGCCATACATAGGTATGCCGGTTTGAACGCCAAGCACTCAGAGCAGAGTACCATATTTTGATTTGTGACTTGTGAGGTTCCAACAATCTTTTCTTGTCCTTTTCTCCAATTTATGTTGATTTTTTTGTTACGTCAGTTCAGTCTCGCGCATTAGTAATTAGCGAGAGGAGAAAAAAATGAAACCTTTATAAGAAATCTTGAGATGATGCGACATCCCGAACAACACAAAGCATACAGCAGAGAAAAGCAAAACAAAACGTTGCTCTTCCTCCGCTAGACTTCCTACTGAACATACTGCCTGCCCTACTCATGCTCCGACACAGTCCCACGGGCTGGCAGGCCGACGCCGGCCGGGTGGCATCGGATCCTCCATGTGTCGCCGGTCATCTTCATTGCAGAGAGGCGAGGCGCTTCACAAAGATGTCGTAGGCGTCGTCCCTGTCGAGCATGCTGACCCGGACGTACCTCGGGTCCGCTCCGAACTGGCTCCCGCTCCGCGTCAGTATCTTGTGCCCGCGCAGGAAGGCCGCGCAGTCCTCTACGTCTTCCCTGTCGCAGCGCAGCCACGCGAACGCTGCAAGCACACAAGCACGCCATGGCCGTTCAGCGAGATGCATGGTGACCACTGATCGAGCAGTCCCATTAGTACATACCAGGGTTAGTCACTGCCATTTCCTTGGTGAAGTTGCAGAAGCCCGAGGTCTCTTCAGGCAGGCTGAAGATGCCGGAGGCGGCGGCCGCTTCACGCAGCATGGTCCAGCGCTCCACCATCTTGCGGCGGCCGTAGTCGAACAGGCGGGGGGAATCTTTCGCCTCCGGGAGCTCGTAGGCGTCGGAGACCGCCCTGAGCACCTTGGCGGCGCGCAGCTGCGAGTCCTTGGAGACCCCGATCGTGTTGAGCTCAATAAACTTGGTCATCCTCTTCGCGACGTCGAGGTCCTTCACCAGCGCCCACCTGCATGTACGCGTAAACGTTCCACCAGAAACATCAGCCATTGCCGCCGCCGCCGCTCGTCCTGGCAACGTTATTTCGCCGACGGCAAGATAGATCGATCAAACTTACCCGATCCTCGTCCCGGCGTGCCCGGTGCTCTTGGACACGGTGAAGAGCATGATGTCGTGGTCGGCGCGTTTGGTGATGGCGGTGTACTGCGGCCAGTAGTAGGCCAAGTCATGGACGGCGATGCCGGAGTCCGAGGACAGCACGGCCTCGCGGATGGCGCCGTCGGGGTTGTTCGGCGAGCACACCAGCTCGATGTAGGTGTCGCCCTTGAACATGCTGGCGTCGCCGGCCCAGCGGAAGAGCCCCGACCGGAGGAAATCAGTCACCGCAGGGTAGGACTGCACGGAGCACAGCACAGCATACAGATCAGATCAGGTCAGGGGGTCAGTGCATTGACTCACTATCGGACAATTTTTGGCCTTGTTTAGATACTAAAGTTGAAATTGGTGCACCAACTTTACATAATAAATTCTATTAAATACTGTAGTAATTTTATTTTTATTTGGTAATAATTGTCCAAATATTGATTAATTAGGTTTAAAATATTCGTCTCGCAAAGTATAACAAAACTGTGTAATTAGTTTTTTATTTCATCTATATTTAGTATTCTATATGAGCTGATATTTTGATGTAACGAGAAATCTTCTTTTTCATAGTAAAATTTAGGATGAAATCTGAAATCTAAACAAGGCTTTGTCAAATTATTGTGTACAGTAGTGGCATGGTTCGATTCAGAATTTCTCAGGGTATGGGAAATTTAAGACTGTTGACTGTCAACTCTGACATTATTTGACACAGGATATGGTGCAGCCAGCACATGATGTTGAACTGAACTGAAAACATAGAAAAAAAAATGGAATCCCTGTGCTCCCCTTCGAGGTTAGCAGAGATGGATCATGGCACATGAACATAACCGGAAATCGAATATACGTGGGTGCCGGTGCCGGTGCCGGTGCCGGTCCGGCATGTGGTGAGCAAGCAAGCAATATTCCTGCCGGCGCCGGCTGTGCACATGGAGGTCGAGCTCAATTTTGAAGGAGGACAGGCCTCCCGCCTAACATGAACATGCATAATGCTGACCAAACCTAATTACCTAACCACAAGTACATACTAAGATTCTGATCTGATTCTAGAAGGGGCAGGGAGCTGCTAACGATAGATCATCATCATTGTTTAAAGAGACATGTCGGCTACTCACAAATCAGATCGGCAATCACAGCACAGTAATGCCGGGCCGGTCCTACGGCTGCGAGAATGGATGGATGCCATGCATCCCCATCAGGGAGGGCCAAGGGACAGGATCGCACACAGGAGACATTAGCAGCAGCCCATATGTTTGATCACATGATCGAGCATAGAGCGCGAGGAAATCAGGAAGGCTGGATGGAAGTGGTTAGTGTCCCGGGACAAGGGAGAGTGAACAAAGCTGAGTGGCGCCATCAGTGTCCCCCTCTAGGCTTTGAATTCTGCTCTATCCCCTCATCATTAAGTGGTGACAGGGAATGATAAGATAATGACGGCTACGTCCCTGTCACGCGACAATTCATCATCACGATGCGCTAATCAATTTAGGCCGGCTACCAATGCGAAGCTGCAAACCCACGCGCGACACCCAGCGACGGGTCGAGCGCCAAGGCGACAGCGATGCTGGACCATTCCATTGTTTGGGCCGGGGAACTTTACTTACCGAGTAGTAGGGCGCCGTGGACACGACGCTCATGGGCGCGGCGCCGGCGCTGGAGCCAACGGGCGGCGACAGGGCGTAGAGCGCGGCCATGAAGAGCTGGGTGGAGCCGGTGCCGACGAGGACGTGGTACCCGTCGACGGCGGCGTTGCCGACCAGCCGGTGCAGCCGCCGCACCTCGTGGTCCAGCCCCGGCTCCAGGAACCAGCATACGTTGCCGACGTCAGAGAAGTAGCTCATGGTCTGCCACCCCGGGATGACGATCTCGGCGGCGGACCCCGTCCCCCGCCAGAACTCCTCGAACATGGTTGGGTCGCCGCTGCACCCGACAAGGCGAATGTCAAAGCCATAGTACTTTATATAATAGTGCAAATCCGCAGCATGCTTTGTTAACTCTAATACTACAAATGATGCAGCATCAATCAAATAAGCTTTAATTTGGTGCATGAATCGCCAGCAGATCTGCGGTCTCGGGATAGGTAGATTTGATCCGCGCACCGGAGTTCATTCTCCATTGGCACCAACATTGCACAGGGACATGCCCCACCTGTGGCCTGTGGGGAAGAACACCTCCCCTCAGCCGCAGCCGCAAATTGCAAATATAATAGGGGTGGAGTCTCCAGAGTGAATAGTTAATGGATGTTTGATGGTTTCTGTGGCTACTAAGGCGGCTGATGTTATTTTGTTATAAGAGTGACTGACAAGTTATGATGATAAGTTCAAACAAGGCCAAAATAATCCCGTCGTACAAATTACAGATAGTTTTGCCTTCGTATATAGCTTTTCTACACATCTAGATAAATAAATATAAAAAATTATAGTTTTCCTATGTATTCAGATATATATTAATGTGACTGATTATGTATTAAGATTTTTTAAGATATGACTGGTTACTTTACTTTTTTTTCTAGTTTGGTGCATTTGTTTGTTTGGTGCCCTCTTTATTTCTGTTAGTTTGCAAAACATCACCTTATACCAAACCAAGTTTGAAGAATTAACTTTTGAGATGGTGTCCCATTTAAAATAAGATGGCTCTTAAAGCAAATACTTTCATAATAGAATTCTTGCTTTTTAAGAAGTCAAACAGTACCTAAGTGTATATGAAGTTAAAAGTAATAACATCCATGGTATAAAATAACTATTATTAAATTAGTTATAAAACATATTTTTATAACGAATTTATTTAAATGCTTAAATACTAATATTATTTTTACTATAAATTCAGTTAAACTTGACGGTATCGTTCTTTTGTGGATGGAGTAACATTTGTTATGCCTCTAAACAAAGGAGATCGACGGGGGATGGTACTGACAGTGAAGCTGAAGCACTGAGCTGAGCTGAGGACCGAACGAGCTGACAATGGCATGCAAACGCGGCAGCAAGAAAAGGAGGAAAGATTTGAATCGAATATACTCACTGGTCGAGATTGATCACCGAGTCCGGCTTGACCGCCGGCTTGCCTGTCGACGGCGCCCCGGCCTTGGGCACGAACGACGGCTCCTCCTGCCTCCCCCTTCTGCTGCGGCTGACGCCAGCATCTAGAGGCGCCGGGCAGGCCTGATGCTCCTGGTGGTGGTGCGACGGAGCCGTGCTACTGACGTAGTGCTGGAGGAGGAGGCCGACGTTGAGGACGACGGAGATGAAGACGGCGGCCTGCAGGTTCCAGATCGGCTCCCGCTTCCTGGGCTTCCCGCCGGCCTTGACTTTCCCGCGCGGCGGCCTGTTGGTGGGCCGGAGCGCGGCAAGGTCTGGCCCCGCGCCGTTGGCCGTCGTGTCCTCCCGACGACTCGCCGCCGCGCCGCCGTTGGGGGTGAGGAGGCGCGCGGATGACGGCACCATGCCACCGGCGCCTTGGAAGCTGTTGCCCTCCACCGCCGTACCAAGGTGTAATGCCGCTGAAGGCGCCATCCCTGGAGAGTGGAGAGAGAGCGAGTGCCCGCGCGCGTGCTGCCAAGGCCTAGTGGGTGGCCTGTGCAGCCTGCTGGCTCGGAACTCGGCCGGTGGGCCGGTAGCTAGCTAGCTCCCAGCTTCTTGGGGGGAGCAAACTGATGATGAGCAAGAAAAAGAGGAAAAAAGCTCTTTTGCAAGAAAAAAGGTGGAAGTCCTCCACTCCCCCTTGCCAAAGGAGGGCGGCGGCTAAGCTGGCCGCCGATTGGGAGCTCGAGCGGCGGACCACCGCGAGCGCAAGCTGCTGGATGGAAGCGGGCTGGCGCTCCTCCTCTTGGAGCTTTGGTTCCTCCTCTGATTTGACTACTCTTCTTCTGCTCTCCTGCTTCCTCACTCTCTGCTGCTACAGGTTGAGGCTTTGCTGGAAACTGGCGACGACAGTAATTGGGCGTAACACTGTATTAGCTGAACAGCAGCGCTAAGCATCGAAAGGAAGAACAGCTAGGAGAGGGGAGAGAGAAAAGGAGTGTTAGCAGTGCTGGCTGCAAACAATGGAGAAGCGGCTCTCAAAGCGAAGCTTAGTGCTGCAGCAGGGACCAGCTATTGTAGGACCTAGGAGGAGGGGGTAATGCGGCTTTTTATAGCGTCGAGGTCGATCCACCGTCCCACCGTGGATCCCCACCGGACGCATTATATTCTTTCTGCCCTCACCTCCGCGCGCTAGTGCTAGCTAGGCACGCTGTCTACGGACTGTGGAGTGTGGACAACCGAAAGCGGACAGCAAACACAAGCACGCTGATGATCTTCAGCTCGCCGCTTCCTCTTTCTCCTGGCCGGTGAGCGCTCATCGGAACGTCGTCCAGCCTTGATCGGCCACAGTTCCTGACCAAACCTTTGATCGGCCACATTTCCCGGCCAAACCTTGATCGGCCACATGCGCGCACTACTTGTCGTAGGATCTTATGATTGGCTGGTTGCTTTCCTGCGGATCCGGCAGGCTACCGCTAGCTTTGTATTCAATTCTAGTTAAAAACAAGTCAAATGGACCGTCGGTGTTTCGACTTCGGGGGCCAACACTAATGAGTAAATTCGTAATTACGTGCTCCCTTAATTCAGTAGGTGATGCAAGAAGGACACAACGATTTATCCTGATTCGGGCAAAGAAGGCCCTACGTCCAGCAGGGGAGAGGATAGTTCGTGTTATCTTGCACCGAAGCGCTAGTACAGGGGTGAATACAAGCGGGTGTGAGAAGTGTGGGCTTGAGCTCGAGCGGTGTTGTTCTGTGATCTAAGCCTTAGCGTATGAAGCTCTAGGATCTCTCCCGTCTCGGATCCCCTGGCTAAAGTCCTGGCTCCCCCTTTTATAGGCGAAGGAGGGGCACAGGAGTACATGTTTTTAGTGCTAACGTGGTCGGTGACGTATGACGTTGATGCCGATCATATCGGTGCCGCTGTAGAGGCGTACGTCGGTATGGGAAGCCCTGCGGGCGTCGCGTCGGTAGTTGTTGAAGTGTTGACCGAAGTTGTTGAAGTCCCGCTCGAGGGTTGGCGTGACGGTGTCGAGGGTCGACGGTCGAGGCCTTGGGCCGAGACGAGGGGCTCGAGTCGAGGGGGTCGAGGCTCATCGGATAGGGTCGAATCTCGGGATATGCGGAGAATATGCATCTCGAGGGAGTGCTGGACGGGGCACAGTGCTCGGTATGGAGTGGCAGTGAGGTACAATCCGCGGGATTCCAGGGTATGGGCGGTAAAAGCAGGATTTGACTGCCATACCCGCAGCTGTTTCGATAACTGTGGCCATACGGTTAGGCGGGAGTAGGTAAAATGCATTGAATACGCCTAGATCCGTACTGGGAGTAGGTAGCCGAGGGTTTTACCACGCTCGAGGGCTGTCCATTCGCACGGGCGAAGTTCCATCCTCGAGGGGTCGCCCGAGTCGCACCCTCGAGAGTACCGTCTCGGTCCGTACGGTGGTCCGTCGAGTAGGTTGTGGCTTTGGGCTGTCGACGCCCTTTTATGGGCCGGTCTAGCATGCTTTAGTTTGTGGATTTTTGAGCGGTAATGAGGGATGTCGTTGGAGGGCTTGCGTTGCTGATTTTGGGGATCCGCCCAGTTAAACGAGGGCTTTGGGTACCCCTTTCCCAGGTAATCGACAGTAGCCCCCGAGCCTCTACGCGAGTGCTGGCACTCGGGCAGGGGGTCAGGAACCGGGAGCGAAGTGTGGCTCAGATTTTTCCATGGGGGGCGCGCGAGCGTTCCCCGCGGGGGTGGCCCCCGAGGCCTCGGAGGAGTCGGAGGACTCCTTCGAGGGCTTTATTCGCCTTCGGTCCGGGGGTGCTCGTCCAGTCAGGTGCGGACCTGAACTGGAGTTGTGGCGCTTTGCCGAGGTGTACGTAGGAACGTCGAGCCCCCGGGGATTTTCGACCCTCTTTCGTCAAGGGGTGCCGGGCATGGTCGAGCACCCGAGCCTCGTGCGGCTGGGGCATTGCCGGCTTCGGCATTCATCTCACGAATCCTTTTGATCAGGTGTGAGGCGAGAAGCATCAGACTACCCTCGATAGGGCGAGCCTCGAAGTTCTTAGTGAGCTGATAACAGGAAAATCCAAGTGAGAGCCCGTTCCTCGTTCGATAGAGGTCGGCAGAAGGCCTGGAGGCGGTCTCATTAAAGCAAAACGCAATGGACCTACGGATACCGATTCCATTCGATAGGTCTCGGCGGCTCGATGCCTCCCTTCGGGGGATTCCATAAAAGTCCTAGCATTTCACCTTGGATGTGTCCAAAGGGGTCTCTAGGGTTCGTTCTCGAGCGGGGCCTCGTGTTGGCTCTCCCTTGGTCACCCTTGACTCGGGTGCTTGAGGGCGGCTGTCGAACCCTGGTCGAGGGCCAGCCTTCGCTCCCTCGAGGCTTGTTGTGGGGCCAGAGCCTCTTTACCTTCTCCTGGAGGAATCCGTTGATAAGTAACGTTTGTTTTTCTTACCATCAGACGCGTCTTTTGAGGAGGAAGGTTAAACGGTGCGGTGGTGGAGATCATGGTGGGCCCGGGCAATGGCTAATTGCCTAAGGCGTGACACATGTATCCGGCCGAGAATCGAGGGGGAACAGTAAGGTAAATGCATTAACTGCGGGGAGTTACCTTTTTCTTCCACCGGATTCTGCCCATTGCTCTTCCTGGGTATAAGACCAGAGGGGACAGGTGTTGTTCGCCCCTACCTTTGCCACATTGCCTTCACCGCCGCTAGTGCTCCCGAGTCCCTGCTTTCCTACGCGCGAGGGTAGGAACTTAGAGCAAGAAATTGCGATTGGGAACCTTTCCAGTCACTCGTCCGCCGAGGAGATCCATGCCGTCGTCACAGCCACCGCACCCATCGAACAGATCTGTGCCGCTACTGCTGCCATGGCCCCTATCTTCTAGCCTGCCGAACCCTGGCGTCCGTCGACCATGATGCGATAGAGGCTGAACGAGTTGGTGAGGGAAGGACTCCTCCGCCCCGTCAATGATTCGACTCGGCCAGAGTGGATCGCACCGTTGAAGAGCCATCCCGAGCCAAACCCGCCGGAGGGCTACGTGGTGAGCTTCCTCAAGTACCACCGGCACGGGCTCGTAGCGCCCCCGAGCGAGTTCATGCGGGGCTGATGAACTTTTACGGCGTCGAGCTCGAACACTTGTCCCCCAACGCCATCTCCAATGCCGCCATCTTCGCAGCTGTCTGCGAGGGCTACTTGGGGATGACGCCCCATTGGGAGCTGTGGCTCCATCTCTACAAGGGGGAGTGGTTCACCTCTCCGGTGGGTCAGGCATGAGGCAGATTGTCAGAGCAGGCTGCCTCAACTTCGTGTTGAAGATAGGCAAGTTGGAGGTGCCGCGTGAGTACATCCCCACCAGGTTGATTTCCAACCACTCTCGGTGGGACGAGCAATGGTTCTACCTCCGCAATGACGGAGGCTACTTCCCGCCGTACACCGGGCGGCTCATCACCGAGCGGCCATTCAACTGGCCGCACGGTGTGACAGGGGATCTCCAACCTCGACTTCGACCCCTCATCGCCGCTATGAAGACCCTTCAAGAGGCAGGCCTAACGGCGGGTGTGGTGGTCTCGGCCTTCCACCGTCGACGGGTGCTCCCCTTAATGGAGCGCCCGCTATGGTTGGACGAGATGCTTCCCGTGGTTGCGCCCGAGGTGCTCGAGAGGTGCCGGATGTCCGTCGAGGGGATGGCCACCACGGAGGTCGTAGCGCGGGTGAAGGGGATGGTGGTGGGTCCGTTCAGGGCAGAGGACATTAACTGCCTCCCCATGCGGCCGAAGGAGGGGCACCTCGACCTGGTGAGTGCCTCGACCCATGCCTTTCGCATTTATATTTCGTCCCTTTTTTCCTTACCCTTGTCCTTATAGCTGAGTGTTTTCGTGCAGAGGGGAATCGACTACCGAAGATCGAGGCCCCCGTTGAGGGAGGATGCTCCTGACCATCAGGTGAGACGCTTCGCCGCCTAGCAGGAAAAGAAGCGCAAGGATGAAGAGAAGAAGAAAAAGGACAAGAAGCTCCGGGAGCACGAAAAGCACGAGAAGCACCGTGTAGAGTAGAGGCGCGACGGGCTCTTGGAGGAGGAGTCTACCTCAGAGGATGAGGGAGATGAAGATGATGATGACGACAATGATGTCGAAGGGGTGGCGGGCGTCTTGAGCCCCTTCTGTCTGGTCCCTCCCGTACGGACCATCTTTCGGTATAGGAGGATGCACCAGAGCAGTGCGCCCCTCAGCCGGCGATGTCAGCCTCGGAGCACCGGCGAGGGAAAAGGTCAGCCGACGCCTCGACTCAGGGGGGTTCACCCTCCTCCCGTCGTACTCACGGCGGAACCCCGCCCTCTTCGACCCGGGAAACCCGGTCCCGGTCATCGGCGCAGGCGGAGCAGAGCCGAGCCCAGGAGACCCTGTCGGAGCAGGGAGGCATGGTGACCCCCGATAGCCCCCAGCAGTCTTAGCCCTCAAAAGAGCTCGGCTTTGGGTAGGGCCTCGAGATCTACTGGCGACTCGAGGGGGACCTGAAAGCCCTCTATCCCCTTGTGCTTCCTCATTCTGTAGTTCATTAAGTTCTCTAATATCCTGCTTCCCGTCCAGGCCAAAACGCCATATCAAGGAGGCGACCCTTGTGCTGCTAAGCAGCTCAAGGTGGACGTGGCCACGAAGATGAGGGTCCCGGTCACAGGTGCGACATCAAGGCCCTTGGCACCGTGGGAGGCGAAGTGGCTATCCTCAGCCCTCCGGGCTATGGCTCGTGGTAGGCTGACGGGTTCTGTACTTGCTGCAGGGTCGAGCAACTCGGGGACTACGACGGGCGGTGACTCCGAGTCGGGGAAGATGTAGGAGGGAAGAAGCACCTCCTCGATGTCGACATCCGTGGTCCCCGAGCTCGGCCCGGCACCAGGGAGCGGAGTCCCGATATCGGGAGCTCCTGACCTGGGCCAACCCGAGGCTTCCATTTCCATGCTTGAGGCGGGAGTCCCCGAGGGCCACGAGCTGGGAACAGAGGTAGCCCCCATCGACCTTGAGGGTGAGGAGGCCGTCGAGGGTGAGGAGGTCATCTCACCTCCCTCCTCGACGGGGGAGCGGAAGCCATGGCCGGCGGGGCTACACAAGCTGGAGAGCCAGCGAAAGCAGGAGCAAGAGGCCTTGCAGGAAGAGGAGCTGTCGCAGATGCAGCAGGAGGAGAAGAGGGAGCCGCAGGAGCGGCAGGAGGAGGTGGAGCTGACCGAGGGCCGACCCTCACATCAGCAGGAGCAGCAGACACCACAGGGGAAACCGACGTTGCCGGACTTGCCGGCGCAGGAGTTGCCCCAACCATCGGAGGCGGGGGAGGTCTCAGGACTCCTGAAATAGTGGGTGTCCATGATCACCCTCAACGAGCTGCTACAAGAAGCGGCACTGAAACCCTCGATGCTGCTCGAGGAGGAGACCTCGGCACCAAGCCCGCCGGCAGACGTGTCGATGGTGGACCTACCGATGCCATAGGACGTGGCGTTGGAGGAAGCGATGACCTTGTCCCCTCCGCTGCCTCAGGAGGCGCCTGAGCCAGCGTCGAGCCAGCCACCTAGCCGTCAGCCACGCCGTCGGAGGAGCCAGCGGTTTCTGGTCCACAGGCGAAGCGGTCGGAGGTGACGGCGGCTGCCATCGCGTTGGGGGCTCCTGGCCCATTGAGGAGGAGGTCGATGTCCAACCCCGGGCTGGGAGGCACTGGCGCCGCGTCGGAGTTCCGCACCTCGGCCGAGTTAGAAGAGCACCACGGCGCCCCACGCGACTTGGCGGAGGAGATCGAGTCCTTGGCCCAAACCAAGGTCAAGACACTCTTCTCTCATTGGGGCAAGGAGCGTGTCTTGCTCCAAGAGCTCGGTGACTCCAGTGCTCCCAGGATCAAGATGGAAGACCCGACGGAGGTCGAGTGCTGGGAGGGTGTGGAGCAGTCCCGGGCGTGGCTGCAGCACTTCCTCAAGCTAGGTGTCGAGATCCTCAGGGATCTCGACCAGAGTCTCGTGATAAGTCCCTGTTTGGATCACCTATGGTTTTTGGCCTTTCCTATATGAATTGCCTTAACCCTCAATTTCCTGTTTCCAGGACTTGCGGAGGTGTTCCCACTCCAAGTCATACTTCCTCCATGAAATGCATAACAGCCGGGAGAAAGTGCTTTGTCAACTCGAGGCTGGCCGTTCTGCGTAGAGCAGGGTGGCCGAGGTCGAGGAGGAGGTGAAGCAGGCCAGAGAAGAGGCCACCAGGGCCAAGGAGGAGGCCACCCAGGCGAAGGAGGACGCCGAGGCAGCTCAAGGCGAAGTCGCCCGAGTCAAGGAGGAGGTCCGGCGGGTCAAGGAGGAGGTCAACACGGACAGGGGTGAAGCGGAGGAGGCAAGAGCGATGGCGCTCGCGCTCAAGAGCACGTTAAGCTGCTCATGGAGGAGGCCCGAGGCTCCGTGGAGCTTATCCGCTCGCTCGAGGCCAGTCTGGCTCAGGTCTCCATGGCGTGCGACACCCTCTCTGCCTTGGTCAAGGAGCAGAAGGGTCGAGCCGACAGCCTGGAGACCAAGCTCGAGGCAATGAAGGATACCCTTCAAGAGAAGGAGCAAGCCATCATCTTGGCTGGCGGCGCCCTCGGGACCCTCCAGTGCGAGAAGACGGAGGTGACCCGAGCCTTCAAGGAGGCGCAGCGGGAGCGGGACAAGGTTCGGGCAGAGCGCGACACTGTGCTGGGGGACCGCAGCGCCCTCGAGACCCACTGTGCCAGTAAGTTCCTTGGCAGGCTTCAGCCTATTCCTTCTCATATGACTTGCTTAACCCTTGTTTTGTCTTTCAGGCCTAGAGGCCAAGCTGCTTTCCACTCAGGCCACCGCCAAGGCGCTATAGGAGAGCCTCGAGGCGGAGGGGGCACTTCTCGACAGGTTCTGGGTCACCATCAATAGGCTCTCCACCTCCTGGGAGGTTGGGCCTGTCGAGGAGGCCAAAGAAGACGTCCCGGGAGCCGCGCTTGTCAACCGGCTCTACTACCTTGACGCCACCCTTCGGGATCGCGTGCGGGAGGTGCTTCACACTGGCGTAAAGCACGCACTGGAGGTTGTTTCCTTCGGCTTCATCTTCGACATGGACGTCGTTGCCCAAGGCTTCATCCCGACATCTCAAAGACCGATGCCGAGAACGAGGAGCGATGCCAAGGGCTGATCCAAGACGTCGAAAGGCCGGGGGAAGCACTGGCAAAGCTGTTCGAGGATGAAGTCCTCCCCTGTGAGGACGAAGGGTACACCGTCGAGGAGGGCGACGACGGAGACGGCGCAGCGGGCCTGTAGGAAAAATTGGGCGAAGGTGCCCGCGTAAATAAGTTAGTTTTTTGTAACTTGTATTCAGCGTGGCCTCGAGGGCCTTTAAAACATTTATGCATCTATCGTAATGCATCTGAATATTTTAAGTTCAAGCCTTCTTTGTTTTCTTTCTTCTAGATTTTGCTTTTTTGACTAAGTGTTCGACGCGTGCTCATATCCCTTGAGGGGGGAGTGAGTGGAGGTACCATAGCCCAGAGGCGTAGGAGAGTTCCTGGTTCAACAGCCCTCGACCCTTAGGGAATTCGAGGCTTTTTCTTCTTAGTCGTGAAGCGCGTCGAAGCGAAGGAAAGAAGAGATGCTCGAGCTTTGATCATCTGACCTCTTGCATGTATAATAATGAGTTTGAACTTATAATCAAAAGTACTTCTTATATTTGTCATGCAAAAATGTACAAAACATGTGAGAATGTACAAGGGCATCAGTGCCCTAGGGGTAGAAACGACGTAGCTATTCAATGTTCCATGCGTTGGTGAAGGTTTCGCCCTTGTTGTTTGCCAGCTTGTATGTTCCGGGCTTCAGCACCTCAGCTACGATGTATGGACCTTCCCATGGTGGAGTCAGCTTGTGACGCCCCTTGTTGGTCTGTCGTCGACGTAGGATGAGGTCTCCAACTTGGAAGTCCCTCGAGCGCACGTGTTTGTCGTGGTAGCATCGAAGTTTTTGCTAATACCTCGTGGAGTGAATCAGCGCCATGTCTTGAGCCTCCTCGAGCTGGTCAACGGTGTTTGCGAGGGCTTCTTTGTTGGTTTGCTCATTATAGGTCTTTAGTCGAGGGGAACCATACTCGAGATCAGTGGGGAGGACGGCCTCGGACCCATAGACCAAGAAGAATGGTGTGAACCCCGTGGCTCAACTAAATGTTGTCCTTAAGCTCCACAGGACCGAAGGTAGCTCCGTGGCCCATTTCTTTCCATGCTTGTTAAGGCGGTTGAAGATTCTTGGCTTGAGGCCCTGCAAAATCATGCCATTGGCGCGCTCGACCTGGCTGTTAGTTCGAGGATGAGCGACCGCGGACCAGTTCACACGGATGTGATGGCAATCGCAGAAATCCAAGAACTTCTTACCAGTGAACTGTGTGCCGTTGTCAGTGATGATGACGTTTGGACCCCTAAAGCGATGGATGATGTCAGTGAAGAACTCGACCGCCCGCTCAGAGTGGATGTTGCTGATAGGCCAGGCCTCGATCCACTTGGTAAACTTGTCGATAGCAATGAGTAGGTGTGTATACCCCTTGGTGGTCCTCTTGAGAGGCCACACGATATCGAGCCCCCAGACCACGAACGGCTAGGTGACGGGGATCATCTGTAAGGCGTGAGCTGGGAGGTGCGTCTGCTTGGTGTAGAATTGGCACCCCTTGCACGAGTGGACAATGTTAATGGCGTCGACAATGGTGGTTGGCCAGTAGAAACCCTGTCAAAAGGCGTTGCCAATGAGGGTTCTCGGTGCTGCGTGGTGGCCGCAAGCCCCCGAGTGTATGTCCTCGAGGAGCCTACTGCCTTCTTCGATAGTGATGCAGCGCTGAAGGATACCTATGGGCTTCGCCTGTAGAGTTCCTTGCCAACACCGTAGATGACGTAGGACTTGGCCGGTCGCACGATCCGGCGAGCCTCGGTCCGGTCTTCCGGGAGTTCCCCTCAAATGAGGCAGTCGACGAAAGGGACTCACCAATCCAGAGGTGGGCTCGACGGAGGAGGTGTCCCCTCGATCTCCATGACCTTGGCCCTGGTTGAGGAGGCCTCGGTCGAGGCAAGGGGTGCGAGTGTCGAGGGTGTGGTGCCATCCCTCGAGCCTAAGTCGACGGAGGGCTTGAAGAGGTCTCTCGAGAATACGTCTGGAGGGACAGTACCTCGAGTTGATGCGATCTTTACGAGCTCATCCGCAGCTTCGTTGTAGCATCGAGCAATATGATTGAGCTCAAGGCCATGGAACTTGTCTTCTAGTTTGCGCACTTCTTTGCAGTAGGCTTCCATCTTGGCGTCGTGGAAGCTTGAGGCCTTCATCACTTGGTCGATGATGAGTTACGAGTCACCTCGAACGTCTAGGCATCAGACCCCGAGTTTGAGGGTAATACGCAACCCGTTGATGAGAGCCTCATACTCTGCGACATTATTGGAAGCAGCAAAGTGGATGCGAATGACGTAGTGCATGTGGACTCCGAGGGGTGAGATGAAGAGCAAGCCTGCGCCTGCTCCTGTCTTCTTGAGCGACCCGTCGAAGTACATCATCCACAGCTCGGCTTGGATTTGAACTAGCGGCAACTGGGTGTCGGTCCACTCAGCGATGAATCTACCAGCGCCTGAGATTTGATGGCCTTTCGTGGTGCGTAAGTGATGGTCTCACCCATAAGCTCGACTGACCACTTCGCAATTCTTCCAGCGGCCTCCTAGTTTTGGATGATCTCCCCCAAGGGGAAAGAAGACACCACGGTAACCTGGTGGCTGAGGAAGTAGCTGGAGCTTGCGACGCGTAAGGATGATGGCGTAGAGCAGCTTTTGCACCTACGGGTAGCGGATCTTGGTTTTCGAAAGCACTTCACTGACGAAGTAGACCGGCCGCTGGACGGGCAAGGCGTGCCCTTCCTCTTGCCTCTCGACCACTATGGCCGCGCTTACCACCTGAGTGGTCACGGCGACTTAGAGGAGGAGGGGCTCGGGCGGTTCAGTCAACGTCATTGATCGAGGTGGGACGAGGATCGGGACAGAGGTCAGCATGCTCTTGAGTTTATCGGGAGCCTCCTCGGCCTCCGCAGTCCATATGAAGCGTTCGGATTTTTTCAAATGGCGGTACAGGGGCAGGGCCTTTTCCCCCAATCGTGAGATGAAACGGCTGAGAGCCGTGAGGTAGCCTGTGATCTTCTATACGCCCTTGAAATCTCGAATGGGACCCATTCACGCGATGGCTGTGACCTTCTCGTGGTTGGCCTCGATCCCGTGCTGGGACACGATGTATCCGAGGAGCATGCCCTGAGGCACTCCAAAGACACATTTCTCCGGGTTGAGTCTTATATTCTTGGCTCGAAGGCATCCGAATGCGATTTCGAGGTCATGGATGAGGTTGTCGACTTTCTTGGATTTGACCACGATGTCATCGACATAGACCTCGACCACGTTGCCTATGTGTTCGCCGAAGACATGGAGCATGCATCGCTGATACGTCGCCCCGGCATTTCGAAGGCCAAAGGGCATGGTGACGTAGCAGTACATGCCGAAAGGTGTGATGAAGGAAGTCGCGAGCTGGTCGGACTCTTTCATCTTGATTTGGTGGTAGACGGAATAAGCATCAAGGAATGAGAAGGTTTCACATCCCGTGGTAGAGTCAACAATCTGATCAATGCATGCTAAAGGAAATGAAACTTTGGGACATGCTTTGTTTAAACTAGTATAGTCAACACCCATTAGCATTTTTCCATTCTTTTTCTTAACTAACACGGGATTAGCTAACCATTCGGGGTGATGAACTTCCTTGATGAATCCAGTAGCCAAAAGCCTGTGTACCTCCTCGTCGATGATCCTGCGCTTCTCCTCGTCGAAGCGGCGTAGGCGTTGCTTCACCGGTCTAGACCCGGCTCGGATCTCCAAGGCGTGCTCGGCGACTTTCCTCGGTATGCCCAGCATGTCCAAAGGACTCCACGCAAACATATCGGCGTTCACCCGGAGAAAGTCGACGAGCACTGCTCCAGGGCCCGTCGGTCTTCATCACTGTCGTAACGACCCCACGATGGGCGCTGTACCCTTGATCCTCGTCGTCCCTGTGTTTGCGCTTGCGGTTCTCGATGATATCAAGGCACGCGTCACGCGGGGCGCGGATGTCGATGATATGATCTCGGGCTAGTGTCTTCTTCACTCGGGCGGCCGCCTCTTGATCAACCGAGCCCTCCCTTTTGGGCCGGGAGGGCTCGTCCTGTGGTTCAAAAGCTGCCCCTCGATGCCTCGAGGCTGAGCTCTCGGCTTGCTGAACAGCAGCAACTTGGAGGAGACTCGATCTCGCGTTGTACCCGTTGAGCTTGCGAGTTGGATGGCACGGGCATATTGCGAAGAAGCATAGCCACCGCAACAATGTTCTGGCTTGTTTGAAGGTAACGGTTAATGGGATGTTCGGGTGCCCTGTCCTCGTTGATCTACCGGTTGACCTCTCAGGCCCTGGCTCGGGCTCTTCCACCAGGTGGTGGTCGCTCGTGCTCGAGGGTTCGCTCGAGCAGGTGCAGTCGTTCCTGGTCGTCGACAAGTTTAGCCTGCAACTCCCAAATATGTGCCAACTATGCGTCCTGCTCGTCAGGACGAGGGCACGCCTCTCGGGGTGCGACTGGTTGTCGAACCTCTGCTCTAGGGGGAGCCCCTCCCGCCGCAGCGGCAGTCGCATCGGTCATCGGATCGACAGTGTCCTCATTGGAGGCAACGTCACCGCCGATGTGGAGACACTCACGGGTAGGGTCCCAATGATCAGAGCCGGAGTCGGGGTTGCAGCAGTAGCAGACGGGGAATTATCCCCGCGCCTCCTCTTGCAGCTGCTGTCGGATTGTGTCGATGGTGTACCTCCGGGGGCCGGGTGCTCTCACGAAGCCCAAGTCCATGAAGGCCAGCATGACCATCTCCACGTCCATCATTGCTCGAAGGAGGGCGCCTGGGTGGTCCCCTATCATGCTCATGTTAGCGCGGGTCAAGGTTGAGAACGCCTTTGCGGCATTGTTGAGGCCGAATGGAAACTGTCGACGATGCTCGAACAACTCATGCAGAAGTAGGCTAGATGTAATGGGGGTTGCATGCATTGGGGGAGCTCTGCTGGGCTCCCTCAATGAGTGCATTGCGAAGGTGAAGTTGAGGTTGTCATGGAGCCCTGTCGGTCCATCCTCTGCTCCTGAACTCAAGTCAGATAATCCCCCAACAAGGGGCTCCTCATCACCGATTAGGAGCGAGGGGAATGCAGTGGGCACCAATCTCGACTCAGGTTGATGGCAATGACGGCGCCGATCGCGCCTCCTGGTTGCGGCCGCATGGTGGCGATACTAGCGAGTGCCCCTTCCTAAGCGTGGGGGCACACTACGACCTCCGCTTGGGTCACTGATCGAGAGCAGGGTCATGTCATAGCCCTGTCCGAGGGACATGAACTCCAGGCTCCCAAACCAGATCACTGTAGCGCGAGGAAATGGTGAAACAGAGTTGCCCATCCGGAAAGAATGGCGGGAAATCATTGGTAACATGCAAGACCGCTACCTGGCGCGCCAACTATCGGTGTTTCGACCCCGGGGGCCAACACCAACGAGTAAATTCGTAATTGCGTGCTCCCTTAATCTGGTGGGTGATGCAAGAAGGACACAGCGATTTATCCTGGTTCGGGCAAAGAAGGCCCTACGTCCAGCGGGGGGAGGATAGTTCATGTTATCTTGCACCGAAGTGCTAGTACAAGGGTGAATACAAGCGGGTGCTAGAAGTGTGGGCTTGAGCTCGAGCGTTTCGAGCGCTTAGCTCTCTACACTGTCTCACGGTGTTGTTCTGTGATCTAAGCCTTAGCGTATGAAGCTCTATGATCTCTCCCGTCATGGATCCCCTGGCTAAAGTCCTTTCTCCCCCTTTTATAGGCGAAGGAGGGGCACAAGAGTACATGTTTTTGGTGATAACGTGGTTGATGACATATGACGTTGATGCCAATCATGTCGGTGCCGCTGTAGAGGCGTACGTCGGTATGGGAAGCCCTGCGGCCATCACGTCGGTAGTTGTTGAAGTGTTGACCGAAGTTGTTGAAGTCCCGCTCGAGGGTTGGCGTGACGGTGTCGAGGGTCGACGGTCGAGGCCTTGGGTCGAGACGAGGGGCTCGAGTCGAGGGGGTCGAGGCTCATCGGATAAGGTCGAATCTCGAGATATGCGGGGAATATGCATCTCGAGGGGGTGCCGGACGGGGCACAGTGCTCGGTATGGCGCAGCAGTGAGGTATGATCCGTGAGATTCTAGGGTATGGGCGGTAAAAGCAGGATTTGACTGCCATACCCGCAGCTGTTTCGATAACTGTGGCCATACGGTTAGGCGGGAGCAAGTAAAATGCATTGAATGCGCCTGGATCCGTACTGGGAGGAGGTAGCCGAGGGTTTTACCATGCTTGAGGGCTACCCATTCGCACGGGCGAAGTTCCATCCTCGAGGCTGGTCCGTTCGCCTAGGCGAAGTTCCATCCTCGAGGGGTCGTCCGAGTCGCACCCTCGAGAGTACAGTCTCGGTCTGTACGGTGGTCGTCGAGCAGGTTGTGGCTTTGGGCTGTCGACGCCCGTTCGTGGGCCGATCCAGCATGCTTTAGTTTGTGGATTTTTGAGCGGTAATGAGGGATGTCATTGGAGGGCTTGCGTTGCTGATTTTGGGGATCCGTCCAGTTAAACGAGGGCTTAGGGTACCACTTTCCCAGGTAACCGACATGGACAACACGGCTCCATGGGTTCTGAAATATAGTGTGTTGTGATATACTGTAATGCATTCTATTCTACTAGCCATCAACCCGTGCTCTCGCACGAGATAGAATCTTAGAAGACATAAGCATTAATTACCGTTTAATACCTCTAATTAATAAATTTTTCTAATATTAAATTGCATGTTTTCACCTTTTCATTTCTTAATAAAATAGACATAGAAATATGTTGTGTTAGCTGTCTAGTTGTCACAAACATATCAAATACTAATCTTTATATGTTTTCATCTATATCCATAATTTGTTCAATTAAATTTTCACGGCGCCTAAGTTTATCTGTACTATGCATTTAGTTGAAACATTTGCTTCAATAATTGTGATTTTCTAAATTTTCAATTTTCTTAATTCTTATTCATTATTAAATGTCTTTTACCCTGAGGTTAAGTTCAAACTAATTTTCTACCTTTTATAAATTTCCTTTTGTGCTTTCTATTATAACAATTTTTTGTCCTATAATGGCATAAAGGGTCACTTAATACATGTCCCACATAACTTAAAATCAGTGACTGAGCTTGAAGTGAGATCTAGAATAGGTTAGCAGTGCAAACTTAAAGTGGATATGAATATCAAATTCTTATAATATTTTAACTCAAAATTGAGCCCCCATGTGGTCTTTACTAACACCCACTTCTTTTTATGTTGAATTTTCAAAATTTATTTGATGTGACAAACCTACAAATTTGAACATCATGGATGACTAATATAAATTCAAGTGAGTTGTTCGTGTTGTCACTATGTGGTTTTTAAAGGGGCCGTTCTTCATGTTTGATAAGTTCCTAAAATAAATATTTATTGAAATGTATACATGATTACTTGTTCTACATTGTGGAACATAGCATATGCTTAATTTTTTTATTAAGAGTGTAGAAGCCTACAATTTAGAATGTATATAGCAAACTTTATAAACATTCTATTATTTTTATGATATGTTTCCATGATATATTATATTAGTATTTTCATTCACAATCGAGAGAGTTTTTTGTATAACGGCAAAGATGGTTAATTTTATCCAAAGGTGTTACTTTGTATTATTTTTATAATGGCATATATGGGCATTCTAAATGCACAGGGGCTACTATACACCATCTTTCAAGATAGTACATAAAGGGTGACTTAATACACTCCCCACATGACATAAAATCAGTGATTGAGCTTGAAGTGAGATCTAGAATAGGTTAATAGTGCAAACCTAAAGGGGATATGAATATCGAATTCTTATAATATTTTTTACTCAAAATTGAACCCCCATGTGGTATGTACTAACACCCACTTCCCCTGATGTTGAATTTTTAAAATTTATCTGATGTGACAAACCTATGGATTTCAACACTATGGATGGTTAATATAAATTCAAGTGAGTTGTTCGTGTTGTCCCTATGTGGTTTTTAAAGGGGTCATTTTTCATGTTTGATAAGTTCCTAAAATAAATATTTATTCAAATGTATACATGATTACTTGTTCTACATTGTGGAACATAGCATACGCTTAATTTTTTAGTAAGAGTGTAGAAGCCTACAATTTAGAATGTTTATAGCAAACTTTATAAACATTCGATTATTTTTCATGATATGTTTCCATGATATATTATATTAGTATTTTCATTCACATTTCAGAGAGTTTTTTTCTTTCGTATAACGGCAAAGATGGTTAATTTTATCCAAAGGTGTTACTTTGTATTATTTTTATAATGGCATATATGGGCATTCTAAATGCACAGGAGCTACTATACACCATCTTTCATGATAGGAAATAAGATAGTTTATAAAAGATATCAGAGTTGGATATTTTATTTATAAATTTAGGTCATCATTTTAATTCAGTTGATCCCTTATTATGTGTTAAATTTTTCACAAAATACTTGTTTTAATATTTACCTTATCATTATTTGCCTGTTATAGAATTGAGTTACAAACCACTTGTATACTTTTTCATCCCCATTCATAATTTTCACGTTTGCATATTGCCTTCTGTTGATGCAAAGTTCGTATCTACAAACACACCGGGCTAATACCCAAATTCGATATCCGAAGCGTGCCAGTCGATTTGACCTGTTAATCAACAAGGATAATAACATTGAATAAAAACCGAACGAGACGACAGCGATACGCCCGGACGTCAAAGCTTAGAATGTATTCGATAACTGTTGAACAGATCAGACGAGACGACAGCGATACGCCCGGAAGTCAAAGCCTGAATCGTGCTCGGTAGACGTGGAACTTGCAAGGTCGCCGGAGATCAAGTTGATGCAGCCCGTCGATTCTTGAAAGAACTCGTTGAAAAAGAGAAAATACTTGACGAAGTCATCAAAAAGTAAAGTGCTGGTAGAAGTAAATTGCGATAAAAAGTAGATTTGTTTATTGATGCTTGGATATTTATTACAATGCCCTTCGGCACATATTTATACTCTACTATTCGAAGAATCCTAACTGAATACGTAAAGCTTAAATATAGAAAAATAAACTTACTCCTCATACGAACTCTATCTCTAAAGGAAAGAAATAAAATTCGTATAGGAACTGGATGCAGACTACACTACGAAAACCTGAAGCTCTCATGATGCCGATCCTCTTTCCATTTCCATCATGATGAAGCTATCTTTCCATCGACGTACTCTCTGGTATCGGCAACAATCTTCTAATCTCCGGCCTGTCTCATCGGCAACAGCCCTTCAGCTTCATCGGCAGCAATCCTCTAGCTTCCCGCCAATCTCATCGGTAACAGCTCTTCAACCTTATTGGTAACAACTCAGACCAATCCACCTTTTATCGGCAACCATTCATTGGCAACATCCAAAGCAATGCCGAAGATAAAATAATAACTAATCCTTTGCCGATTAGCTCAATTTATGATTCTTACTAACACGTGCCGAAAAACGGTGTCAACACATGCCCCCAATTTTGGAGTATAAAATACTTTTATGCTCTAAAATTTCCTCCAAGTCATGATTACCCACTGCCGAGCCACATGAACGTCCCCCCGAACATTGCGCGCGCTGCTATAAAAACCCTGTATCAATGGGCCCATAAAACACTTCCTCCATCGCGGCCCATCCTTCACTCTCGATTCAACCCTAGCATTTTCTCTCTCCGGCGGCGACATCAGCAAGCAGTCTTCCAACGAACTCGACTGGTGGCATTCTCAGTGGAATCTTCCATCAGCATCCCTCGCTCTTCTCGGCTTCATCTGCATCCATGGCTGTCAACTTCGACGTCCCCAAGGTTAATTTTCTTCTCCATTCATTTTTGATATTGTTTCTCTCCTTTTCCGCATAGCCCAAGACTCCTCTTTATCTTCCTCCTTGATTGTTAATCTAGGAACTTTACAATAAGCTCATCATCCCCACGCACCGAGACCGAATAATTTGCCTAGGCCCAATGGGGAATCCAGATCCAACCGATATCATCAACGCAGAAACCAACCACAACCCTTCAGAGCTCAAAATTTCAACTTAGAACTTTGGACCGATACTTTCCGATCCTGGCCAAAGATCACCAAAGGATGAAAAGACTGGTACTTGAGGGTTGCTAGGTCAATGGAGGTTTATTGGTCAGAACGTAGATTAGATCAATGCATCAGACTGTCCATTGCTGATATGGAAAGGAACGAATCAATGTTGATTGCTGCCTCTTACTTCTGGTCTGACACCATGAACGCCTTTGTATTTAGACATGGACCAGTCTCTCCAACTCTTGTCGATATATTTATGCTCACTGGCCTGGACATATCATCTGCTGATGACAACACTCTATTCCAAAGGAAGCCTGAATACCGACTGACTACCTGAAGCATCGGCGGCTGGACTGGGTACATCAAGGAATATCAAAAATCTGGATCAGTCAGTCAGAGGGAGCATTCAGCTTTCCTGAATATGTGGCTAGAAAAGTTCATCTTCTGCAGAAGAATAGTTGGACCAACCAATATGCATCTATCGGCAGCAGAGATGTTAGCTAATGGTGTCAAATTTCCTCTTGGCCGATACCTTCTCGGTTCAATCTATCATCTCCTCCACCAAGTTTCTCAAAGGCTGTTACAAGACAAGTCCATCGGCAATCTTGGAGGTCCTTGGTGGTTCATTAACATGTGGCTGAATGCACATATGCACAAGTACCTTCACTTTGATTTATTCGCCCAGCAGTTCCCTCGATATATCCCTGAATATTACCAACTTGGTGAAGACGAATCGGCAACACGCCCCCCTTAATTTTGGAGAAGCGTTAGTAGTACTTCCAGGGGCAGAGGAAAGCAGAGCCCAAATTGGCAACTTCTTCCAAAGGTTCTACATCGGCATTCCTCCTGAGTTTCGGGCCTGGGTCCCTTACATTAATGAAGAAGCATGGTTCCATCTGCTCTTCAACTTTGCCGATGATGCCTTGAATAAAGACTCTGAAATCCTCAATGCAATGATCACCCCCCGTGCCATCTCGGTTAACATGTTTGGAAGTGGGAAGAACATCAACACTACATATGAGTTCTACAATCCATCGGCAGTAGCAAGACAATTAGCTTTTGGGCAACTGCCCATCAAACTTTGCTATGCCGATGTGATTAAGCCGAGAGAAATTATCACTAGCAGCATGGATTGGTGTAAGATAGTCACTCTTCCTCCTGATGCCAACACCTATAATGTTGACCTGACCGATTGGGTACCGGCTTCCTTCGTCACCGAATCTTTCAAATTATGGTGGCAAGAGTGGAAAGAGCAACTATTCTTCGCATCTCCTCACTTCTATTGGAATCTCATCGACCCTGATCATGCCATACCTACCGATGTAGTAAGTTTGACTATCTGCACTTCTCCCAATTCTCTTGTTCAGTCTATCGGTAACTAATTTCTTCTTAACAGGTTGATGACCCGATTCCAACATTGAGCAAGAGCGGCAAAGTTATAAGGCTTCAGCCGATATCCCCAATATCCACAATCGGCTACAGAGCTCCCTCATTAGATGCTTTGATGTGCCACGGTCATTTCAAGAAGAGCTCCTTCAAATCAAAATCGACCAGAAGTATGGCTGCTCCATCAGACATGGCTGCATCCTCAGCACGGACATTCCAGGTAACTGTCTTATTTTCTTCTATGTGTACCGATTGCCGTGATATACTAATCTCATATTTCAGGGTGCAAGTTCTACATTTGTTGAATCCTCATCGGCAGCTCACCCTTCATCTCCACCTGCTACACCTTCATGGCCACGCCTCATCATCCTTGACGATTCTCCAGAGGTACCCCTCAAATTAAACTCTGATCATCGTATCGGCACTTTTACTCATCTGCTTCTCTCATAGCACTAAGTAATCGCATCGGCAACTGCCCCGAGTGCGCAGACACTTCAACCATCCATTGCTGATGCCCCCTAGCCATCCGATGCTGATATTTTACAGCACAAGCGTAAGGCTTCATCGGAGGATGAGCCTCAATCAAAACGGTCGAGGCTTTCACCAGCTCCAGTCGCATCATCGGCATCCTCGCTTCGCCAGACATCACCCGATACTTCTACGCAAGCTTCCCTACCAGCAACTGTTTTTCAACCAGCAGTTGTTCCTGTACAAGAGTCTTCATCAGTACTGGTGTTGCAGCAGCAACCAAACGAGGCACCAACACAGAAAACGCCATCGGCAATCACATCTCAGGTTGCTTCCTCCAGCCAAAGCCGAGAAATTGCCTTGAAGCAAGTAAGTTAACTTCCTTAGTTAATTTTCAACATTCATATCCTTTGGCTAACAACTCTTTCCTTTCAGGAGCAAGATTCCCCCGATAGCCTATTCTCCTCTATTATTGGGGACATTCCTGACGATGAAGAGAACGAAGAAAGCTCTGCTCCAGCCTCCAAAGCCTTATCATCCGAAATCAAGTCTAGGCTAGAGACATTGCTATCCCTGCTGCAACATGAAACATCTTAGTTAATCCAGGATCCTGACTCCACCAGGGCAACTTTCAAGGCAATCCGAGGCCAGATCCTTGCCGATGCCGCACACCTAGAGAGTCGGCAACTCCAGTATCAGAAGGCTGATAAAAGTATTGCCGACAGAACTACCCAGGCACGATTCTAGGAGGAGATGATGAAGCACAAATAATCTGCCGATGAGAAACACAAAGACATCGGCAAACTAGAAATCTCCCGTGTAGAGCTGGAAGAGAAGATTTCCTAATTATCGGCAAAGAGAGAAACTTTATTAGAGGAGCTGAAAAAGGTTGAAGACGCCCTGGATACAGCCACTCAAGAGAAAGCCCAAATGCCTGGCGCTATCAAGATTCTTCAGCAGGAAAGGGACAACCAAGCCCTCAAGACACTGGTCCTTAAGAAGAAAATCAAGCTAGTAGAAGGAAATGCCGATGAAGACGTAAAGACAATAGAGGAAGCCAACCAGATTTGCCTGCATGCGATATCGGCTATTCATTCACTGCTGAACTTGTAAACTTCTTTTCCATCGGCAAAGTAGTGCATCGGCAACTTGTAAAACTTCATATTAATGTAGCGCTAATACGTTCTTATTGAACAAATATTATATCCGTTTCTTCACGCATCCATCCAAATACTAGGATAATATCTCTTCAGATATTTACCGTTCAACGCTCTTGGAAATATTTCTCCTTCAAGAGTTTCTAGGATATAAGCATTACCAGGAACAGACCGATTTACTCGATAAGGACCCTCCTAATTAGGAGACCACTTGCCAAACTTTGCGCTCTTAGTCCCAATCGGTAAAATCAGTTTCCAGACTAGATCGCCATTAACAAATTCCTTCACCTTTACCTTCTTGTCATACCACCTAGCAACTCTTTTCTTATTGTCTTCAATGCTGAGTAAAGCCTTTAGCCGATGACCCACCACATCTTCCAACTCATCTTTCATGAGTGTATTGTAATCATCGGCTGACAGTTGATCTTGATGAAATATCCGCCTCGAACCTGTCTTTATTTCCCAAGGCAAAACTGCGTCATGTCCATATACCAATTGATAAGGTGACACCTTAGTAGCACCATGACAGGCCATTCGATACGACCATAAGGCTTCGTTCAAAACCGTGTGCCGCCTCCTGGGATTTTCTTTAATCTTGCGCTTAATGAGTTTAATAATCCCTTTATTAGATGCTTCGGCCTGACCATTAGCTTGAGCATAATAAGGAGAAGAGTTTAAAACCTTAATTCCCATCTTATCGGCAAATTCATCAAACTCTCCTAAAGTGAACATGGTTCCTCGATCGGTCGTAATGGTCTGAGGAATACCGAATCGTTACACAATATGCTCCTTCACAAAATCAATCATGTTGGCCGTCGTCACACTTTTCAAAGGAACCGTCTCAACCCATTTTGTAAAGTAATCGGTGGCAACAAGGATGAATTTATGCCCTTTGCTTGATGGTGGATAAACTTGACCGATGATATCAATAGCCCATCCTCTAAACGGCCATGACTTTATTATAGGATTCATTGCCGATGCGAGTGCCTTTTGGACGTTGCCGAACTTCTGACACTCTTGACACCCTTTAAAATACTTGAAATAATCTTCGAGTATTGTTGGCCAATAAAATCCGTTTCACCTAATCATCCACTTCATTTTGAAAGCCGATTGATGTGCCCCGCATACTCCTTCATGAATTTCGCCCATTAAACTTTTTGATTCTTCTTCACCAAGACACTTGAGCAAAACTCCATCCATTGTTCGATAATATAACTCATTATCTAAGAGCACGTACTTAGTAGCCTGAAACCTTATACGCCTTTCGACCTTCTTAGATGGATCCTTCAAGTAATCGGCAATCTCTTTCCTCCAATCATCGGCGTCAGTTGTCGATGTCAACACTTCCTGGATCTGTTGATACCCTGAAGCATGCTGTGCTAACCGATTAGCCTCTTCATTATGCAATCTGGAGATATGTTCAAGGCGAAAATCTTTAAATTCTTTCAATAATTGTCGACATCTTTCGTAATACGAGATTAAAACTTCACTTCGACACTCATACATTCTAGCTAGCTGATTAATAACTAGCATTGAATCGCCAAAGATTTCAATAGCATCGGCATGGACTTCCCTGAGTAACTCTAATCCTTTCAACACAGCCTGATAGCCTGATTGTTTGTCGACGTGATAGCAATCGGCAATGAGAATTCGTATTTCTTCCCTTGAGGTGATATCAACACAATGCCGATGCCTGCTCCTTCTCCATATGTAGAACCATCAAAGAAAAGTGTCCATGGAGCAATCTCTAAAGAGTTTACCATGCCGCAATGTTGAGTAATAAAATTGGCCATCACTTGCCCCTTGACTACTTTAGCCGATTCATACCGCAGATCGAACTCTGATAATGCTAAAACCCACTTGCCGATTCTTCCATTTAGAATTGGCATTGACAGCATATATTTGACCACATCATCTTTGCATATAACAGTGCATTCGGCCGTTAACAGATAATGCCTTAATTTAACACAGGAGAAATATAAGCATAAGCATAACTTTTCAATGGCCGAATACCTGGTCTCAGCATCTACCAACCTTCTGCTCAGGTAATAGATTACACGTTCTTTCCCTTCAAACTCTTGGATTAGAGCTAACCCAATGACTTCATCATCACCCGACAAATACAATTTGAATGGTTTTCCGTGTTGAGGTGGAACTAGCACTGGAGGATTCACCAAATACTTCTTAATTTCTTCTAAAGCCAACTGCTATTCTGCTCCCCACACGAATTCCTGATCGGCCTTTAGCTTCAACAATGGACTGAAAGCTTTGATTCTTCCTGATAAATTAGATATGAATCTTCGAATAAAATTAATCTTGCTGATCAGAGACTGTAGTTTGGTCTTATCAGTAGGAGCAATCACTTTATTGATGGCATCAATGGACTTTCTGCTTATTTCAATACCCCTCTGATGCACCATGAAACCTAAGGATTGCCCTGCTGATACACCAAATGCACACTTGTTGGGATTCATTTTCAACCCATGTTTCCTTAGGCATTCCAATATCCTCTGCAAGTCAACTAGATGATTCCCGAAGTCTCCAGACTTAACCACCACATCATCTATATAAATTTCAACCAATGTGCTGATGTACTCATGAAAAATGTAATTCATTGCTCTCTGATAAGTAGCACCGGCATTCTTCAAACCAAAAGTCATGACTATCCATTCAAATAACCCCACATGACCTGGATATCTAAAGGCAGTCTTGGAGATATCTTCTTCGGCCATAAAGATCTGATTATATCCGACGTTCCCATCCATGAAGCTAATAATCTGATGTCCAGCAGCGGCATCAATTAATAAATCAGCAACAGGCATCGGGTAGCCATCCATCGGTGTAGCTTTGTTAAGATTCTTGAAATCAATACAGACACGAAGTTTCTCATTCTTATTGTAGACAGGAACCACATTAGAAATCCATTCAGCATATCGATATTGTCGGATGAACTTTCCTTCAATCAACTTGTTATTTTGGCCTTAATATCAGGCAGCACTTTAGGATTGCATCGGCATGCTGGCTACTGATGTGGCCGAAATCCTTGTTTGATAGGTAACCGATGTTCAATAATTGATCGATCTAACCTGGGCATCTCTGTGTAATCCCAAGCAAAACAATCCTTATATTCTTTTAATAAAGCAATCAATTGTTCTCTGCTCTAGAGATTTAACTTAGCACTAACAAAAGTTGTCCTTGGCCTATCACCATCACCAATGTCTACTTCTACTAAGTCATCAGCCGATGTAAATCCATGACCCAATTTTCCATCATCGGCAAACCTATCCATTATAACTCATCTTCGGATCCGATTGCTTGGATCGGTGGCAGCTCATAATCGGCAATTCTGAGAAATTCTGAATCCCATGCTTCCCCTGATATACACTTGGACCGCTCGTAAGTTTCTGACTCTGCCGATGCAATTATATAAGATGAATCACCAGGGACTACTTCAATCTTATCTTCCACCCACTGTACGAGGCACTGGTGCATTGTAGAAGGAATGCAGCAATTGGCATGAATCCAATCCCTTCCTAATAGCAGATTATAAGCACCTTTACTACCGATGACAAAGAACGTGGTCGGCAATGTTTTCCTGCCGATGGTTAACTCAGTGCAAAGCGCTCCCTTAACCGATGATATATTACCTTCAAAGTCTTTAAGCTTCATATCAGTCTTAACTAGATCTTGATCTCCTTTCCCAAGCCTTTGAAACATAACATATGGCATGATATTAATTACAGCTCCCCCATCTATGAGTATCTTGGATACTGGCTGCCCATCAACTCTGCCTTTAACAAATAAAGCTTTGAGATGCTGTCTCTCATCATTGGTAGGCTTCTCAAAAACGGCCATCATTGGATCTAAGGTCAACTGAGCTATCTGTTTGGAAGGAACAACTTCTTCTTCATCATCGGTAAATGCTAGGAATTCCATCGGCAACATGAAAACCATGTTGATATCTGCCGATGGGCCTTCATCTTTGCGCTTTGGTTGCCACACTTGAGACTTCACCCCACGGGAGTTTTCTTCTCTGCACTCACGTTGCATCTTCCTCTTCTGAGTTTTTTTCAGACCTTCAGGGCACCATTGAGGAAGCTTTGTCTTCCAGACAGGCTGATAACATTTCGTATTTGAATCTGGGCAGTTTATGTTGGGATCTCTACAGAATATTGCTTCATCGGGAACTCTTGCATTGGCTATCTCCTCGAGTTCTTCCTGATCCATCAAAAAGCAGTCGTCATGCCTACCCAGCCTTTCATATACACTGGTTCTGCCCCCCAGCTGATCATGTACTGATGCCCTTCCTCTGATTGGCTCATTGACGTACCATCTCTGATCACCATAATACGATACTCTTTTTGTCCGCTCGGCTCGATCGTAACCATTGCACTTAGGGCAGCTATCAATAGTAGGCAATTTAATGCCTTCTTCCTAGCAATAAATGAAGAACGGGCATCTCCAATGATCTTCATGCCGACGCCATTCTTCCTGACGCAACTCTTCCTGTCGCTGCCAATAGCGATCACCTGAAACTCTATAGGGAGCAGGTCTAGGAGGTCTTCTGGAACTGCTGCTTTCTTCAACTGCTCTTTTTCCTCTTAAGTCATCGGTGGTTACTTGATTTCTGGGATCCATTGATGTTTTCCTCTTAGCATTTGCCGATGTTAATACCCTGGTCTTGCTCACGGCATCCACCATGTTTGCTGGGAAAGGGTGCTGATCAATCTTCATCGGCCTTTGAGCTTTAGAATTATCAAACTTAATTCTCCTGGACTCAATAGCTGATTGCAATTGCTGCCTGAATACTTTACAATCATTGGTACTGTACGAAATTGCATTATGAAATTTACAGTACCTTATTTTCTTCAGCTCTTCTGCCAATGGGATCACATGATTAGGTGATAGCTTGATTTGGCCTTCTTGAAGCAGCAGATCAAATATTCTATCGGTCTTCGTGATGTCAAATGTGAACTTTTCTAGCTCCTTTTGACCAAAAGGACAAGATATTGGCTTCTTACCTTTCACCCACTCAGCCAGGCTGATAGTTGGTTCTTCATCTGAGTCTGATTCCTCTGCTTCTTCTACAAAGGACACCTTTTTATTCCAAGTCTTTCTAGGTTCTGGAGCTCGAGCACCTTGGTCAGAAATCCTCTGCACAATATGGCTTAAACTTTCAAACTCCTGAGAATTGTATTTATCTCTGAGGTACGGCAACAGACCCTGAAAAGCTAAACCAGCTAACTGTCAATCATCAAGCACCAAGCTGTAGCATCTGTTTTTCATATCTCGTACCCTTTGCACAAAGCTCTCCACCGATTCATCACTTTGTTGTCTCAATTTCACTAAATCGGTAAGCTTCTTCTCATGGACACAGCAAAGAAGTACTTGTGGAACTGTCTGTCTAAATCTGCCCAAGTATGAATAGAATTTGGCGACAATGAGATAAACCATGTAAATGCCGATCCAGACAATGAAGACGAGAATAATCGAACTCTCAATTCATCCCTATTAGCTACTTCTCCGCATTAGATGATGAATCGATTGATATGCTCCATTGTTGATGTATCATCCTGTCTGGAGAATTTAGTAAAATCTGGTACCTTGTACCGATTTGAAAAGGGAGTTGAGTCATATGCTGGAAGGTACGAAGTCCGATAAGAGTAAGTATTAATCTTGGGCTGAATCCCAAATTGCTCTTTCATCACTTCCGCTATCTTATCAGTCCAAAATGCATCTTGATCTTACTGATGTACTGGCTGAATCTCTACTGGAGGTGCTGGCTGATATGCTTCTACGTATCCTTATGGTACTTGGTTTGGAGGAATCAGCATATTCACAGCACCAATCTGTGGAGTAAAGCTCATCGGCTGTCTTGCCGATGTTTGATCCTAGAAAGCTGCCTGTGGACAATACTGCTGAGTCCCCATCACCTGGTAACTTGGCTGAATAGCATGTTGCTGAGCTGGCGCTTGCCCTGACAAATTGTGATTATAATTCATCTGTATCTGACTTGCCGATGGCTGATAGCTCGCTGACAATTGATGCTCTTGTATGATTGGATGATAACTAGCATAATTACCTTGATTTGCAGGTAAACCAGATTGAGATACCAACGGCACTATGGGTTGTCCTGCATAAGAAACCAGGAAACTTGCCAATGGATTCGCATAAGATATCTGCTGTGGAGGCGCATGGAACCCCATTGACAATGGTTGTATAGCAGGAGGTGTAGTAGAATAATGTGATACCTGGGTCATCGGTCGGACCAGAGTAGTCGATACCATAGGACTCTTTCCTGCTACATCATGCACCTGAGGCAATCTAGAATTGTCGGTAGATGGTCCTGGAGGCATCCCATATCCCCACCAATTAGCAGCAACCAGGCTGTGTTGACCTGAAGGATCTGACATTGTTGATGCTGATAGATCTGTACCCAATTGAGTGATTTGCCTTTCCTGAGATGTTAGATCTGATCTTATCGGCGTGGCTTCAATGTTAGGTGATCCCGATAAAGCTGGAGGAGCAGGAGCTTCCATACTCTCAACGGCTAGAATTACCGATGGAGTACTGATAGATGCCGATCCTGGCTGATGATATGCCAGCCCGACATAACCTGGTGCTTGTCCTTCTCTTAATGTTTTCACAACAGCATTGTAAACAGTATTGGACAGCACGGTGGAGTGGTTAATCAAAGCATGATTCAATGCAGAATTAACCATCTCCTGTAATTTACCAGGGTTGGAGTCAAAAGTTACCTGCCGAGGCAATGGCAGATCTTGTTTCTGGATTACTTCTCTGCCCCTATTCTTGCTGAAAGACTTCAAGCAGAGCTGCCTGTAATCCTCCATAGCTTTTTCCATGGCTAGCTTCTAATCTTCCTTGAGATCTGACTCTGATATCTCGATGATGTTCTCTGGATTGATATCAGCAGGGTTCTTCATGATAAATCTGTTGACTAGTCCCACCGAGCGTGCCAAATGATGTGTTGATGCAAAGTTCGTATCTGCAAACACACCGGACTAATACCCAAATTCGATATCCGAAGCGTGCCAGTTGATTTGACCTGTTAATCGACAAGGATAATAACTTTGAATAAAAACCGAACGAGACGACAACGATACGCCCGAACGTCAAAGCTCAGAATGTATTCGATAACTGTTGAACAGATCAGACGAGACGACAGCGATACGCCTGGAAGTCAAAGCCTGAATCGTGCTCGGTAGACGCGGAACTTGCAAGGTCGCCGGAGATCAAGTTGATGCAGCCCGTCGATTCTTGAAAGAACTCGTTGAAAAAGAGAAAATACTTGACGAAGTCATCGAAAAGTAAAGTGCTGGTAGAAGTAAATTACGATAAAAAGTAGATTTGTTTATTGATGTTTGGATGTTTATTACAATACCCTTCGGCACATATTTATACTCTACTATACGAAGAATCCTAACTGAATACGAAAAGCTTAAATATAGAAAAATAAACTTACTCCTCATACGAACTCTATCTCTAAAGGAAAGAAATAAAACTCGTATAGGAACTGGACTCAGAATACACTACGAAAACCTGAAGCTCTCATGATGCCGATCCTCTGTCCGTTTCCGTCATAATGAAGCTATCTTTCCATCGGCGTACTCTCTGGCATCGGCAACAATCTTCTAATCTCCGGCCTGTCTCATCGGCAACAGCCCTTCAGCTTCATCGGCAGCAATGCTCTAGCTTCCCGCCAATCTCATCGGTAACAACTCTTCAGCCTTATTGGTAACAACTCAGACCAATCCACCCTTTATCGGCAACCATTCATCGGCAACATCCAAAGCAATGCCGAAGACAAAATAATAACTAATCCTTTGTCGATTAGCTCAATTTCTGATTCTTACTGACACGTGCCAAAAAACGGTGTTAACACCTTCATATATGTTCAACATATGTTTTCTCAAAACCTTAACCATATTTGTCTCGAAAGTCAGAATGATTGATACATATGCATATGTATATATGCATAGTGACACATAGACCTGAGTTAGTTTTTCATATCCTAATAATAACGTGAGTGAATAATTTAGACCATTATACAAACATATTTTTGGAAATTTCTTCATAATGGTCATGGAAGATAATTTGGATTTAGGATAGTTGATATTATTGCTAATAATAATATAATGCGAATGGTTAATTTAGATACAAATTTATGATTTTTTATATTATATTTTTTGTAATTGCATACTTAGATGAATATTTGAGGTCAAATTTTAATTAGTCTATTTGTACATAATGTTAGTGGTGACACAAAAAATAGAAATTATAATGATTTTCATTGTCAATATAATAATAATATGATCATAGTCGACCACATAGATGGCCATCTAAAAACTAAGAAAAGGAACTTGACTCATGTGTATTATTTTATATGACAACATTAATCTAACAAAGCACTCATGACTAATATATTGGATTTCTTATATTTTTTGAGGGGATAGAATGATATTGTAACTTGTAGTCCTCTCTATAAAGAAACAAATATTATAATATCCTTCTTTATTGATCTCTAGTTTGGCCATCAATACTACAATGAATTTTGTCTTTGATTGCGATGAGCGAACTGTATACTTTAGGTAAACAAATTATGTAGCTATACATAGAGAGACCTAGAAAAGACTTTTGCATTGAGAATTGAGCTCTAACCTGTATGGAGTCAAGACACGGCATCACCTATCAATACGTACCTTCAGGATTCACTACAGAAACAGGCTTCTTTGTTGTTTGGATGATTGTCATCTCATATGTGGCGGGCATACAGGATCGGGCATGCGAGTGAGATTGTACCTGCTGCTCACTGCTCAGTAGTCTCATCCATGGTCCATTCATGCATGTACCATTGTCCATGCATGCATGTCTCCTTTAGTTCTGTTGACAGATGCCCGGCCAGATGAGTTTTGGGCGCTAGAGTTCCATGCATCTACATCCATGCTGCTGACAAAGGACGGGCGGACGGAAGGCTTGTCGATGATGTTGTGTGGTAGTTACATATATACACCATCACTTTGAGATCCACAATAGAAGATCAAGTAACAATCAGATTATCGCAACTACTCCATGGAAATTCTGTGGTTATAGCATCGATATTATTGGAAGAAAGATCAACACATTGTTCTGACTTTCTTATACGCAGACTGAGAACTCCATCAGATTGAAGGATTAGGCGGCGGCGGCAGTAATAGGTTTCCACACGTGCCTGAAGGCTAACATGACGTATCAGATGGTTTCTCTGGTGGGATATTTTTCGATGTGATTTACATTGTTTATAATATTTTTCATGGTATATTTTTCAACGTGATCTATTTTTAACAAAATTAATAATGGCAGTGGTGGGTAAATTATTTGTATGTTTAGGGGGTTATTTTATGATGTCTTTATAATGGCAATGTGGGTAATTTTTTTAAAGAATAAATCAAACGGCTCTGATTGTTAGAGGCTACTAGATGGATGGCCGGATGTTTCTAATTTTTATGGGAATTTCTAGCATTTATCTTTTTTTCTAGCGCGTCTGGTAAGAATTAACGTGGAGCCTCCATTGAAGCCTCCAATTAATAATAGTAAGAAGTAAGATAAGATGTAATGATTTGGCAAAGTTTGCAAAAAAATCATAATTTAAAAAACTTCTTAATTGTATAATTCATGGGTACATACGTCATTTGAGTGTTCTATTAGGCTGTCTTAGAATTTTTTGAGTATTATATTACATGAAAGAGGTAGTATTAGTATTAGATTGTTTGCCTGGCTCTTAATACATGCACTATCCAAAGACCTCTTAGTTGTGTTGTATTTACCTATGGGCTAGGCGGGCCAATAGGCTCATGCTAGCCTATGTCCACACATGATTTGAGTGCCAAAGCAGTTATTGTAGCAAGAAGTTTGTGCTGCCGCTATCGTTACGCCCTATGCCACTAGTGTCGTGCCATGCCACTATGCTCCACGTCCCGTATCACCGCTGCTATCGTGCCGTGCACCGCAGCTGTCTAGTGCGTGAGGTTGGAAAATAATTATGGAGCACCTCCAGTATACGCTCTTGCTACTACTGCGTATGAAAGAATCAGAGGAAGGAAATGGAAGAGCTATAGAATGGAGCTAGGGTTGAAGGGGGCATCTTCATTTAAATACTTTGCTCCCTATGCATCTAATGGTTATAGTGTACTATACGACCATCCAAAGATAGGGAGTGGTTGGGCCAGCGTAGTGTGTATGCTGGCCCAACCACTCCCTACCTTTGGATGGTCGTATAGTACACTATACATTAGGCTAGGCCAATACTAGCACTATGGAAATTGGTGAGTCGTGCTAGTGTCACCTAATGTCCCTAAACATTTTGGCCATATGTAATTCTACTTCTATTTTTAGTCAAAGGAGTTCGTTGTAGCTTGAAGCTACAGGTGTCGTATAACTATAATACTTGATGTCTTGATGGAGAAGTAGTGGCGTGGCCATGTTTGAAGCAATGGTGAGGATATTGCCAGTGGTCATTCACTTTGCAACGAATCCCATGCCACCCACAGTGAGTGGCAACTGAGGATGAGTATGTTGGGCCAGATTGGGCACTAGGCCACAAGCTCTTGCCGTACTCCCCATTTTCTTGGCAACATGCACCACAAGGTAAGGAGTGGCGTTCTAGACCTCTCTCACCTATTTGATCATCACTCTTACACGTTGTACAAAGGGTTAAACGTCATGTGTAATTAGGTGCACTTGGCCAAGTTTGGAAAGGAGACCAAATATTCTTGTACCAAGACCCATACATCTCTCCAATAGGAAAGTCGATTTGCTAGTGTAGCAAAAAGAACAATGCCATCTCCAAAAGCTCTTTAAACTAACTCTCCAATGAGTTTATAGAAAGGACAAAAAACCGCCAAAAATTTTATAAAAGAACTACTCAAAGATAAGTACTTGGGGTACGTAATCGCCCTGTCAACTCCTAAAAATGTACGCCGGCAATATCGAGAGTACACCACTGATTGTTATAATCTAAGAATAGTTGTTTATAATGTATATTCTAACAGCCTGACTAATCTATCAAATAAAACAAACATGGTCAGGTCACATATATTGGCTACTCTCCATGTCAGTCAATTGGAACTTTTTCTTGAAAGGAACCAGCATGGATTTTACCCGGCTTGTATAATCATAAATTCACCTTTTGTGGCTCATTATGATGGTAACATTTGGTTTAGATAATCAAATGTGCATGGTTTTAATTTTAGGGTCAGTTTGGCAAGGCTCTGACTCCATAAGGGTTTTGGCTGCGGCTCCTCTTGTGGAGCAACTTCTCTAAATGTGTTAAAACCATTTTTAGGAAAAAAATTGACATATCTCCAATGGTAATTTTATAATAAATTGCATCAACTTTGTGTAGAAGAGCTAGGAAAAGCCATGCTAACTAAATACGCTTCAACTTCTCGATAAAAAAAACGTCTGACTCCTCTAAACTCCATGAAAGGAGCCATTTTACGTACAACGGATCGGTAGTGCTTCCTTCGTGTTACTCACTTTGTCTAAATCTTATTTTGATTATTTTGTTGAGCTATGTTTTTTCACTTGGCCTCTATAAAGTAATAACATTTTCCTTAAAAAAGTAGCAAACTTCATTATGCAACATAATGACCGAATATAACCCTTTACGCGCATAACGACTAACGAACAACTGTCTTTTTTCACGTGCCTCATTAAGAGAAGTGGGAAAGGTTCAATATAAGCTGACCATCCTGGAGCGAGATGCCCCGAGACAAATCAACTAAAACACAACACAGATCGCCGGCTAGAAACGGCGGAGCAGTGAGGTCGTACTAACTAAGCAAACTAGTAGTGCTCCGAGCAAATAAAAGAAAACCCCTAGGCTTGGAAGAACGGGGTGAGGGCACGAAAGCCCGCCTCGAGCCAGTCAGAAGCCTCATCCTCGATCTTCGAAACCATGGACTCCGGAGTAGATCGTACATTGTCGAAAGTCCGTCGATTTCGTTCCTTCTAGATCATCCATGAAGTCAGCATGACCAAGCAGTCAAAGCCAGGTCAGCATGAGACTAGGACCGAGCGGCGGGAGCAGAGCCACCAATCCGGCCCAGGAGCCAGACGGGTGGCATCCACCTAGAGCAGCTGCCAGCACCAGACCTCCCTGGTGTAGATGCAGGACGTGAGCAGGTGATCGGCATGCTCGGGCGACTGCGCGCACAAGCTGCAGTCATCATTGTCCTGGAGTCCATGGCGTTTGCGTCACTCGGCAGTCCATAGCCTCCCATGTAGACCTAGCCAGAAGAAGAACTTAACCTTGGGTGGGCATGGCGTCGCTCAAAGCTCTGCAGCACCCCACAGCGTCGTCCTGCCGCAGCGTCATCTTAAGCTTTGGTTACATGTTGCTTCAATCGTCCTTTGGTCTTCCTTGTACTTGGCTCTATGATCTGCCATTGAAAAAGGTGCCGTATGCGGACGAGCTAGAGTATTGGCCATCGGGAGTCCACTTCCAGACCATCTTGTTGCTGGTTTCGTGGTCGAGATGCACGTCCATCATCATTTCCCACACCTGCAGGAATTGTTTGTTGACACCGTTTTTCGGCACGTGTCAATAAGGATCGGGAGACTAAACTAAATTAGCAAGAGGTTGGTTTTTCTTCAGCATTGCTTCCGAGTTGCCGATGGGTGGTTGCCGATGAAGGGCATGTTGATCTCGTACATTGCCAATGAAGCCGAAGAGCTATTTCCGATAAGGTTGGCAGAGGACAAGAGGATTGTTACTGATGAGGCGGAAAGAGCTGTTGCCGATAAGAATGGCAGGAAGACTGGGAGGTTGTTGCCGATGCCAGGAATATACCGACGAGGAGATAACTTCATCACGACGGAAGCAGACAGAGGATCGGCATCATAGAGCTTATGATTTTTGTAGTATAGTTTGAGTCCAACTCCTATATGAGTTTTATTTCTTTCCTTAGGAGGTAGAGTTCGTATAAGGAATTAGTTTATTTCTTCTATATTTGAGCTTTGCGTGTTAAATTAGGACTCTTCGATTAGCAGAGTATAAATGTATGCTGGGGGGCATTGTAATAGGGATCCAAGCATCAATAAACAAATCTACTTTTTATCGTATTTTACTTCTACCAGTACTTTACTTTTTGATGACTTCGTCAAGCATTTTCTTTTTCAACGAGTTCTTTCAAGAATCGACGGGCTGCATCAACTTGATCTTCGGTGACCTTGCAGGTTCCGCGTCTACCGAGCACGATTCAGGCTTTGACTTCCAGGCGTATCGCTGTCGTCTTGTCTGATCTGTTCAACAGTTATCAAATACATTCTGAGCTTTGACGTCCAGGCGTATCGCTGTCGTCTCGTTCGAATTTTATTCAAGTTATCATCCTTGTTGATTAACAGGTCAAATCGACTGGCACGCTTCGGATATCGAGTTTGGGTATTAGCCCGGTGTGTTTGCAGATAGAATTTTTGCATCAACACATCTTTTGGCACGCCCAGTGGGACCAAGTCAACAGATTTATCATGAAGAATCCTGCTGATATCAATCCAGAGAACATTATCAAAATATCAGAGTCAGATCTTAAGGAAGATCAGAAGCTTGCCATGGAAAAAGCCATGGAGGACTACAGGCAGCTTTGCTTGAAGTCTTTCAGCATGAATAGGGGCGGAGAAGTCATCCAGAAGCAAGATCTGCCGTTGCCTTGGCAGGTAACTTTTGATTCCAACCCTGGTAAATTACAGGAGATGGTTAATTCTGCATTGAATCAGGCTTTGATCAACCACTCCACTGTGCTGTCCAATACTGTTTACAATGCTGTTGTGCAAACATTAAGAGAAGGACAAGCACTGGGATATGTCGGGCCGGCATATCATCAGCCGGGATCGGCATCTGTCAGTACTCCATCGGCAATTCCAGCCGTTGAGAGTATGGAAGCTCCTGCTCCTCCAGCTTTATCAGGATTATCTAACATTGAAGCCACGCCGATAAGATCAGATTTAATGTCTCAGGAAAGGCAGATCACTCAATTGGGTACAGATCTATCAGCATCGGCAATGTCAGGTCCTTCCGGTCAACACAGTCAGGTTGCTACTAATTGGTGGGGATACGGGATGCCTCCAGGACCATCTACTGCCAATTATGGATTGCCTCAGGTGCATGATGTAGCAGGAAAGAGTCCTATGGTATCGGCCACTTTGGTCCGACCGATGACCTAGGTATCACATTATTCTACTACACCTCCTACTATACAGCCATTGTCAATGGGATTCCATACGCCTCCGCATCAAACGTCTTAAACGAATCCATTGGCAAGTTCCCTGCCAATGCAATAGAAGGTTTCTACTGCAGAACAACTCATAGTGTTGTTTGTATCTCAATCTAGGTTACCTGCAAATCAAGGCAATTATGCTGGTTATCATCCAATCATACAAGAGAATCAATTGTCAGCGAGCTATCAGCCATCGACAAGTCAGGTGCCGATGAGTTATAATCACAATTGGTCAGGGCAAGCATCAGCTCAGCAACATGCTACTCAGCCAAGCTACCAGGCGATGGGGACTCAGCAGTATTGTCCACAGGTAGCTTTCCAGGATCAAACATTGGCAAGACAACCGATGAGCTTTGCTCCGCAGACTAGTGCTGTGAATATGCTGATTCCTCCAAACCAAGTACCACAAGGATACGTAGAAGCATATCAGCCAGCACCTCCAGCAGAGATTCAGCCAGTGCATCGGCAAGATCAAGATGCGTTTTGGACCGATAAGATCGCAGAAGTGATGAAAGAGCAATTTGGGATTCAGCCCAAGATGAATACTTACTCTTATCGGACTCCGTACCCTCCAGGTTATGACTCAATTCCTTTCCTGAATCGGTACAAGGTGCCAGATTTCACTAAGTTTTTTGGGCAAGAAGATACATCAATGATGGAGCACATCAACCGATTCATCATCCAGTGTGGAGAAGCTGCTAACAGGGATGAGCTGAGGGTCCGTTTATTCTTGTCCTCTTTGTCTGGATCGGCATTCACATGGTTTATCTCATTGCCACCAAACTCTATTCTTACTTGGGCCAATCTAGAAAGATAATTCCATAAGTACTTCTTTGCTGGTGTCCATGAAAAGAAGCTTACCGATTTGATGAAATTGAGACAGCGAAGCGATGAGTCGGTGGAGAGTTTTGTGCAAAGGGTACGAGACATGAAGAATAGGTGCTACAGCCTAGTGCTTGATGATCGCCAGTTAGCTGGTTTAGCTTTCCAGGGTCTGTTGCCGCATCTCAGGGACAAGTACGATTCTCAGGAGTTTGAAAGTCTTAGCCATATTGTGCAGAGGATCTCTGATCAAAGTGCTCAAGCTCCAGAACCTAGGAAGAGCTAGAACAAGAAGGTGTCCTTTGTAGAAGAAGTAGAGGAATCAGACTCAGATGAAGAACCAACTATCGGCTTGGCTGAGTGGGTGAAAGGTAAGAAGCCAATATCTTGTCCTTTTGGTCAAAAGGAGCCAGAGAAGTTTACATTGACATCATGAAGGCCGATAGAATATTTGATCTGCTGCTTCAAGAGGACCAAATCAAGCTATCACCTAATCATGTGATCCCATCGGCAGAAGAGCTAAAGAAGATGAGGTACTGTAAATTTCATAATGCAACTTCGCACAGTACTAATGATTGCAAAGTATTCAGGCAGCAGTTGCAATCGGCCATTGAATTTAGGAGGATCAAGTTCGATAACTCTAAAGCTCAGAGGCTGATGAAGATTGATCAACATCCTTTTCCTGCAAATATGGTGGATGCCGCAAGCAAGACCAAAGTGTTGACATCGGCAAGCGCTGAAAGGAGAGCATCGGTAGATCCTAGACATCAAGTAACTGCTGATAACATGAAGGGGAAAGAAGTAGTAGAAAAAAGTAGTAGTTCAAGAAGACCTCCTAGGCCTGCTCCATACAGAGTTTCAGGTGATCACTATCGGCAGCGGCAGGAGGAGTTGCATTGGGAAGAGTGGCGTCGGCATGAAGATCATTGGAGATGCCCCTTCTTCATCTACTGCTAGGAAGAAGGCATTAAATTTCCTATGGTTGATAGCTGCCCCGAGTGCAATGGTTATGATCGAGCCGATTGGACAGAAAGAGGATCGCGCTATGGTAATCGGAGCAAATACATCAATAAGCCGATCAGAGAGAGGGCATCGGTACATGATCGGCTGGGGGCAGAACCAGTGTACATGAAAGGCTGGGCAGGCATGACGACTGCTTGTCGATGAACCGAGAGGAGCTCAAGGAGATGGCCAATGTAAGAGTTCCTGATGAGGCGATTCTTTGCAGAGACTCTAATATAAACTGCCCAGGTTCAGGTACGAAACTATATCTGCCCGTTTGGAAGACGAAGCTTCCTCAATGGTGCCCTGAAGGTCTGACAAAAACTCAGAAGAGGAAGATGCAACGGGAGCACAAAGAAGAAAACCCCCTTGGGGCAAAGTCTCAAGTGTGGCAACCGAAGCATAAAGATGGAAGTCCATCGGCAGATATCAACATGGTTTTCATGTTGTCGATGGAATTTTGGGCACTTGTCGATGAGGAGGAAGAGAGAGTTCTTTCAAAACAAGTGGCTCAGCTGATCTTGGATCCAATGATGGCCATCTTTGAGAAGCCTACCGACGATGAGAGACAGCATCTCAAAGCTTTATTCGTCAAGGGCAGAGTTGATGGGCAGCCAGTGTCAAAAATACTCATAGATGGAGGGGCTGTGATTAACATCATGCCATATGCCGTGTTTCGGAGGCTCGAAAAAGGAGATCAAGATCTAACCAAGACAGACATGAGGCTCAAGGACTTTGAAGGGAACATATCATCGGTCAAGGGAGCGCTATGCACTGAGTTGACCATCGGCAGCAAAACATTGCCGACCACGTTCTTTGTCATCGGTGGTAAAGGTGCTTACAATTTACTATTAGGAAGGGATTGGATTCATGCCAATTGCTGTGTTCCTTCTACAATGCACCAATGCCTCGTGCAGTGGGTTGAAGATAAAGTTGAGGTGGTTCCTGGTGATTCATCTTATATAATTGCATCGGCAGAATCAGAAACTTACGAGCGGTCCAAGTGTATATCAGGGGAAGCATGGGATTCAGAATTTCTCAGAATTGCTGATTATGAGCTGCCACCAATCCAAGCAGTCGGATCCGAAGATGAGTTATAATGGATAGGTTTGCCGATGATGGAAAATTGGGTCATGGATTTACATCGGCTGATGACTTAGTAGAAGTAGACATTGGTGATGGCGATAGGCCAAGGACAACTTTTGTTAGTGCTAAGTTAAATCTCTAGAGCAGAGAACAATTGATTGCTTTATTAAAAGAATATAAGGATTGTTTTTCTTGGGATTACACAGAGATGCCCAGGTTAGATCGATCAATTATTGAACATCGGTTACCTATCAAACAAGGATTTCGGCCACATCAGCAGCCAGCATGCCGATGCAATCCTAAAGTGTTGCCTGATATTAAGGCCAAAATAACAAGTTGATTGAAGCAAAGTTCATCCGATAATGTCGATATGACGAATGGATTTCTAATGTGGTTCCTGTCTACAAGAAGAATGAGAAACTTCGTGTCTGTATTGATTTCAGGAATCTTAACAAAGCTACACCGATGGATGGCTACCCAATGCCCGTTGCTGATTTATTAATTGATGCCGCTGCTGGACATCGGATTATTAGCTTCATGGATGGGAACGCCAGATATAATCAGATCTTTATGGCCGAAGAAGATATCTCCAAGACTGCCTTCAGATATCCAGGTCATGTGGGGTTATTTGAATGGATAGTCATGACTTTTGGTTTGAAGAATGCCGGTGCTACTTATCAGAGAGCAATGAATTACATTTTTCATGAGTACATCGGCACATTGGTTGAAATTTATATAGATGATGTGGTGGTTAAGTCTGGAGACTTCGGGAATCATCTAGTTGACTTGCAGAGGATATTGGAATGCACAAGGAAACATGGGTTGAAAATGAATCCCAACAAGTGTGCATTTGGTGTATCGGCAGGACAATTCTTAGGCTTTATGTGCATCAGAGGGGTATTAAAATTAGCAGGAAATCTATTAATGCCATCAATAAAGTGATTGCTTCTATCCATAAGACTGAACTACAGTCTCTGATTGGCAAGATTAATTTTATTCTAAGATTCATATCTAATTTATCAGGAAGAATCAAAGCCGATTAGGAATCATGTGGGGAGAAGAACAGCAGTTGGCTTTAGAAGAAATTAAGAAGTATTTGGTGAATCCTCCAGTACTAGTTCCACCCCAACACGGGGAGCCCTTCAGGTTGTATCTGACGAGTGATGATGAAGTCATTGGGTCAGCTCTAATCCAAGAGTTTGAAGGGAAAGAACATGTAATCTATTACCTGAGCAGAAGGTTGGTAGATATTGAGACCAGGTATTCGGCCATTGAAAAGTTATGTTTATGCTTATATTTCTCCTGTGTTAAATTAAGGCATTATCTGTTAACGGCCGAATGCACTGTTATATGCAAAGACGATGTGGTCAAATATATGCTGTCAATGCCAATTCTAAATGGAAGAATCGGCAAATGGATTCTAGCATTGTCGGAATTTGATCTGCGCTATGAATCAGCTAAAGCAATCAAGGGGCAAGTGATGGCCGATTTTGTTACTCAGCACTGCGGCGTGGTGAGTTTTGTGGAGATTTCTCCGTGGACACTCTTTTTTGATGGTTCTACGTGTGAGGAAGGAGCAGGCATCAGCATTGTGTTGATATCACCTCAGGGGAAGAAATATGAATTCTCATTGCCGATTGCTACCACATCGACAAACAATCAGGCTGAGTATCGGGCTGTGTTGAAAGGTTTGGAGCTACTCAGGGAAGTCCGTGCCGATGTTGTTGAAATCTTTGGTGATTCGATGCTGATCATTAATCAATTAGCTAGGGCATATGAATATCGAAGTGAGGTTTTAATCTCGTATTATGAGAGATGTCGACAATTATTAAAGGAGTTCAGAGATTTTTGTCTTGATCATATCTCCAGATTGCATAATGAAGAAGCCAATTGGTTAGCACAGCATGCCTCGGGGTATCAGCCAATCCATGAAGTGTTGACATCGGCAACTGATGTCGATGACTAGAGGAAGGAGATTGCCGATTACCTGAAGGATCCATCTAGGAAAGTTGAGAGGCGGATAAGGTTTCAAGCTACTAAGTATGTGCTCCTTGATGATGAGTTATATTATTGGACGATGGATGGAGTTTTGCTCAGGTGTCTTGGCAAAGAAGAATCAAAGAGTTTAATGGGCGAAATCCATGAAGGAGTATGCGGGGCGCATCAATCGACTTTCAAGATGAAGTGGATGATCAGGCAGAACAGATATTACTAGCCGACGATACTCAAAGATTTTTTCAAGTATTTTAGAGGGTGTCAGGAGTGTCAGAAATTCGGCAACGTTCAAAGAGCGCCTACATCGGCAATGAATCCTATCATTAAACTGTGGCCATTTCGAGGATGGGCTATTGATCTCATCGGTCAGATATATCCATCATCAAGCAAGGGGCATAAATTCATACTTGTTGCTACTGATTACTTTACAAAGTGGATCGAAGCAATTCCTCTGAAGAATGTGACATCGGCAAACATGATTGATTTTGTAAAGGAGCATATTGTGTATCGGTTCGGTATTCCTCAGACTATTACGACCGATCAGGGAACCATGTTCACGTCAGGAGAGTTTGATAGATTTGCCGATGAGATAGGGATCAAGGTCTTGAATTCCTCGCCTTATTATGCTCAAGCCAATGGTCAGGCCGAAGCCTCTAACAAAGGGATTATTAAACTCATTAAGCGTAGGATTAAGGAAAATCCCAGAAAGTGGCACACATTTCTGAACGAAGCTGTATGGTCGTATCGGATGGCATGCCATGGTGCTACCAAAGTATCGCCTTATCAGTTGGTATACGGACATGATGCAGTTTTGCCTTGGGAGATCAAGATTGGTTCAAGGCGGATATTTCATCAAGATCAGCTGTTGGCCGATGATTACAGTACACTCATGAAAGATGAGTTGGAAGATCTGGCGAGTCATCGGCTGAAGGCTTTAGTTAGCATTGAAGAGAATAAGAAAAGAGTTGCTAGGTGGTATGACAAGAAGGTAAAGGTGAAGGAATTTGTTAATGGCGATCTAGTCTGGAAACTGATTTTATCGATTGGGACTAAGAGCGCAAAATTTGGCAAGTGGTCTCCTAATTGGGAGGGTCCTTATCGCATCAATCGGTCCTTTCCTGGTAATGCCTATATCCTAGAAACTCTCGAAGGAGAAGTATTTCCAAGAGCGTTGAACAGTAAATATCTAAAGAAATATTATCCTAGTATTTGGATAGACGCTTGAAGGAACAGGTGCATTTACTGATTCAATGAGAACGTATCGGCATTACATGAATATGAAGTTCTACAATTACTGATGCATTGCGTTGCCGATAGAAAGAAGGTTTACAAGTTCAACAATGAACGGATGGTTGATATCGCACGCAGGCGAATTTGGTCAACTTCCTCCAGTGTCTTTGCGTGTTCATCGGCATTACCTTCAACTGACTTGATTTTCTTCTTAAGCGCCAGCGTCTTGAGGGCTTGATGGTCCCTTTCTTGCTGGAGAGTTTTGATAGCTTCAGGCTTTTGAGCTTTCTCCTTATTTGCTGCATTCAGAGCTTCTTCGACTTTCCTCAGTTCTGTTAGCAAGGCTTCTCTCTTTGCCGACAGTTGAGCGATCGACTCTTCTAGATCTGCACGAGAGGCTTCTGGTTTACCGATGTCCTTGTGTTTCTCATCGGCAGATTGCTTATGTTTCATCATATCCTCCTGGAGCTGTGCCTGCATAGATCTATCGGTAATTCGCTGGGCAGCCTTCTGGTATTGCAGCTGTCAGCTCTCCAGATGTGCAGCTTGGAAGAGTACTTCCTCGACATCGGCAGGAATCTGGCCTCGAATTGTTTTGAAGGCTGCTCTTGTAGAATCAGAGTCCTGGATTAGCAAGGAGGTTTCTTGTTGCAGCAGGGATAGTAGCATCTCCAGCCTTGACTTGGTTTCAGATGATAGAGTTTCAAGGGCTGGAGTGGAGCTTTTTTTAGGCTCTTCATCATCAGGAATAACCCCACTGATAGAAAAGGAGAATAGGCTGTCGGAGGAATCTTGCTCCTAAAAGAGAAAAGTGACGTCAGCAGAAGAATCTAAGTGTTGAAGATTAACTAAGGGAGCTAACTTACTTGTTTCAAAGCAACCTCTTGCCTCTGGCTAGAAGAAGCAACTTCAAGAGTAATTGCCGATGGCGTCTCCAGTGTTGGCGTCTCGATTGGCTGTTGCTGCAACACCAGTGCTGATGAAGACTCTTGTACAAGAACAACTGCCGGTTAAAGAACAGTTGCTGATAGGGAAGCCTGCGCAGGAGCATCGGGCGATATCTGGCGAGGCGAGGATGCCGATGATGCGATTGGAGCTGGTGAAAGCCTCTACCATTTTGATTGAGACTCATCCTCCGATGAAGCCTTACGCTTGTGCTGTAAAATATCGGCATCGGATGGCTGGGGGGGATCGGCAATGGATGGTTGAAGTGTCTGCGCACTCGGGGCAGTTGCCGATGCGATTACTTGATACTATGAGAGAAGCAGATGAGAAAAAGTGCCGATACGATGGTCAGAGTTTAATTTGAGGGGTACCTCTGGAGAATCATCAAGGATGACGAGGCGTGGCGATGAAGGTGCAGCAGGTGGAGATGAAGGGCGAGTTGCCAATGAGGATTCATTAAATGTAGAACTTGCACCCTGAAATATGAGATCAGTATATCACGGCAATTGGCACACACAAAAGAAAATAAGACAGTTACCTGGGATGTCTGTGCTGAGGATGCAGCCATGTCCGATGGAGCAGCCATACTTCTGGTCGATTTTGATTTGAAGGAGCTCTTCTTGAAATGACCGCGGCACATCAGAGCATCTAATGATGGAGCTCTGTAGCTGATTGTGGATATTGAGATATCGGCTGTAGCCTTATAACTTTGCCACTCTTGCTCAATGTTGGAATTGAATCATCAACCTGTTGAAAAGGAGTTAGTTGTCGATATACTGAAAAAGAGAATTGGGAGAAGTGCAGATGGTCAAACTTACTGCATTGGCAGGTATGGCATGATCAAGATCGATGAGATTCCAATAGAAGTGAGGAGATGCAAAGAATAGTTGCTCTTTCCATTCTTGCCACCATAATTTGAAAGATTCAGTGACGAAGGAAGCCGGTACCCAATCGGTCAGGTCAACATTAGAGGTATCGGCATCAGGAGGAAGAGTTACTATCTTGCACCAATCCATGCTGCTAGTGATAATTTCTCTTGGTTTAATCACATCGGCAAAGCAGAGGTTGATGGGCAGTTGTCTAAAAGCTAATTGTCTGGCTACTGCCGATGGATAATAGAACTCATATGTGGGATTGATGTTCTTCCCACTTTCAAATATGTTGACCGGGATGGTGCGAGGGGTGATTATTGCACTAAGAATATCGGCATCTTTATTCAAGGCCTCATCGGTAAAGTTGAAGAAAAAAGGGAATCTTGCTTCTTCATCAAAGGGACCCAGGCCCGAAGCTCAGAAGAGATGCCTATGTAGAGTCTGTGGAAGAGATTACCAATCTGAGCTCTGTTTGCTTCCGCCCCTGGTAATACTGCCAGTGCTTCTCCAAAGTTGAGAGGAGGGCGTGTTGCCAATTCTTCTTCCCCGAGTTGATAGTCTTCAAAAAGATTCCGAGGGAACCGCTGGGCAAACAGATCAATGTGAAAATACTTATGCATATGGGCGTTTAGCCACATATTGATGAACCACCAAGGACCTCCCAGATTACCGATGGACTTGCCTTGCAGCAGCCTTTGTGACACTTGGTAAAAAAGATGGTAAATTGAGCCAAGGAGATATCGGCCAAGTGGGAGTCTGACACCGTTAGCCAACATCTCTGCTGTAGGAAGGTGCATATTGGTCAGTCCAACTGTTCTGCCGCAAAAGATGAATTTCTCAAGCCACATGTTCAAGAAAGCTGAGTGCTCCCTGTGATTAACAGATCCGGATTTCTGATACTCGCTGATATATCCGGTCCAACCGCCAATGTTCCTGGTGGTCAGCCGATGCTCAGGCTTCCTCTGAAATAGACTATTGTCATCGGCAGTTGAGACATCCAGGCCAGTGAGCATGACTACATCAGCAAGAGTGGGGGAGGCTGGTCCATTTTTGAAGATGAAGGCATTCATGGTATCGGACCAAAAATAGGAGGCAGCAATTAACAGTGACTCATTCCTCTCCATATCGACAATGGACAATTTGATGCACTGGTCTAGTTTTCATTCTGCCCAGTACAGCTCCATCGGCCTGGCAACCCTTAGATACCAATCTTTCCATCCCTTAGTGGTTTTCAGCCAAGATCGAAAAGTGTCAGTCCAAAGACCCAAATCGAAGTTCTGAGCTCTAAAGGGAATTCGAATGGTTTCCGCATTTATAATATCAGTTGGGTTTGGATTCCCCATTGGGCCTAGGCAGATGAATTGGTTTTGATGCGTAGGGATGAGAAGTTTATTGCGAAGTTCCTGAGATTAAAGATTGAAATGAGGAGGAGTCATGAACTCTGTAGAAGAGAGGAAAAGTTAAAAGACGGATAAAGAAGAAGATTAACCTTAGGGACATCGAAGGGGATAGCCATGTCCGTGGACGAAGATGGAGAGAACAAAGAATGCTAATTGAGGCTAAGAATCACTGCTAAGAGTGGCGCCAATTGAGTTTGTCAGAGGATCGCCTGCTGATGTCGCCGCTGGAGAGAGAAAAGCTAGGGTTGAATCACAGATGAAAAATGGGCCACGGCGGAGGAAGCATTATATGGGCCCGTTGGTACAGGATTTTCACTACAGCAAGCGCAACCTTCGAGGAGAAGTTCAGGCGGCTTGGGTAATCATGACCTGGAGGAAATTTTGATGCATAAAGTATTTTATACTCCAAAATTGGGGGGCATGTGTTGACACCGTTTTTCGGCACGTGTCAATAAGGATCGGGAGACTAAACTAAATCGGCAAGAGGTTGGTTTTTCTTCAGCATGGCTTCCAAGTTGCCGATGGGTGGTTGCCCATGAAGGGCATGTTGATCTCGTACATTGCCAATGAAGCTGAAGAGCTGTTTCCGATAAGGTTGGCAGAGGACGAGAGGATTGTTACCGATGAGGCGGAAAGAGCTGTTGCCGATAAGAATGGCAGGAAGACTAGGAGGTTATTGCCGATGCCAGAAATATACCGATGAGGAGATAACTTCATCACGACAGAAGCGGACAGAGGATCGGCATCATAGAGCTTATGTTCTTCATAGTATAGTTTGAGTCCAACTCCTATACGAGTTTTATTTCTTTCCTTAGGAGGTAGAGTTCGTATAAGGATTTTAGTTTATTTCTTCTATATTTGAGCTTTGCGTGTTAAATTAGGACTCTTTGATTAGCAGAGTATAAATGTATGCTAGGGGCATTGTAATAGGGATCCAAGCATCAATAAACAAATATACTTTTTATCGCAATTTACTTCTACCAGTACTTTACTTTTCGATGACTTCGTCAAGCATTTTCTTTTTCAACGAGTTCTTTCAAGAATCGATGGGCTGCATCAACTTGATCTCCGGCGACCTTGCAGGTTCTGCGTCTACCGAGCATGATTCAGGCTTTGACTTCCGGGCGTATCACTGTCGTCTCGTCTGATCTGTTCAACAGTTATCAAATACATTCTGAGCTTTGACATCCGGGTGTATCGCTGTTGTCTCGTTCGGATTTTATTCAAGTTTTCATCCTTGTTGATTAACAGGTCAAATCGACTGGCACGCTTCGGATATGGAGTTTGGGTATTTGCCCGGTGTGTTTGCAGATAGAATTTTTGCATCAACAGTCATGAAGACCACCGTCGGCACGGCCATGGCATCCCAGGCCCATTAGTTCCCTGTTAATGCCTCTTTCACTGTACGCTTTCTTCAGCGTGGCGGGACAGCCTGGAAGACCGCCGGTGCGAGAAAGCATAATTTCCCAGCCGGCGACCAACTGTCAGTCCAGAACCGTGCCAGCTCGCCGTTCCCAAGAATGAAGGTTGTGGAGGCGTCGAACATTCCGGTGATCTTGTGTTCGGTGGGCGTTGGAAGCTTAGCCCAAGCAGCGTCCGGCAACTTGCGTCGTTTCCATTCCTAGTGGAGGCGAAGAGCGAAGCTGAGAATGCGTAGGTCCAGCATCCCCAAGCCTCCCAAGTCACGCGGGGAAAACACGATGGGCCATGCAACTTTGTACTTGGCCCCCGCAGCCACCGCGGTGCCCTACCATAGAAAGCCCCATCTTGCTTTGTCGATAGCGTTGATAGCCCATGAAGAGAGGGCACAGCAGATGGATACGTGCACCAAGATGGCAGACAGGGTCATGCGGGTGAGAGTGGCCCTGCCTGCCGCATTGAGCAACCTTGCTTCCATGTTGGGATGCGGCCGGCGACTGCGTCCACTAGGGCCTGCTCTTTGTCGCGGTCGAGTCTTCAAATGGACAATGGGGCGCCGAGGTACTTGGTAGGAAAGTTTTTGACCCGGCTATAGGGTTATGAGGGTGCTACGCTAGCCAGAAAATAAAACTTTTCTGCCTCATAAACCAGGATGTACTGCTAGTTACAAGTTATGAAATTACCACTAGACGCGCAGGTGCAGCGAAAAATGACTCGATGTAGTCGTACGCATCGCAGTAGGCAGTGCAGTTGTGTGGTCATCCGTCACATCAATCCCCTCGTGTGGTTCATCCTAGTGCTCTAGATGCAGCACCTCCGAGGAATCCCACACGTGCAGGGAAGAAGTGATGCACCTCCGGACTGCTAGGTCCGCGAGGAGCAGAAGGCGCGAGCATGGGAAGGGCGGCAGTGGCTGTCAAAGGCGTGTAAACCCTAACCGCGTCTCTACCCCTTGCTTATATAGGCATCCCCAATGAGCTCACGAGTTGGAGGCCCATTAGTAACCCTAAGCCTTGTCTAATTTGGGTCCAACCCGAATTAGGCTTCCAGCCCCTTAAGCGTGCGACCCTATGGGTTCACGCACACATTGACATGGGCTGAGTACTCCTACTCACCCAATAGTTGTCAGCGGCCTCTAGCAAGGCATGACAACTCATATGTGCATGCAAAGATCATATCAGACGAACCACTACGACCACATAAAGTTATTCCCTTTGCTACTCGATATATGGTTCAACTCGGGGGTTAACACTTAACCCAAGAACGGCCATGCATTTGTTGATCCAATCACTTGAGTGATCTAGTGATATCTCTCTCGAGTAGAGAGGGGCAAATTCCATCTTGATTGTCTATGTCTCATAGCATGCTTCCCGACCACCCGAAGACCACCTTTATAACTACCCAGTTACAGAGTAGCGTTTGACAGTCCCTAAGTAGGCCGTTTTACATCTTGAGTACATACCACAATCTTAGGTCTAAGGACATAACGTACATGACATGAATTGAGACTTTCTCATGTCGGATCAGTCCATCCTACATGTTTGACATGTGTCCATATTATTAGTTTGACATCTCCATGTCCATGACTTGTGAAACATAGCCATCAACTAATACATGTGCTGGTCTAATATTCAATTGTGTTCTCACAAGAACGCCGACCAGGGACAACTTTAGAATAACCACATGGCGGGTTTACATAGAGAGAAAACCACATCTAGTAACTCAGGAATAATCTAGAAGACACGAGAAGGTGACCCTGCAAAGCTAGCCCCACCTGGCAGTAGTAGCTGGGCAGGCGCCCAAGCCACGCGGGCGGCCGCCCAGGCACCTCCACCAATCAGGTGTGAGCACAGGGATCCTGCCTCCACTGACTTTGAGGAGCAATCTCAGCCATCTATATAGGTTAGTTTGATCCAAGGGCTACGGTGCATCCTAGGGGGCTAAATAAGCAAGAACCCTGGCCCCTAGGTGAAACCCTAATTCATATTCAAGAATCATTCTAGAGGTAGCCATTAGAAGAGCCAGGGTTTAGAGATCTCTCCACCAGAGAATTAGAATAGCTACTCCAAATCTTCAAGTTCTACATAGGTTTAGACTAGATAGAGGAAGAATCGGGCACCTGTGCTCGGAATTCCGAATCTCCATCATCAAGGATTGGTATTATCTTCTATCTTTTCTTGAGACTTTATTCTAATATCATTATGCTTCTATTTATTATGTTTCTAGTTTATACTAGTTCTACATTTGATATGGTCATGATTGATAATGAGTTTATGTATATGTTTGCAAAGCGCTTAGCTCTCTTTGCAGGAGGGTTAGGTGGTAGATTTCATGTAAGCATGGTGCTTAGACGTCCTTTTACCTGCAAATGCACCCTATTGGCCAGGTCGTGTGGTAGATCGTGAAAGTGACAGTTCTGTTGAGTCCTTCATATTCCATCCCCCGTTGATAGGACTAGCAGAACCAAAGTTGCGTAGAAAGTCCTGCTATGTCTTGGCTTTTTATAGCAATGATCCTTATACATAGATGAAGAGTCTTTTGTGCTATATATGATAGTGTAGTGTTAGAGTAGATGAATGGCTTAGTAGATTAAAACCTACCTAGGAGTTCTATTTCTTGAACTAATTAGATGCCAACCTACCTTTATGCTGAGTAGTCTATTCCTAATCTTTGTGTGATTTTATCCCTGAGCTTTATACTTTATCTTATTTATCTATCATGGTTTACCCCCTACCAAAGTAAGTGACTGTGCAATCAATCACTCATAAGTAGTCGTGTTTTGCAAGTTTATCTCATTGTTTAAGTCCTTAGTTCTTTCCCTTGAGCTAAATATAAATAACGATACCGGAATACTTCCCGGTGAAGTGCTGCAATGGTATTTAATCTGTACGCTTGCGGATCCTATATTTATTTTGTTAGAGGAGCAATTTTTATACCAACACTTCTGGCACCATGCTAGCAATGACAACTTAGCTTAAGTGGTGTTAGAAGTGTCAACAAGCATTTCTGGTGCCGTTGCCAGGGAAGGAATAAACTTTTTGAGAAAAATTGCCTAAATAGATACTTAGAAAATTAGTGATTGTCACTAGTCACCTCTACTTTGGCAGGTTTACCCCTGTTTGTTTTTCTATGTTTAGCAGGATTGAATTTAATTCACTCAACTCTACATCATCATAGTCAAATCAACGAAGAAGGAAGCTCGTCACCAATACTTGAAGCTATGGTTGAAAAGACTTTGTTGGAGTTCTCTGCTCCAACAGTAGAGAACATATGCACTGGACCAATACTAGCAACTGAAGATCTTGAGTTTGAGCTCAAGCCAAGCCTCATTAACATGGTGCAAGCTGTCCAATTCAGCGGAAAGGTACATGAAGATGCAAGTGCACATCTACAGGACTTCATGGAAATTGGAAGCACTATTACCATAGAAGGAGTTAACCAAGATATTATACAACTTTGCCTCTTTCCATTCTCACTAGTGGGAAGAGCGAAGAAGTGGTTTTACACCAATAAAGAAGACATCAACACATGGGCAAAGTGTTCCAAGGCATTTCTCACAAAGTTCTTCCCAATAGGCAAAACAAATGCCTTAAGAGGAAAGATCACCAACTTCCAGTAGCAGAAAGCAGAAACCATTTCAGAAGCATGGGAGCATTTGCAAGGATACATTCAAGATTGTCCTCATCATGGGATGGAAGAATGGTTACTCATGCAAGGCTTTTATCATGGATTAACCCAGAAGACACGTGAGCACCTAGATGCCACTGCTGAAGGATCATTCTTATCACTCACTCTTGGGAAAGCTAAAGAACTCATGGAAAAGATATCAGATAATCAAAGCTGATCCCAAGACAACATTCAACATTATCATCAAAGCGAAGAAACAATTGAAGAAGTAAATGATTGTCCACCAAGATGGATGACTTACTCCATTGGCTAGATCAGAGAGCCAAGTACAAGGAAGACCAAAGGGCGATTGAAGAAACATATAACCAAAGCTCAATATGGATGACTTACTCCGTTAGGAAGGTTCCACATCAATCAAATTGGAGACAACAAAGCCAAGGTATGAATTCAGGTAATTTTATAAAGAAACCTACTCTAAGAGAATTAATTATGCAGCAATCTAAAATAAATCTGGACACCAAAGCTAGGCTTGATGTTAATGATCAAACCTTGGAAAATATAATTGCTAAAATGGATAGTTTTTCTTCTGCCTTTGATAATCAACTTGAGTATAATAAAAAGATAGAAACAAAGATAGCACGGTTAGTTGTTGCATTGCCTGTTGCCACTAACCCTGAGCAGGTAAGATCTATTACTACAAGAGGAGGAAGATCCATCAAGGATCCTCCCTATCCAAAAGGTGCAAGGAGACCAGCTGTAGTACCACCAGTGGTAGAAGAAGAGAACAATATTCCCGAAGAAATATCACCCAAACCAATACAAGATTATGAGATGAGAAAAGATTTCCAAGAAACAAATTACCTACCATTTTCTCACAGAAATCGAAGGCCACAACAATCAGATGATCAGTTTGGTAAATTTTTGGAGGTAATCCAGAAATTATATGTCAATATACCTCTGCTAGATGCCATAAAGGTCCCTACATATGCCAAGTACATCAGAGATATCCTCAACAAGAAGAGACCACTACCATCCACTGAAGTGATCAAGCTAACAGAAGAGTGTAGTGCGGCCATCCTCAATAAATTACTAGAAAAGAAAAAAGATCTAGGATGTCTGACCATTAATTGCATAATTAGAGATCAATACTTCAACAATGCACTCTGTGACCTTGGAGCAAGTGTCAGCGTAATGCCCACTGCTATTTACTACAAGCTTAATCACATAGCACTTGAGCCAACATCAATGTGTTTACAACTGGCCGACCAATCAGTTCGATATCCACTAGGCATTGCCAAGAAAATCCCAGTCAAGATAATAGAGTTCTTCGTGCCAGTAGACTTTGTGGTACTGGACATGCATCCAGACTCAAAGGTGTCACTCATCCTTGGGAGACCCTTTTTGAGCACCACCAATGCACATATTTATGTTGGGAAAGGAGAAATCAAGTTTACCATAAATGGACAAGAAGAGCAATTTGCATTCAAGTCAAAACAAGAACTTAACTCCTCCGCAAAGATGATAGATCAAGACAAGACCGAAAAATCACCAGAGTCTCCGACTCTAGGAATAGCAGAATAAATATTTTGGGAAGGTCCAGTTTGAGGACTTTAAAAATTCGAATCCTCGCCAGAATGTAACTTGGTATTTACCCCACATTTAATTTCTTGATTTTATTTTAAGCATATTTATTTTACAGCATTGCATTATAAAATCCTACACCCCATATATAACCCATTAAAAATATTGATTGTGGTGGCACAAAAATATTTTAGTCTATATACATATATTTATATTTATGCCTTAGTTTGTTTTCAATTTTCAATTCCTATTATATAATTATATTTTTGGTGCATGGTGGGCCCACTACCATGGGTCCCACATGTCATAGACTTCACCTCACATCACATTATTTCATCCACCTCCACTCACCTCCACCATCTTCTCTTTTTCACCGCCAAATCCACCATCTCTTCTCTTTTCTAGACTTAGCCAGGAAGCAAGGTGGAGGACACAAATTTTGAGTGGAAGAGGAGCTAGCAGGTGGGCGGCCGCCCCCACCACTTGGACGCCCGCTCAGCCATCTCCTCCTCTATAAAAGCCCCTCCTCTCTTCACTTCTAGGCATCACAAGCTTTCAGTTTCAGTAGCAAGCAAGGTGCTCTCGACTTTGAGTTTTATTGAGAGAGTTTGGGAGAGAAGAAGAGAGAAGAAGAAGAGTAGAGAAGAGAGTGAGTGTGAGCAAGAGCTTTAGAGCTAGTGTGAAGTAAGGTAGTGCTGCAAGATCTTCATAGAAGGATTAGTGGAGGTGTTGTCCAAAGTTGGTTAAGAAGTTTAAAAATTTGAGGGGAGGTTCTGTAAAAATCCAACTGGAAAATAGACTCAATCTTGAAAGAACAACTAACCCCTAGACCGCTAACCCTGGACGGCTGACCACTAACTTTTTAACAACTCCTTTGCATTAGTATTGTTGTAAGAAATTTTGTAGGATAAAGAGATGGGCCAAGGAAATAGTCGGGAAGGCCAAGAGAATTAGAACAAGGAGCTCGTCTCAACAAGCTCATCAAGGGCCGGCTGTGACATGAGCACCGATCCTTCAGTCGTCCGGCAGCCAGCATCCTCTTTAGCACCCCAGAGGATCATTCTCAAGGCATCTCACCTTGCCCTGAGAGACTCTCGGGAGAGGGTTGTCTACAAGAAGCTCAAGGATAGGAGCTACGCACATACGCTAGTCCTCGACGAAACATTTCTATATGAGACAGGTATGGCTAATGAAATTGACATTATTTTTTGATTTTTTGGATGGACTTCTTTTGCAACTATCACCGAGGTAGGGTCAAAACTCTTGACTATAGAGTTTCTCTGCACCCTCCAAATCATAGACACAGGAGTCTATTTTAGACTCTTCACTAAGGATTTCAACCTCACTTGGAGAAACCTTAGTGATCTCCTAGGTTTTCCCTCCAATGCATCCACCGACATAATTGGAGCCTTAGGTGATTACGACACACACAGGTTCTGGACTGACATCTCTAAAGAGCAGTTCTTTCACGCACACCACACAGGGGACATTGAGCACCCCACACTCAGGTTCCTACACAAGTGGTTGGGTACCGCTTTCTTCCCCCGTGATGACACTAGCAAGTTTAGGATAGTGGATCTACAGCTGATGTATGCAGCTGTAAATAAAGTCAAAGTTTCACCTGTCCATGCTTTAGTCGATCACTGGTTGGGTGTCCCCAACTACAAGGTAGGAGCTGTATCGGTCTGCTCTGTTGTCACCTGCCTAGCCATGAAATTGAATCTGATAGATGGTGCCTCTCTAGAGTTCATAGAAGAACAGAGGGACATTTTTGGATATGATCATTTTAGACATACTCATTTGGTGAAAAAGATAAAAGGTGAACTTTTCATGATGTATGGAGAGGCTAAGCTCCGGTTACCTAACCTAGAGTTGGCTTTATATTCTATCCAAACTTTGCATGTTGAGATACAGGCACAGCCGGTGAATAGGAGGACACCCTAGAGGATAGCTTCCGCAAGATTTACACGCCACCATGAACTAGTGTGGCGTGATGGCGTGATGTTGATCCTGTTTAGGAGGAAGCTGCACACTACAGTTATGAAGACTGGGTGGCTCGCCAGCACCACGCGCTGAACCCAGGGGTGTACTCTCACTACTACCCAAACCAGCCACCCTATGGGTACTACCAGCCACAGCCATTCATTCCCACAGGAGAGGGAACTTCGGGCGGAGCACCAAGGCATTCATTTGATGCCCATGGTACAAGGATAGAAGAACCACACCAAGACTTTGAGTCAGGACGTAGATCTAAGGCTGCTGGGTTCCACTATACCCAGCAACACTATAATGAACAAGTAGCATTCCAGCAATGCACCGACACTTCACTTGCTTTCAATGAGCAGAACTGGGCTAACCAGCACCAGTGGAACCAAGACACCACGCAGACCTTGATCACAATCCGAGAGGTACAAGACCAGGCCAACAGCACCCTGTAGGACATTTTCTCGTATCTCCAGATCCCGAAGTAATCGACCTCATCAAGAACCAGCTTGGGGGAGGACCCCCACTATCCAGGTAAGTTTTCTTTTCCTTTTATTTCAAGTTTGTTTCTTCTTTAATTTTTGTATTTAAAAAAAATCAGATAAACATTTACTATTTAATTTTCTGCTTAGCTTGCTGTTTGCTGTTCAGTTTGCTGTTTAAGTTTAAGTTTGCTAAAAATAAAAACCAAATAAAAAGAGTTTATATGTTTGCTTTAGTTTCTAGTTATGTTTGCTTTAAATAAATATGTGTAGACTTGAAGAATGTATGATGAAAATGATGAATAGTTGCTCTACTGTAATTCTTTTCGAATACCTAGTTTTAAACTTGAGTTCTCCTAAGGATTGGATACACTGTTTAATAATTGAATTTACTCTACTCTTTAAACCTGTGGGAGTATATGCCTTAACTAAGTCTAGGTAGTTGACAGACATGAGATGATATAGACTAAGCTGTTGTTCATTGTGTTCCTAAGCGCCACTAAATTCTGGAGATTTGATTGCGAAAATTTTAAGTATTTCATGATGAGTTCCTTATATGACAGAGAGTATAAAATTCCTACCGTAGCCATAATATTCATTAGATAGGAAGCCACTATATTTTATAGGGCTTGTGTTTGCTCAAGCTGTGTTGACCCTTAGGGACTCATCATATGGCTAAATCCTGGTATCACACACACACTCATGTTCACCCCTTGCTACTTCTACTGTGGAAGTACGCACCACATATATATTCCATCTTCATCTATCAGAAAATGATTCCACTCTTACACTAAGAGCGAACACCAAAAACATTTCCCCTATTTATTTGCTAGCCAAATTACATCAAGTTCGATGCTCCAAGTTTCATCCTATATTCCTCTACAAAGTTTTATTTACAAAAGAACTATGGGCTGCAAGAAATAAATTGGACAAAAGTCCTTTGAAAAAAAAGAAGAAAAAGAAATTTATGAGCCCAGTTTGTTCCAGCAGTTCTCCAAAGTTCAGAGAAAGAGGAATCATTTTTAAATAAAGGAGCATTAGAACTATTTTGCACCCCTTCTCCTTCCACAGATATTTTCTCTGTTCCATCATCCACATATAAAACCACACATGCACAACCGATTGGTTATATGGTGAGTTCCTCTAGATCCATAGTTTGATCGGGCCCAATGCATTAGCTATCTCCACACCTATGAACTCCACATAAGCTTTGCTAGATATAGGGTGAGAGAGAGTCAAGGCTCTTGTCAAAAGCCTTGTGCCACAAAAACTACATATTCTGAGAGGATGAGAGAAGGCATCACTCCTTTCAATGTCTTAGAGAGGATCCAAAAACACCACATATTGAGAGTCTTGAAAGGGTCAAACAAAGGAACTCTGAGTTTTATCTTGAAAATCTTATAAAAACTCCAGAACAGAGGTGGAGCAACAGAGCACGAGACAACAGTGCTTGACTTAATTGTTCTGTCTTTCAATTGCTCAAGACCTAAGTACAGGTAAAAGCCCTATGGTTGGAAGAAATATAAGTAAGTTTGGAAGTTATGATAGTCCATTCTGGTCTAAGGATGAACTCTTGTTTAAAGTATGTGTGTTTAAAAGGCATGAAAGCATTGTAGCAACTCCTGATCCATCTTCTCTAGCTGTTTGCTCAGGGACGAGCAAAAGGTAAGCTTGGGGGAGTTTGTTGATGGTTGTTAACCATCAATTTTATATGTCAACTAAAGAGAGAAAAAGGGGTATAAAATGAACATCACCATAGACTTAGGGCTTTCACTGATAATTTCCATGAGTTTTGGTGAATGTCTGTTTCTGTAGGAGGTTATCAAAAAAGAATCAAATAGGACCCACATGGCGGGTTTACATAGAGAGAACACCACGTACAGTAACTCAGGAATAATCTAGAAGACTCGAGAAGGCGACCCTGCGAAGCTAGCCCCACCTGGCAGCAGTAGCTGGGCAGGCGCCCAAGCCACGTGGGCGGCCGCCCAGGCACCTCCACCAATCAGGTGCGAGCACAGGGATCCTGCCTCCACTGACTTTGAGGAGCAATCTCAGCCATCTATATAGGTTGGTTTGATCCAAGGGCTACGGTGCATCCTAGGGGCTAAATAAGCAAGAACCCTGGCCCCTAGGTGAAACCCTAATTCATATTCAAGAATCATTCTAGAGGTAGCCATCAGAAGATCCAGGGTTTAGAGATCTCTCCACCAGATAATTAGAATAACTACTCCAAATCTTCAAGTTCTACATAGGTTTAGACTAGATAGAGGAAGAATCGGGCACCTGTGCTCGGAATTCCGGATCTCTATCATCAAGGATTGGTATTATCTTGTATCTTTTCTTGAGACTTTATTCTAATATCATTATGTTTCTATTTATTATGTTTCTAGTTTATTCTAGTTCTACATTTGATATGGTCATGATTGATAATGAGTTTATGTATACGTTTGCAAAGCGCTTAGCTCTCTTCGTGGGAGGGTTAGGTGGTAGATTTCATGTAAGCATGGTGCTTAGATGTCGTTTACCTGCAAATACACCCTATTGGTCGGGTCGTGTGGTAGATCGTGGAAGTGACAGTTCCGTTGAGTCCTTCGTATGCCATCCCCCGTTGATAGGACTAGCAGAACCAAAGTTGCGTAGGAAGTCCTGCTATATCTTGGCTTTTTATAGCAATGATCCTTATACATAGATGAAGAGTCTTTTATGCTATATATGATAGTGTAGTGTTAGAGTAGATGAATGGCTTAGTAGATTAGAACCTACCTACAAGTTCTATTTCTTGAACTAATTAGATGCCAACCTACCTTTATGCTGAGTAGTCTATTTCTAATCTCTGTGTGATTTTATCCCTGAGCTTTATACTTTATCTTATTTATCTATCATGGTTTACCCCCTTCCAAAGTAAGTGATTGTGCAATCAATCACTCATAAGTAGTCATGTTTTCCAAGTTTATTTCATTGTTTAAGTCCTTAATTCTTTCCCTTGAGCTAAATATAAATAACGATATCTAGAATACTTCCCGGTGAAGTGCTGCAATTGTATTTAATATGTACGCTTGCAGATCCTATATTTATTTTGTTAGAGGAGCAGTTTTTATACCAACACTTCTGGCACCATGCTAGCGATGACAACTTAGCTTAAGTGGTGTTAGAAGTGTCAACAGGAGGTGGAAGTGGTGGAGGAGGTGCAGCGTCCTCCTGCGGCACCAGTGGAGCTTGTCGGTGAAGCTATGTCCCCCCCGGGGGTGGCGACGACGGCGAAGGAGGTTGACACAGATGCAGCACGAAAGTGGAGCGGCCGGTGGAGACAGAGCTGCCGAAGATGGTTGTCGTGGACGCAACACTATGACCCCGGGGCCTCGGCGGTCGCTGGAGCGTGGGCGCGCTACGACCCGACGACCGACCTCGCCAACGCGCGGGGAGCGGCCACGTTTCCCGCATAGATGAGCATGGGGCGGGGGCATGCGGCAGCCGTGGGTCTCATGGCCCTCCTCCTTACAGCGGAAGCACCATGGTTGGTGGTGGCACCGCGCCTTGACGTGCCCCGGGCGGAGGCACCGGAAGCAGAGGCCGTGCATGTCCGGCGGGACCGGCCCGTGCCGATGTTTTGGAGAACGTGGGCAGCCGAAGTGCCTGCTGCACACCTCAAAGAAGCCGTCTTGGTCTGGCACGCCACAGGGCCTCGCCGGGTGTGTGGGCGGCGAGCGCGGCGGCTCGGGCGCACGGGGCCCCCAGAGTGCGCGACCGATGAGGTGCGACACTGGTAGGGCCTAGCGGCCCCCTCCGGGTCTCCGGCCAGCGATTGGTGTGCCCCGCGAGCGGCCTCCATGAAGCCACCGGGGTGCCGGCGGTACTGATGGCGACGGTGGCGCCGACGCTTGCTTGAAGTGAGGGGTCCCTTCCCCTTGTCCTCTGCCGCTAGCGCCGGGTCGGGCTTGAGCTCGGAACCAGACTCCGAGGAGCACTCCGAGTCAATGAGAGCCACACGCTCACCAGGACCACGGTCGAGTAGCTCCCGGAGTAGGCCCGGAGAACATTCGAAAAACATCGACGGCGGCAGCAGGCCTTCCTCCAGATCTGTCCACCGGCGGGAGGAGGAGGCGCCAGTCTCACCACCACGGGCTAGCAGGCGGCCCGGGGATGCGGCCTCTAATGCCTCCGCCACCTCCTCCGGCCAGTCGCGTGGCGAGAGGGGGGCACCTTCCATGGCGGCAGCAGCTGGATCTGGATCTGGGGGGAGAGCGATGTGCGAGGGGGGAAGGAGGAGACGGGAGCTTCGAGGGCGGGGGGAGGAGGAGAGGGCCGAACCTGCGGGCGTGAAGCTACGGGGGAGCCTTGGCGGTGGGCCTTCACCTGCGGCGGGCGAGCGTCGCCCTCCGGGTCGCCTGATCGCCATGTGGGGGAGCCATCGCCAAAAATATTAACAAAATACATAATATTTTTGGCGATGGCTCCCCCCGCATGGCGACCAGGCGACCCGGAGGGCGACGCTCGCCCGCCGCAGGTGAAGGCCCACCGCCAAGGCTCCCCCGTAGCTTCACGCCCGCAGGTTCGGCCCTCTCCTCCCCCCCCCCCCCCCCCCTCGAAGTTCCTTCAGTTATGACAAAGAGCATGCATGTTTGTTTTAGTATAAATAAAGAACACCTTAACAGTGGGCGCGTGCCGTCATATATGATGAGATGGCATTTAAGGATTGATATTTGACTTTTAATAATGGATGGAGGTGCCCTTATGAGCTGTCATTTTTGCGTGGTCTATCACCACTTTTATTGTCGATCATCTCTTGGACATGGGATACATGTTTTAGTAAATTCTGTACAAAAAAATCAAAAAAGAAAAAGAAAATCACGTCATATACAAAATATAAGTATATAGCAACACGAAATATACTGCTATACGGCCATATACTGTATTGAAGCGGTGGTACAGCGTACGCACCACTAGTGGGAAAAGGGGTGTTGTTCCCTTGATAAAAATAAGAGAGTTTATCCTCACGATTAAAAAAAAAGCAAAAGGTGCCGAAACAAGAAAAAGTGACTCCTTTTGGAAGTGTGACACATACAACTCTGTGACACATACAACTCGAATTTCTCCAAAGTACTGTTTTTATTTGATTGTAGCTAGCCTAGCTTTGTACGTGCAGACGTCGAAAAGTCATGCACAGCACATATCTTCCCCTATGCCACAACGTAGCATTTCCTTGAGAGCAGATTAAGAAAAAAAGGTCATCACTTTAATCTTTATTTATCTTTTCTAGGGTATCCTCCATTTTAAATTTTGGAGGTGGCCACATGTGTACCACTGGATAAAGCAGAGATCTCATACATGACTATCACTTTGGTCACAAACAGTCACAAATTATGTTAAATTGAATTATTCTTTGTTTGACTATATTTATAAAGATATTATTATAATAATAGAATGTGGCAATATCTACTGCATGGTAGTTAAATTATAAAACTATAGTACTACATACTGTATTTAATAGTACCAATTTAATGTCATGAATATTAATATATTATCAATGTTTTCTATAAGCTTAGTTAAATTCTTTTATAAGATAACTGAAGAAAAACTTGATCCTTTATATTTCAAGACACCCATGAGCAAAATTTTATATATGCCCATAAAATAGGGAACTAAATCCCTTAGTATCATGAGCAGCATGAGTGACCATAATGCACAATCTCACCAAATATTCCTTGCTAGCACTTGACATATCTATGCTTTCTAAGTTGGGATATACAAGCAGGGACGAATCTAGCTTCTTTTGTCGGAGTCCACCGACCATGGAATGGCAAACCAGTGGAACCCTCCATGTCCATGCAAAAAGGGAAAAAAAAACACGTCCGCGGACCAACTGTATCGACGAAGAAATGGACGGACCTTTGACGAAAAAAAAAAACAAAAGACGGACTGAACAAACCGTGTTCGAACTGTACAAACAAAGAAACGGACGGACCTCGACGAAAAAAATAAAGAAAAGTAATAAAACGGAGGACTGTACCGAACTGCACAGATCACGTTCGTTCGCGCCTCCGTGGACGGACAACACCCATGACCCAACCAGACAAAGAAATAGATTGTCCAGTTTGGGTGTCTGAGTCCAATAAGCTCTACCAATAAATTTGAGCTTTTAAGACCTGGTATTGGTGGTATCTAAACTTTAGCTAACCATCCAAAAAAATCACATTAGTTTGACCGTAAAAGTAAGTGAAAATGGTTTAAAAGTTTTGCTTCCTTTAGTCAATAGACAACTTTGCCCCTGCACGTTATCGTCTTCTCGCCACCAGTGGCGAATCTACGGGGTACGCCGGGGCATACCCTGTTTTTCCTACGTAAAAAGTAATACATATACATATATTATTTATTAAAAGAAAAAAGAAAAGCACTCGATGCGATTCCTAGCGCCAGGCGCGAGAGGCAGGACACAACTCCGCGTCCGCGAGCGTCCGAGTGCGAGCGAGCGTTACGTTACGGCCCATGCCACGGGCTATGCCTAATGAATCACGATCGAGCCATCGAGGCAGTGCCCAATTGCTCGCCAGTCGGTTCGACTTCGACTGTGTGCCTGCCCGTGCCCTACACTGACGCCGTCACGCCGAGTCTCCGATCGGCGATCGTGGAACAGGGATCACCGAGGACGCCCAATGCAAATACGCAATATGTGGATGATTGTCTAGTCATTTTTATTGAACGAGATATTTTGTTTAAAGTTGACGAAGATGATATAATTAAGACATTTATGTTCCTATGAAAGCGTCAAATAAAATCGTCAGGAAAATATCATTATAAGTCTCTGATACTCTATATGTATATATTTTAAATATCGGTATAGCTTTTGAAATTATTTATATTATAGTTAGTGGATATGGTTTTATTTAAGTCTTGTTACCAAATTGTGTGTAAATTTTTTTTGAGACATACCTCGACTTAAAATCCTAAATTCGCCACGTCGCCACACGTCTTCACCTTCGTCTCTACGTTGAATCCCTAGTTGTGTCTTAGTGTAGCCATCTCGTGCCATCGCGGGGGCGGCATCACCCCACCGGGGGAGGGCACCATTAACGTTGAGGTCTGCGAGCCTTGCGTGCATCTTTGCCACCACGATCACCGACATGGCTAAGTCGTCCGCCTCTGCTCCCACATCCAGGCGCTAGTGTCCCTGAGCTCCATCATGCGCAGTGGCATCATGAGACTAGGCACAAAAGTCTTTTTATTAAATTGGATATAAACCTCTGTCCATGATCTAAACAGTCTCATGATCAAAAGTCTTTTTAGGAATTAAACATGTCCTTAGGGATTAAGGAAGTACCATTGCAGCAAGGACTTGGAATTCCGAGCAACTTCGGGGTTACAAATGCGGCTAGCATCTCACATTAAATATATTTTTTCTGATCATGGGGCGTATCATTGTCTGATTGATGCTTTTCATGATTGAATGGTCCTTTCTGAACTCTTTCGCTATCCTTTCCCACATACCATCATATACAAATGATAGCGTGCAATTGCATATATATAATATAATCTATTAAATCATACACCATTTTTTAAAAAAAAACGTACACCATTCCTAAAAAATATCATACACGACGAGAAAGCATCAGAAACTTTGCAGGGGCGAGGAATAAAAAATAAGGAATGCAAAGCAATAGCACTACTAGCACCTTGATATATGTCATATAGTATATGTACTAAACATGGAAAGAATAACCCAAATGGCTTTGCTTCGTTTGTCCCTGTGGTTCTCTAGTCTCTACACGGTTTTCAAAAAGATAACAAAGAAGAACGTGCAAATGATGGCCTCTGCACTTGCAAAGCATAGCATAGGCATAGGCTTCTTTTTTGTGCCTTAGCCTATTTCCTGTCCTTTATTCCGGTATTAGGTAGAGATGTAAAATGTTATACTCGGCTTCGTGAATCTCTTTTTTTTGTTTAATCTTTGATTGACTGGCTGAATAATTATCTTTTACATCTAGTTGGAAAATTCGGTAACTTTAATTCATCTTTATCTTTATGTCGAATGCCATTCGACAATTGGCCGGTTTCTGATATATAATGCAGGGAATACTAGAAGGTGGATCTCACCTAAAAAATAAGGCAATCAGTTTAAAATAATAGAAGACCAACCGAAGTAGTTGAAGGAAATTTGATCAACATGAAGCAAACTTGCGACAGTTGTTCGTTTAGGACTCCAATCTGGTCCTGTAAGCAAATCGTTCTGTTAACATTAATATTTTTGGCGATGGCTCCCCCGCATGGCGACCGGGCGACCCAGAGGGCGACGCCCGCCCGCCCGCCGCTGGTGAAGGCCCGCCGCCAGGGCTCCCCCGTTGCTTCACGCCCGCAGGTTCGGCCCTCTCCTCCTCCCCCCGGCTTGAAGCTCCCGTCTCCTTCCCCCTTCGCACATCCCTCTCCTTCCCCCTTAGATCCAGATCCAGCTGCTGCCGCCATGGAAGGTGCCCCCCTCTCACCACGCAACAGGCCAGAGGAGGTGGCGGAGGCATTGGAGGCCGCATCCCCGGGCCGCCTGCTAGCCGCCGTCGCCCGTGGTGGCGGTGAGACTGGCCCCTCCTCCTCCCGCCGGTGGACAGATCTAGAGGAAGGCCTGTCGCCGCCGTCGGTGTTTTTCGAAGGTTCGTCGAGCCTACTCCGGGAGCTACTTGACCGCGGTCCTCGTGAGCATGTGGCTCTCAGTGACTCGGAGTGCTCCTCGGAGTCTGGTTCCGAGCTCGAGCCCAACCCGGCGCCGGCGGCGGAGGACAAGGGGAAGGGACCCCTCACTTCAAGCAAGTGTCGGTGCCACCGTCACCATCAACACCGCCAGCGCCCCGGTGGCTTCATGGAGGCCGCTCGCCGGGCGCACCAATCGCTGGCCGGAGACCCGAAGGGGGCCGCTGGGCCCCACCAGCGTCGCACCTCGTCGGTCGCGCACTCTGGGGGCCCCGTGCGCTCGAGCCGCCGCGCTCGCCGCCCACACACCCGGCGAGGCCCTGTGGCGCGCCGGACCAAGACGGCTTCTTTGAGGTGTGCAGCAGGCACTTCGGCCGCCCACGTTCTCCAAAACGTCGGCACGGGCCGATCCCGCCGGACATGCACGGCCTCTGCTTCCGGTGCCTCCGCTCGGGCCACGTCAAGGCGCGGTGCCACCACCAACCGCAGTGCTTCCGCTGTAAGGAGGAGGGCCATGAGACCCATGGTTGCCGCATGCCCCCGCCCCATGCTCATCTATGCGGGAAACGTGGCCGCTCCCCGCGCGTCGGCGAGGTCGGTCGTCGGGTCGTAGCGCGCCCACGCTCCAGCGACCGTCGAGGCCTCGGGGTCATAGTGTTGCGTCCATGGCAACCATCTCTGGTAGCTCTGTCTCCACCGGTCGCTCCACTTCTGTGCCGCATCTGTGTCGACCTCCTTCGCCATCGTCGCCACCCCTTCCTCCCCCTCTCCCACCGCGTCGCCACCCGGGGGGCACAGCTTCACCGACAAACTCCACCGGTGCCATAGGAGGACGCTGCACCTCCTCCACCACCTCCACCTCCGCCGCCGCCACCCCTGCTCCGGTCCCGGCTGACCTCCTGCCGGGGGCTGAGCCGCCATTCGATGATGAAACTGTTTCCTTGGCTCCGTTTGGTGGCGTTGATGGTCAACGCGCCACCATAGTCGTCCTCCCGCGCTCTCACGAGCTGTAGGGTGAGGAGGACGCGCTCAGTGAGTTAACACTGGTGGCCATCATAGTGGGGGCAAGGCAATACGTCTCCACGGCCATGGTGCAAGCGGCCTTATTTAACCTCTTTGAGATTCGCTGTAAAGATGTCGACAACAGGCGGCACGAACCTAAAGACTTCCTCATCCATTTCAGTCATCGCGAGGACCGCGACCGCATCCTGGCGTCCTACCCCTTGAGTAATCACCTGCCCTTGCGCTGGTGGCCATGGTCCAGAATGGTCACGGGGGTGCACGGTGTGTTTGAGTATCGTGTTCTGGTGGCCCTGAGGAATGTTCTAGCGCATGCCTAGAATACCACCATAGCCCAGACGATGCTTGGCCACTGCTGTGTGGATGTTGAGCTGACCGACCTGCGGGACCGTGTCGTGGATGATGACCGAGAATTCTTTGTGGTGGCTTCTTGCAGGCACCCGACTCTCATTGAGCCAGACAAAGTCGTTTTCATCCCCGAGCCAATTCTGCCTTGGGTGCGTAATGCAGCACACCGTGGACTCTACTACCAGGTGCGGGCGCGCCTAGTGGCACACCACCTCATATGGGACACGGCTGGCCAACCTGCGAATGACGACAACGACAACAACAACGAAGCCGAGGATGGCCCGGCCGACCAAGACGAGCATGAGGACTAGGGCGGGGAGGACGAATGGTCCACGCCGCGCCAGAACTCCGATGACATCTCGAAGGCGATCGACCCGCGACACTGCAACAGCCCCCTAATAGGTGACTACCCTCTGGACTTCCGAGCGATGGCACGCTGGCCATCCACGTTGGGGCGGTGGCTTGCCCTATCCGGGATGCGCTGTCGTGGTGGGAGGACCGTTGGGCGCCAGACTCGCCATCGTGGACTCCTGATCAGCCCCTCAAGACCTCCGCGGCCGATGAGAATTCCCCGACCGTAGCTAGATCGACGCAGAGGACCCCCGCGCCCGCCACCGATCCTCCGCCTCCAGCTCAGGGCGTACTCTGTTGCCACCAGGTCTTGACCCCCTCTCCATGGGTTCGTAGGCCCACTGCCTCACCGATGACCGGTCTGGTTGGGTGTTTTCTAGCTATTGCCCCCCAGCTTTTATAGGACAGACAGAGTACCCAAACGCCACCATAGCCGACTTGCTCGGATTGGTGGGCGGACTGCACAGATGCGGAGCTCAACCAGACAGCTACCGGCACCCCAATCCAGGACGTCCCCTCTAACCCGGTGCCGGACACACCCACTGATGGCCGTGATGGCAATACGGCTACGGTCCCGGTGGAGATTGTTACACTGATGACCGAGGAGGCTGCTGCGGCCATGGCTATGGAGGTGCTGACAGTGGCCGACCACGCTCCCTCGCCCCCCGGAGTGGCTGATACTCAGGGGACCGAGGAGGACGATGCTGCTGATTTCTTTGACTCCATATGCTTGCTGTTGCAGGAACCTCTGCTGTCCACACCGCGGCCTCACATCACCCGCTAGCGCCTCTGCAAACGTGACGACGACTGGATGTCGTGCAGGAGCGTGCGGCTGGCGGCCAAGTCTGCCTATCGTGACCCAAAGCCCGAGAAGCAAGCGAAGCGCATCATGCTCTCCAAGTAGACTGGTAAGCCCGCTAATGAAGTCCCCAACATGGTGATCAACAAGGAGTTCCATCGGGCATTCGCCACTGCCAGCATCTCGACAAGGAAGCAGGCTATGGGGGCGCTTTTCCCACAGCATCGCAGGCACCAGGCCGATCAGCCGTCCACGTCGGACTAGCTGCTCCTGCCACGTCTTGGAGTTCACTATTTGTGTGCCAATGAGTCGCAACCACGTACTCATCTGGAACGCACGGGGCCTCAACAGCCATGCACATAGCGACGCCATTTGCTCTATTGTCGCTGAGCAGCGGGCGTCTATTGTGTGCCTCCAGGAAACCAAGTTGGCTCTGTATGACTCCTCCATGAACAATGAAACAGTAGGTTCTGATTATGATTTCGTCTCCCTGGGAGTTGGCCGCCGCGGGGGCGCGGTTGTCTGCTGGTGAAGAAACTTATGGCGCTCGTCAGCGCACTCGATGCGCCGCTACTCGATTTCTCTCCTGATGCAGCCGCTTGGGTCCTCGGACAACCCATGGTGGCTCACCAATGTGTATGGGCCAACCGCAAGGGATGAGAAGCAAACCTTCCTGAGGAAAATTCACGAGATCCGTGCGGCGTGCCTGGGTCCGTGGATGATGTGTGGAGATTTCAACCTAATCTACCAGGCGCAGGACAAGAACAACAGCCTGCTCGACCGGCCGCTCATGCCCCGCTTCCGCAGAGTCATCGATGATCTCCTTCTTCAGGAGCTGCATCTGCAGGGTTGACTGTACACCTGGTCCAACGAGGGAGGTTCCTACGCTCGAGCACCCGGACCGTGCGCTCGCCTCTGTCGAGTGGCTCAAGCGGCACACCTGCCACCACCTACGGTGTTTGTCCTCGGATTCCTCCGACCACGCGCCTCTCTTCCTCATTCTCTCCACGGTCCAATGGGCGGCCTCGTGTTTTCACTTCAAGAGGTCCTGGACCAGGATTGCAGGCTTCATGGACTTGGTCCAGAACACCTGGGGATCGACGATCTGGGACTCCAACCCATGCAGGGCCCTGGATCAGAAGCTGCGTGGCATGGCGTGCACGCTCAAGAGTTGGCGCGGCAACTGTGTGGGGGACATCACGCTTCAGCTTGATGCATCGCAGGTGGTTGTCTATGAGCTCGACACTATACAGCAGACCAGGAGTTTGTCCACTGAGGAGCGTCTCTGGCATGCGAAGCTCAAGGCCAAGACCCTTGGCCTCACATCTCTTGCTAGGACCATGGCTCAACAAAGAGCGCGTTCGCGCTACTTGAAGAGGGGATGCCTGCACAAAATTTTTCCACATCCAAGCATTCCATAGACATCAGAAGAACACCATTCTCGCCATCAACCACGAGGGCGTGACCTTCACGGAAGAGGAAGCCAAGGTCGGGATTGTTTTTCAATACTACCACAACATCCTGGGCAAGCCTTTCTGGTGGTCTCACAGACTAGACCTCTCACTCCTGGACCTGCCACATCTGGACCTCTCCGACCTCGTTGCACCCTTCTCCACCAAGGAGGTGGCGGCGATTTTGCACGCGACACCGACCGACCGTGCTAAGGGTTTTCCAGGCGCTGTGGGAGCTCGACTTCCATAGCTTCAATGACATCAACAATGCCAACATGGTCTTGCTGCACAAGATGGATGCTCCGGAGGGCCTACGTGACTACCGTTGGATCAGCCTCATCCATTCGGTGGGCAAGCTTTTTGCCAAGGGCCTAGCCATGCTCCTGGCACCTAGGATGGAAGAGATCATCAGGGACAACCAGACTGCTTTCATCCATGGAAGATGCATCCACGACAACTTTTGGACCGTGCAGCTAGCCTGCCGCTGGCTACACGCCAATAAATTCTCCAAGATGCTTCTAAAGATCGACTTGGCTAAGGCGTTCGACACTGTCGCCTAGCCCTTCCTTCTTGAGGTGCTGCAATGGATCGGCTTCCCAGCTAGATGGCGAGAGTGGATCTCGGCCATGCTGCGTACGGCCAGCACTAGGGTTCTGGTTAATGGCTGGCCTGGTGACCGCATCTCCCATGCCAGGGGGCTCAGGCAGGGAGACCTGCTATCTCCACTACTTTTCGTCATTGTAATGGAGGTGCTCAACGCCATGCTGCTGGAGCTCGATCGCCGGGGACTTTTAACCCCCTTGCCCGGCGTGGCCGCGAGGAGTCGCGCGTCAGTGTACGCAAATGACCTGATCATCTTCCTTGCGCCCACCGAGCATGACTTCACCAATGTCTGCCACACACTACAGCTTTTCACGGGCGCATCCGGGCTTGAGACGAACATCGACAAGTGCACCATCACGCCGATCACCTACACCGACGAAGAGCTGGCTACGGTACTGCACTGCTTCCCTTGCTGGGTCAAAACTTTCCTACCAAGTACCTTGGCACCCCACTGTCCATTCGAAGACTCGGCCACGACAAAGAGCATGCCTTAGTGGACACGGTTGCCGGTCGCATCCCAACATGGAAGGCAGGATTGCTCAATGCGGCAGGCAGGACCACTCTCACCCGCATGACCTTGTCTGCCATCCCAACTCTCTGCATGGGCTATCAGTGCTATCGACAATGGGCTTTCTATGGTCGGGCACTGTGGTGGTTGCGGGGGGCAAGTGCAAAGTTGCATGGCCCATCGTGTGTTCCCCACATGACTTGGGAGGCTTGGGCACGCCGGACCTGTGCATTCTCGGCTTCGCTCTTCGCCTTCGCTGGGAATGGAAACGGCATGAGTCGCCGGACGCTGCTTGGGCTAAGCTTCCAGCGCCCAATGAACACAAGATCACCGGAATGTTCGATGCCTCCACAACCTTCATTCTTGGGAACGGCGAGCTGGCACAGTTTTGGACCGACAGTTGGTCGCCGGCTGGGAAATTGTGCTTTCTCGCCCGGCGGTCTTCCAGGCTGTCCCGCCAAGCCGAAGAAAGCGTACGGTGAAAGAGGCATTAACAGGGAACCAATGGGCCTGGGACGCCGTGGCCGCGCCGACGGTGGTATTCATGACTCAGTTCCTGCAGCTGTGGGAAATGATGATGGACGTGAATCTCGACCACGAGACCAGCGACAGGATGGTCTGGAAGTGGACTCCCGATGGCCAATACTCCAGCTCGTCTGCATACAGCGCCTTTTTCAACGGCAGGACGATGCTGCGGGGTGCTACAGATCTTTGGGCGACGCCATGCCCACCCAAGGTTAAGTTCTTCTTCTGGCTAGGTCTACATGGGAGGCTATGGACTGTCGAGCGACGCAAACGCCATGGACTCCAGGACAACGATTACTGCAGCTTGTGCGTGTAGTCGCCCGAGCATGCCGATCACCTGCTCACGTCCTGCGTCTACACCAGGGAGGTCTGGTGCCTGCTGCTGCTCCAGGCGGATGCCACCCGTCTGGCTCCTGGGCCGGACGATCACCTGGTGGATTGGTGGCTTCGCTCCCGCCGCTCGGTCCCAGTCTCATGCTGACCTGGCTTCGACTGCTTGGTCACGCTGACTTCATGGATGATCTGGAAGGAATGGAATCGATGGACTTTCGACAATGTACGATCTACTCCGGCGTCCGTGGTTTCAAAGATCAAAGACGAGGCTTCTGACTGGCTCGAGGCGGGGTTTCGTGCCCTCGCCCCGTTCTTCCAAGCCTAGGGGTTTTCTTTTATTTGCTCGGAGCACCACTAGTTTGCTTAGTTAGTACGACCTTACTGCTCCGCCGTTTCTAGCTGGCAATCTGTGTTTTGTTTCAGTTGATTTGTCTAGGGGCATCTTGCTCGAGGATGGTCGGCTTGTATTGAACCTTTCCTACTTCTCTTAATGAGGCACGTGCAAAGCACGTTTACGAAAAAAAATAACTGAAGGAAAACGTTTTTTTGAAGAACAAAAGATTATATTAAAACTCACATAATACATCCCTAAATTACATAAAAATCTGAAATTAAAAACTCCCAATATTCTATCCATTCAGTCTTCTTCTTCCCCAATAATGGCATCTCACCAATGCCAGGGCCAAAGTGAAGTCCTTATGCCAAATCAAACGACCAACCCTAAATATTAGACATCTGTTAAGATACATAGCTTCAGAACCATGCAAATTCATCACATTCCAACTTGAAATCCTCTCTGTGAACAACAACGATGAGATGGACGACCCAGGGAAATAAGGTATTAAACATTTAACGAAAGATGATGTCAGATCACACACAAAAATAATACATATCCATTTTTATATAATTTCTATAAATAAATTTTGAAAGGTACAAAATGTTTTATAACAATTATGAAATTCATAATATAATATAAGTTAATGTTGATAATAAATATAGAAATGTATTATTATAAATCTGTGTCGAATTAAAAAATATCCTTCATTTTTAGCTTTTTTTAGCATTTTTTCTCATGTTTAGAAGATTCCCTTGGCTCAGGTTCTGACAATATAGCAGCACTGTAGCGGATTCACCGAAGCCCAAATATCGCATTCAAACACACCCGCAATGCATGGGACTGATGAAGCACAGACACGGAGTGCGTTACGTATCCATTGGTCCAAAGGACGGTCCTTGCATTGGTCCTCCACTAGCCCGGCCTGTCAATCAAATGAACTGCTTATCGGCCTTGAAAGGAGAAGGCATGCGAGCAATTCACCAAAGCTTATTTGGCGCGAGGACAGATATATACTAGATATATATGCGCAAGTCGGCAGCAATCTCGCTCCTAGTGTGTGTATGAGAGCTCAAGGCGCCAGCGACCACTTCTCTCCAGCGGTCGAAGGACGGGCATGGCCAGGCCGGGCACCTCTCCGACCCAACTTGCGCACACGCACACGTCGTATAGGACCATAGGAGTTATGGGCGCGGCCGTACAGAGGCGGCAGCAGCCACCACTACTCCACCGATCATGGTCGTGGACCACACGCCGCCGTCCATGGGCTTCATCACAGTGCCCACGCCGGTCGTGGTATCGATCCGTCGGGACGACGGGACCCATCCGCACGTCCCTTCGCCCACGCGCAGCGGATCCTGATCGCGACGCCACCGATCAGTGCTCGTCACTGGCTCACTGCCCATCCCCGGCCCGCTTCCGTTCCGCGCATGCCCCACACATGGACGCACGTGCGCTGGCGGCCTGCCGTCACGTGATGGCATCGCCGTGCAGTGCAGGCGTCCGTCGTCGGCCACCTGCACGCAACAGCGAGGGCCGCGTGACTGTCAGTGCACGCCAGCGATAGGGACTGCTGCCACTCGCCGGCCGGCCAGTCGGCGGAGTCAGCGCGGCCAGGGAGATAAGTAGTACCCACAGTAAATGCGCCAGCTGACTGCTGCTGATGGATTCGCGTCGGATTTAAATTTAGATAGCATTGTTCATTATATTTAAATTTAATTTAAACTTGAATATCGATACATATACAGATATCATCGTGCGAGTATACTACAACAAAACTAGCCCAGAGAGTTTCAGATGGATTTTGCGACACGAGTTTTGATTTGGGATTTGTCTGGCATCTGGACCCGTGGATGCAAATGGGTTTTGGAATATGATGGGCCGGAATAAGTTCGGTGTACTGCAAGGACGGATCAGGTCAGGTTAGGTTTGATCATGTTAATCTTATACTCCATCTGTTCTAAATTATAGTTTATTTTTTTTGATGCATATATTTTGCTATACATCTAGATAAATAATATATCTAAATATATAATAAAATATATGTAAAAAAATCAAAATAAACTAAAATTTAGACGGAGGAAGTATACACACTACAAGACGACGAGTGGTCCTCGTCGACTTCACCTGCAGCGTATTATTAACGACAAAGCTTGCTACTTCTACCTCAGTTTTGCCTATTAAGTCTTGAGCTAGTACGTGAAGAAGGATGGGACAACGTGACGGAAGGTTTTGTGCATGTTTATCTAGTGGAACAACCATGACAACGAAGCACCCCGACGACTTCTTCTTTGACACTTACTCTTTTCGGTCCAATAAAAAAAACGCACGCTATGAACCTGGACACGTCCCGTGTCTAGATTCATAGTTTGGATTGCGACGGAGTGAGTAGTGAAGATAGTGAGCTCTGCTGCAGTGGCTTCTCCACCAAAAGTAGTGTCTATTGTGCCACACCCGAAGACCATGTTTACAGTGACATTCAAAAATCTGAATTTTGGATTAAAAATAGCTTCTGATGTTTCTTAATTTTTGTGTCTATATATTAGAATCCTATAGTGTATGGAAGAGATTTTAGAATTCTATAAGATTTTTGTTTCGAATTTTAAAGTTCCGGAATCCAAACGGGACCGGAGCGTTGTCGTGCACATGCTGACATGCTTTGGAATTCGTCGCCGCACCGAATCCATCCTCACTTGGCCATATGTTGCCCTCGGGACCGAAGTAGGTCGCGGCCCCCACCTTCTCATGGTCGCACGTGCGCTGCACCTCGTATCACGTGATGCTCGTGCAGGCTGCAGGCGTCGGCCACCCACACCTGCGCGCAACAGCAGCGCCACGCATCATGCGGTCGCGTGACTGAAAGTGACAGCGACAGAACGCGATCTGTACTGGGCAGAGTCCGAGCTACCCCACCACAGTAAGTGCGCCACTATAGCGCCTGGGCTTAACCCGGCAATCGTGCTAATTTAAATAATTGTTATTAGATTTCTTGTGAGTTATTACATGCTAAATACACCGTAAGTGTAGTCGAGTCAAATGTTCGCTTTAACAATTTTTTTATTCCCCTTGTCTTTTGGCTTTAACATAAGCGGTCCGGCTAAGGCAATGTGGTTGCGGGCCTAAGCCCAGGCGGTCCTTGGGACCAACAGGCCCATGCTGGGGTGCCGGCGAGGGGAGCGGCGGATCACACAACTTGGCACCGGGCTTTTAAGATGGGCCAGGGCCGCGACGGAAACTCCGGCCTGCGTACTACTGCTTGCATCGTCAAGCAGCCCACGAGGACTGTGGAGGAGTAACTTCTCTCTCTGCAATGGCGGTTCCGTTCCGATCGCCGTGCGACTGACCGACACGACGACGCTACTACCTGCCCTTCCTCGTCGCGCACGATTCGCCGGCCCGCGTCGTAAAGGTCTAAAAGGCGGTTGCGTTCCAGGCCACGCCTTGCCGTTCTTGATGCGTCAACCGGAAAGAGCAGGGCACCTCCGTCTCGGGTTAAAAGCCGGCCGTGTGATCGACGAGGCCTCTCCATTGTTACCATAACCTCTCTCGATCGGCTGGGAGGTCATTAGATCGGTTTTGGCTGGGTATCCACATCCACGCACGCCACAACTCCACAAGAGCAAGCGAAGAAGAATCTTGCGATCGATCTCTCTACCTAGCACATCAGTTCTCCGTGCGTGATCGGCCGGCCGGGAGGGACCGCCGACGGACCGGCCATGGATGACGACGAACTCGGCTGCTGCTGCAGCTGCTGCCTCCTGTGCTGCTCATGCGCCGCCGCCGCCATCTGCAACTGGTGCACCTTCCTCATCGCGCTGGTGGCCGCCGCGGTGCTGATCGCCGCCTTCGGCGTCACGCTCCCAGTCCGCACCACCGTCACCGACGCGTCGCTGAGCCGCCTCGACCTCATCGCCAGCAACAGCACCGCAACCGCCGCCGCCCCGTGCGTCGCCTACAACCTCTCCCTCACGGTCCAGCTCCGGAACTATAACTGGGCGATGCGCGTCGAGCTGGCCGCGCCGCTCGACTCCGAGCTCCGGTTCGCGGGGCGGCGCTTCGACGGCGCACGCCTGGCGGACGCGGGCCGGAGCGTCCCGCCGGGGGCCACGGAGGAGTTCTGCGTGCTGGCCGCGTCGCCCGGGCACGGCGGGGTGGCGATCGCCGGCGCCGGCGCCGCGGCGGAGCTCGCGAGGGAGCGCGCCGAGGGGGTGTTCCAGGTGGATGTGCGGATCGCCGGGGAGATCAGGTACCGCCCCGTGCACGCCGGCCGGAGCAGCAGGCTGGTGGCGACGTGCCCACTCAAGTTGCTCATGCCGAACGCGCCGCAGGGGACGCACTTGGTGGTGGTGCAGAAAGACGTCAGCTGCTATTAGCCTACTATAGCTAGCCTGCTTGCTTGCTTACCAGGAATTACGTAATTACGTTGTGCGTACGTATCTATGCTTGCATATATGGTTGCATTGGACGCAGTTTGTTTGGAATGCGCGTGTGATCTCTGATCTGATTCTGATCTTCATATCAACAAGTAACTAACCTAGCATGGATTTATATGCATTGCTCCACGTCTATTGTCATTCACCTTCAAGTACTAATAATCAATATGATTAGCCTATATAGCATGAATTCACTGTTTCATCAAGTTCAGTTTTACTCTCTCTCTCTCTCTCTCTCTCTCTCTCTCTCTCTCTCTCGCGACAAGTTCAGTTTTACTTTTAGCTCGTATGTTTTGCTTGTATCTTTTGATGAGATATTCTCGTCATCTCAGAAAAGTAGCGAACAGGCTGCTCCTGATAGGCTGATACACCCTAGTGGCCTCTCACTGGCTCGGGAAGTGATCAGCTCAAACCTCTTGCTCATTGCTTCGCTGGGTACGCTTTATTTGTAGCTCGTTTGCCGACCTAATGTTTGCGTGACATTAATTTGTAATAATATTTTTTGTTAAATATTATAAATGTTGACATCGTGTACCCTTGTTTTTATAAACTTATTTAAATTTACAATTGTAAAAAAAATTCCAGATCGAGGAAGTAATATCATAACTTTGCTAATCAAAGCACCCACGGAATTGCGAATGAGCTTGTAGTCTATTGGTAGGACAGCCAGGTAAAACACTGTCCACTAAGGTTCAAATCCTAGAGCCCGTACTTTTTTTTAGAATTTTTTCAAGATTTACTGACGTTATGTGATAAGTGGTAAACGACATTCCTTATACTGTATGATTCTAAAAAACCACCCACGGAATCAGAAATTCACAAGCATTGAATCTTGAAAACTCTCTTGCACTACCTTTAACACAGTTGAATCCAAGTGACGTAAGGCAGACCACAAAGTTGAATTCAATCCCCTCCAAATTGACGTAAGGCAGACCACAAGCAGTATCCTGTGGTCCGTGGAACTAACATGCAGAGCTATCGGCGCCAGAACGCGCGCCTTGACACGACACGCACAACTGCTCGGTTCCATTCCATTTCCATTCAGAGATACCCAAACCAGGGACAGGGAACGCCAGCCGGATACATTCATTCATACATATATATATGGCCAACCCGCTTGCTTTTGGGACGATGAGATAAACGTGTAGTACTATGTTTCTATGAATTTAGTAAATTAGAGAAGTGTAATTTAAACAAGTTGCAATTTGAAACAGTGTACTAGCTAGTTGCTTTTTTTTTAGGGGAACAGTGTACTAGTTGCTGACAACAATACAGTGTCCTCCGAGTACTCGACCACGACGGCCTTGATCGTTGCTCCCGCCATCTGCCGTCTCGCGATTCGCGGCGTCATCGGCGAGGGCCCACCAAGGAACTGAGCTGCTGATGGGGCGGGCGTTGCGTGGCGAGCCGCCCGAGGAGAGTGGGTGGCCGGCGCGCCCGCCCGGCGGCGTGCAGTGGGCGGGTGACGTTGATGTCGGCGGGTGAAGGCGAGTGATGGCCGGCGTGCGTGCGGAGGGCTAGCGATGGCCGGCGGCGATGGAGCGCGCTACGCCTGTAGGCGGTGCCAGAGCGAGGGAGCGCATATAGGTTCACGACGGTGGTGGTGGCGTCCGTGCAGAAGGCAGAAACCTGTGGATGCAGTCTGCGAGTCCCTCTCCTTCTGTTGACGCGTCGACGCGTCAACAGGCCTGAAGTAGGCATCGACGCGTCGTTAGCTATGACCTGCGAGTCCCTCTTCTTCTTTTGTTGTTGAGGCCGTCGCCGCTTCTCTTTGAATCCAGGCAAAAGAAACACCTCGTCCTTTACATTGGATCTATCATATCTATCATCTGTGGAGGTCCAAGCTCTTGCTCTTCAATTCCCTTCTCTGTTCTTCGTCCACTGGTAGTATCTTGCCCTGAATGTATAGACAATAAGAAGTCAGGAACGATCGATATCTGGGGATGAGTACATTAACCTCCTCTAACAGCACACTCTCTTGTGTGTTGATGATGTTACCATTAGGCAGAAACACCTCAGGAGATGCAGAGATGTTTAACATGTCATCTTGGGGGATGTTCTTGTCTACAGCACACTTGATAGGTTCAGAGTTTTCACAGAAGCCCTGGGAATCCTTAAGGTCAGTGGAGGACATTAGTGTATCTATGACTAGTGGATTCTGAATTGCCATCATTCAGATTTGCTTGGAAGGATCATTTTCATCATCATCCTTATCTTTGCCCTCACCAGAAATTCTCCTTGTCTTGTCAGATATGTACTCATTTTCAGAATCAAGATCATCACAGGGTAAGATCCCATCTTAATTGGTGGGGATTTTAATATTATAAGATTCTCATATGAAAGGAACAGACAAAAAGGTCTTAGAAGATATTCTGATTTGTTCAATACTTTGATTGACTTCCATGATTTGAGAGAAATTGATATGGCTGGTGGAGGATATACTTGGTCAAACAACCAAGAAATTCCAATACTAGAAAAACTAGAGAAAATTCTTATATCTAAGGATGAAGATCTTTTCTCTCAAATTGGGGTAAGAAAACTTTCCAGAGAGGTGTCTAATCACAATCATTTAATCATCTTCTTCAATGCTATATCTCATAATAAAAATATAGAATTTAGATTGAGCTTAGTTGGCTTTCCCATCCTGACTTTCTAAAAAAGTACATGAGATTTGGAAAAAACCTTGCAGAGCTCTAACCATTCTTGATAAAATCCAGCTTAAGCTCAAATTGTTTAAACAGTACTTCAAGGGCTGGGGTTATAACTACAAGGGTGAGCTAAGAAAACAGAGGAGAAAACTGAGTGAAGAAATTAGGGAATTAGAAAAGATGGAGGAGAGTGTTGGTCTCAATGGCCCATAGTTAATACTAAAAACAAGATTGATTCAAGAAAATTTCTCCCTACTAGATCAGGAAGAGTCATACTGGCATAATAGAAGCCATGAGGAGTGGTTGTTAAAAGGTGATAATAATACTAAGTTCTTCCACATATTTGCTAGTGGAAGGCAGAGGAAAAATAGCATTATTTCACTGGAGAGTGAGGGAACAATTATAGAAGGTAATGATAACCTTCTGAAACATGCTACAGAATATTACTCTAAACTCTTTGGTCCTGTTGACAATCATAACATTGCCCTGAATAATAATATTTGGAAAAATGCTAGAAAAGTAACCGATGAAGATAATGAAGCCTTGTGTCTTCCTTTCTATGAATTAGAAATTAAATCTGCTCTATTTCAGATGGAAACAAATAAGGCTGCTGGAGCTGATAGAATTCCAATTGAATTTTATCAAACCTATTGGGACTTTATTAAGAATGACTTTGTGCTTCTGTTTGATGATTTTCATAAAGAAAAGGTGGATATTAGCAGAATGAACTATGGCATTATTACTCTCCTGCCTAAATGGCAGATGCCTCAAAAATACAACAATTCAGACCCATTTGCCTCTTAAACTGCTTATACAAGCTAGTCACTAAAACCCTCACTTTGAGCCTAGAAAAGGTAGCAGAGAAGCTCATTCATCAAAATCAGACCACTTTTATGAAAGGGAGAAACATCATGATGGAATTATGGTCCTTTATGAGATTCTCCATGAAACTAAGCTAAATAAACAAGTTGGGATTATCTTGAAGCTAGACTTCGAAAAAGCCTATGATAAAGTTAACTAAAATTTTTTTTGATTGCCTCCATGCTAGAGGGTTTGATACTAGATGGTGTACATGGATCAGACAAGTGGTCTCAGGTGGAACTGTGAGTGTAAAAATGAATAATTCTATTAGAACTTATATCAAAAGTTACAAAGGTGTAAGGCAGGGAGATCCCTTGTCTCCCATTCTGTTCAACTTTATAGCTGATGGATTGACAAGGATGATTCATGAGGCCCAAACAAATGGGCTTTTATGTGGTTTAATAGATCATATAATTCTAAATGGAGTGGCAGTGCTACAATATGCTGATGATATCATAATATGCCTTAAACATGATGTGGAAAAAGCTAGGAATCTTAAACTGCTCCTTTATATGTATGAGCTGATGACTGGCCTTAAGATTAATTTTTATAAAAGTGAAGTGTTGTCTATAAATGATGAACAAAACTGGGCACACACATATACTGCCATATTCAATTGCCAGATTGGTATTTTCCCCATCAAATATCTAGGAATCTCAGTGAGCCCTAGTAGGCTCCATGTTAAAGGTTGGGCACCTCTATCTGAAAAAAGTGCTAAAAAACTTAGTGTTTGACAGGGCAGCTGTATGTCCATTGTAGGCAAAATAATTCTTATTAACTCCAGTCTGAATAACCCTCCAATTTATCATATATCCATTTATCTGCTCCCTAAAACTATGGTGGCCAATTTGGATAAATTGAGGAGGAAATTCTTCTGGCAAGGCGGCAACACCAAAAAAAAGTATCACATGGTCAAATGGATAAAAATTTACAAGCATAAGAGCAAAGGTGGTTCAGGAATTAAAGACATAAGAAAAATAAATATTAGCCTCCTATGTAAGTGGTGGTGGAAGCTGAAATCTGAGAATGGGCTTTGGCAAAAAAAATATCAATCATAAGTACCTCCATGGTAAGTCCATACATCTGATAAAGCACAAACAAACTGATTCTGCCATGTGGTCTGACCTGCTTAAAATCAAGAATGTATACTTACAAGGCAGAGTCACAAAAGTAAAGAATGGAAGAAATACATCTTTCTGGAAAGACTCATGGCTTTTTAAAAAGCCTCTCTGTTTGCTTTTCCCAACCTATTCAAACTATGCAGGCAACCTGATTTATTGGTTTATCAAGCTAAAGAAGCTCCTCATGATATTACCTTCTCCAGATGGCTAGTTAATGATCTTAGAACTTCATGGTCTTATATACTGGAAAAGTTAAGTGGTATTATCCTCAATAGTGAAAATGACCTTATTATGTAGAGATTTGGTAGTTCTGGGAAATTTTCTGTAAAATCAGTTTATAAAGCCATGACTAAATCTGATGCTGGCATCTACCATAAGAAAATATGGAAGGGTAGAGTCCCAGCTAAGATTAAAATCTTTCTCTGGTTAATGATTAATAATGCCTTGCTGACTAAATATAACCTCATTCGAAGAAACTGGCCTAGATCACCAACCTGTCATTTTTGTGAAGATGATGAATCCATTAACCACTTGTTCTTTGAATGTAACACTGCCAAAGCTGTTTGGGCAATAGTTGCATATGTTGTAGGAGCTAATAATATACCCAGAAGTATCATACAATACTGGAACTAGTTAGAAAAATGGTTGCCTGCTGGGTCCAAATTTCACACTCTGAGTTTAGCCGCCATCTGCTGGGCTATCTGGAAAACAAGAAATGCGATATGCTTCGAGGGAAAAGTTGTAACAGATCCTGCCAACATTATATGTTATGTATGTTCACTTATGGGTTACTGGGCAGGTTTATTCATTGACGATGACAAGAGTGTGCTAATGGATGAGGTGGATTCTATGCTGTCGATTGCTACAAGGCTGGTGGCTAACAAGAAAAAGAAACAGACACCTGGGGAGCTGCAAGAAGCGTCGGAGCAAGATCAGGATGGCAAAGGAGGGCCTTCCACTCTGTGATCTCATCACCAGGCACAAGGATCTGTTTTGTTGATATGTAGTTTGTATTCTGCTAGTTAGTCAGCTGCTCACTGTTGAGTGGCATGTTGCCACCTTTTAAAGGAGGTGTGTCCCAAACTTTATCCTTTGCTGGTCTTTTGCTTTGCTTCTTCAAAAAACTCTAAACAATATATTTCCGTTATTCGTAATGGAAATGAGGAAGGGTCCTCGTATCAAAAAAAAGGAACGATCGATATCTCTACATTGATTGAACGTTGTATGAGTTCATACATGTTGAATGGACGTGAGGAAGGAAGGTGTAGCGTTCAATTTTAAGAAATATCATTGGGCGAGAATGCGAGATCATCCGCGACGATCTCATTTCATTTTAACACACTGAAATTATCAGATGCAATTCTCCGACGATGTAAACATTTAATTCTCAGCATTTCTCTGCAATAGACATATTTGGTTTGAGGCAGTATGGTGATGCGAACCAAGAATGAAGTATTTTGGATAATATTTGGTCAGTGTTAGGAATTTCTAACTTGTTTGCGTTTCTAGCTTTGTGTAACAGCCCACTTGCTGCACCAGCTCAGTTTAGATGAACTAATTCAGGCGGTTCACATATATGCTGCTGCTATTGTGTGTCGCTGAGTGCCTGAGTGCGTGACCGGCGTCATCATCTACAATACAACTAGCGTCGTTGGTCACGTTTGGCTCTTGGCTGGGTTTATATGCAGTCTGTATTTGACAAGGAAGTTCCTTCAGTATGCAAGGGGACGCAAAAAAAAAAAAAAAAAAAAAAAAAAAAAAAAAAAAAATACAACGACCCACTCCCAGTGCCACTCCAGATTTTGTTTCCACGTGGCGGGGCGCCAATGGAGTGGAGGGAGGTGTTGTCCACGCATTCGTCCGAATCGGATAAGGGATAGGGTTAGCTCACTCTCGCAGCTCAACGAACACCACACGGGCCTGAGCCATATCACGCCCTGCAGGCCCCATCCATCCACCCACGCGCCACGGATTTTCTCCTAAAGATCACAAGGAGAGACGACCCCTCCGCTACCATTTTGCAGGGCAGAGCCGATCCGTTCCGTGCGTGTGCAGAGTGTGAGATCCTTCCACTAGGTCGATCGAGATGGCTACAGCTTACGCTCCCATGGCGAGCCAGGTGATGAAGCAGGGCAGCCTCGTGCAGTCCAGGCCGAGGGGCTTGTCAGGAGCTGCGCTCACCAGGCGGCCACGGTTCACCGTCAAGGCCGTCCAGCCCGAGAAGGTCAGTCGATCGATTTCGTGCATTCCTGGTTGCCTGTGTTATCCATTTCAGAATTCTCCTAGCTGACCACTCGATTCCATGCGCATGCACACAGACAACGTACCAGGTGGTGCAGCCGATCAACGGCGACCCCTTCATCGGCAGCCTGGAGACCCCCGTCACCTCGAGCCCACTCGTCGCGTGGTACCTCTCCAACCTCCCCGCCTACCGGACCGCCGTGAGCCCGCTGCTGCGCGGCATCGAGGTGGGCCTCGCGCACGGGTACCTCCTGGTGGGGCCGTTCGCGCTGACGGGCCCGCTCCGCAACACGCCCGTGCACGGGCAGGCGGGCGCGCTGGGCGCCGCGGGGCTCGTCGCCATCCTCAGCGTCTGCCTCACCATGTACGGCGTGGCCTCGTTCGGCGAGGGGGAGCCGTCCACGGCGCCCACGCTCACGCTCACGGGGAGGAAGAAGGAGGCCGACAAGCTGCAGACGGCGGATGGGTGGAGCAAGTTCACCGGAGGGTTCTTCTTTGGGGGCATCTCCGGCGTGCTCTGGGCGTACTTCCTCCTCTACGTGCTCGACCTCCCCTACTACTTCAAGTAGAGATTTTTAATAAAAAAAGATGCATGCATATATAGCTCAGATGCGATCCTCCTCTCTGCGTCGTCGGCATGTGTGCGTGCAAGGGGTTGTTTCGCTTCAGCAGTGATGAGCACCGTGTATAAATGTAATGTAATTCCTCTGCACATGGATGGACTGGGATGTAACTTGGAACTGTTAATTTGTTACTTCGATCAATGGAGCCCTCCCAACCCAACCACCACCACAATGGCATTTTACTACTCCCGAATCCGGATGCGCCGCCCTATCGTCGAGCTTCATTCGACGCCTGACGCGGTGACCGGTGACGCCTCCCACACGTACCCTTCTCCAACGCCGGTGCCGAGCACCCCCCATCAGCCCTTCCTATCCCAACGCCGGTGGCCAAGGTGGATCCCGACTCCCTGCCTGCTCTGCGCGCACCTGCAGCAACTCTGCGTACGGCGACGGCGGCGGCCGAGCAGTGGACGCGACGGAGGAGCGGCAGATTTGGGCGGCCTCAGGCACGCTAGGCCCGTCGAGCCTTTAGGGCCGTTCTTGGGCTGTTGGTGCTGCCAGTGGGCTGGCACGGCATGGCCTGATACACCTGACGGGCCGTTCCTGCCTTGACTACTGGGCCGTGCTCGAGCACGAGCCTGTGACGTGCCGGCCCGAGCGGCCATCTATATTTGCATGCTTTCCTAAAAAATATATATATATTTGCATGCATGCATGGCACAGGAAGAGTGAGGCACTTGCCTTTTTTTTTTATCTGTGAGGCACTTGCTACCGAGGGAGAAAAAAGTTGTGGCATTAATGAAGCGGGGGTGAAAAACGAGAAAGCGGACCTTGTTTGTGGTGAAATTTCTAGCCTAAAAATATGGTAGTGTTTTGTTTATATTTGATAAATATTATTTAATTATAGTCTAACTAAGATTAAAAGATTCATTTCGTGATTTATAACTAATTTATATATTTATTTATTTATTTTTATTAATATTTAGGCTTTACGCATATGACATAACGTTTGATGTGATAGAAAGAGCGTGAAATTTCTAACTTTTGAGGCAACTAAATAAGGCCTTAGTTTGTGTACTATAAAGAAGTAGAGAACTACTGATATTAATTATTTTTATCAGACGGAGGGATTACTGTAAGTATGAAGTTGCAATAATGCAACTCGACCAACAAATCGTACTAGCACACTGTAGCATGGACACCGACGCAACATCATCAACCAAGTAGCTTGAGAAACTCCGATTTGAAAGCGTCCAGGCGTCCAGGTGCTTCTGCTGGAGCATTGACACCGATGCCTGCACCCCGTCGCCGTCCCTGGCGCGCACCAGAGCCAGCTGCCCGTCGTGGTTCATCCTGATGGGCTCCGTACGCCTCGGTCTCCCCCACCCGAAATCGGCGACCTCGTACGCCCTGAAGGCCTGAATCCCGGCGACCCCGACACGTTCATCACCCGTTCAGAGGGAACCGTTTGGTCGCCGGCCAGCTTAAAGAACTCCCACCCGGGGCAGCAACCAAGCGGGTCCTCCACCATCTTCTGCACGGTGGCCTGCACCGCCGACGCCGCGGCCGCCAGCGCGCCCTCGCCGTGGAGCTCCCGCGCGGGCAGCCTCGCGAGGCATCCGATCAGGCACGCGCCGAAGTAGTCCGCCCCGGCGGGAGGGTCGAGCCGTTCGCGGGCGTCGGCGAAGAAGAAGAGGAACACGTCCTGCTCGTCCGCGGCCAAAGCCCTGCCGCGGACAAATTAAGCACGTCCAGGCCAGCGCCACGACGGCGACGAAGCTGGACGGGGAGCGCCGCAGCGGCGCGCCGTGGGCTTCACCGAGGCGGACGATGCGCTCCTTCAGAAGCTTCATGTCTTGGGTGTTCAGGGTGAACGTCCGGCGGGTGAACTGCAGGCGGTCTTCTTGCATAACCGTGGGCATGCTAGCCTGCAGGTTGCGAGGGTGCACGAAAAATGGAAAACAGAAACTATCAAAACCCAAGCGGGAGAAGTTTGAGGAGACCGTGCTCGCGGGAACGTACACATACCACTGGCAAATCTGGCGCGTACTTCCGCAGGACGCTCCGTGCCAGTTCGTCGCCGCCAGGCAGGCTGACGCGGGAGCGATCGAACACTGGCGGCGTGTCCCCACGGCACGCCGCGGCCCACGCATCAACGAACCTCCACAGCGAGCGGCCGTCGGCGACGGCACGGTGCACGCTGACCCTGAGGGCCACCCTGTTGGCGCTATAATTCTAGCACCGTAGAGGCGAGCAACATCTGTTTGACCCTATCTCTTGAGTTCCTCCCTGAACCAAAGAAAAAGGCGAGCTGAACTCTCTGAACACAGCACACCCTCTGCACAGCGTTGGCTGAAAGACGGAGCCTGAATATAACTACTTTTCTCTATTGCATTGCACACATATATATACAATCCCCTTCACCCACTGTCGGGTACAAGAGCTATGGCTACAGTACATGAACTACTCCTAGTATTATGCTTACATCAGCCCAAGTCGTGGCTGATGGAGCCTCTACTGTTGCTCGACCTAACGTCATGCTGCTACAGGACCAGGATATGGTCGGCCTCGACACGAGCTGACCCCTACATGTCCTCGACCATGCTGTGAAGAGAAAGATGGGATGACAGCAGATTATGTCTAACAATCTTCCCCTAATCCTGCTGCTAGCCCTTGACCTCCACCATGCCAATCATCTTCCTTAGCTCCTGGAACCGAAGACGCCCGAGTGACTTGGTGATGATGTCAGCGAGCTGTCGGTCAGTGTCGACAAACTCAATGACGATCTGTCCTCCATCGACGCAGTCTCGAAGGAAGTGAAACTTCACATCGATGTGCTTGCTCCTGACGTGGAGAACGGGGTTCTTTGCCAGCGCAATTGCTGGCTGGTTGTCTACCTTGAGCGCCGGTGGTCGAGCCTCGACACTAGTGAGCTCGCTCAGCAACCATCGCAGCCAGACCACCTGGCACGTCGCCGTGGCCGCAGCCACATACTCCGCCTCACAGGTGGACAAGGCCACCATCTTCTGCTTCAGCGACTGCCAGGCGATCGGCGCTCCGCAGAGAAAGACAAGCACGCCGAAAGTGCTTCGCCGCCCGTCCACATCTCCCGCCATGTCCGCATCGCTAAACGCCGTGAGTCCCGGCGCGCCTTCCTTGGCCTCGGGCGGCACTTCACTGAACACCTTCAGCTGAAGCCCACCGCATCTGGGGAAGACAATCCCCAACTCCACCATGCCCTGGACGTAGCGCAGCAAACGCTTGACCACCATCCAGTGATCCTCCCGTGGATCCTCCATGAATCGGCTCACATAGCCCACCGCGAAGGCGATGTCCGGCCGCATGTGAGTCAGCCAGCGCAATCCACCGACGATGCTCCGGTAGAGCATAGCGTCCACCTTCGCCGTGGTGCTCTGCCTCAAGAGCTTGATGCGCTCCTCCATTGGCGTGGCCACAGCCTTGTAGCCTGCCATGCCCTCCCGCTCGAGTAGCTTCTGCGCGTAGGCGCACTGCCCCAGCCTGATTGCGTCCTCCCCCTGCCTCACCTCGATGCCGAGGTAGTAAGACAGGGCACCCAAATCGCTCATCCAGAACTGCGCGGCCATCTCTTCTTTGAAATTAGCGATGTCCTGAGCCCGCGCACTGGTGACGATGAGGTCGTCCACGTACACTCCGACGATGAGATGCTCCTTCCCCGTCGATGGGTGTACAGTGCGTGTTCCGTGGCGCATCTCCCGAACCTGAGCTCCGCCATAGTGGCATCGAGCTTGGCGTTCCACGCCCATGGTGCCTGACGCAGGCCGTAGAGGGCCTTGTGAAGCCGCAGCACCTTCTTCTCCATGCCCTTGATGACGAAACCCGGCGCGTGCTTGACATAGACCGTCTCTGCCAGGTCCCCGTTGAGGAACACCATCTTGACGTCGAGATGGTGAACCTGCCACTCCTTGGCAGCGGCGAGAGCGAGCAGGAGCCGCACAGACTCCATGCGCGCGACGAGGACAAAGACCTCCTCGAAATCGATCCCCTCGCGCTACATGAAACCGCGGGCCACAAGCCGCGCTTTGTGCTTCACCATTGCGCCACGCTCGTCCCGCTTCACCTTGAAAACCCATTTGAGTCCAATCAGCTGGCAACCTGCCGGCAGATCGACGAGCTCCCAGGTCTTGTTCTCCTCGATGGCCTTCATCTCCTCCAGTATCGCCTTCCGCAACGCCGCATCCCGCTCCACGACAGGGAACATGGTTGGCTCCTCTACGCTCATCAGGAGCAGAGTATGGTCGTCGTTGAGGGTCCGCGCCGCCAGCCCGGGCACCGTCGAATCCGCTATGATGTCGTCCAAGCGGTGGAACTGGACCTCCTCCCCTTCGTGGTATGCATCCACAAACTCCGAAACGTCCGACGATGGCGTCGCATACTCGATGGTTGCCACCGTAGTTCTTCGAGGTACAGTCGTTCGGAGTAGAGAATCTCCGTCACTCGAGCCCGCCTTGACTCCAATCACAACCCTTCGCCCCATGTTCGAGCCTTCCCAGTCCTCGATCGCGTCTATTCCTGCGTTCGTAGCCTGCTGGCCCACGCTCGAGGGGCCTTCCACGATCGAGGCTCCTGGTGTCACGGTTGAGACCCCCTTGGACGCATTTGACCCCTTGGTTCCACGGGCAACCCTGTCCATTCTGCGGTCGAGACTTCCTGTGTCGAGACCGTGGTCGAGGCCTCCCCATGCGATGTCGCAGTCGGGCCCAGCTGGTCTGTGGTCGACGCTGCCCTCACGACAGACACCGCCCAAGTCAGAACTAGCGGACGGGCACTCGAGGCCCCACTGATCGGGCCCCTCGGTCCTGGGGTCGAGATCGCCCCTCGAGCGGATCGGGTCAACACCGTCCTTGGCGTATTTGCGGTCGAGGCTGGCACTGTGCTCGACACCTCCTGTCTCGAGGCCGGGGTCAATGCTGCGCGGCTCAGAGCGAGGTCGCGATTTAGGACCCCTTCTCTGGACAGACTAGGCGAGTCTATCGCCCCGACCGCCGTCGGCTCTCCTGCCCCCGACTCCTCCGCTCTGGCTTCCTTGGTCCTCGGTGCTTCCATGGCCTCTCCATGTTTGTGGATTACCATCTGCTCGACGAACATACCACTGAGTCTGCCGCTGCCTTTCTCGAGGCCTCCGCTTGCGGCTCGTCCCAAATCCACGATGCTGCCTCATTGAAGACCACATCTCGGGACACCACGACCTTGCTGCCGACCAGGTCGTATAGCCGGTATCACTTCGACCCCTCCTCGTAGCCGAGTAACACCATGCGCATGCTCCTGTCCTCTAGCTTCCCAAGGCCTAGCATGACGGTCTTCACATGACCGATGCGGCCGAACGTGCACAGGTACGAAACATTGGGCTTGCGCCCATGCCACGCCTCGTACGGTGTCTTCCCCTTGAGAGATTTGGTCGACGACCGGTTGAGGATGTGCAAGGCGGTCATGACCGCCTCTCCCCAGAACACCGGCGGCATCCGCTTGGCCTTCATTATCGAGGGTGCCATGCCGACGATGGTCTGATTCCGGCGCTCCACGACGCCGTTCTGCTGCGACGAGTAGGGTGCTGTGAGGTGTCAACCTACCCCCTCCTCGACGCAGTACTCCGTGAACTCGAGCGCCATGAACTCACTGCCGCGGTCGGTCCAGGGTACCCACAGCCGCTTGCCGCACTCCGCCTCCACCCGCGCCTTGAAGCGCTTGATGGCGTCCACCGTGTCACTCTTGCTCGTCAGGAGCCGCAACCATATGTAGCGAAAGTAGTCATCCATGAGCAGGAGGAAGTACCTCCGCCCGCCGTGCATCATCGGCATGATTGGCCCACAGAGGTCCCCATGGACCAGCTTGAGGGGTTTCGCCACACGGTACTTCATCGTCTTGGGGAACGGCAGCCGCCTCTGCTTCCCCGCCAGGCAGCTGTCGCATAGCTCGTCGACATGCTCGATCCGTGGTAGCCCGGTCACCATCTTCCTGAGCCGGCCCAGAGCGTCGAAGCTCAGGTGGCCGAACTATGGCAGAACCTCCTAAATAATATGCCCCACATGCACTAATCATTGTCTTAACAGACCTCTGATAGTCGTGCATGTATTCCATAAGACTTAAAAAGGTCTATCGGGTGAATCCCGAATCATCCACGATTCTCTGAGTAGGATCAATCATTAGTAAGAGACATTGCAGTATTACAATAGTTTTATACAAATATTATACATCAGAGTAAAAGAGCAGAAGGATTATGCTTTTCTAAACATGTGGCTTGAAAAATTCTTCTTTTGTGGAATAGCCCTTGGACCAACTTTCAACAATAAGGCTCTAGCAGAAAAGTTAGCAGCTAGAGATAAAATTTAGATGGGAAAACTGCTCCTGGGTGCCTTTTACAGTATGATGAATAGAGTATTAGCAAGGCTTTTGACCAATGAGGAGGTTGGTTTTATTCCTGGTCCTTGGTGGTTGCTTCAACTCTGGCATAATTTGTATATGCACAAACTTGTGACCTTAGAGGGTTGTCCTTCTCTGACTTTGATTACTTGGAAGACTCCGATAAACCCAATAAGAAAGAGAGAGGATGCGCAAATTATGGTGAAGCCGCTTCTTCTCTTTCCATTGATTTTTCCAAGGGAAAATTCTTCAAACTATTTTATAGAGGCCTCCCTGTAGAATCTCAGACTTGGCTGCCTTATATTGAAGATCAGGATAACAACTTGCATTTGCCAGTGGATTTCAGGTTTGAGGCTAAAAACCTAGATGAGATAGCCACAGGTATCCTCAATTATTTCATTAGACCGTGTGCCCTCCCTGTGAATTTTAGACATGGCCGAAGCAAGATTCCAAATGATCCTAACTCATCTCCTTCTTATGAGTTCTACAATCCAAGCTTTTCAGCTTGTCAATTCATCCTTGGAAAACTTCCTCCTTTCCTTTTCTTCGTAACAAAACTCAAACCAAGAGAGATTCTCACCAATGGAATGAAGGTCTTCAATCTAGGATCAGATCTTCCCATATACAACATCCATCAGTGGGTGAAAGTCAAGGACACACATCTCTCGTTTCACCCACTATGCAAGGAACTGGATCCATCTTATGAATCTGAAGGAGAGGTGAGCATTGTTTCTTTTATTTATACTTTGCTGCCTTCCATGAACTAACACTTGCCTTGTATCAGGATGAATCATGGGAAGCTCCAACCACCGATAGAAAGAATAGGCCTATGGGCTACTTGAGGCCTTGTCCAAGGGCTAGATTAGGTTCTGATGCTCCCTCCTTAAAAACCTTCATGAATAGTTATGCTGCCAAACTTCAACCTAAGAAATGAAAGGCTGCAACTGCCAGAGGTCCCCTAGGGGAGGTTAAGAAAATGAAGACCACATCGTCCAAGGTATACCCAATTAGCTCTTAAAAGCTTCAAAAATTGGCCTGCTAACAACTCTCTTTCAGGTGATCCAAGATGATCCCACTCCTGAAGTGTCACTTCCAATTCCTCAGACCCAACCAAAAGCTCTAACAACAGATGATGGGTCCCAAGGGAGAAAGGTAAAACCAACTTGTCATTTGAATCCCCTCTATAATAACTCATCCTGACTCAATTCTCAACAGAGTAACAGTACTGAGTCTCCTGGAGTAGAGCTTCTAGCTAATGAAGCCATCAACTCTTCAAGCCAAAATCCTTCTGAAGGTAAAACCTTTCTTGATCTACTCCTGTATTGATTTTGGCTTCCTGATTCTTTATTCTTGTGGCAGAACCTCCTAAATTATATGGCCCACATGCATCTATCATTGTCACAAAGACCTCTAGTAGCCACGCATGCGTCCCATACAACTTAGAAAGCCCTGTCGGGTGCCCTCGAAGGACCCCGATTAAACCACATTTAACAACTCATACCAGGATCAACAAAGGAGTAGCTGCAACCTTACAACATTTGTTACAAAATAAAAATCAGAGTGCGGAAGAATAATAACATTAAGTTTACAAAATATATGAAAAAGTTAACTTTTATAAACTTATCTTTAATTGCGGAAGCAGAGTAGAAATATAGAAGACAACTTAGGTATAGCACCTAAGTTGGGAGAGGGCAACCAGATCACATTGAGCCCATCGATATGAACTGATTTGCGACACCGATTAGCACCTGCAACAGGGGTTCAACAAACCCTGAGTACAAAAGTACTCAACAAGACTGACCCGACGAAAAAGAGGGGTGAAGACTCAGGAATGCTGGCCAGAGAGACAAGGTAAGGCTCGCAAGAAGCAAAGACTTTTGCAGAAAAGCTCTTGTGAAACAAGTTTTAACTTTCATTTATTATAACAAAAAGTAAAGTTATCTTGCTCTAGCTCAAGATTACCAACCAACTTCATTTTGATACCTTATCATCATTCAAGTTGTTACTACGATGAACACCGATCGAGTCTCCTTCTCCGAGAAGCAATGGCGATTTGAATCCATTTTATATACCCAGCTGGGATCTAGGTCACTGATATACAGGAGACTCTAACTCCTAAGCATGTCAGATGAACCGATATACCGGGATAACAACCGCAGCCATATATCACCATATGATACACGTGAGCACTTCGACCCGGTGTACCGATATACATGGGAACTTAAACCCACAATATACCACACTATGACATGTGTGGGAACTCTGACCCACAAAATATCACTCCATGACATACCTGGGCTCCAACCCTCAGTATATCACTTCATGCATATGGATTTTCTAATTTCTCGATAAACATGAGTTCACCATCGACACGAGACCTAGGGCATCAACAGACGGAAACACTACAAAGGGACTCCATTCCCAATGCAAGTTACCTGTCCGGACTTGATTTATTAACTATCATCATGATTCCAACAGGTAAAGCCAATCTCATCTTTTTCATTCTTTTAGCTTTTGAACACCTAGCTAATTAAGCAGGGCTAAGCATTACTACGTATTTTCCAATTGATAGGTAACAAGGAATAGGGAAAATAAGACAGGTAATGCAACTGATAGGTTTTCACTCAACTCCTATTACCTAATGCAGTATAACAAAGCTGAAGCTTTAAAACTTTCACAAAATCAAGGAAGGGTTTGAATGTATCCGGGCTTGCCTTTGTTGTAGCGGTGGTTAGTTCTCGTCGGGATCACAGATGTTACTTTTGACACCAGCACCATGGATAAGGACCTCAACATCATTGATGGATGTCACCTTCTCGAACATTCTCGTAGGATGGCATCTTTTCGAACATTGATCAACACGATCCAATTCTCTCTCGAAACAACTACATGTAATGAAATGATGCATGCTTTAGCATGATGAACTCATGACATGATGCATGGCAATGCATTGGTGAAAGCATAACAAGATTAGTTAATTAACTAATTATAAACCATTTTAAAAGCATTACACAATGTAAATATAAAACTTCATATATTCTAAAATCACATAGCCATATTAGGTATTAACATGACATAACAGCATCATACAAAGGTAAAGGAACCATATTTTCTATTTATACATTTTTATTATAATTATAAAAATTTTAATAAGCAACAAACAAGATAAATCAAAAGATTAAGCATACTACATCCAATGACCACAATATTTTTACTCTAGCACACACATGGCATAAGAAACATGTCATAAAAATTTCAAGTCAAAATAAGTTACACAGCAAGATATATGAATTTCTTTCTTTTTAAGCCATAAATAAAGGCATAAAACATAACTATTTATTTTTCTACAAAACATGAAATGTTTTATATTTTTAATAAAAACTAGGCATCACAAGGAACACAACAAAATTTGCTTCACCAAAAACGGATTTACGAAACTCCAGATATGAATTTCTGAAGTTTAAGAAAACTGCTACAAACAGGTCCTCAGGACACTATTCACCTGAGTCATCAACTTCGCAGTTAGACCCCTTATTTTTGTTGAATTCTCGGATGAGGTCCCTAGTCGCGAATCAAGTAGAGGAGGTCACCGGAGACGGCGATTTCCGGCCGATTGATGCACGTCGGCGGCGAGCGAGAGGTGGAGGAACATCACCATGCCCGGCCGCACTTGAGGATGGTCAAAGCTCGACCGGAGACGGCCCGTGGTGGCACGGTCACGCAAGCCCGTAGCTCGGCGATGGAGCAGCATGGCGGCGATGCTCTCTGGCGACGGCCGGGCTTGGAGAGCGCACGCGCAGGCTGTAGGAGACCAAGGCGAAGCGGCTGGTGATGCTAGTTGGGAGTGGAGTGGAGCGGAGCAGCGGAAACACGAGCGACGGCCGGAGCTCAGCTTGGCGGCCATGGCGATGACGAAAAAGAGAAGAAAACGACGACGACGTCGGCTTAAATAGAGCAGGGAGAGGGATGGCGAGGTGGCAGGTGACTTCGTGAACTCGTCCACGTGGCCATGCTCGGGAATTACCGTGAAATCGCGGCCAAATCGACCACGGCAGCGACGCCTCAGTAGCAGCAGCTCGCGAGGTACTGTTCACAAAATTACAGAATTGCCACTCATCAAAAATTACAAATTACTCCCAAAAATATATAGAAACTTGAAAATCTTCAAAAATAAAGTTTGCATATTTTCAAGAGCTACACTTTTCATTTAATAAACATTTTCAAATTCTGCCTAGATTTTGAAATATGAATTCAAATTCAAAAGGGAAGCAAATCTCTAGAAACAAATATTTAAGATTACTTTTGATTTTTCAATAAAACTTGAAAATATTCAAAACTATGAAATGTTCAACTTTTCAAACCAAACATTTTTCATATATAATGTTTTCCAAAATTATGCAAAATTTTTGAATTATACTTTTAAAATCAAAAGGGGATAAATGCTGGAAAACTGTATTTTTAAATTCATTTGAAGTTCTTTTTGGAAACTTAAAAAACTTTAAATACCATTATTGTAGCTCTCGTCAAGATCTGCAAACCATATTTTGAGAGCATCTCAAAATTCCTTATAAATTTTGAACTATAGAAAAAGAGATAAAACAAGGTTTTGAAAATAGTTTTTGAAGTAGCAATCAACTCATCATTTCACGTATAAAACAAAGCACCACATAAAAGACATTATTAAAACATGAATGCATTTATAACAATGATGCTCAATGATTATGCTTGATAATGCACTTGATCAAGTTTTAGTTGTCATTAACATCTAGGATGTTACAATTCTTAGGGTCCAAAGACACGCCACTTGAGAATGTTGTCCTTTCACCGCCTTCTAGCCACATGGCTTGTAATCAGCCGAGCCCACAAGAGATTGGTGAGGCATCATCGGCTATTCCTCAGAAAAAGGTGAACTACTATTTTTTTGAGACTGAATGATTAGGTTCAACCTCTTACTGACATCTGTATTGTATCAGGTCTCTTCTTCTTCATTACCAGATTATTGTGCAGACATCTCCAAATTCTTTGATGAAGAAGTTTCCTCTCTCCTTCTTGATAGAGACATTTTGATTGCATCATCACTGGATAAATTGAAAGACATTCTGCCTCTTCTTCAGAGTATGACAGATTTAATTCAAAACTCTCAAACTGTCAGTCAAGTCTTTGGAGAGGTTAAGGATTCTCTTCCTTTAGAACTTCGGGGACCCCTTTCCAAACTCTTTGAAATTAATATTGAAGCTCCAAGAATGCAGAAAGCTCAGGACATCATAAATGAGCATATCACTTTGACAGAGAAGAAAGCCTCAAATATGGAGGATGTTAGAATTTTGAGCTCTTCTTTGGAAAGTCTTCAGAAATCTGCAGAGTCCATAAAGCCTAATCTTGCTGCCATGCAGGCTAAGAAAGTTGAGATGGAACGAGAGCTTCGAAAGACAAATGTTTCCATTAATCAAGAAGAATCAGCCTTGGCTCCAATTATTGACAACATGAAGCTGAAGAGAAAGGAGTTGGCCGATTCAGCTCATACAGGCAGACGGATCATGAGCAGCTTGAAGACTCTTTCTGCATCTTTGGCTGACAATGAAGCACTACTAGCCCAGACTAATTTGGCTAGAAAGAATGCCTTTGAAGCATTGAAGAATTTCTTTAAGTTGTAATTTCAATATCCTTGTAACGGTCTTTTGAATACTCTGAATTTCAGCACCATCTGACAATGCTACTTCATGTTCTGTATTTAACTGATTTGCAAATTCTCGATTTGAGTACTCGATGGATGCCTGCTCTGAATCCACTTTAGTCAATCGTCCATCCTGATTCACTTCTCTGACGGACCGAATAATACAAAATAACAGGCCTTTCGAAAAAATGCCTGGGACTGATTTGACCGGCCACTCGATTACCTGCCCGAAACAGTGTTGTATTTGATTGTAGGTCTCCGATTTATCTTGATATGTGCCCCCCGGGCTATAGGCTGATATATTTGCAAGTCGCACGCATCCTCTACCCTCTCCATCTTCAAACCGGCAAAACCTTTTCCTCTTCCAAGAAAACCCCAGCCTCCAAGCAGCAACCATGGCTAGCCGTGACCTCGGCAAGCGTCCAATGGAGGAGGAGGAAGTGACCTCTCACCGTGCCATTCGTCTACGTATCAAGTGACCCTTCTTCAACCAGTCAATCTCTTTTGCTTTTGGATCTAATCACTTGTTTCATAGGCTGGACGGTGGAGGCCCATCCAATGTCGCCGCTCTACCAACGGACTCTGGTGATCCCACCATGGAGTCAGAATCTTCCACAGGATCCGCATCTACTAGGAGCATAGGGAGATGAAGGTGCGTTACGATGAGACCTTCAAGGAGCTGGCTCATGTGCAGAGCATCCTTACCGATTTCCAAGCTGCTCTTCTGACGGCGGAGCACGAGGCCGAGATAGCCACCAACCGGCAAACCATTGCCGATGCTCGTGTTGTAGATAAGCGTATTACTTCCAATCTATTGATCCTTGATATGTTCTGGCAATTGACCTTCTTGCTTGATCCTTCAGATCTCACGAGGCGCTTTAAGGAGCTCCAGCTTGCCGGGAACGCCACCGCTGCTGCTGTGCACGCCCCGGGGAAGACCATCGCTCAGAGGCTGGAGACCGTCCAAGCTAGGGTGCACGAGGTGGCCAATCAAGGCATCATTATGGGTGCCTCCTTCGCTCTGGCTGCTGTTCATGTGCACACGGGCCTAAATCTGCAGGACATGGACATCTCACTGCCAATCTTCGATCATCGATGCACGCGCGCACCTAGGCAGATTTTGGGCACCTACTACCATAGGACGATGCCACTCTACCATCCAGCTCTGGATCGCTGGAACTATGAAGAGAGCATGTATTTGCTCCCATAGAGGATGCCATGCCATGTACCCACTCCCGAAGGGGGTGCCATGATCGTCTCGATAGGGTGTTAGCACCAACCCATGCATATACCTTCCTAACACTTCTCGCCTAGCAGTAGTGGCATCGATCTATCCAGCGGTTCGGCCGTCTCCCCCCCCATGGGAAGCGAGTGGAAAGCAAGAGATTCCTAAGGTCACCAGTGCAGCAGTTCCTAAGTGTGACCAAGCCGGGATATCTTCGTCAGGGTTGATCTTTAACGTGCTACCATGGCACCTTCGTCCCGGGCTTCACCTCTCAGAGGATCACACCCAAAGACCACCAACACATCTCAGTTAGCCCGCCACAGGCTTCTCTCGTGGGAATGTCCAGACCCATTCCCCGGCAAGACTTGCTCCCGAAGCTCGTTGTAGATCCCGGCTCGATCGACTCAACCCTCACCCTACACCCTGCCGTAAGTCCCATTCCAAAGCCAGATACAACACCATCAGCTCACATACACATCTGATCCATCAACACACACCCCACACCTGGCATCCCTACCAGGCCCTCCCAGGGTTCATCACGTCGCGTCAAAATGTAAGCGAGTAAAGTATATACATATAGATATAGCAGATAAGCATGTGGCTAACATAACAGCGGGTAAGCAGGTCAAAGGTTACGACAAGGTAGGGGCTATCAAGAAAATATTCTACCATGCAAATTCCAATTTCAGGTTCAAGCAATGCATAAAAGCACTAGCAATTCTAGTTATTAGCCATGTCTAGTAGGATTTCTAAGAGAAGGTGCTACCATGACACCTGTGCTGTCGAGGTAGTAGTGGTACGAGTCATCATCCGCCAGTGTAGTTGTTCAGCAGATCCTCCTCTTTGGTGTACATAGACTCCTCCTTCGGTTCGCTCCTCGTTCGACTCTGAAAACGAGATGTATTAGTCGCGTAAGCGGCTCCTATAGAATAGCACAAAGAACCAAATGAATTTCAAAATATCCAAATGCACTCAAACATAAGCTCATCACATAGAGCTTGATTTATAGAAAATTTGGATACTTGGTCATATTTTTCTGAGTTCGTATGAATTAGTTATGAATTTCTGAAGATTTAAATATATTCTAAAAAAGATAAAAGGTTGGATTTATTTGGTGCTGACACGTGGCAGCCTGGCATTGGGCCATGTGTTCAGTGGGGTCAGCTGATGTGGCATAACTGTTGACATGGCGGATGACGTCAGCACGACGTCATGCTAACGTCATCGTTGACCAAGTCAACGGCCAAGCTTCCGTGGGTCCGCGTGACGTCATCGCTGACGTCATCACTGACTGGTGGGGTCAGGCTGACGTCAGATGCTGATGTCAGTGTTGACTGGTCAACGGTCGACTTGGGCCCTTATTGGGTCGTTAATGGGCCACTATTGGGCCGTATGGGCCGAACATGGGCTGGGCCGGGCCTGACACATGGCACGCTTCTGTGCTGCCACGTCACTGACTGGATCTGGTCCGGGCTCAAGGCGGGTCAGGTCCACGGTTGCTGGTTCACGGTGGACTAGCAGCCCACGCGTGCAAGTCCACCCCTCGGTCCACGAAGACAGGGTCCACAGAGATCATGCTGGATGTCTCGGCTCACAGTGCAGCGGTCCACGATGCACTAGCTCATGCGGGGTCCACTGACAGTGCCTTAGGTTCACATGAACCGTGTCCATCCTCTCTGTCTTGCTTCCTCCTCACTTTCCCCATCCACGCTCATGGCGAAGGCCGACGATGGTGGTGTCGTCCAATCCGGCGACACGGCGGCCCCGGTCTTCATCATCCTGCTCCTTAGCTCCGTGGTGGCATGGCGACTCGATTGATGTCCTCCAAGGCATCCGCTGGCACACGGTGAGGCTTCATCCATGGGGAACGGCGGAGCGACAACGGCGGCGTGCGGCGGCGTCGTGCAATTACGCGTCCTAGGGCCAAATTGGTCATGCACGGATTTCAAATGGGTCTGAGCGATGCTGAAGACCTCACCAGCGGTGACCATAAGGTCCAACAAAGCACAACCACGGCTAAGGCGTGCGGTGGCTCCGACGGACACGGTCTCCACACGGACGGCGGCCTCAGCGTGCTCGTCCCCACCCTTCGTCTTTGCAGCAACGTGCCGCGGTCATTTTAAGTGCTCGACGGCGCAACCCTATCGAAAGAGGTGGCCAGAACAATGGCATAGGGCCACAAATCATGGCAACGCTCTAGCGTGAGCATCTGATGAGGCGCCGGCGCGCAGCCAAGAAAAACAGATGCCAAAGGCTTCATCAGCTCGAGGGTTAGATGCAGCAGTTTGAGGCGGTTCTCAATGGCCAAGTCTCACTCCTGGTTATGGCCAGAGTCAAGCAGGGCGGCCTCGCCATGGCGGCGCTCCGAGAAACACCGGCGATGGCATGGTCTCGAGTAGACGGGCTTCCAGAATGGCAATCAGAGGGCCAGCGTGCGCATGGAGTGTGCAACGCTGAGGCGAGTGCAGATCCAAGGCCAAAGAGGTCCATGGTGCATCCATGGGGCCAGCAAGAGGCTTCGCCATGGTGAGGCATGGCCGCGGCGACGGGCATGGCGGACCATCTAGTCCGGCGTCCTCCAGACGTCGTGGTCCGTTGGGCTTAGCTAGGCGGTGCGCTGTGTGTGTGCACGTGTGTTCCATGAGTCAGGGATAAGGCCTTAGCCTACGCGTTCCTGAGGCAGAGCGCCATGGCCGGTAGCAAAGGCGAAGGCGGGAAGAGAGGCGATGACGCGCTCACCGACGGTTGCAGTGGATGTGAAAGTGTGGTACACGTCCAACTCTGGCGGCAGCTTGCGGTATGGCTCTGGCTTCTTAGCCCCGACTGCTCCGCAGCTGTAGCAGCTCCGGTGCGATGGAGCTCCTCCTTCTCCAGCGGCGGCAGACATCTTCTTCTTCCCCGCCCCCTCCTTCTTCTCCTTTCCCTCCCAAATTCTTCAAATTGCGGTGGCTACTGAGTAGAAACGCAAGCCACCAGTGCGGCAGCGGCAATGGAAACCTAGAGCACCTGGGGTCTTTCTTATATAGGGGAGTGGCCAAGGCTCAGTGCCAGCGGACGGTGATCGGGGCGTTGGGGCGATCAGGCGGCTCCAGGGTGGTCGACGGGTCGCTATCGCGTCCTTGCGGGCTCCACTGGTCAGCGAGGCACGGCCAATTACCGTTGCGGCCAAGGAAGATGGGAGACAAGGAGGGGATAGCCTAATGCGCGACAGAGCAGGTATGCACGCAGGAGTAGAAGATGCTTGCGCCATGGGCATCTTGAGGCAGGGGTTGTCGGTCCAGGTGGGGTTCGCCCGTGGCGGGCGAGAGACGGGAGCGAAGGCAGGCGGTTGGGCGTGTCATGTGGGGCGGATGCGGGGTCTCTGCTCGTGGGAAAAGAGGGAAAAGGGGGGACTAGTGGAGAGGGATGACAGGTGGGTCTCATCACAGGGCCTGCCAGTCGGTGGTTGTTGGCATGGCTTGGTGCGGTGCGGTGTCCTGGCTTCCTTGTTGGGCCGCTGTGGGCCGTTGTGACCAGGAGAGAAAAGAGAGAGGGAGAGAGAAGTAGGCTGGGCCAAGGCAGTTCTCCTTGCTGGATCGCGGTTCTGAGTTGGGTTCCAGCCCGTTGGGTGAGAGCGAGGCCAGGGCAGCAGCTGTGGGTTGGGCCAGCTGCTTCGTGGATTGGGCCACATGGGCAAGGAAAAGATAAGAAAGGAGAAGGCCTGGTTGGGCTGATTCAAGGCCATGGGCCAGAAAGGCTTTTCCTTTATACTTTTATGTCCTTCTCTTTTCTATTTTGTTTTCCAAAAATACTTCATACATATATACATGTATGATATACATTTATGAAGTTTAGGGTTTTTGCAATTAGTTCCAAGGTGAATATAAGGGTCATAGGCCATGTTGCGTATACTTCCCCCATAGTAGATATTTATTTACTATATAAATAAATATTGTTGGCATCTTTATTTAGTCATTACATAAAAATCCAAGAAGAGCCAAATCACATGTTTATTAGCAATGCACATATATGATTAACTAATGCAAATTGAAGATAGAACCAATGCACCATCGAGTTGCTACAAGCGAGACATAGAGGGAAGCATGGGGTGCTTTGAACACAAGGTTCCAAAGTGTGAAGCTAGAGCAAGGTGAGGGGTTTTAGTGTGGTAAGACAGGTGTTAGAGAGAGAGGGAGAAACCCTAGAGTCTTATCTCACGTAGCATGGGTACAAGAGTGCAGCAAGGATGATTGCCTATCTCATATAAGGGCAAATCTAGTGTTACAAAGAGTTGTAACACGTGAATCATAGAGGGGGCATGATGTGCATTGGATATGTGATCCAATTGCAAAAAGGATAGGAACAAGATGAATGGTTTTAGAGGAGCATGATGGGTGGTTTAGGTACAAGAGGAGTTTATAAGTCGGGCCTCGTGTGACTTGGATACAAGGGTGAAACATGGGGAGTTACGTGGGCATCATAGGTACTTGACTTATGAACATAAGGTGCTAGACACGGAATAATCACATGTGGCTTAACTATATATATTAAGACACATGTGATGGTGTTACATGAAAAGTGTAGCACTAAACATATGTGCCTCGTGTAAAAGGGTAGGGTTCCTACATGTCAAGCAACAAACATGGGCTTGTTTTGAAACAAAATTTGTTGGTTGCATTTTTCGATGTTTGTAATTTTTAGGGTTATTACAGTCCTACCCCCTTATCGGAATCTCGACCCTGAGATTTAAGGAAAGTAGTATTGCTTAAAGTGATAAAGTGCAGTTGCTTGAGGTCTGACTTCTTGTTCCTCATGGCCTGATGTAGTTGCTCCATTGAGTTGCAAGGTAGTAGTGATTCCTTGTTTTCTCTGTGTCAATACTTGATTGAGTCTGAGCAGGGTTTGTATTGATGTGGATGTTCCAAGTGGATAATGAAGGTTCCAACAAGAGACTTTCAAATGATAGCTGAGTGGTAGAAGTTGTGGAAGGTTCCACCACATGGTTAGCAGGTAGAAGGGATATAGATCAGGTCTTCTTGTTTGGGGGAGCGTGCATTAGGAGCCAGGTTTCGATCCTGGGTCCCGAGGATCATAGGCCCACCATGCTTCCGCTCTGCTACTCTGATAGGTGTAGATGTCGTCCTTGTTTATAGCCAGCGCAGTCGTCCCCAATGATCTTGTAACTGGCATTGTGACCAAAGTGCTTAAACAGATCCAAGGTTGATGGTCTTACACAAGGTAGGTCTTATGCAAAAGTGCTAGCTTTTGAAACGAGGAATTTTTTTTGGAAGCGAGGCTTTCAAAATAGTTGTTGCACAAAACCTTTTGCAATGGGATAGTCATTTTATAAGAGCAGAGTGGGAAGTGCTTTCATGAGATCAAATAAGTTTGTAAAACCTTCCTTTTGCTAAAGAGCTTTCGAAGTTTTTGTAACTCAAGTTCAAATACTTTTTTAAATATTTATTTTGTTTTGAAAGAAATTTTTCCATAGCAGGATACGGGGATAGTTCAAAATGATTTCCTTTTGAAAACAAATTCCCTTTGCAATCGACTCTGAATTTTGAAAACAGAATGTTCTAATAATTTGCAATGCGGTTTGAAAGAGCCATGAAAATTATTTGAATGAAGCACGTTTGAATACATATTTTCAAGAGTTCACGCTGAGTGTTTTGAAATGCCTTTTGGCAACATATTTGCAAACACTTTTGAAGACATCTTTTGTAAATCTTTTTAGAAATGCACATTTAAGGAAAATAAGTTTCTTTCAATTCACATTTCAATCCAAAGATTTTATGGTTTCAAAAACATTTCAAGAACCTTTTGAAAGGAGATACCCATGTTTGCAAGCATTCGAAAAGAAAATTCTTCTCCTTTATAAAACAAGTTGGGATGGGATAAGGGAATTTTGAACCTTTTTAATTCCAAATGACTTTTAATAATGATATTTTTTTAAAGAGCTAAGCATGGAATCATAATCGTTCCCGAGTACCATTTGGGGTGGTCGCGATTAAATCCACGATACCTGCATATGCCTGGCAGCAAGCCATGTGGATGCATCACACATGAGGCCCCAAGTTTTGTAGCGGCACCATGTATCATGATCACGACTCTACCCAAATTGGATACTAGCATCGACCCAATATCCCAAGCTAAAAAGGAAAGGGAGCTTTTTAGGGAATGATGAGAAAAGCCTTTTGAAATGTTTTGGAATACCATTTTTCTTTTGAAGGCATAATTTCAATCCTTTTTGGTTTCACAAACTCAGCAGGGGAGAAGGTTACAACCTTAGAATTTTGAAATATAAATAAACATGTTTAAATTGGTTGTATCCCATTTTGTCTTTTAAATCTCGAGAGTTTTGGGAAAATTTAAGCCATTTTATGAATCTTTTTTTTCATAGGCATTTTGAACAAGGATGTTTTGAAATAGCGAGCACACAAGTTTCAAACCATTTTGATGAAAACATTTGCAGGTGTCAAAAGTTTCCAAGAGGGTTTATTTGAAACCTTGTTCGAAAGGGAAAAGCATTTTGTAAAAACCTTGGAATCCAAGAGAGGCTTGAAAAGAGTTGAAATCGATGCAGGTTTTAATTCTTTTGAATGTCTTCATTTTCAAACCAACACACACCTTTGTGCGATTCCAAATTAAATGATTTAAGTCATGGCTTTTATTTTAAAACAAAATGTGACCCTCTTTTGTTTAATACAAGGATATGGAGATGGTTCAAAATAAATGCTCGTTTTGCAAAGCTTTTTTTTGAGCAAAAGTGTTGCAACCCATTTAAAAAAACATAGTTTATCTAGAAAGGGTTTGGCTCGCAGTGTTTGAACCCAAAACTTTTAAAACTAAATCAAGCCAAGGATTCTTTGGTTCATAAATATTTATTAAGGTTGCGTGCAAAGCAAAATCCTTATCTTTTGGAAATGATCTTCGCAAATCATTTTGAAAGTAGGTTGGCTTTTCAAATTAGTTGGAGAGTAGCTTTTTCAGACTGTTTTCTTTGAAAACTTAAAACATTTTGAAGCCATTTCTATTTTGGAATAAAGTTCCTTTTGTAAGAAGGAAACTTTTTTAGTCAAAGAGGTATGGAGGATAGCTTGAAAGATGCATAGAGGGGAAACACAAAGACGATTTTTAAGATAGTTTGGTAGAGATATGTCGTGGGGTGGTGGAAGGGTGACATGTGTCTACTATGATATGATTCCATAGTGGTTCCAGAAGATGGATAAGGGGTGGTCCTTGTTGCATGAGTCACAGGGATTCAAGGACATGTGCGAGTGACGTAATTTATTAACAACTTAATGTAACATATGGGTGACTTAGATAATTTAAAATATTTAATTTATCCAACACTCAACCAAAGAAGCATAAAGATTCATAAAACACGATAAGATCCAAGCATTCATTACATCAAGTTATTACAAAGCGATGTCTCCAGTTGCTACACTAGAAGACTCGTGAGCACTTCCACACTACTCGCAGGTAAGCAACAAAGGGGAATGAACTACTCTACTACGCAAGGGAGTCACGTCGTGTAGGTCATGCAGACTTCTCATCAGTTGGGTGGTAACTGCATCATCTGTAGATCACCTCTAGGGGGTCGATCCAGGCTTCACGATGGGATAGAAGGGGTACCCACTCATCTTTGCGGTTGGGTGCCAGTCGTGAACAACTTCCTCATGTAAAATTGGGTCAATTCCCATTCTGGAGTAGGTTCTGGTCCTGGCACGATGCAGGCATCCATGTTGAGATTGGGAGACTTCACTAGGAACATCTCAGTGCGGGTGCCTTGTGCAGGTGGTCGGGTAGCTGAGACTGCATCTCCTGGTATTCCTGAACACGGTGAGCATCAGATTTCTTTCACTTCTTGTAGAGCTTGTCCACCAACTCACGCAGGTACAGAGAAACCTTCATGTACGTTGTCAGGTGAGCTGTACTAGACCAACTCATTCCCTTCAACCTAGCAATCTCCTCTTCTTGAGCTTTCACTCTCTCTTCCAACACAGAGACTTGACGCTGGTATAGGCACTTGTCGTGCTCCAACACTTGGATAAACATATCCTAGACAAGTAGGTGCCTTCCTGCGACCCTGAGTGTCTCGTTGTACTCTTTGGCCCAGGTGTCTTTGGCCTCAATCCATTGTTCCATCTTTCTCTTGGAGCGATCAATGGCGTAGGGCAGCAGGTGATATGGTCCAGTCTCGAGAATCTTGTAGGTGTCACACATCACAAGCTGAAGAGCGGTGTGTGCTGCAAGCTGTGCGGCATATGTGACTATGTTGTCCATCTCGCAGGCGATGAGGGGCTTCAGTTCAGGAACCTCCTCGCAGGCAAGGATTTGGATAGTCACGAAGTAGTGGATCATCAATCCATCAGGTCCATTTTCCCTGTGGCAGGTCCAGATGCAGTTCTCCTTTGGGACGCTAAGCAACTCGAGTGTCTCACGCAGGGCGCCGATGTAGCCATCCTGGAAGTCTTCAGAGAAGGAAACCGGCATGTATTTCTCCATCTGCATTCACGTCCAAGGAGCAGGGTTAGATCATCGGTTAAGGAGGTAGACTATGCATGAACGAGTATGCAAAGACAATTTCTTAAAAGGTAGAGATCCTTGTTGAGTTCTTGCTCGGGTAAAGAGATTGTTCTGTACAAGCAGGAATATCATCCAACTTTTATCGCATTGCCCTATGGCACTTTGGAGGCATTGGGGGCGCAGGGCAATAAACAACAGGGCCATGCTCGAGGAAATCGTGCGCATCTTGCATCACAAGTCAGGGAGTAGCGGTGGTGGCAAGCTGTATGTTTGCAGGGATGGTCATCATACATCTCATGAATAATGTAGGAATTCCTCCATTGTGGAGAGTCTGCAGGATCACCTTGAAGCAGATCTCGGTTCCTCTAAGCTCCTTTAAAACTTCTTGTATGACTTGAGCGTATCCACTTCGGTGCTTGACGAAGAGAAGGTTCAATCTCGAAGGTAGCCATCTTCGTTTGGTCCAGAAAGGGGATAGCAGGTCAATTATAAGAGATAAGCCTCGCACAGAATTGTGCAGGGTTGGTATATAACTGAAAGAAGGGTTGGTTCATCCTATTTTATCGTCCAAGCCTATGGGTCTCGTCCTAGGGTCAAGCATGGCTCTGATACCAACTGAAACATCCTCAAATTTTCCACGAAAGGAAAATTCACAGAACGGATAATAATGTGAAAATATAAGCTATCACATTATTATACAACAGTTGATAAACAAATCCATTCTTTGAAACTAGATAAAGGGTATCATAATAGGGCTCACATTATTTATTACATCACCTCGCAGCGTATAATTAGAGTACCAGCATCCAGAACAGCTGTGGAAGAAGAGAACATTCACGGAAGGATCTTTATCAACCATCTTGACCATAGGCACGAGACCTTCCAAACCTTCTATTTCCAACATACTTTGAAGCAGGTAAATCTGCACACCGCCAGATGTGTGCAGGCCATGGTCAGCATCGATGAGCTTTAGTGTAAAAGAAACAAAGGGATCTGGCGATCCTATAGTTTGACTGTGGTTTTCCTACGCATACAAGTAGTAAGCAAGTTTATAATAATAAGTCAAGTTTTAACACATTTTCATCCCACACACACATTCATCCACCATCTCATCCATCCCGGATCCATCACCACATCACCACCACCATCACCATCAAGACTCACTCTCAAGTCGACCAGGCCAACTCCCGCTCGGCTGGTCTCAGCGGCCCGCAGCCCTCATCTGGCTCACGGCCGGAATCAACTCTCAGGGGAAGGTAGAACACTCCACTCACTAGTCCAGTGTATGTGAAACTCAGAAAAGGTCCATAGTCAAAGATTTGGCATATGTATCGATCGATCAACCATACACTCTGCAGAGGTTTCACTAGTCCACCAGATAGCCATCATTGATGCACGCGCGCACCTAGGCAGATTCTGGGCGCCTACTGCCATAGGACGATGCCACTCTACCATCCAGCTCTGGATCGCTGGAACTATGAAGAGAGCATGTATACGCTCTTGTAGAGGATGCCATGCCCCACTCCCGAAGGGGGTTCCATGATCATCTCGGTAGGGTGTTAGCTCTAACCCATGCATATACCTTCCTAACACTTTGAAGGGTTATGAAGGTGCTACGCTAGCCAGAAAACAAAACTTTTCTGCCTCATAAACCAGGATCTACTGCTAGTTACAGGTCACGGGATTACCACTAGACACACGGATGCAGCGAAAGATGACTCGATGTAGTTGTACGCGTCGCAGCAGGCAGTGCAGTTGCGTGGTCGTTCATCACATCAATCCCCTCTTGCGGTTCATCCTAGTGCTCCAGATGCAGCACCTCCGAGGTATCCCACACGTACAGGGAAGAAGCGATGCACCTCCAGACTGCTAGGTCCATGAGGAACAGAAGGCGTGAGCGTGGGGAGGGCGACGGTGGCCGTCAAAGGCGTCCAACCCTCACCACGCGCCCTACCCCTTGCTTATATAGGCGTCCCCAATGAGCTCACGAGTTGGAGGCCCATTAGTAACCCTAAGCCATGTCTAATTCGGGTCCAACCCGAATTAGGCTTCCAGCCCCTTAAGCGTGCGACCCAATGGGTTCACGCACACATTGACATGGGCCGAGTACTCCTACTCGCCCAATAGTTGACAACAGCCTCTAGCAAGGCATGAAAACTCCTACGTGCATGCAAAGATCATATCAGACGAACCACTATGATCATATACAAGTTATTCCCTTTGCCACTCGATATATGGTTCAACTTGTGGGTTAACACTTAACCCAAGCAAGGCCATGCATTTGTTGATCCAATCACTTGAGTGATCCAGTGATATCTCTCTCGAGTAGAGAGGGGCAAATTCCATCTTGATTGTCTATGTCTCATAGCATGCTTCCTGACCACCCGAAGGCCAACTTTATAACTACCCAGTTATGGAGTAGCGTTTGAGAGTCCCTAAGTAGGCCGTTTCACATCTTGAGTATATACCACAATCTCAGGTCTAAGGACATAACGTATATGACGTGAATAGATACTTTCTCATGTCGAGTCAGTCCAGCCTACATGTCTCACACATGCCCACATTATTAGTTTGACATCTCCATATCCATGACTTGTGAAACATAGCCATCAACTAATACATGTGTTGGTCTAATATTCAAGTGTGTTCTCACAAGAACGCCGACCAGGGACAACTTTAGAATAACCATTCAAGTAATTGAGTTCCACAAACAATTCACATAATTGCCAATCAATACAAGTTGTCTATAATGGATATTCAATGAACACTTTATTAATCATGGATACAATCGGAATATCATCATCTCATGATTAGCTCTAGGGCATATTCCCAACACACTTCTCGCCTAGCAGTAGTGGCATCAATCTATCTAGCGGTTCGACCGTCTCCCCCCCATGGGAAGCGAGTGGAAAGCAAGAGATTCCTAAGGTCACCAGTGCAGCAGTTCCTAAGTGTGACCAAGCCGGGATATCTTCGTCAGGGTCGATCTTTAACGTGCTACCACGACACCTTCGTCCCGGGCTCCACCTCTCAGAGGATCACACCCAAAGACCACCAACACATCTCAGTTAGCCCGCCACAGGCTTCTCTTGTGGGAATGTCCAGACCCATTCTTCGACAAGACTTGCTCCAGAAGCTCGTCGTAGATCCCGGCATGATCGACTCAACCCTCACCCTACACCCTACCGTAAGTCCCATTCCAAACCCAGATACAACACCATCAGCTCACATACCCATCTGATCCATCAACACACACCGCAAACCTGGCATCCCTACCAGGACCTCCCAGGGTTCATCACGTCGCATCAAAATGTAAGCGAGTGAAGTATATATATAGATATAGCAGATAAGCATGTAGCTAACATAACACGGGTAAGCAGGTGAAAGGTTATGACAAGGTAGGGGCTATCAAGAAAATATTCTACCATACAAATTCCTATTTCAGGTTCAAGCAATGCATAAAAGCACTAGCAATTCTAGTTATTAGCCATGTCATAGGATTTCTAAGAGAAGGTGCTGCCATGACACCTGTGCTGTCGAGGTAGTAGTGGTATGAGTCATCATCCATTAGCATAGTTGTTCAGCAGATCCTCCGCTTTGGTGTACGTACACTCCTCCTTCGGTTCGCTCCTCGTTCGACTCTGAAAACAAGATGTAATAGTCGCGTAAGCGACTCTTATAGAATAGCACAAAGAACCAAATGAATTTCAAAAGATCCAAATGCACTCAAACATAAGCTCATCACGTAGAGCTCGATTTATAGAAAATTTGGATACTTGGATCATATTTTTCTGAGTTCGTATGAATTAGTTATGAATTTCCGAAGATTTAAATATATTCTAAAAAAGATAAAAGGTTGGATTTATTTGGTGCTGACACGTGGTAGCCTGGCATTTGGCCACGTGTTCAGTGGGGTTAGCTGATGTGGCATAACTATTGACATGGCGGATGATGTTAATACGACGTCATTCTGACGTCATCATTGACCAAGTCAACGGTCAAGCTTCCGTGGGTCCGCGTGACGTCATCGCTGACGTCATCGCTGACTGGTGGGGTCAGGCTGACGTCAGATGCTGATGTCAGCGTTGCCTCGTCAACGATCAACATGGGCCGTTATTGGGCCGTTATTGGGCCAGATGGGCCGGACATGGGCTGGGCCAGGCCCGACACATGGCACGCTTCTGTGCTGCCACATCACTGACTGGATCTGGTCCGGGCTCAAGAAGGGTCAGGTCCACGGTTGCTGGTTCACGGTGGACTAGCAGCCCACGCGTGCGAGTCCACCCCTCGGTCCACGAAGACAGGGTCCACAGAGCTCATGTTGGATGTCTCGGCTCACAGTGCAGCGGTCCACGGTGCACTAGCTCATGCGGGGTCCACCGGCAGTGCCTTAGGTTCACATGAACCGCGTCCATCCTCTCTATCTTGCTTCCTCCACACTTTCCCCATCCACGCTCATGGCGGAGCACGGCCGACGACGGTGGTGTCGTCCAATCCGGCGACACGGTGGCCCCCGGTCTTCATCATCTTGCTCCTCAGCTCCGTGGTGGCACGGCGACTCGATTGATGTCCTCCAAGGCGTCCACTGGCACACGGTGAGGCTTCATCCATGGGGAACGGCAGAGCGATGACGGCGGCGTGTGGCGGCGCAGTGCAATTATGCGTCCTAGGGCCAAATTGGTCATGCACGGATTTCAAATGGGTCTGAGCGGTGCTGAAGACCTCACCGGCGGTGACCTTAAGGTCCGTGAAGCACAGCCACGGCTGAGGCGTATGGCGGCTCCGGCGAACACAGTCTCCACGTGGATGGCGGCCTCAGCGTGCTCGTTCCCACCCTTCGTCTTTGCAGCAACTTGCTGCGGCCATTATAAGTGCTCGACGGTGTAACCCTATCGGAAGAGGTGGCCGGAACAGTGGCGTAGGGCCACAAATCACGACGGCGCTCTGGCGCAAGCATCTAACGAGGCGTCGGCGTGCAGCCAGGAAAAACAAATGCCAAAGGTTTCATCAGCTCAAGGGTTAGATGCAGCAGTTTGAGATGATTCTCAACGGCCAAGTCTCACTCCAAGTTATGGCCGGAGTCGAGCAGGGCGGCCTCGCCATGGCGGCGCTCCGAGAAACACCGGTGATGGCATGGTCTCGAGTAGACGGGCTTCTGGAACGGCAATCAGAGGGCCAGCGTGCGCATGGAGTGTGCAACGCTGAGGCGAGTGCAAATCCGGGGTCAAAGAGGTCCGTGGTTCATCCATGGGGCCAGCAAGAGGCTTCGCCACGGTCAGGCATGGCCACAGTGACGGGCATGACGGACCATCCGGTGGAGAGGGATGACATGTGGGTCTCGTCGCGAGGCCTGCCAGTCAATGGCTGCTGGCATGGCTTGGCGTGGTGCAATGGCCTGGCTTCCTTGCTGGGCTGCCGTGGGCCATTGCGGTCAGGAGAGAAAAGAGAGAGCGAGAGAGAAGCAGGCTGGGTTGAGGCAATTCTCCTTTCTGGGCCACGGTTCTGAGTTGGGTTCCGGCCCGTTGGGCGAGAGCGAGGCCAGGGCAGCAGCTGCGGGTTGGGCCGACTGCTTCGTGGATTGGGCCACACAGGCAAGGAAAAGATAAGAAAGGGGCAGGCCTGGTTGGGCTGATTCAAGGCCATGGGCCAGAAAGGCTTTTCCTTTATACTTTTATGTCCTTCTCTTTTCTATTTTTGTTTTCCAAAAATACTTCATACATATATACATGTATGATATACATTTATGAAGTTTAGGGTTTTTGCAACTAGTTCCAAGGTGAATATAAGGGTCATAGGCCATGTTGGGTATACTTTCCCCATAGTAGATATTTATTTACTATATAAATAAATATCGTTGGCATCTTTATTTAGTCATTACATAAAAATCCAAGAAGAGCCAAATCACATGTTTATTAGCAATGCACATATATGATTAACTAATGCAAATTAAAGATAGAACCAATGCACCATCGAGTTGCTACAAGCGAGACATAGAGGGCAGCATGGGGTGCTTTGAACACAAGGTTCCAAAGTGTGAAGCTAGAGCAAGGTAAGGGGTTTTAGTTGTGGTAAGACAGGTGTTAGAGAGAGAGGGAGAAACCCTAGAGTCTTATCTCACGTAGCATGGGTACAAGAGAGCAAGCAAGGACGATTGCCTATCTCATATAAGGGCAGATCTAGTGTTACAAAGAGTTGTAACACATGAATCATAGAGGGGGCATGATGTGCATTGGATATGTGATCTAATTGCAAAAAGGATAGGAACAAGATGAATGGTTTTAGAGGAGCATGATGGGTGGTTTAGGTACAAGAGGATTCATAAGTCGGGCCTCATGTAACTTGGATACAAGGGTGCAACATGGGGAGTTATGTGGGCATCATAGGTACTTGACTTATGAACATAAGGTGCTAGACAGGGAATAATCACATGTGGCTTAACTATATATTAAGACACATGTGATGGTGTTACATGAAAAGTGTAGCACTAAACATATGTGCCTCATGTAAAAGGGTAGGGTTCCTACATGTCAAGCAACAAACATGGGCTTGTTTTAAAAAAATTTTGTTGATTGTATTTTTTGGTGTTTGTAATTTTTAGGGTTATTACACCAATTGTCAATTCAACACTTATTGCCCCCCGGGTATCGGACACATTCCCTCCAAAGTCTCTTAGTTGCATATCTGTCTTGATCAAATCTTTAGGAGTCTTGCCCAACTTTCTGAATGTCGAGTAAGGCATAAGGTTGACTGCTGCACCTCCATCCACAAGAATCTTGCTCATAGGCTTTCCATCAACTAATCCTTTGACGTATAGAGCCTTCAGGTGGCGATAACGCATTGGTTTGTCAAACACAGCTTAGGAAGTAAGAGCTAAATAAGCAGCTATCTCTTCATATTCTGACTCATCAAAATCAGAGTAAGCTTCTTGATCTCTTGATGCTCTAAACTCAGTAGGCAAAATACACTGCATTCCTATAGGAGCCGATTTGCCTGAATCAGCTGTTTGTTTAGCCTTGCAGACCTGTGCCTTCTTGGTTTTCTTCAGCTTGATCTCAGTCTCCCTTAAGCATTGAACTCGCCTCTTTTGACTGCTAGAGAGACCACCAAGGCACCATTGGTTTGCTTGCCAAACATGCTGCACTTCCTCCATGTCTTCATCATAAGCATCATAATGATCATGTACTCTGCAATTATTTATGCGCCATTCCCCAATAGGTGTCTAAGTATTTCATGGACAGATCGGCGGTTGGTTTGAGATTGCCGATACTCCCTGTACTGATCACTGCACTCAGGGCAATTCCTTCTAGTGGGCAACCTCAAGCCTTTGTTCTAGCAATGCCTAAAGAAAGGGCAACTCCAATGTGCCTCGGCTTGTTCACGTTCATACCTCTCTTATTCAAGCATCCTCAAGCGCTCTCGCTCTTCAAACCGTCTCCTACGGTCCTTCTCTTGCTGTCTCTGTCACTTGTTCAAAAGAATACGAGATGTCACACGTGGTCTTCTTTCAGCCGATGCAGACAATTCTAGCTGCTCAGATCGGCTACTCTGCTTCTCACGCCTTTTCTTGATCTCGCGATACTCTTCATCAGTGAGCTTCAGTCTTGTGTCTACTGATCCTGATTCTTTAGCTCTAGCAGAAATCAGCACTTTAGCTTTGCCCTTTGGAAGCACAACATCGGCCATTGCAGAATCAAAGGGGATTTCATCAACCTTCATCTTGTTTGTAGCATCGAAAGCCAATCTCTTGGTCTCAATGGCTTTCTGTATTTGCCTCCTGAAGACATTGCACTCATTGGTGGAGTGAGTAGTGGAATTATGAGCCTTGCAGTACTTCTTGCCTTTAATCTCTTCAGGACTGAATGGCTCATGTAACATCTTAATGAGGCCTTTGCTCAACAAATAATCAAAGATTTTATCAGCCTTTGAGGTATCGAAGTCAAACTTCTCCTATGATCTTCCCCAAGGATGGCCGATAACACACTTCTTGTTCAGGTTCCACTCAATGAGCTAAATATCTTCTGCTTCTTCTTCGTCATTGGAGTCGAACTGGATCAAGTCTTTATAGTAACTTGAAACATTAGCTGCCTTTTGGTACTGATTCTATTGACGTGGTGGTTGTACATATTCAAAAATGACAGCCACTCTGCATGCCAATGCTCCAAGGTTGTCAAAGTTCATACCAACAAGCTTCTCCTTCAAGTAGGGCTGCATCCCCTGGATAGCCAATTTCACCAACTGGCTGTCAGACAGGTTCAAAGAGAAGCACAATCTCTTTGTTTGCCGAAATCTTTGGATGTAATCAAGACCCAATTCATTATGCTTCATCTTCACACTGGTTAGATCATCAATGTCCTTCTCAACAGTCCCATTAAAGAAGTAGGCATGGAACTTGCTCTCTAATTCATCCCAAGTATGAATAGAATTTCTTGGCAATGATGAATACCACGAGAAGGTTGGACCTGACAATGACAAAGCAAAGAACCTAACTCTGTGGATTTCTTCAACTGCAGCATCGCCTAATTGAGTCAGATACTTGCTGATGTGCTCCATTGTGCTGACATGTCCTCCCCGGTGAACTTGGAGAACTCTAGAATTCTGTAACCACGTGGGAGCTCTAGACGGTTGTACCATTTAGGATATGGCATGTTGTATGATCTGGAGTGACTCCTCTTCATGCCAAAATCCTTCTCCATCACCTCAGCAAGCTTCTTGATCAACTGGTCATTAGGATCTATAGGTCCTCCGATCTTCGGGCAAGCAGGCATTCCCCAATAATTATAGCTTGCACATTAGCAAAACCTGCTGGTGGTTCACCGTCATCTTGGTCTTGAGCAACTTCTCCTCCCAGAGCTTGATTCACATGATAATTGATGGTTCTTCTAATTCTATCAACGGAGGAGCTATTTTTTGAGCCGAAGGTGGTATATTGGGAGTTGTACCAAAATTAGGTGCAGGAGCACCCTTCGACTGTTGTGCTTGGTGAGCAGCACTGTCATTTGCGCCTCCATTGGAAGTTGATGCCATATTTAGTTTAGGAGGATCTTGTGCACCTTCACCAGTGCCTGTTGTAGTCTTCAGATTGAAATAAGCAGGTCCAAAATGATCAACAGGAAAACCGGCAAAGACATCCTTCATGATATTGCCAAATTTCTTCAGAAAGTATGCTTGATGGTTTACAATGGCTTCATTGATTGTGCAATTGATCCATGAAGAAAAGTCTATCTTGCTCATCCCCTTCAACAGTCTCTCCTGCCATTAGAATCTTGGGCATTGGTTGCTTCAAGATGACTTTGCCATCATGCACTCTGCCAAAGCAAAGCAAGCACTTCTTCTCTAACTCCTCAAGAGCTTTCTCAATCACCTTCCTCTGTTCTTCATCAAGTTCGTCTAGAGTGACATTGAGGATGTTGTTGATGTTGAGATCAGCTAAATTCATAGTCATGTTGACGATTGTGTTGTCCCACCGGGCGTGCCAAAAAGAGTGTTGATGCAAAAACATGACCGTCTCACGCCAACGAGTCCTCTCGCAGGCCAGACAGACCAGGGCGTGAACGTCTCCCTGATCCCCGTGGCCTTCTCAGCAGCTGGTCTCATCGAACGTGTTCAAGGCGTGCCAGTCAATTTGACCCTGAAATTGATAAGTTGGAAAATAGTCAAATTATGGAACTTGCCAGCATGATTCCAGATAGTTCTGCATATGTGGCTAAATAGCCTATCTGATAAGGAAATTAACTAGAGAGTCAACATCCAACATGCATTGAAAAATAAAATTGAATAAACAGGCATGTGTAAACAAAGCAATCGTTCATGGCATGGTGCTGATGAATAAGACAAGAGAAAAGCAGAATCATTCATGATACGATGCTGAAACAGTAAAGAACTCATTGAATCGGCTATTCGAATACACATAAACAGAACAAAGCCCTTAACCGATTCAATCTATTCGACACAACAAATATAAAAGATCCTATATGTATACAAGAAACTAGATTACAACTAACAGATCTACCAAGCGAGCTTATCAAACCAGCTAGTCTAAATAGAAGCATGTATATAATGTTATGAGTGTAGCTTCTGGTAAATTGGCTAACTTTGTCGATACCGACATGAGAATGAACTAGGTGCATAAACAAACCTTAACATAAACCTTTACTTAACTTCTTCAACCTCAAGTGAGATCAACGGCGCTACAGCCACTATCAATTAAACAGGAGTAAATAAAGATCTATCTTAAAACCGTCTATACCCTAGAACGCGCACATATCACGAACAAGATTGATAGAATCTAGCTAATGCAAGCACGAGATTGATTATCAAAGCAATAAGATCTAACGTGAAAGCATTGATGACAATCGGATCTAAATAGATCTAAGCCAAATCTACCAATCTTGATTGAGCAAAAGATGTTGTTGCAATAAATAAACAATAAAACCTAACAACACTGGTAACTTAATGAATCCGCTAGATTTGCCAAATCTAGCAGAGCCGATAACTGGCCATGGGTAACTTAATGAATTTACCAGTTTGCCAAACCTAATAGAGCCGATAACTAGCCTATGCTATCGCATGCAATAGGAGGTCGAGCCGGCCCTATCAAATGCTAACATAAACTGTCAGCAAGTGTTATGCATCGATAAGAGGTCGAGCCGGCCAAATCAAGCACAACACAAGCCCTTTGGCCATAGTAATGGTCGATAGGAGGTCGAGCCGGCCCTATCTAATAAAAGTAAAAGCCATAACGGTAACTTAAAGCAAACTAGAGTCGAACGCCCGATGCAGCCTAGCTTGTCGAAGCAACTCGCCGAGATCCTAGGAAAACTACGGGTTGGTGGCCGGAGCCGAAAGATTGTATTGATTGTCGAGAGAGTTTATAAGGTGCCGGGGCTTACATATTTATACCCTGGTCTTTGACTGAGTCCTAACCTAATACGACTTGAAAATAAGAAAAAAGACTCGATAACTGCTTAATCTAGATAACTTGGGCCCTATTATTCCGCCCTGTAGAGTCCCATGTCGTTGACGCGCCGTCTTCTGTCTTTGCCGGATTGGAGTCGACGTGGCCTGTTGTAACACCTCTGGTGTTAAATTAACTAAAATATGCCATGTCATCATATGCACTGCAAAGCATCCATGTTTAGGTCAACCTTAATGTGCATTAACTAAAAACAAGTTTATATTTCATAGGTTGATTGAGTTTCTGTAATGTTTGTCACATGAAATAATAAAACTCTATTTTCGAATGCCACCGCAAATGCTTAATGTATACTCTATGTACTTGAGGTGTAAACTATGTTTACACTAGTGTCAAGCATAGTGTATAAGTCTAAGTCCAACCCTAAAAATGATTTCCATATTTGAAATTTAATTTGGATTCCAAAGCTTATTTATAAGCCTGGCAATTCAAATTTAAAGTCAAATTGAAAATGCTATAAAAGGTTTTTCAAAAGTCAACTTGGTCAACCAAGGGTGTCATTGGGTCAATGACCTAAAAATTTCCTTGGATGATGTTTGTGATCACTAATAACCAACCAATTAAGTTAGAAACTAAATTGAGTTTAAACTCTATTTCAAAAACCCTTTATTTCCAACCCTAGTTTTATCCCCTTTTCTCTAATTCAAATTCTATAAGGAATTTGGAGATACTCTAAAAAGATAGTTTGTAGATCTTGACAAGAGCTACAAAGTTGGTATAGAAAGTTTTCCAAGTTTCCAAAAGGAATTTCAAATTAATTTGAAAATACAGTTTCCAGCAATTATCCCCTTTTGACTTTAAAACCATAATTCAAAAATTATGCATAATTTGAGAAAACTTTGTACATGAAAAATGTTTGGATTGACAAACTCAACATTTCATAGTTTTGAAGATTTTCAAGTTTTATTGAAAAATCAAAAGTAATTTCAAATACTTATTTCTAGGGTTTTATCCCCTTTTCAAATCTGAATTTAAATTTCAAAATCTAAACAGAATTTGAAGATGCCCATTAAAGGAAAAGTGTAGCTCTTGAAAAGTTATGCAAATGATATTTTTGGAGATTTTCAAGTTCTTATATAAATTTTGGAGTAATTTGTATTTTAAACCGAGTGGCAATTCTGTAAATAACTTGAACAGCACCCAACCCTATCGGCGCCCGCCATGGCCGGCTTCACACCGCGCGCCGCCGTCCACCGCCGCGCCTTCTCGGCCGCCCGCGCGCTCACAGACGCGCGAAGGTTCACCGTCGCCGTGTCAGCTGCTCATTCATCATCTTCTTGCTATAAATAGCAGTCGGCCGACGCCGTTTCTCCTTCTTCTTCCTCCCGCCGCCGTCGCCGACGATCTTCCTCCGCCGCCGAAATTCACCGTCGACACTCCACCTCTGTCTAATTGCCCTCGCTCAAAGCTCCGCCACTTCCTCACGGTCAGTTTGAACCAGTTCATGCCTGCTCTCCTCGCGTGAGTTGCCCGCACCCTGCCTTCTTGTCCGCGGCCGGTCAGCCGAGCCGCCGCCGCCATCTCCGCCATTTGCTGTCGCCGGAGGTGATTATATTTTACCTTTGACCTCATAATCATGCTCTCCATGTCATCCTGTGTCTGATGCGCTTCTTGGTTTGGGCAGCGCACTACTGGTGACCGCCGTGACGCCGTCGTGCCATCGGAGCGCCGCCGCCGCCATCACCGCCGTCGACTGCCACTCAACCCAGCCACTCCGGACCTCCATTAACGTGCGCATCAGCGCCATGGTGAGCTCCTGCGTCCATCTGTGTCATTAATTTGGTCAATCCCTTGCCGTAGCCGCCGGCCACCGTGGCTCGTCGCCGGCGCAGTGCTGCCGCTCCGCCGCGCGCGATGCCATCCTGCCTAGAGACCCCGACCGACCTCCATGTAGTAACCAAATCGGTCCGTTTAGGTGCCCTGCGCATTCCAGTGACCTCACCGTCGCCGGAAATCGCTCCGGTGAGCAACTCCGCCGCGCCCGAGCTCCGCCGCGCCGCCATGGCCGCCGGCGTGGGTGCCGCCGCCGCTCCTGCGCGCCGTTAGCTAGCTCGTTGGACTCCCCGTGTTGTGCTGAGTCTGATGGACCAACCCATGTCGCCGGAGACCTCACCGACGGCGAGGAATCGGCGGTCAACCGCCGCGCGGCCGTCGGTCAGCGCGGGGTTACTGTGCCGATTTTCTTTTTCCATTTTCAGAAAATGATTTAAATGCTATTTTCTTTGAAAATTCATAGTAAATCATTTATAGCTCCAAAAATTCTGAAAATTTTTGTAAATGTTCCTCACGATGACATCTACATAGGAAAAATATGAAATGCCAAAATTGAGTACTTTTTACATATGTTAAAATAAGCCCTTTTAATTAAAAAATGAACCTTCAATGATTTTTAATAATTAAAATAATTGACTTTTAATTCTGAAATTTGTTTTGCCATCTAATTAGGCTAAGATCTTTCTAAAATAAAATTTTGGGCTTAATTTGATAACTTTAATTTTTATGCCTTTATCTAATGCTTTTAAATAATTAAATAACCCCTTTTAGTTAACTTAATCATTATAGGAGTTGTTTGACTTTGGGATTGAATGATGACCTTGGGTCATTAACCCTAATGACCTTTGGCACTTTAATTAATTGTTTGTGCTTACCTTAATCATGTCATTAGGGCTCAATTAACGTTATTTTATGTGTTTAATTAATTACCAAAATATCGTAGTTAACCCTAATCAGTTATATAAGCAAAGTTTTGTTAGCTTGCAACTTTATCGTGAAGAAAAGTTGTACTCGATCCTTTAATCTGATCATGTATGCATCGAGCATCATGTTTATTATTCCATCATGTAAAGCATATTAATTACCGAGTAGATTCCGTTAACGGAGAATTAACGTATCACTCAGATCTGAAGGACGAGCAGATTCAAGAATCGGGAGTTGATCCAGATTTCGAGACCGTCTACCCCGAACATCAAGGCAAGCCCCGGATACATTTAAACCCTATTCTATTTACAAAAGTTTTATCGCTTCAGCTCTGATATGTTGCATTAAATAGTAGGAGTTGAGTGAAAACCCACAAATTGCATTACCTGTCTTATTTTCTTAATCCTTGTTACCTACTTGGAAGATTAGTAGTAATGCTTAGCCATGCTTATTTATTTAATTGTTCAAAGGAAAAGAATGAAAAAGATGAGATTGGTTTTCTTATTGAAAGCTTGATGATAGTAATAAATCGAGTCCGGACGTCGAACTTGCACTGGGAACGGAGTCCCTCTGTAGTGTTCTCGTCTGTTGATGCCCTAGGTCCCGTCCGATGGTGACCTGTCGATAATCGAGAAATTTAGAAATCCACATGCATGAAGTGGTATACGGATGGTTGGAGCCGTGTATGCCATGGAGTGACCTAGCGTGGGGTCAGAGAATCCCATCTGCTGTCATAGTGTGTTTTACTGTGGGGTTTAAGTTCCCATGTATCTCGGTACGCTGGGCCGCAGAGCTCACGTGTATCATGTGGTGATATATGGCTGAGGTTGTTATCCCGGTATATCGGTGCACCTGAGGTGCTTCGGAGTTAAAGTCTCCGGTATGCTCAGTCACCTAGGTCCCAGCTGGGTATAAAAATGGATTCGAATCGTCGTTACTTCTCGGAGAAGAAGACTCGATCACTGATCATCATCGTAGTAACAACTTGAATAACAATTAAGGTTCAATAATGAAGTTGGGTGATAACGGGAAATAGTCCCAGCAACTTCCCTTGTTGTAAAGCTTTTCTGCAAAAATTTCTTATCTCTTATAAGCCTTACCTTGTCCCTCTAGCCTGCATATCTTGAGTCTCTACCCTTCTCTTTCGTCGGGTCAGTCTTGTTGAGTACTGTTGTACTCAGGGTTTGTTGAACCCCTGTTGCAGGTGAGCTTCATGGGCAGGAGTGTTATGCATCCTGCTGCATGACAGTCGTCGAGGAAAGCGATGACGAATAAAGAGGTTAAGCTCTTGTGCAGAGCTTTTGTGTAATATTGTAATCTACTGCTACTCCACTACTATTATGGTTTGTATAACTTAAACCGATCATTGTAAATATTTTGAAACTCAGAGTTTGTAAATGTATGTTATTGTAAGTCTTCCGCTGTTTTACTCCGTGGTATTTTATTTATATGAAACTGTTGTAATACTGCAATGTCTCTCTACAATGATTGATCCTGCTCGGAGAATCGTGGATGATTCGGGATTTACCCGACAGACTTTTTAAGTCGTATGGAACACAGTCATGGTTATTTGGAGTCTGTTTAGACAATAATCATGCGTGTGGACCATATGATTTAGGAGGTTCTGCCACACCTGTACGCACCTTCAGATAGCCGATTCCAGTTAGCCGATTTTCCTTAATTAGCCGATTCCCCAATTTTTGGCCGCTATCAGCATTTCGCCGATTCTGCCAGCGTCCTCTGCAAGACTCTACCTCCATGCTTGCCAGTCCAAATTTTGGTGCAAACAGCTCCCTATTTTGGCAACGGAAGATGACCGTGCCTTGGCCGCGGATGTCCACCCGCGAGCCATCCCCGAACTTGATCGTATCGGTTTTGTTCGCGTCGAGGTCGGTGAAGGCGGCGCGACAGCCAGTCATATGGTTGCTTGCGCCGGAGTCGAGGTACCACCACTGCTCCTTCTCATCGTCGACTGTGCCCAGATGTGCCTGCGCCCGTGGCTCATCAAGTTCGACGGCCTGCGGCACAGTCCTCTGCTCCACCTCCGTCTCCCATGCTTAGACTTCCTGCGGAGCGCAATACTCATCCATCAAGAGCGCCTGCTCGTCATCGCTGTCGTCCTGAGCTAGGTGCGCTCTCCTTCTTCTCCTTCCTCTCCGAGCACTCACGCGCCCAGTGCCCCACCTTGCCACACTTGCGACAGGCGTTGGGGGCAGTGAACTTTTTCTTGCCCTTCTTCTTGTCCGCCGGAGCCTTCCCCTGCTTCTTGCCGCCATTGCCGCCGTGGTCACTATCGCCGCGACTAGAGCCTTTCCCGGACCGGTGCTTCTCCTTCATCTGCGTTGTCCACTCCTCCTCGGTCAGCATCAACTTGGGCTTCTCCTTCTCCGGCGGCGCAAGTCCGCGGCTCTCCACCACCCGCAGCCGCCCTGCCACATCCTCGAGGGACAAAGTGGAGATGCCCAGTATTGTCTTGATGGACATGGCGAGCTGCGAGTACTTGCTGACGAGGTCCTCATCCTCCAACGGTTTGTCATAGGTGGCCAGCTGGCTTGCCAGCGACTGAAGACGCAGCGTGAAGTCCTCCACCGTCTCTCCAGACTTGAACCGGATGTCGTTGAACTCCCTCTTCAGCTGCTGGACCTTCCCATGCTTGGCTCGATCCGAACCAACACGGAACAAGGCCAGCATCTCCCAGGCCTCCTTCGTCGTCTTCTTCTGGCCGAGCGCCTCATGAAACTCGTCCGGCGTGGAAGCCATAAGCGCCTTCATGACGCCCACCTCCGCCTCCTCGTCGGCATTTCCAACCTCCACAGCCTCCACCACCTCCGGGCGCGGAACTTTCATTTCATCTGGATAGCCCACTCCCCGTAGTTGGTGCGGATGAGCATCGGCCAGGAGTTGGTCCTGCCATACTCCTTGACCACGCGCACCTCTACCTGCTGTGGCTGCGCCACTGGCTGGAGTTGCCCCTCAGCGCCCGTAACCTTCAGCACCATGTCCGCCATCGCCGCCGCTGGGCCTAGCAACGATGTACGGCTCCGATACCAGGTGTTGACGCTAGAATCCTAGCACAATAGAGGCGAGCAGCACCTGTTCGACCCTACCCCTCGAGTTCCTCCCTGAACCAAGGAAGAAGACGAGCTGAGCTCTCTGAACACAGCACACCCTCTGCACAGCGTTCGCTGAAAGACAGAGCCTGAATATGGTGGCAAACAACTATTTTTCTCTATTACATTGCACACATATATATACAATCTCCTTCACCCACTGTCGGATATAAGAGCTACAGCTATAGTACATGAACTACTCCTAGTATTATGCCTACATCAGCACAAGTCGTGACTAATGGAGCCTCTACTGTTGCACGACCTAACATCATGCTGTTACAGGACCAGGACACGGTCGGCCTCGACACGAGCTGACCCCTACATATCCAATCATATTGTGAAGAAAAAGATGGGATGTCAGCGGATTATGTCTAACACACCCCACCTCCCGCGAGGCGCGTCGCCTGGACGGCAAGCACCGGCGCCGGCAGCAAGGTCATGTCGAGCTCCGGAACGAGGCGCTCGAACGTAAGCACGTCGTGGTCCTCGTCGCCAGCGAGGTGGCGGACGTCGGCGTCGCACTCCGCTCCGACGAACCTGACGCCGCGGTCGTCGTCGCCGCCGGTGGAGCGGCAGATGGCGACGTCGCCGGTGTCCGCGAGGTAGTGGAGCTTGCCGGCGAGCGGGCCGTGGGTGGCCAGGGTTGCCGCGAGGGAGAACCTGAGGGACTGGAGGATGGCGTCGAAGGGCGGCAGACGGTCGCCCTCGAAGAGCAGGAGGTGTTGCAGCAGCGGAACCACGACCCACTGCGCCTCCATGGCGTTGAGCTTGATGATAGGCTCCGGCGGCAGTGCGCCAGCCGGCGCAGCGACGTAGGTGACGTCGGTGACCGTCACAACCGGGGCCATGGATTCTGAGCGGTGCCTGGCTACCTGAGCAAGAACTGTGCTGGATTCGAACCCAGTGTAGTACTAGCTTAGCGTCGTCGTCGCTGGTGTTGCTTGCCCTTCAACCTCGAGTGTGTGTGGAAGGCGTGGAGGCCATCCATGAGACTGTGACAGAATCACGTCAGGGTCCCGTAATGTGTGTTTGCATCTCCTGATCCACATGGACCATGGCTTCATGAGTGGCTATCTATCGATTACGTCAACAATAATTTTCGTCGATTTTTTTAAAAGGTGGCAAGAGATTTTCCGGGATTTTATTAGATGAGGAAAACATAAAATGAGTTACAGAAATCATTTTCATCAATCAAGCTAGAGTATTTTAGTCTCCTCCACGAGCACCCAAATTTGTTTTTACCAATAGATGAACGCCACGTACCTGGCTTCTTCTTATCCTTGGTTTCCTATAGTCTTGGATGCAAGAAAAGAAGTAACGTAAAATTGGTGAAGAAACGAAAGAAAAAAGAGCTAGCAAGCATACCAAGATGCACACGACGCCACGACAGGACGCCCTGGCGACGGAAGTGCAATCTAGAATATGCGCCGGAGATCTCCATGTGAATGCAGAGTCGGACAGATCATCCGGCGGTGTTCAATCCAAGTGTGAAGGCAGAAGCTGTCGGATGCCCGAATAATCCGATCATAGATTCATAATATCTTGATAAGAAGTGCACAATGACGTATGGCCTGGTTAGCATCAGAGGCATGACCCAAACAGTCCAGTGGATGAAGAAATATGCAGCACCGAACAGTCTGGTAGTTGGAAGAAGTTAACAACTAGCACAACATGAAAACAATGGCTTCTGAAAAAGCACTTTGTTTTTCAGAAGCTGAAACACAGCGTAAAAGCACAGTAAAAGCTGCTTATTAACATACCACAAGAAACCACGGTATATGTTTTAGAATATCATCAGCACCACATATACATAAAATGAACAACGTATCCAGGTTGTAATGTAATACTATAATTAACTGGCAGGCACACTGAGATGTTTCCATTTCAGATGGAGCAACCGTGATGGGCAATCAGGATGAGTGGCTGTGCGGCCATCAGAGTTCTCCACGCACAATCAGGCTTACAAGGTCGCAGACAGAAAAACGGTTCAGCTGACACTCTCCAAGTTTCCATACTATACACACACTGTGCGGGTCTGTGAAATGACGGTACTGCTTAGCTTATCGGCCATTCATCAGCTTGTCTAGCACCACGTTCAGGTCCACGTTCTGCCCATTTTCAGTAAGCCTCCGCACGGTTGCTCTCACCTGCTCTCTTGAGAATCCCATTGTGGCAACCTTCTCCACTAAATCGTCAAGTGGCACTCTATTGCCTGAAGAACCGCTAGTGCTGGAGGAGCTGACCGGCACTGCTTGCGGTAATATTTGAGCCGTGGGGAGCCTGCCACTGCCATAGGAGCCACTTCCCCCAGAGGATTGAGCAAAAGGTGAAGACGGTTTCATTCCAGCATTGCCACGGTGGGAAGGAGAACCAGAATAACCATATGATTCAGAGAAACCACTTCCACCCTGTGGTCCATAGCCACCAGAACTGTAGGATGATGGCGGCCCAGGGTTAACCCGGCCTGCAGGAGGTTCATACATGCTAGGGTTTTGCTGTCCATAGTAAGGAGCAGGTCCACTAGGCCGTTGCATATAAGGTGAAGGGCGTGAATTAGGTGGATAGCTCTGAGGCGGTGCATAAGGCATGGTTTCCTCTGGTTGCTGGGGTGCAGGGGGGGCATGGGGAGTTGGAGGGTTAACATTTGCAGGCTGAGGTGGCTGTGAATATTGAGGGAATTGGGATGGGGATTGGTACTGCTGAGGTGCAGGAGGGGCCTGAGGCTGTGGAACTGGCGGAGC